>CAWUFW010010668.1:0-675932 GCA_963921515.1 Calotriton arnoldi
AGCAGAAAGCATTAGTTGTTGTACCGAGGGCTGCTGGCCTTGCTTATCAGACTGGCCCAGAACCTGGGCCACGATAGTGCCATTTGGTTGGATTTGAAGAGCATTCGAACTGGTATGGAGAAGAGAGAGCGGAGACTGAGGTAGTGGGGTCGCAATAGCCATTGCCATAGTCGCTGCATTAAGTAAGATCGGAGTCAAGAGGCCTGAAGCTGGGTCCTGTACTTGTACCAGTGAGGGATGCCGCCCAGAAGGAGACATCTCGGAAAATGAAGAAGAAGTAGCCTCCAAAGAGGGTACTAATTCCGTTGACGAGGTTCCTGTTGTTGCATCCCCTATACCCCCCACAATAGCCTGTACAGCGTCCTGCACGAGAGCATCGTTTCTCGAATAACCAGTCAAAGTGATGGGGGTGCCATCTTTTCGCAAAGAGGGAAAGTCTCTGGAGTTTTTCAACTCCTGATTCGAGCAAACATCAGGGATCTCGGATTGAAGATTTTGATCCCTGGGAGCAACTTCTACAGGTATCACCACTCTTATCGCCTTAAAAGGGGAATCCTCAATTCCTGAACTTTGCGAACTAAAGGAGGACTCAGCATGGTGTACCTTATTACTCCCCTTGGGCTGATTCAGTTTGGCTTTCGCAGAGCGCACTTTATTTTTTGTAGCAATCACGGCATCCGCTTTCGCTGCTGCAGCCGCTAGCTTAAGCTGTCTCCTCATTGTGTCACTTTCTTAAATTGGGCTCTAGACTCCAAAATCCAATATCACTGTTCTATAGATAAAGGATTTTAATCCTATTATTATGCCAGCCACCTCCTCCTCCTTCTACTACTTCCGTGGATAACTAGGCTCCCAAATCCTCCTATATGATTCCACAAATTTTGTACTTTTCCTTTAAAAGTCTTAGATCAGCAGTTCCAAGTCCCCAAAAAAAAAAAAAAGCGCCATATCAAAGTTCTATACACACTCCCACTCTCCCAAACTCTCACCTCCTGAGTAGGTTTTAAACCACCATCGGTTTTGCCAGCAGACTCCCCGTCGTACTCACACAACCATGTTTTAGTAATGGTATTTCTTAGATGTGCCGTTGAGCATCCCGGACCGGTTAAATCCACGCAAAAATGGCAACCTCCGGAACCACCGATACCACCAAAGAAACTCCGTGAACAAGAGCCTGCAATTTTCCCGCCAGCCGGGATTTCAGCTGAGTCCGGTAGCAAACTGCACTGTAGAATCGCTGGAGACAAGAAGCAGGAACGAAGAGAGAGCTGTCAGTTACACCGGACCTCGGCGTTTCCACACACCTGATCGCAGAGCCGCCATCTCCGTGAGGGGGAGGAGCATCACTGCACCTACGCGCTAGCGGGAAGCGCCGTAGCTGTCATCAGCCTCTCCAACAGTTCTCTAACTCGTTACTTTGTTCATCAACAAAAGCAGTTTTGGTAGAGCACCGCAATCCCAAGTTCCTAGGTGAATTGAAAGTCCGGGTAGACAGGATCCCCAGTATCGGGGCCACAGTTGTCTGACACATTGGTCCAACTTGTACTCCCCATGCAATGTGTGGGAGTAGTGTTGCCGTCAACAGGGTGAACAGTCTGTGCACAAAGGCGAACATCCAGAACAGGTTCAGGCTTCCTGGGAGTTGCGCTTGGCCATCGGCCTCTCACTTTTCCCTCCTCGGACGACCC
This sequence comes from Calotriton arnoldi, assembly GCA_963921515.1. Classification (NCBI taxonomy): domain Eukaryota; kingdom Metazoa; phylum Chordata; class Amphibia; order Caudata; family Salamandridae; genus Calotriton; species Calotriton arnoldi. Next base: position 1,689 of record CAWUFW010010668.1, read on the forward strand.
CTCTTCTTGGGGGGGGCCCTCAAGTGCAGGCTGCTACGGTGCAGGGGACTCTCCGCCAGAGTCCTCCTCCCTCCCTGTGGCAGTTGCAGTTTGTTCGGCACCAGATGTTGTTGGCACACAGGGAGGTGTGGACTGGTTGCTGTTCATCTGGCGGAGGCATTGTAAAATGTCCCTGTGCACCGCCGTCATCTCATGCAGTGCATCCCACTTGGACTCCACGCGGGACATGTGTGAGTCCACACGGGACATGTGTGACTCCACGTGGGACATGTGGGAGTCCAAGCGGGCATGATGGGCAGCCTGCTGCTGTTTAATGTCTCTGAGGAGCCCCACTACCTGGCTGAGCTCTCCGGTGCTGGACTGGTACGCATCAGCTATGCGTACCAGTTGTGGGTCATCATGCACACCAGCCACGTCTGCAAGCAGCGACCTCTGTCTCCCACCCCTCCCACCACCCCTGCTGACATGTGCAGTGTGTGCAGTGGCACGCACAGATAACCCTGGTCCACCTTGGGGGTTGGTGGTGGTGGTGGTGTCCATGGCCCCAGGTTGGTCCAGGGTCACTGTGCTGGTGTTGCTCCTTATTCTGTCCATGTCGGCAGGGATGGTATTCGTGGTGACAGTCGTTGTAGGGGTGGGTGCAGGGGTGCAGCTGGTGGTCCTGCTGGTGCTGCAGCTGGTGGTCCTGCTGGTGCTGCATGTTGACTTGCACCGGATGTGCCAGGTTGTTCTTCATCGTCCGAGGAGGACAGAGGCTGTACGACGCCAGTGAGCTCGGCATCCTCTTGAGCCTGGGACTGGGACTCCTCAGCGTCTGCTGCTGTGTACCCATCATCACCTGTTTTTGGGAGACACAAACAATGTATGTCATGTTTCTGCAGGCATCAATGGTTGACACACATGACAGTTGTGACTGTGCCTCTGGGTGCGGGCCTGTACATTGCATTGTCCTGAGTCGTCACAGTCAGGGGTTGATATTGGTGTGGCACATTGTCCTGCATTATTTGGGCCTTTCTATGTATTTTCTGGGGTGTGAACATGGTCTGCATTGGTTGTGTTTGGTTGGCAGCCGGACCTCCTTCCCACCCACCCAGCCAGTCAGTTATCCCACCATGGAACGTGCTTGGGTTGCAGGGAGTGTAAGTTGTCTCTCAGGATGTCAGTCAGTGGTGTCCTGCTGTTTGTTGGTGCACAGTTGGCAGCAGGGCCTTGTGCTCCCCACAGCAGTAGCCAGTGTCAGCCATCTTGTGAGTCCTTCTCCACTCCCTGTGATGTGAGCATGGTTCAGGGTGGTGTTGATGGGACAGTTGTGGGGGTGAGCTATGTCTGTGACTACGACTCCCATCATGCTATTGCCTCCACCCCCCTTCCCAGCATGCCCATGCTTCCTTCCTTTTGACTCTGCTTCCCTGTGGGGTGGGCTGGCTGTGCTGACAGGTTGGCTGGGAGTGTTGTCCTGGCAGTTGTTTGACTAAGAGTCCCAAGAGTGTCCCTGTGCTTCACACAACATAACCCAGGGTGGTGGTTCTTTGTGGGATCTTGTGTTAGGATGGAGGGCATTGCATTCTACCAGGTGGGTACTGTGGAGTTTGTGTTGGGGGGGGGTGTGTGAGGGGAGGTGCTTGTGACTATAATCAGTGCTGCAAGTCCCCCTTCCCACCCAGCCAGCCAGATATCCCACCATGGAACGTGCTTGCATTGCAGGGAGTGGAAGTTGTCTCTCAGGATGTCAGTCAGTGGTATCCTGCTGTTTGTTGGTGCACATTTGCCAGCAGGGCCTTGTGCTCCCACAGCAGTAGCCAGTGTCAGCCATCTTGTGAGTCCTTCTCCACTCCCTGTGATGTGAGCATGGTTCAGGGTGGTGTTGATGCGACAGTTGTGGGGGTGAGCTATGTCTGTGACTACGACTCCCATCATGCCATTGCCTCCACCCCCTTCCCAGCATGCCCATGCTTCCTTCCTTTTGACTCTGCTTCCCTGTGGGGTGGGCTGGCTGTGCTGACAGGATGGCTGGGAGTGTTGTCCTGGCAGTTGTTTGGCTAAGAGTCCCAAGAGTGTCCCTGTGCTTCACACAACATAACCCAGGGTGGTGGTTCTTTGTGGGATCTTGTGTTAGGATGGAGGGCATTGCATTCTACCAGGTGGGTACTGTGGAGTTTGTGTTGGGGGGTGTGTGAGGGGAGGTGCTTGTGACTATAGTCAGTGCTGCAAGTCCCCCTTCCCACCCAGCCAGCCAGATATCCCACCATGGAACGTGCTTGCATTGCAGGGAGTGGAAGTTGTCTCTCAGGATGTCAGTCAGTGGTGTCCTGCTGTTTGTTGGGGCATATTTGCCAGCAGGGCCTTGTGCTCCCCACAGCAGTAGCCAGTGTCAGCCATCTTGTGAGTCCTTCTCCACTCCCTGTGATGTGAGCATGGTTCAGGGTGGTGTTGATGGGACAGTTGTGGGGGTGAGCTATGTCTGTGACTACGACTCCCATCATGCCATTGCCTCCACCCCCCTTCCCAGCATGCCCATGCTTCCTTCCTTTTGACTCTGCTTCCCTGTGGGGTGGGCTGGCTGTGCTGACAGGATGGCTGGGAGTGTTGTCCTGGCAGTTGTTTGGCTAAGAGTCCCAAGAGTGTCCCTGTGCTTCACACAACATAACCCAGGGTGGTGGTGCTTTGTGGGATCTTGTGTTAGGATGGGGGGCATTGCATTCTACCAGGTGGGTTCTGTGGAGTTTGTGTTGGGGTGTGTGTGAGGGGAGGTGCTTGTGACTATGGTCAGTGCTGCAAGTCCCCCTTCCCACCCAGCTAGCCAGATATCCCACCATGGAACGTGCTTGCATTGCAGGGAGTGGAAGTTGTCTCTCAGGATGTCCGTCAGTGGTGTCCTGCTGTTTGTTGGTGCACAGTTGCCAGTAGGGCCTTGTGCTCCCCACAGCAGTAGCCAGTGTCAGCCATCTTGTGAGTCCTTCTCCACTCCCTGTGATGTGCGCATAGTTCATGGTGGTGTTGATGGGACAGTTGTGGGGGGGGCAATATGTGTGACTGCGACTCCCATGATGCTATTGGCTACACTGACTTGGCCAGCATACACAGAATTCCTTCCTTTGAGTGGTCTTCACTGTGTGTTGGTGTTGTTGTGGTGGCTACATGTGTGGATGTGTTTGTTAGTTCTATTTGTGCCACTGCCTAGCTGTAGTTGTGGTTGTGTTTGTACATGTGTTGGCACAGTTGGATGTGACTTTTTTGATGGCATGTGTTGTGTTTATATGACTGACATACACATTTTGGGATGATTCTGTTCTGGTTGCTGTGTAATTGCTATGAGTGCATGGTTTGACTCTCCCCTTGACAGTGATGTGTGTGTGTTTTGTGGCAGTATATTGTGTACATTTGTTGTGTACTCACCAGGCTCTGGGATGTCCTCTAGTCCATATATGCTCACTGGCGGAAGGATGGCCCGCACCTTCTCCTCCCAGGGCCTGAGGTATATTGGCTTGGCAGGAGGGCCACTGCCGGTGTGTTGGCTGTTGATGTAGTCTTGCTTCAGCAGTTTCCGTACCCTCCTGCGCACGTCATACCACCTGTTCTGGATGTCGGTCTTTGTGCGCCGACATGGTGATTGGGCGTTCACCCTGTTGATGATCCTCTCCCACATCTTGGTTTTCTGCGACATGGGGGTCTGTTGGACCAATGTGCCAAACAGCTGTGGCTCTACCCTGAGGATCTCGTCTACCAGGACTTCCAATTCACAATCTAGGAACTTGTGATTCTTCTTGGGGGGCATGGTGATGGGTGGTGATGGTGAGTGATGTGTGTGTTGGTGTGCAGGTGAGGGTGTGTGAGTGTGTGTTTTGCTGGGTGTATGTGAGGTAGGCATTTGTTGGTGTGCTGATGGTGTGTGGCTTGTGTGAGGGATGAGCTGTGGGTGTGTGGTTGCTTTCTCTTGGGTGCTGGCAGTGGAATGGCATTTGCAAAGGCTCATGGTAGTGATTTGTGTCCTTTATATAGGTGGAGTTGTGGGTGTGTCTTTGTTCTCTGTCCCCACCCCCCAGTATTTATTGGCTTGGTAATTGCTTGTTTGGCCTTTTTGGGGTGATTTTTCCTTTGTGCTGTTTGTGTATGTTGGAAACGTTCTTGTGACCGAGTCGGACCCTGCATTGGTCTCGTACGGTGTTCTCCGTTTCGTTCACGCTGTGTTTGTGCAGTTTTCTATGCTGCGTACGCGTCGGTCGCGGTGTATTGTGTTGCTTCGGCTCGGTTTTGTATTCGTGTCGGTCGTACGGCTTGTCCTCCGTCCGACTCGCTCGTGGTTTTCGCGCCTTGCATCGTACTTTGCGGTTTGGAGTTCGCGTGTACGTTTCGGTCGGATTTGTTCCGGGTGCGTGTCGGTCGGTTGGATTCGCGTGTTTTTCCGGCCGGATTGCTGTTTTCCGTGCGGCTCGGTCGGTCGACTTGGTTTCGGTATGTGTCGGTCGGATTTTTCGCGCCTTGCATCGTACTTGGCGTGTTGTGCGCCACGGGTACGTGTCGGTCGGTATTTTTTCCGGATCCGAGTCGGTCGGTGCTTTTTCCGGCCCGAATCGGAATCGACCCCTTAGTAATGATCTGACCTTTCTGGGCTCCACCTCACTCCTGTGTCTCCCCAGCGCCAAGACGCCTCGTCAATCGAGCGTTTTATAAAACTCTTACTTACTTAATTACTTAACAATTATTTCAAAGCCACCAAAGAGAGGATGGCAAAACAAAACACTGTCTATGGTTACATTATGCAGGGGAGGAGCTCTTCAAACCTTTCCGCAACCTTCTAGGGATTGGCTCTGATGACTACTACGGTTGAGCCATCACGGCCCTCAGCGCATATTTTGACTCCCAGATGAACCCAGATTAAAAAAGATTCAAACTGGCCGGCGTTGGCTACCCACATTCCAAGGCTGTGGTGCACCCAGACGCCATTGGCTGAGAGCGATCAACAGACCCAGAGGGCGCAACAACCACAAAGAGGTGGCAAAGAAGATGACAATTAAATCTTCCCAATATCATACACCCTGAACCCAGGACAGTTGGCATGACGGACCCGGCCTACCTGTCAAGTCAAAAATGTTCACACGCCTATCAAGTCACTCATCGACACGGGCGCATCAGTTAACATCACCAGCCTGGCACAGTTCAACGCCCTAGACCTGAGAGCCACCTTACAACCAACAACAGCCCGCATATTTCAACACCTATCCTGTTGGCAGGAGTCTTCACCTGTTCTGTGTCCCATGACGCTCACCTGTGCCTGGTGAAATTCTTCGTTACCGCATCAGATTTGAAAAGGCACAAAGGTGACAGCCAAGAACAACTTGGACTGTGTCACGATAAACGTGTCTGCCTTTACCAAGTGGCATCAGCAGAATACAGATTGGTCACATGCACAAACCACACACGGACTCCTGCAGGGCAAGGAAATAGAAGACCTAGAGTTTGATCAAACAGGAGACAGTCCTCGGCCCAGTCCCTCATTGCAAGCACCAATATCACCTTGCGGTGAGGTGGCCATACCGCCAGAAACACCTGAACCTCATATCCGGCCCCCGACAACTCGAGTATCCAATACCAAGTGAGACTTGCCATTCCGAGACTCAAGAGGCTTGAGGACTATGTGTGTGACTTATGCAAAGGTACCTCCAACATAAGCACCTGCCAAAACTCTAGCTAATAATGAACACTGGTTTATATGTTTGCATTTACTTGTTTTCAGTTGAAAGTTTTGGAGGAATGTAGTCGGGGCGGGACTACGCTCAGCATTGTGATGCATACACACATGCATGCCATGACCGCATGATGGAGGTCAAGGGTGAATGAATAAAAAGTGGACGCCCTGAACCCGCAAGGACAAGCATGGCCTGTTGCAAAGCACATCCAGCCTCCATGTAAATATTACAGAGTCGCCTGCATAATTTAGGCCTGCTAGCGTGCTGCACCACTGTCATCACGCAGGTCATGAAAAAACTTCCCGCATAGATTCAAAACAAACACAACACACTTCCATCCACCCATTCTATACAGTGTAGCATGCTCCCCATGTAGGCAAACGCCTCAGCACCCCACTTAGGGGTACCAAGGGCTATATAAATGCTGAAATACAATACCATACCCAGTTAGATTGTGATTCATTTACTAAACCCTTTTTAAGAATGCAGTTAAAATTGCTTAAGTGACATTTTGATATTGTACCTTCTTGCACTTTGAGTCCTATGTTTAGATGATGATTTCTTCATGTTGCCTTCACAAAAAAAATAGTAAAATGCTTGACGCAACTGGAATCCTTGTTTTTTTTAACCATTACCCGTAATATAGCCCCCTCAGTGAATGCCTGTTAAATGTACTTTTTTTTTGCAAGTAAATGTTTGCCACATTTAGGTGGTGGTCTGTTGTCTTTTATTTTAGTTGCATATACTTGCAACAAAAATGTAAAACAAATATATCTATTTCGCCTGCATGCCAAGGCCAATGCAGTGAGTTTCATTTGTAGGTGGAACTGTTCCTTATGTGCAGTGCAGATGTTGCAAGTTACAGACACTGTTCAGAGCTGTAGATTTCCCAGCTCCATTCATGAATAGCTCATACAGGTTTTGTGGCATTCTGGGACTTGAAGTCCTGTGTATCCAATTATAAAATTTTGACTCAAAAAGTACCAGAATGCCTAGTAAAATTAATATTGGATGAGCTGCTCACAGAAAGACTTGTGAAACTCAAGAGCTCCGTCTGTGGTAGCTGGCAGGGGTGATGCACTTGACAAAGGAACATTTAGACCTTGGAAGTCAAAAGAGGCTGGACAGTGGAACCCTATAGGCCTCAGCACCTAACTTGCTATCCCTAATATATATGATCTGGAACTACCCAGAAACGTGTGTGCACACTGACAAACACCCACTGTCACAGTGTAATTCCAATACAGGAGTATAACAATTTAAACAAAACAGCACAGGTGCACCACAAAAGAGCTTAGACAAAGAATTTTATAAAATCCATGTCCACAAGTATTCTTCCAAAGTTCTTCTTTTATTTCAATGAAGTTTTTAAAACATAATCAGGATGATCGAGACACAGCCGACGCGTTTCGTCCTTATCAAAATGACTTCTTCAGGGCTGTTGGTTCAACAAACATATATACAATCATAAAAATATATACACAAATGGACATAAGACAAAACATTTAGGACATCACAAGCTATTTACAACAATTGTTTAAGAAAATACAGTTTTATTTATTATTTTTATTTTATCTTATTAATGTTTATTTGCTGATAATTTATACATCTTTGTGTTCAATTTTAATACCTAGCGGATTGGTGAGGAGAGAAAAAGTTGAGGGTAAATAGAGAAAGTTAATGGTCAATAGAATAAAGTAAAATGGAAGAGTCACACAATTCCAGGTGAGGGAAAACCCAGGGTTGTGGAGTATCAAAGCAAGATTGCAAACTCTACATAGGCAGTGAAGGGAGCCATATTCCCAATTTGTGAGCATACTATACATATTGTAATACCCACCGAAATAAATCTTTTATACTGTCAATGTTTAGAAAATAAACCACATGGTAAGCCGAGTGTGGAATAAAGATTTTTGCTTCCGTCCTCAAATGTATCTATATTGAAAGAGATAAACAGATTAACATTCCCCAAGGTGAGAAGAAAGCTATACTTATAAGTTTTGGAAATGGTGCCCAATACTTACTATGTTTAAAATGTAATTAGCGCCTTTATCTAAAAGGAAGGACGAATGGATATATGATAACTCCCAGCCTAAGCAATCCAAAGTCCCAGGTCAGGGAACTAGGTGATATACGGAAATGATTGCACAATTGCAACAGCCGGCCTGAATCAAAAGAGATGTATATGGTTAAACTAAAATATTACATTATTTAAACGTGCACTACATAATATAGTTACATAGAGAAGTAATTTCAACTAGTGTACAACACGCAATATATAAAAAGTTGTTTTTTATACTTAAAAAGGCACGTATCCAAAGTAACATAATTAGGCACAGGGGGGATCATAGGTTTATGCAACGATTAAAGTAAATTATCGTAGTTACGCTACCAAGTTCCGTTGTATAAAAATTGGTACATGTTGACTATTCAGCGACTCGATCGCATTGTTCAAAGAATGGTGGAAAAAAAGACCTTAAATAAGAGCGGGCTACCGCTCATGGTGTATCGATGTCATACCATATTAATCAAAGCAAGAAATCCCAGATTGGGCATGAACGGATTTATGCTTTAAATATACAATGCTTGGTTAAATTCGCCTATGTAATGCCACGCTGCTTCGTAACGGCGTCAGTGGCACTACATACCTAGGCAGTGAATAATCAATGTTGTCTTATAAAATAAATATGGCAAGTATACTAAGTTAAAGGCAGTCCACTGCTCACAGGGCAGCGGCGGCAAACCACATTATACCAATGACACTAGAAATGTTCCAAAGACAGACCCACAATAAACGAAAGACAGGGCGTCCAAAGAAACTCAAATAGGCACAGTCAGGACCAAAGAACATCCCACTAATGTGGCAATGTGGCATAGTATATTACTCACGGAGCCATGTTTACAAATAAAAGTGAGACATGCACAATCAGTTACCCCCCTTTGCAAGGCATAAAGCTTATCCAACCTAGAGCAGAGACGAAATCAGTATTTTATGCGAATCTGCAGTAACAACAAAATAAAATAAATATACCCCCAGACGAGTAATGATATTTCCATAATAAACACCCGTCCAAAAGTTTATCATTCAGAAACCGGCCAAGCCGTATCAGTTCCAACATTAAATGGCTTACCAGAATCAGTCGGAGTAATCCTCATCAGTAGAAGACCAAACGGGTACAAAGTCGTATTTTAAATCGACTTTATATACCCGTGATAATCCCCAATAATCGAGAACAGCTGAGAATGCTGAACTACTTCCAGAGTTACGGAGTCTGTAGGGGCCGCCATCTTGTAATGGTGTATCCTATATGATGATTTACACAGAAATAGACAAGTCGCTATTCCAAGCGGCTAGAACCCAAGAAAAGATACTAGGTAAAATGCATAATTTTAAACATTACCTAATGTCCAACAGCAATATATGAAAAAGGAAGTGAAAAATAAAATGTAGTTGAGTCCCTTAGGATGGGCAACATGCCCGTCTTAGGCCACAAAGATAAATCACGAAAGGCCAAGACACATAATAATGCCAAATCGCAATAGGTTCTCCATATAGAAAAAACATTCATTAGTAGACGAAGGATACCGAAAACGGACTGTGAGGGAAAGGATCAACCGAATTCCGTCCAAAGTTCCAACGTTTTTGGCGGCCGCCATCTTATAATGGTATATCTTATGCAACGATCTGCACGTAAAGAACGAGTCGCTACTCCGAGCGACTAAAGCCCAAACAGAGACATAATTTTAAACACTGCCTAATGTCCAACAAATATATATTTAAAAAGGAAGTGAAAATACAGAACGTAAATAAGTCCCTTGGGGCGAGCATCATACCCGTCTTAGGCCATAAGGGGGAATCACAAAAGGCCAAGGCACATAATAATGCCAAGTCGCCATGAGTTTTAAATATAGAAAAACTATTAATTATGAACAGGAGTGTCAAGAACGGATTATGATGAAAAGAGACCGGCCAATCCCTGGACGCCATTTTGACATGGGAACCATCTCCCGCCCAAATCCGGCAGTTTGGGCGGGAGATGATTTCCTGATCTCCCACTAACCACATGAGTTATATACATTAGTTGGTATACGTCTGACCTTATCTTGACAGATGGGATCCCCTCCCACCATGCCTTTGGTCGCTGTGTTGCAAGAGGGTTACTGAGATTATGGATTTATTACATTCTGACTATCATGACATGCGGGATATGAATATTTAATCTCTTTGGTGCTATATACAGGGAATGTTCCCCACAAATCCCGCTTTTTGTATGGTCTTGAATTGATTATTAACGTACATGGTACCCATGTCAAAATGGCGTCCAGGGATTGGCCGGTCTCTTTTCATCATAATCCGTTCTTGACACAAACTTGACACTCATGCTGCCCGTGCTCACTTTGGAGATATCCAACTGGACAGAACGCACCTAGTAGGGATACCTGCCGGTCCAAGAAATACACCACCAGATATCCTCAACTGTGTGCACTGTTTCAACCAAAAAGAGGTGATCATGGCAGTAGTTCGCCTCACTGGTACAATCTCCTTTGAGGCAGCAAATATATCTCTTTACCAGGACTTGCCCCCAGCCAACTTGCAGAGGAGATGACAACTAAGAAAAGCCACTTCATACCCAAAGGAGAAGGGAATAAAGTATTGTTGGGGCCATCCCTTCAGTTTTACATTTACCATGACTAAGACACTGCACATGATACCTACCCTGGTGAAGGCACAAGCTCTGTTACACATGATACCTACCCTTTTGAAGGCACAAGCTCTGTTGGAACTACCAGAAGATCACAAGATACCTCACCCTTGACACAGTAACAACCAAGAACTTTTGCCGTCAAGGAAGATGCTCCATGATTCCCTACAAACCCTTCAATAAGCAGAGTGAAGCAATAATAGACAAACTTTATGTATGCTAATGTAGAGCAGGAGGAAGACTGAGCTTTGCTGTACTGCTTGATGACAATGGAGCGAGGATCCGCGTGAGAGACTGGTACAATGAGCCAGTCATATAAGCAGTTAGCAGTTGCGGTGCTACTGAGGGAATGAGAAAGAGGTATGGGGCGACACGTTACAATGTATTTATTTAAGCAGTCTGCGGAGGGGAGAGTGGATTAGAGAATGAGAGATGCAGGAGGGCACACTTATGAACCCAACAGACTGGAGATTCTATCCTTACGCAGAAGAAGGGAGCTATAATAGAGGGGGAGTGACGTTAACTTTTTTAATGTTATATATTTTCTCTGTTGGGGGATCCGATCAGAAAACTCGATATATACATGAATAAAAGGCACATAGGTTGTTGAAGCTCCCAGAAAAATGCCCACATACTTCCAGTTGTAAACTCTGTATTGGGAGATAGGGCCCAGTGTGGTGTTGGCGCTCACTCTTAGCGGTAATATTTTAATTTGTAGGCAGTTATTATGGTGCTCAAGGGAGGGGGAACCACACAACTCTCAATATGTGACCCCTGGGGATCTACCTTACAAGTGAGACCAAGCCCGAGCACACATACATCAGTTATCCTATTCCTCATTACAGTACATGTTATCACAATATTATTCGGATTCGGATTCTTGTGATTTAATTTTCTTCTTTTGATTGTTCCAGCCAAAAATAATCAAAAGAAGGAAATAAAATCACAAGAATCCGGATCCGAATAATATTGTGAATACATGTGTTGTAATTAGGAATAGGATAACTAATGTATCTGTGCTCGGGCTTGGTCTTACTTCCAGTCTTACTTCCAGTGTACTAAAGAGTGGACTGAATGCCCGTCAATATATAGATGATAAAAATACTGACTTTTAATTTCAGGGGCCTTACCGCCCCAACTAAGACAATGGCCCTACTTGACATCTGCCTCCTTCAGGAGAAACATCTCATTCAACATGACTGGGGTCTCCTCAGGTCATGACGGTTCACTAGACAGGATTTTTTGTCCGGTAACAACAAAAAAGAGGGAGTGGCCTTATGCTTTGCAAACAAATGATCAACACACATGCTGCTATACTGGTATGATTATTAGTTGTTAGAATTTCACTTTTAGGTTGGGATCGATCTATGTGCCTAATGACAACCAAGAGAAGTTTCTCAGGGAAGCCCTTGCACAAGTTGTGACGTCATTGGATCCTAGATTCTAGTGGGAGAGGACTTGAATATAATAATGGATGCTACAAAAGACCACTTGGTAAAGAGGGTGGGCCAGACAGGCACCTTGTCTGGGGATAGCCTAGAATGGATAAAAGACCTGGGGCTAGTAGACATCTATCTGGTGGACGTTGAATCCCACACAGCAAGACTACACTTTTTTTTTAGCCTCACACCTGTCATACGCCAGGCTAGACCATTCTAGCATACTGGCCGAGGCACAACATACAAATATTGAGACCTCCGCTCTCTCAGATCACTCACCCATCACACTCACATTGAGAGATCGCCACACCAACACCCTCACGGGTACTTGGAGATTAAATGATAACAGTCAACAGAGTCAACACCCTTCTTAAACAAAAGATTGCTGATTTCCTACACAAGGGAAAACTAGGGGAACCGGTTTTGCGTGGTCATGAGAAGAAGGAGGACGGGGATTCCTCCTCTTGGAATTTGGGGCCCTCACACACCCGGCTGGGTGTCATATGTAAATGTAAATCTGTATTTGTAAAGCACGAACTACTCACCCTTACGGGTCTCAAGGCGCTGGGGGACGTCGTGGAAATTAAGTGAGCTATTGCCCAGAGTCACATGGTGCTGAGCTGAGCTGCCGCCGGAGCCGGGGATCGAACCGTGAGCCCGGTGCTCCGAAGTCAGCTGCCCTGGCTGCTGCACCACACCTCTCATGCTTCATCATGGGGCTGCTCCTCGTCAGGTCGGCGCTGCAATACCTGACGGGCTCCCTATGAGGGGCTTTGTTGCGGAGATCTTTTATTCCAAATTGCTGTTTGGTGCTGTGTGGGTGAGGGGCTTAACCAGTGTAGATGAGTGAGTGGAGGTGTGTAACCTGAAGGAAGTTTAAAACAGGTTTGGAAGTGCCAACGAAAACAATTTAATCAATAGGTCTCCCAACCTGATTAAAAGAAACAATGGCGCATGTCTGAGGTTATGTCTCAGGTAGGGCGCTCTATTGTGTGGTCAACATGTTTCTCGCCTGGTAGTCAATCAATCTGGTGGTGATTCGTCAGGACCTTCTAAAATTAAATCTATCTACACAAGCGTGGTTATATGGTGTAATCTACCTCTTTAAACCAGCCTAACACATACTATGTGTAGTACCTGATAGAACATGACCAACCCCAGTCGGGTTACTCATTTTACTTCATCAATACCCCGCAGGTATCACACAAGGAATTTCCCTATGTAGTTTGCTGAATCAGCAACAGGCCTACCCACTTCTGCCGGGATCGGGACAGAAGTGGGTAGGTCAGAGAGCCTGTTGCTGATTCAGCAAACTACATAGGGGCAGAAGTGGGTAGGTCAGATTGATTGACTACCAGGCGAGAAACATGTTGACCACACAATAGAGCACCCTACCTGAGACATAACCTCAGACATGCGCCTTTGTTTCTTTTAATCAGGTTGGGAGACCTATTGATTAAAATTGTTTTCGTTGTACTTCCAAACCTGTTTTAAAAGCAGTAATGCATGAAGGACTGATCTCCCGGGCAGTGCAGTACAACAAGGAAAGACTGTATAAGCGTAATTGATTGGAGGGCAGGGAGAAGGAATTGGAAGTCACTTACAATTTGTTAGGCTCCTGTAGAATCTGGTGTCAACTTTAACTTGCTAGGCAGCATCTTAAAGCACTACAGAGCTGAATATGCCTTGTTGTACTTATGCCAGTGTCACTGTAAGGGAGGCAGTAAGACTGGTAAACTGTTGTCTTGTAAACTAAGAGCACAGCAACAGAAAAGGACTGTAGAGCAACTAATTGTGAACCAAGGGCAATGGTGCGCAACAATGAAGAAATAGCAAATACCTTTAGACAATATTAGACTGAATTCTATTCAGTGGATCCCTTTCCAGTACGGACAATACAACCATACCTATTGACAGTCCCACTATGCTCCCTCATGACTCATTAGGTTACTGCCCTCAAAGTTGACAACACACTAGAGAAAGTAATTTCATAGATTGCTGGGTTGTCTTTGGGGAATGTGTCAGGTTCAGATTGCTTCACAGCAGCCTTCTATCGGGGGTGTGCTGTCACTCCAAGCCCTGATTCTGCAACAACTATACAACACTTCGGCCTCCATGGGTTCACTTACACCAACTATTTGTGAAGCGGTCATAACCATAATCCACGAATCAGGCAAGGATCCCAAACAATGTTCATCATATCCCCCCATTTCATTACTCAATATTGATGCAAAAATCTTTACAGGCATACAAGCACTTAGGCCCATAAATGCAGGGATTGGTGGACCTGGACCAAACAGGCTTATCCCCGAGAGGGGGTGTAGAAATAACACCAAACGCATAACACACATCATCAACAAAGCAGGGAGGACTGGGACGTCCACGTTCCTGCTCTATTGATGCCCAAAAAGCCTTTGACTGAGTTCACTGGACTTTCTTGGTTGGCATACTAGACAAATTTGTTTTTGGTCCTAGATTCAAAACGTGGACATTGAGCAGTTATTGTGGCCTGGTGGCGAGAGCTAGAATTAATGGCATCCCGTCTCTGCCTTTTGACAGAAGCAGGGGGGTGAGATGGGGTGTCCGCTGTCCCCACTCCTCTTAATCTTGTATATGGAACTACTATCAAAGGGCATAAGACTAAATCCTAGAATCAAGGGTATACAGATGGGGATACAAAAGCATAAGCTTGCACTCTATGCTGACAAGGTGCTGGCTTTGATATCTGAGCACCTGTTCTCCATTCCGGCTCTCCTATCTGAATTAGAAAATTTCTGAAAGTACTCAGGGTTCAAAATGAATATCTAAAAATCTTAAATATTTATTCTCAATATACAACGAGCACTGCAAGACACTTTACAAAAGGTATTTCCTCTTACCTGGAAGCATAAGCACATTCACTATCTCAGCATTAAAATATGCCCCACCACAGATAAATTAGACTCTCAAAACTATACAGACCTACTGGAGACAGCCCTCAGAGACCTGCGGAGTTGACAGATGGGGGTCTTATCCTGGCTGTGCCAAAAAGAGCGGATCAAAATGACATTACTACACAAAATCATATATGTTATGCAGACGGTCCTGTTGCAGCCCCCCTCCGGTATCATAGATAAAATACAGAGGCTCATAGAACGATTCATATGGGATGGTAAGAAGCCCTGTGTGGGTAAAAAATAGGCATCTCATGCTTTAGAGGAGAGCGGGTTAAGGATCCCCTGCTTGACGTTCTATTGCTTTGCAGCACAGCTCTGATACATAGTAGAATAGCATTGCTCATCCTCAGAGAAACACTGGTGTTTTATGGATCAGGCAGTCACAGGCACTTACGTGTGGAAGGTCCCCTGGTTACCCAAAAAATACAGGTGTGGAGGCATACTCTTCCCCAGTACTTAGAGCTACTATTGACAAATGGGACACGGTGGCTGTTTCTAGGGTCCTGATGGCCTTTTCCTCACCAATGACTCCCACAGTAGGCAATCACAGCAGCTAAGGACGGGACAGAATATATGAAGAGGTAAGTGACTAACTGTAAGTAGGTTGGGTATTTCTATAACACAGAGGGCACCCAATTCTTTGACTAATTGAAACACGATTATAGCTTGACAGAGAAGGAGCGCTTGCACTACCTACAAATTAGACACTGGGTCATTCATCTATGTATAAAGACTACAGCTAGCAGATTGCTAACACAATTCAAAAAATGGATAATTACAAAATGTGACGATAAGTTACTACTCTCTATCATTTATAAATTTCTACGGAAAACGATCATCCGCCATAAGTCAGTGGTGCAAAAGTAGTGGAAAGGGGAGATAGGACGCATCCTGTCAGAGAAAGAGTGGGATGACATCTATACTAGAAACGAGTGTCTGCTGCAAGCAACTCAGGTACAGTGGTGTAGCAAAGGCATCCGCTGCCCCCGCAATGTGGGGTGGGCTGAGCTCCAGGGGGCCCCTTCAGCACAGTACCCTGGCCTGAGAGCTCCTAAGTGAGTCTGGAGGGAGGGCCCTCCTTGTACTTTACTGGGGGGCCCCCTCAAGTTTCGTTCCACCAGGTAAAGAGGCTCTCCTGAAGATCGTACAACATTGGTCAGCCACCATTCCGAAATCGTCCAGTTATGAAAACAGGAGTGGCACAGCGTCCTCGGGTTGCCGGAGATTAAAAAAGCACGTCATCCCCATACAGAGATATAAGATGAACTGAGTCCCTGAGTGTGATACCGAAGGTGGCTATATCCCTGTGGAGCTTCTCAGCCAAAGGCTCAAGCACTAAGACAAACAACAGTGGGGACAGCGGGCAACCCTGCCACGTTCCCCACTGTACATCCCAATCTTCAGACACTGTTCCACCATTCCGCACTCAAGCAATTTGGGCATTGCACAGAAGCCTTACCCAAGTACAGAAGTAAGGCCCAAATCCCATCTGTCGCAGAATCTGCATCCGATAAGACCACCCGAGGGTGTCAAACGCTTTTGTGATATCTACCGATGCCAGTACCAATTCCTCCCAGGAGTGCTGCACTGAGTGCAAAACATGTGAAAGCCTTCTCAAGTTTATGGCAGTGTTGCAGCCGGGCACAAAGCTGCATTGGTCTTTGTGTACCAGTGTCCCCACCACCCCACGCAGACGCTCCACCAAGAGTTTGAGTAATACCTTTGCATCTACATTGAGCTTAGTGAGGAATCTATACAAGGATGTGTTCATTTCATCGCCCCCAGACTTGGGCACTATACAGATCACTCCTTCTCACAAGGTGGAGGAGCAACACCCTTCTTACCCATGCCTCCCTAAACACTTCCAGGAGCTGTTCTACAAATTGTACTGTGAAGATTTGATTACATTCCATGGGGAAGCCATTGCCTACTGGTGCTTTACCTCTAGTCATCTTCCATAGTGTATCCTTCAGTTCTTCTAGTGAGAATTCCGCCTCTAGTTCCTCTTTGAGTGCAGGTGCCAGCACAGGAAGCCCCACCCCATCAAGATACCTATCTATGGAAGTTAGGTCCGCATGGTTGCCCCAGATGTACAACTCCCTCAAGTGGTCCCTGAGAGTATCATTAATAGACAGCTGAGACATTGAGATGACCCCATCAGGGCACCTTAATGCCATAATTGGGTCCCTCTTAGTTTCTTGTTTAAGCAACCAGGCAAGAAGCTTGCCGGGCTTAACACCTTCTCGGTGCAAACATTGTCTATATTCACGGTGTGTGTGTCTGTCCAGTCTGTCCCAAGTACCTCCCAGTTGATGCTTAAGCTCCACCAGGGACACCTTTGCCTCTGGTGAATCTGCCTCCTGTCTCTGCATGTCAGCAATTTTCCCCTCAAAGCCTCCCAGCTCGCCCTGCAATTGTTTTTGGATGCCATATATCTTGCTCATACACTCCCCCCTCATGATAGCTTTCATTGCCTCCCACTCCGTACCTCTGCTAACTGTGGAACCCAATTTACCTGCTAAATGTTCCGTCAATGCCTCACCTATCATCTGTTTGCATTGAAGGTCAAGTAGAGCATCAGGCGGAAACCTCCAGCAGCGGGGCCCTCTGTGCGTGTCAGCGCTGCCTAGCACTAACAGCAAAGGGGAATGATCTGACAAATACCGACCCAAGTGCATAGTCTGGTCTACGGTATGTGTCATGTGTGACAGAGTGACAAGAGTGTTCCCTCTTGGTTGGGTTAATTTCCCTCCAGATGTCCTTACATCCCAAATTGTGCATTACGACGTGTCCATCATTTTGGGTTTGGTAGAGGATCTGGGGGGCACCCTGTCCATATCTCCATATAACACACAATTAAAGTCTTCAACCCACAGCAACCACACAGCCATGCATTCCATTAAGTGTGTGTACATGCACACATAAAAGTCTCAGTCATCAACGTTAGGAGCATACACATTCAAAAGACAAATCTCTGTGACATCTATCATCCCCTGCACCAGGACATACCGCCCACTGGGGTCAGCTTCCGAGTAGGTTAACTTAAATAGGACTCCTGGCGCCACCCAAATGTCCATGCCACATGCATAAGTGGAGTACGTAGAGGAGAATAACTGTTTCTTTTTCAATGTATGCGCTTCCTCATACACCATGTGTGTTTCCTGCAAGCATGCAATACTAATCCTAAGGTGCCTCAGATATGACAGCATCCGGCGTCTTTTCACATACCCTCCCAGACCCCTGACATTCCACGTGATCACTCTATACGTCCGCATTCTTGTGCTGGATGAACTACCCTCCACCTCGGGCTCAATCTCCCTCCCCACAGGGAAAGGGCCTTCCTCCTTCCCGGCCGTACCACAATTTGCACCTTTGTCATTAGTGAACAGTCTGAGCGCCCTTTTAAGCCATCAAAAATCACAGGAAATAAACAAAGTAAACAACCTGTCCGCACCCCATCCCTTCTTCCTCCCTCCCCGGGTGAAACACTAACCCTCAACAACAAAAGATTGTGTTTGCCCATCCTTGAACGTCAGAACAAATGCCTTAACCCACCCACCCACTCCCGTCCGCAGTGTCCCTGCTGCACCTAGAGGGGGTAGCGCGAGAACCATGCAATACACTGAGCTAATCCCCACAATGTGCAGGAACGAGGTATACCGGCGTGGACCCTAACTCCGCAAGGGGAGAGCACTACAGCAGGCCTCCCTCCAGCTATCCTAATAAGCCCTACGTATTAGTCCAGTTGAGACTCCAATGTATATTGGGTGCTATGTCATGCCACACCATATAGTAGGAGCCTCCTGAGCTCTCTATACATGACCACTGCCATCACGCTTCCCCTAAACCACCTGTCAGAGAGCACTTACAGAGTAGTCCCACTAGCACCACCACTTGGCAATCCAAATAGTTGTAAGTGTTATTCAGGTGGGGACCCAATATCCTCCGATGGTGAAAGAGGGTCATGCACAGTTTCCCCACAGCCTGGATCAACATATTCCATCTGTTCATCAGTCAGCGTTCCATCATCCTGTACCACAACTCTCTGCGCGAGCCTGGTCCCAGGCGTCGACGATTCCTAGGACAGTCCACCACTAGCACTCCTGTCCCTCATGTGTCTCCTCACCCATCCATTTCTCAGGGCCCCCTTGTCATGTAGAAGAACTTTGTCCCACTGTTCCAGCCATACCCACATGACTTCCGGTGTCTCAAAAAAAAACGCTTTACCATTAGTTATCACTCAGAGTAGCACAGGAAACATCAACATGTAAGGTAAGTTCATGGCTCTGAGTTTTTTTTTTTTTAACAACAAACTTTATTGATTTTTTTCAAGTTACCCAATGGGCAAGCCCAGCGAGCTTCGAGGCATATATAAATACAAAATACACTAGCAAGGCACCATATAACATTCCTATGGCGACTGCAAGACTGCAAACCCACACCCCCACCCCCCGCCCCCAACCACGCACCATACATCCCTTATACAATTATACAATCGTAGTGTAATCTTGCTTCTAGACCTCTACACAACCCCATTAACCTATATCGGTGAGCTGCTCACCACCAGCCTATCAATTGGATCTCGGGGAGCCTCTGACTCCAGGAGTGACAAGTCTATGCCACGGTACGTAGCCCATCGGGCCCAAATCTTTTGTGTTTGTGCGGACATCCCCGAGCCTGAAATACTGCCACTTCAGCGGACATGCACCTATCCATTGCTTTCTTCCAGGGACCTATACTGGGTGGGAGTGTCGCCTTCCAATGTTGAGCAATGTCGCGCTTAGCTAGTGTAATCCCAAGGAACAGTAAATGCCTTTTATATCTGTTCCCCCCAAAGTCCTTGGTGCTGTGTAGGAATATCAATCGAGGGTCTGCAGGAATACCCCAAGCCTGCACTTGCCCTAAGCAGGACCTTATGCCCGCCCAGAAATGTTGCAGCGCCGCACAGGTCCACACAGTGTGGAGGAACGACCCCTCCTCCGAATCACATCGGAGACACATAGGTGACTGAATGGCCCCCATCTTGCAAAGGCGCAGACGTGTATAGTAAATCCTATGGAGATATTTGAACTGGATCAATCGGTATCGGGTGGAAACCGCAGAGTACCGGGGGCTAGCCAGTGCCTCCGCCCAGTCATCATCTGTCAGTGTGGGCACATCTGCCTCCCACGCCACCCGGGTCCGGTGTATGGTGGTTGTGGAATGTGTAATCAGTGTTTGGTAAATTTGACAAATCTTGTGGGCACCCAGGTCCCCCATGAGCAACCGGCCTTCCAACGGGTGGAACTCCGGGAGACCTGTGAGGCCCCGTATCAAAGGGGATATAGCATGTCGGAGCTGCAAATATCTGTGGAATTGCGTTTTATGGAGGCCGAAGTCAGCTTGAAGCTGCTGAAAGGATTTGAGTGTGGACCCCCATATCACATCCCCCAACACAGAAATCCCGATGTCATCCCACCTACGGAAGCCCGCCAGAGCTGCGACTGGCCGAAGATATGTGCCGCGCCAGAGAGGCGTAGCACCGGTGAGTTTGCCCCACCAGCCCATCTGTCGGACCGCTCGCCTCCATATCTGAATGGCCGTCCTACATGCCGGGGGAGTTCCGTCAGAGACGAGGAGCTATACAGAAAGTGGAGTAATGGGGTTTCGGCCATAAAGAGTCGTTCCACAGCGTAGGCTGGGTCCGATTGTGAGCAGTACCACCAGTCATTTATCACCAGAAGATGCGATGCCTGGTAATACGCCTGTACATCCGGCGCCGCTATCCCACCGCAATAAGTGGATTGGATACAGGTCGCAAGCGCCACCCGAACCGCTCCTCCCCCAGAGGAATCTATTGAGTAATGTATTAATTTGACGGAACCAGGACGGGGGGATTGGAAAGGGGTAATTCTGCAGCCTATAGAGCAGGCGAGGCAGAGACACCATTTTAAAAATGGCCGATCTCCCATATAACGAAAGGGGGAGTTGGGACCATACCGTCATCTCATCTCGAACTGTAGTCAGCAGCGGCGCAATATTCCGTGACCATGCTTCAGTTTGGCACCGTGTAAGAACCACCCCAAGGTATCGGAAGCCTGACTCCGCAATCACCAACTGGGAGGCCCAAAATTGGGACCGCTGGTCTCCGCAGATCGGAAATAATATGGATTTGGATGGGTTAGCGCAGAGGCCAGAGGTCTCCCCGAAGACACTCAGAATCTGCAGCACCCGGGGCCCAGAAACCCACGGATCCGACATAAAAACAGGGCGTCATCAGCGTAAAGCGCTATCCTATCCGAGCACTCCGGAGACCACTCCAAACCCCGCAGGCAAGAGTCCAGACGGACCCACGCCGCCAGAGGCTCAATGGCCAGTGCGAACAGCAATGGGGAGAGCGGGCAACCCTGTCGAGTGCCCCTTCGAATGGGGAAGGGAGCTGAGCATCGGCCAGCTACTCTGACCGATGCAGTGAGGTCTGTATAAAGTAATTTCGCGTATGCCCGGAATTGGGGGCCCAAATTAACCGCTTCCAACAACTTAAAGAGGTACGTCCAGCTTAAGGAATCGAACGCCTTGTCAATATCAGCCAACAGGACTGCCGCGGGACGTCCCAGACGGTGAGCCTCCGCCACCGCGTTGTGAGCTCGTCTGATATTATGTCTGGTAGAGCGTTGTGGCATAAAGCCCGACTGGTCCGGATGTACCAGCTCCTCTATACAGGTACGGAGGCGATCCGCCAGGATCTTTCCCAGCAGTTTGGGCTCAAAATTTATTAATGAGATGGGGCGGTAGGACCCCGGGTCGTCCGGTGGGCGTCCTGGTTTGAGAAATACCACGACCTCCGCGTGTCTCCAGTCCGAAGGAGAATTTGCTGCTCCGAGGCGTCATGAATCACCTCGAGCAAATGCGGTCCCAGAGTCTCCAGATGAGGCCTCAGGAAGTCACATGGGAACCCGTTCGGGCCCGGCGCGCGGCCAGGGTGGATGTTGGAGAGGGCCGACCGCAGTTCCGCCATTGTAATTGGCTCCTCCAGGGCATCACGCCGCTCATCCGATAGGCGGCGGGGAGGAATATCCACTAAGAAGGCATCTATGAGGGATTCGGAGATGACCTCCCGTTTATCGTACAACGCCGCGTAAAAATCAGCGAAGGCCTGTACCACCGCCTCAGGGGATGTACAGGCAACCCCCGCGGGGGACCGCAGAAGGGGTACCTGTGTCGGGGCCACCCTAGCCTGGCAGAGTCTATGAAGCATTTGGCTAGACTTATCGCCCCACTGGTAAATTCTATGCTGGGTGGCCAGCCAAGCTTCTTTGGCGTAGTCTATGTGGGTTTGATGGAGCATTTGTTGCACGTGCAGCAGATTCCGGCGGGCCACGGGGTCCGAGCCTCCCACCACAAGGGATTGAAGTTCTTCCTGCCTAATCTCCAGGTCATATACCTGGGCCAGGCGGCGACGCTTTTCCCCGGTGCGATAACTTATATCTGCACCCCGGAGTGTGGGCTTAAACGCTTCCCATAAGATAACTGGGGACTGGCAAGTGCCGGCATTGTATCTGAAGTAGTCGGTGATTGCTTGACTAAGCATCTCTCTGTATGCCTCATCACGGAGCAGCCAGGGGGACATGCGCCACCGATAGGGGGCCCTGTTAGTTAGCAGTCGCAATTTAAGTTGGATCGGCGAGTGGTCCGACAAGCCACGGGGCAGAATGGATGCTTGTGCCACCCTGTGCATATAGCTATGTGGAAGGAATAAATAATCAAGGCGTGAAAGAGTGGGATGAACCGATGACGCGTATGAGAATCCTGCGTCCGCCGGGTGTAAGGCACGCCACGTGTCCCCCCAACCCAGTGTATGTGCAAGTACATTCAATTTGGATGTAGTGGGGGTTGTAGCAGGCTGTCGGGCTCGCCACCTATCTAATGGGCCCATAGTATTGTTCCAATCGCCCCCAACACCACAAGGCCACCCGGGAGATCCCCCCACAACTGCGTTATTTTATCAATAAACGTCTGGCCGAGAGGCGGGGGAGCGTATATGCTACCCAGTGTGATGTGTTCGCCGGCCAAGGTACCCGAGACCACAGTGTATCGACCCCTGGATCCAGCCAATGTCGTGTGATCTGTAGGGGCACCCTTCGATGAATGAGTATGGCTGTACCCCGGGCCCCCGCGTGAAGCCAGAATGATAAACTGTGGAGTAACCGTAACGGGCGAGACATGGGGCCTTCGTGCCCAGGAGATGAGTTTCCTGGAGCAGTAGGACATCTGCTGCATACCGCTTTGCCTGGTGGAGCACTGCCCCTCGTTTAACTTTACTCAGCAAGCCTCGCACATTCCAGGCAAGAACGTTGAGCTCCCCCGGAGGTGTGTCACCAGTCGTGTGCGCCATCCCTAAGTGTCCAACAAGATAACTGCATCTGAGGCGTGCAAGGCGAAGCAATGTGATTGGTGCATGGTGCGAAAACATTCAATAAAGAAAACCCCCCCCTCTTAAGA
The DNA here is from genome assembly GCA_963921515.1 of Calotriton arnoldi. Classification (NCBI taxonomy): domain Eukaryota; kingdom Metazoa; phylum Chordata; class Amphibia; order Caudata; family Salamandridae; genus Calotriton; species Calotriton arnoldi. The sequence goes on from CAWUFW010010668.1 coordinate 24,935, forward strand.
AACTGGCCCTCCTCCCCCACCTGCCCCCAACCCCCATACTTCCTGCAACACGGAGTATCTGTCGCGGTAGAAACCCACCCCAGGCCCCCAACAGGATGACCCAAGCGGTCCCTCCAATGGATCCCCCCCCAACTTACCCAACATCACCCAAAACGTCCAGGGCGAGCCATGTTCAGATCCCTCCAGGGCCTGTAGAAGACCCCATCTCTATGACCCAGTCATATTAGTGAGCGGCCACCACCCCCAGGCAAACCCGCCCCCGAAGGGAATATAGGGAAAACAAGGGAAAGTAACCCAATACAGTTCAGTCTCCAGAGCCCGTCGGTTCCGGGGCACGCCAGTTGGAGCGGGATCGATGCCGCCGAGATGTCGCACCCCCGCCCTGCCGACCACTCCGATGCGAGCCCTGGGAGGAATCAGAGTCTGCCGGAGGCGGTGTGTGAGGTTTAGGGATCTGACTCTCGTCCGTCCAAGCGAAGACTTCCTCCGGGGTGTCAAAGAAAAATGTTTTTGCATTGAACATCACTTTCATCCGGGCCGGAAACAGCAAGGCATAGGATAGATCAAGTTCACGTAGCCTTCTCTTGGCAGCCGCAAATGATTGACGCTGTTGCTGCACCAGCTTGGTGTAATCAGGGAAAACCATGATGGGGCGCGAGTCGAAGACCATTTTATCTTTATGGAGCCTGGCATATCGAAGTACGGCGTCTCGATCCGCGTAATTAAGGATTCGGGCTATCACTGGCCTCGGGCGTTCCCCCGGTGGCGGTTTCTTAACCAGTGCACGGTGGGCCCTCTCAACCACGAAACAGGAGGACATGTCTTCCTGGGGCAACAGTGACTTTAGCCAATCTGAATATGAACTTGTCCATGGAGGCCCCCTCGCATCCCTCCGGAAAGCCCACCAGGCGCAGATTATGGCGGCGGGCCCGCCCCTCCGCATCCTCGACCCGCGCCGCCAGCTCCTGCGATTGCTTGGTCAATTTGTCCACTTTGCGCTGTAGTCCCGTGACAGAGTCCTCGACTGTGGATACCCTGGTCTCTGCCTCCGTGATGCGGTCGACCGCCTTCCGCAAATCTTGGCGAAGGAAAGACACCTCCGCGCCCACGGCCCCGATCTGGGCCTCGAGGGCTGTCCGCGATTGTGTGATCGCCTCCAGCAGCTTCGTCGCATCTGAGGATAACCCTTCCGCGGACTCCCCCGGGAGGGTTGGCAGGGGTGGTAAAGCGGTCCATAGTATGCTGCTTGGGGGCCGCCGCGCCCTGTTTATCCTTGCCCATGGCTACCAGGAACAGCCTGGCCGGCGATGTAGTAGGCAACTGCAAGACGCAGCAGACACAGACAAGGGGGCAGCCCAAGCCAGACTCCAACGCAGGGCGGCGTCACAACTCCGAGCACCCCCACAGTAGATAGTCTTGTAGGGGCTCACTAGCAGCCGCGCCTTCTATGCGGGGGGCCCCTCACAGGAGCAACCATGCACTATGGGGCAGTTGCCAGATAGGGACGGAGACCCCCAATGTCGCAGCCCAGCTCCACACCAAGGCTCCAGGACCGGGTAGCCACATGAGCCGGGGCCACTCCTCAGATCAATGCCGGACAAATAATTCACCGGTTCCCTGGCACCCTTCACCAGAGCCCAGCGGGCACTGGGCACCTCGCAGCGTCAGTGATGGGATCCCCGGCGGTGCCGCCCCGTCACATCTGCACCCAAGCAAGGAACTCAGATCGTCCAGAGGGTGGGCCACCAAGCCAGAGGTCCGCCGCACTCCCCCAGACTCCCGATGGCAGGACTCACCCGCACCCCGTCCCGGGGCCGTAGGATCCGCGTCAGGTCGACCAGGCAGTGATGCAGGCAATGGGGGAGGGGCGCCTGCAATATCGTCGCCGTGGGATCTCCCGGCTCCTTGGCTCCCGCCGATCGTCCCGCGGGGCTGCACCACCACGACGACACCACTCCGCTATGGTCTCCAATAGAGGCAGGATTGACAGCCGCCTCTCCAAGTACAAGGCCCTCCGCAGCCGCGGCCTCGAGTGTCTCGTCCTCCACCCCGGGCACGGCGGCCGCCGGCCGGGAAGCCTCTCAGTGCGGACCGGACCCGCCGCAGTCCGCAAAACTCGACTGCCGGGTCGCGACAGGCACCGCAACCAGGGACCCCTCCTATTCCGACACTGGGTCAAGGATCTTTGGCGGATTACGGCCCATAGAGGGAGTGAACTGCGGAGCTCTACAGAGTCGCGTCCGCCATGTTCAGCTCCCTGGCCACGCCCCCCCATGGCTCTGAGTTTTTGCTTAACGTCTAGGAAAGATTTTCTTTGGATTGCACTTTACTTGAATAATCTGGGAAGATGGCAATGGAGTGGTTCTCATATCGTAATTCTGCCGCCTCCCGGGCAGCCCTGAGGATACAGTCTCTGTCTCAATGGTTAAATATTTGTGCAATTAAAACTCTCGGGGGGACGCCGGCGGGGGCCTCACGGTCAGGCCCAGTGTGCTCTTTCCAAGGCAAACATGCTGGACAGTCCCTTCGGCTGCAAGGTGCGTGTGATCCAGTCTTCCAGAAAGCGTTCAGCCGAGTCAACCTCCACTCTTTCAACGAAACCTACAAGATGTAGGTTGTTCCGGCGCAACCAGCCCTGTGCGTCTTCCACCCTAGTCTCCAGGATTTTAGTAGTCACCATGAGGTGGAACACCTGCTCACCACCTCTTTGCCTATATTGTTGAGGGAACACTCCGCTGTAGCCACCCTGTCTGCCACTTTATGAAAGTCTGTATGCAGGAGGCCAACCTCGATCATGAATTAATCAATTAATCAATCTTCCCCTCCAGGGCCATGCGCAAACCCTGTATGGCCTCAAGAATTGCAGCCTTGGATGGCTCCTCCTCATGTTCTACCGGCGGGGGCCCAACTGCTGCATGGACTGTGTCGTCAGGCCCTGGGGAGTTACATACAGAGTGATGGTGTTGTTCTACTCTGCCCCCAGGTATGACCATCCTTCCCCTTATCCTTGTGGAATCTAAGCGCTCCAAATGCAGGGGGGGGGGCAAAGCGACACTTCTCAATTCCACCATCTCTCAGTAACAGGGTACCTCGCAGCCCACTGATCCAGACTCTGCTTTGTTTGCCCGGGAGGCCTTCCCTGCAGACCCTACTTGTATCAGTGGGGCAATGATTCAGGCGTTCATGAAAAGCCTCTCACTGCGGGCACCCACAGGCTGTTGTGACTCACCAGTGGCCCGACGTTGACCCTTCACATCAAAGTCGTTCTGTCCTCCTCATCAGCTATGCAGAATCCTCGCTGCACCCCTTCGGTCTCCCGTGTATGTGACCCCCAGGCCAGGAGGGAAAGGAAAGCCCTGGCGGTCAGCAGCTACTCGTTGCCTCTTCCTCCAGCCCTTCAGACGGTTGTGGTTCTCACTGAAGGTCTACTTGAGCTGCAGTGCGCCCCCCGCCTCCGGGTTCGCCCAGATGCCTCAGTGCTCCTCTCGTCCTGATAGTCCATGGCCCACAATGCACAGGCTCCCCACCCAATTCAGACATTGCTCTCATGCTATACCTAGCATGAGAGAAGCACCGGGATTGGCCTGAGCGGGCTGGCCTTATGCTCGTTCAGGCATAGGGAGCCTGTGCCTTTTCTCCACCCGGTTGTGCAACACAGCTGGTTTGGAGAAACATAAGTGGGCATGTCGGTGTGGCTGTCCTAGGACGGCCGGCCAGCCAAACCAACATGCGCACTTACAGTGCCCACCACTCCTCCTCCCTGCCATGGCCCTGCCCCCCCGCCCTAAACTCCATCTTTCGACTCAGTCAGACAGTGATACTGAAGGTGTCACACATCGTGGCATGGGTCACCACAACATTAAAACAACGATGTTTAAACAAAAATGTAAATGAACCAATGACACATAATGTGAATAAATGGATAGTCTTTGAAAGGACTTTTAGAGCACAATAAATTGCCACCTGTGGTTTTAATAGGGTTTCCAGAAATAAATGATGTACATGCATTTGCAGAAACTGGGCCATATATAAATAGAGAACTCAACATATCCCTTGTCATCTGCAAGTAGATGAAGATGTTTTTTAAAGTTTGCCTTCTGGTACTTGTAATTCTTCATTTCTAATAGGAAATACAGACCAAGATTCAGATGATAAGGAATGAAACAAGGCTGGGGTTGGGTGAGCTTCTCACACCAGGCACGGAGCTTGTTGGCAAATCTGAATTATATAGATGTTATTAAATATTAGGATTTATTCAGAGGAAATATGGAAGCAGGCTAGCACCTGTCATGTAGTGCCTTGCTCTCCCTCTCCGCTACTCGAGTAGACTGCAGCAAAAGTTGATATGGCGCGACTCATCAACTCCTCGGGCTGCTCTGAGCATTTGCCAGCCCAGTGTTGCCAAAACCGGGGAAAATGCATCGGAATGCTGGTGGTGCAAAGTCACCATTATATATTTGAGCTTAATCAAATGTTAACCTGTAACACGCACAACCGTTACTTGTGTGCACATGTTATTTTACACTTAGATTTAGAAAAACAAGTCATTTATATGTTTATTTCATTATAGATAGAGTATATGCATCTTAGCATTGACAAACATGGGCCTAGGACTGCAAACGTTGCAGTTTTGCTTGTTGTGCATAATTCTTTCTTTTCGTTTCAGGTACCAGTTTTCACCATGTTCTCGTTGGATATTGTTTTTTTTTTCAAAGAATTTGTTTGACAATGTTTCTCAGCACCTGCACAGAATGAAAGGCAGAGGAGGTGAATGCTCCTTTGTGTGATATCGTGAAGATCTCACCCAAGACACGGAATGACCTCCTTCAACACATCAGAGCTTCCTCCTCACTTTTTGATTTCCACAAGAAGTTGAAGACCTGGCTCTTTGTATAAGCACTTTGGGGACCACACACCTAGACACCCCCCTCTCAGGGGATTAGTCACTATGTAAATCATCATAACATAACATGACAACAATGGAAGAAGCTTGTATTGTACTAGCCATGTGGAGGCTGACACCAAATACAGAGCAACCACTGGGTTCTTATTTAGTGGAAACCTGTAGGATATATCATTTGGATGGAACTTCATGTTTTGAATGTGTGAAGCTTGTTAGTTAGAACAGTTGCTCCTGTACATTTTTGCAGGCTGACTTCCTTTCCCTTTCTTGAGACTAATGCTCCTTATATTTTTGTTCTTAGACATACTTTCTAGATCAAATACATTTATCCTTGTCTTGAGTAGAACCTTCACTTGGTTCTTCTTTTGATGATATATTTGCTGACACCTGCTGCATTTGAAATTCCTCGACTTACCAACAACTTTAGTCTAGCATTGGGGTGTTTCCCTTTATGTGACAGGATTCTTTCTTTATTTTGAATATGCTTTCTTTTTTATTGCATAGTTGCATTTGCCGACCTGAAATGCCTGGATTACATTTATACATGCTGTATTCAAGTGATTATTGACTCATGCTTGATTAATTTGATTTGAGATTGTAACATTACTAATTTGATAATAAATCTTCACGGTTTGCAAAGTTACTCTTTTTTGTTGTTACTGTGGGGCAAGATGTGCTTCACTGTTATTGCACTGGTACTAAATTTCTGATTTCAGGCTCACTTTGAGAGAAAGGTCCATCCTAGTGGACATAGAGAAGTTCTGAGTTTGCGCCAAGTTAGTGTGGTGCAAATATCATCCTTATCTATACTGCTATCAATGTCAAAATCACTTCCACTGCCTCTTCTGCCTCCATGTTGGCTCTCAGAGAGCCTGTTACAGTTTCGAAAGCGGGATCACAGAGATATTTGGTGCTTGAAAATGGAAATTACATTTTGCTTCTCACACCAAGGCAGTGACGAGCTCCTGAAGCAAAGATCATGGGCAGACTTAGGGGCCGATTCCGATTCGGGCCGGAAATCTCTCCGACCGAGCCGGACTCGGAGAGAATTCCGACCGAATCGGACTATGGCAGTCCCACCGAACGAGTACGATGCGTACGCATGCTATCGTCCTCGATTCGGTCGGACTCCCATTGAAGTCAATGGGATCCGGTCGTACAACGCGTACGCGGGCTCCCATTGACTCAATGGGTGCGAGACGAACAAGGGCGCCCCCTACAGCGGGTACGCGTCGATGCGGATCGCGCCGTACATGCACAGGTAGGGGGGACCCATGGGTCCCCCCTGTGTGCGACTCGCGCGGCTACACGTACAGGGGGGTCCGACACGGACCCCCAAAGTCCGGCTCCGACAGCTCTTTCGAGCCGGACGGCGCGAGTCAGTCGGACTGCTCGTGGCGCGCATCGTACTTGCCCGGCCGGGGAACGTCTCCATTGCGCGGTGCGAGTCGTGTCCGTGCGAGTCGGTCGGAGCGGTTCGGACCCGCGAACGAGTCGGTCGGCGATTTCGCATGCGCTCGCATCGTACTCGCTCGGCCGGACGCACGTACGAATCGGTCGGAAAAGAGGGCTCCGAATCGGATCCGGTTAAGCCGAATCCGATTCGGTGCCCTACCGGCCGAGATCGGAATCGGCCCCTAAGGAGCCAAAGGCAGCCCTGTTAAAAATGCTCAAACCAGTCCTGCTCCCTTCATCTCCTAGCGTAATCTCTCTCTTTCCATCCATAGTCTCTCTCTTCTTCTCACTTCTCCTCTCTGATCACTTTCTCTTCACCTCCCTCCCTCTATTTCTCACTCCTAAATCCTCCCTGTGAATGCTGCAATTAACCTCGGGGAGCTGGGGAAAGTGACATAGGCACCAGGAGAGTCCATGGGCTTTCAAAACCGCCCGCCAAGGGCTCCATCCACTGGGGAAATGCCCAGTAAAATAAAAGGCCTTTTGGGCCCTGGCGAACTCCACCGCTCAAGCATACACAAGTGCCAGATGCTGGGACATTGCAAGAAGGAATGTCTCTTTCTCAAGATACAGTCAACAAGCAGCTCAATGGCGACACATCAAGAGATATCGACGGTGTACAGTCAATCAGTGCTAACAAATGGAATAAACAATGCTGTTCTGGAGAAAGGAGATACAGCCACAACATATTGGAGCAGTATATTCTGCCCAGGTATACTCCACAACCCAGAATGGAGGGTGCTCAGATGCAGTGAGTGGGGCTCGACGTGTTAGCAATAACAACATTATGCTGCAGAGAAAAGGAAACTGCTGTGGGGAGAGACTGCATACAAAGAAGCGGTGGAGAAACTGTATACAAAGAAGCTGAACTTACCATGAGTGGTGAGGTTAGGGGGATAACACATTGTTGTATTGTATGTTTTGTAATGGGCACGTGCTGTTGCCAGGCTAGATGCATGCCTTAGCGGGCGTGATACACATTCTGTATTCTTTCAACACTTACTGCATCCTATAAATGACATTCTATGTTCTGTCGTTCTCGCTACTGATCAGTCATTTCTTAACGCCATTCAGTAACGGAATCACGGAGATAGATGTCGTTTGAGGATGGGCTCTTGCATCGGATTTACTACTGAAGAATAAAACCCTTGGAATGTACCTCATTTGTTGTGGATTGCTTCTTTCCATTGATGTCCTCTACAACATGTATATGGCAACGAGGATGGTTTCTGTGTAAAGTTACTTGGATCCAGATTTACCCCTTTCCATTGATGTCCTCTGCAACACACATGATGTAGAGATTACACTCTAATTATATATCTAGAACTGACATTACCATGAGTGTCTGGGGAAGAATGTGCATGCTGTGGAGATTATTGACCCTGAGTAAAAAAGACAGAAAACCCAGGAACAATTTTTCTCCCTTTCTGACCTCTCTATTGACATCACAGAAAGCACTGACAATATGCATGGTGAGGACTCTGAATTTGAATCAGATCCAGATAAGATTGCAGCTATTTGTTGGTACTTCGAGGAGGAAAAAGAATTGTTAAAATGGGAGTACGCAGCATCACACCTCACTCCAGTCAGGGTAGAAGGGGAGGGCCAATGTAAATCCTAACTGCTCACAACACGCTGCAACAATGAGCTGTGTTGGACCTACTTTAACCTCTATATCTCAAGTGAATATGTCATACCAAGATGATATTAATAAAGATAGTCACTTAACTCGTCCTGCAACAAAAGAAATCCAAGGTACGGTCCGAATGATAGAAAAGTTGTGTTCTCACATGGGTTAACATTTAAACAAACAAGCGAACACTGGGCGCAGAGTCTAGCTTCAAGCAAATAACCAAACATTCAGACACATGAACTCCAATTAGAAGACACAGAGTGGATGTTTGAGAACTTTGAAAATAGACAATGTAGAAATAACTTATGCATCCTTGGTGTTGGAGAAGACCCAGAAGTACCTGATGTGAGAAGTTTTGTAACTGATTTGTTCAAAAAGGCTTTCCCTGATTTGAGTCAATGGGACTGGCACGATGAGATCTAAAAACTCACAGCTCTCCTCTGAACAAGAAACATTGTGCATCTCACGCCTTACAAGTGCAAAAAAAGGTGCCTCCCATAGCCATTCTGTTTTTTTCAGTAACTTTTTACTCCAAAAGAAGTTATCTGAGAAGCCAAGACCTGAGGTAAAATTTACTGTTGATGGGCATACAACCTGATGTCTGTCATGTCACCATAGAATGAAGGTGTTGAAGCGTATTAATCTGTTTCAGGATGCAAACCTACAAACTTTATTTTATCCCCAGCTAAGGTCAACGTTTTCAAGGACAGTAGCTCTCAGTTCTTTAACTTAGAGATTAAGGTAAAAACATTTTTAGAAAATATACAACAGTTTATCAATCTGGACAAATAGTGATCATCTTGTCGTGTAAGCTGGCATGACAGGTTTGCAAGAGACACAATGCCAGTATTTGTGCATGCTTTTGATTCAAGACTTTCAAATGGGAGAGTAAGTGGAGATTTCTCTCTCTAGTCTAGAATGTGGGATGGCTATCACTTTAGGGGGTGATTTGCTTTTAGGGGTGGGCTCCCTCTTCTGAGAGGGCTCAGGGGGATGGGAGAAGAGAAGGGGTGGGCCAGGGAGTAAGAAGGTGAAGTAGGGATTGGTGGTGTGGTGGGAATCGCAGCTTTCAAAATGAAAATTAAAGTATGATAAACTTTATAAAACACAGGGCCTGATTTAGATCTCGCCAGAGGGGAATACTCTGTCACAAACGTGGCATATATCCCATCCGCCATATTACGATCCCATTATATCCTATGGGGATCGTAATGCGGGGGACGGGATACCCGTCACGTTTGTGATGGAGTATTCCCTCCACTGAGATCTAAATCAGCCCCTCTGTCAGGAATAAGCAAGATCAGAGTATCCCAAACCTGATTACACATAGCAAAACAGGGTAATTATGTTTGAACTGAGTATTTTGACGTGGAACGTAAGGGGTCTGAAATGAATCAGGTTACAAAAAGCAGGTTGCCGGAGAACTGTTGGTATTGTATGCAGACACAATATCAATTCAAGAAACTCATATAAAATATAATGACTGCAAAAACCTGGAACAATCGGGATACCAGACCATATCATGTACTACACTATCAGTTTCTATAACTGGGGTTGCATTAATACGTGTCAGAATATATTTGGGGATCAGGGTAAAGCTGCAGATGTCAGATTCAGGTGTGCAATCTCTCACCTGCAATGTGACATATAAAATTACAATTTGCTCGGTATACGGTCCAAACACAGATGATCTTGAAGTGTTTAAGCATCTTGCATCTGTGCTTGCAGATAGTTTGTGTAGATGTATCAGTGTTTTCTGAATAACACAGAAACTGTGGGCACTGACAGTCAGACAATACACCAGACTATGGGAATCAAACATAAAATGAATAGAAATACATGGTATAACCATCTGTTGGTGCATATTATTATCAGGTGACACCGGGTATACTTTTTACTGACATTCCCACAAGAAATATTCCCGTACAGACGTATTTTAGTTGTTCAAGTACTAATGTCAACAGCCCAAAAGAGATTGTTTCCCAAAATTCAAGATAGGTCATTACTAATTAATCATCAACACATACTCACAATACAGGAATAGGTGGGCGATTTTATTAATTTTAACATAAGCACAACTGCACCTCAATTTAAGTGAGACGCATTTAAGGCTGGTGTCTGTGAGGCTACACTAAGCTACTCAATTATGAAAATTAGAAAGACGCAAAAACAGATTAGGCTTCATTATCAACAATTTTTAGTCCTAGAATATAGCATGCTCAGGCAGCTCTTAATAGGGACCATCCAAGAATACAATTTCAGAACATTTGATGTGTATAAAAGCAGCAATTTGGAAGCACACCAGCTATAGAGCAGCCTATAAATTAATGACAAATAGACATAACGTTTATGAATATAGTGAATTTGTGAGAAGAGCTCCCACAATTAAGGGCCCGATTCCGATCTCAAACGGAAAACCCTACGGCCAACTCAGTCCCGTAGAGCTCTCCGAACGACTCATGCTCCTGGGCTCCGAACGCCCGAGTACGGTGCAAGTACGCTCTGACGGACTTGGTTCGCTCGGAGCCCCATTGAAGTCAATGGGAGCCTGTTGTACGTTGCGTATATAGGCTTCCATTGAGAAAAAAGTACGTAGTGGAAAAGGGTGCCCCCTGTCGTGGGGACGCATCGGTGCCCCCCGCACTGTACATGCATGTGTAGGGGGACCCTTGGGTCCCCCCTGTGACTGAGTCGTAGGGCTACAGGTGAAGGGGGGCCCGCTACAGCCCCCCGAAGTCCCCTTCCCAAAGCTTTTTCGAGTCAGAGGCTCTGAGTCGATCCAGCTGCTCGACGTGCGCATTGTACTTGGTCGCTCGGAAATCTGACCCATTGCGCTGCATGAGCCAGCCATGTTGTAGTCGTCCAGAGGGCTTCGCTTATGGGTACGAGTCGCTCGGACCACGAGGCGATATTCACATCGTACTCATTCGCTCGTACGGCGGGACGAGTCGGTCGGAAATCGCACTCGCGACTTGGACTCGCTCCTGACGGATGCCGTCAGGAGCCCTTTCGAGCGAGATCGGAATCGGGCCCTAAATTGAGAGGTCTTAGGGTAGGGAACAATGTAGATGAAATCAAGAATGTACCTGGTGAAATGGTAACTGATGCGGAGGGTATAATACAGGTTTTCCAGAATTGGCTGCTATTACTGAGCTCCTACGTCAAAAGGCTGTTGGTGTGGATGGTATTCCTGTAGAATTCTGTAAAGCTTTGCAATCAATTCTAATGCCTTTCACATTATGGCTCCGGGTCGCTCTGCACTTTATAAATCCCATAGCATAGCATTAGACCTTTTTTTGTAAATCTAACAAAAGGACACAATTCTGTATGAACGACTCAAACTAACATTGTTCTCTTTTTCAAAATACGGCAAATGACCAACAGACCGGATCACTGACATAACATCGACACACAAATATCGATAACATAAATATCGATATGCTAAACTTAGTTAGAAAAATACACAAGTATCGACACATAAATATTGTCAAACGCAAATATCGATATCACTAATATCGAAATCAATAATATTGGTATAACTAATATCGTTAACATTAAATAAACATACAAAATAACACAAATATCAAAAACAAAATATAGAGCACACAATTATCGTCAAAAACAAAATATCGACACCTTAAAAATATTTCAAATAACACAATACATAAATAAAATATAAACAATATCACAAACACACACACTATATTAAATAAATACATTAAAAATTAAATAAATTATAAAAAATAACTTTAACATAAGTAAATCCACCAAATTAACTCCTCTTTACAAACAGAATATATAAAAAAATAATATTTTTTTTACCTTAAATACAACATAAATTACAAATTATATACTATCATACTTTTAAATAAACAAAGAATAAAAAGACGGTTAACTGAACATTAATTAGTGTTTCCCAAATAAGGAAACAACTGCCAAAATAATTGACAAACATTAGTAACAGCCAATGAAAAACACCTACAACTTAAATAACCCAATAAGATTTAAAGAACAATTAAACAAACACTATATAAACTAAAGAAAAATTTACATTATTTTATGCTCCAACAACAAACACAAGAATAAGGGAAATCTCTGCCGGATTGCTTCTACAACATTGGACTTCCTCATTGAAAACTCTGAATTCAACTTTACAAAGTAAGTAAAATATGAATCTAATGTTATAACTTTATAAAATATAAGTAAAGTAATTTTTACAATAATTAATTAATGTAATTTTTTTTTAATTATATCTTCTCTACAGAAACTCCAAACGACACTCAACTAACTACAAAAAACCACCTTGCAAAAAAAGTAAGTATAATTACAATTATACTAATGTAACAACTATTAATCCCAACCCAAAGACCCCACTAACCACCACAAACCCCAAAATAAAGAAAATACTGTTAAACAAATGTATTAAAATGATATATTTTTTCTACAGAAAATAAAAGGAAACACTAAAGCCAAGCACGAAAAGAAACATCTCAACGTCAAAAAATGTTCTACACATTAAAACATGCACGTATAATTTTGTGTATGAAAATCTGTAATACAATAAAAACATTTATAATATATGTAACATTTTTTATATAAATTTCTCATAGCATTTGAAACATCAGAATGACTGAAGGTGCAAAATTCATTACTTCACAGAAAGGAAAACTTTTATTATGCTTTATGGGATATGTCTACACCCAAGAAAAACAGACAGGTGACAAAATTAATTGGAAATGCAGCAAATATTATGCAAATGCATGTTATGGGAGGGCTACAACAAAAGAAACTACTGTATTGAATGTTAAGGAACATAACCACCCCCCTAACATAGCTGAAATAGAAGTAAGAGATGCTTTAGAGACTCTCAAAGAAGTTAGCACTAGCTCTCAAAAACCTACTACTGAAATACTAAAAGACATACCACCCAAAGTTCCAGAACATGTAACTGGCCAATTACCCTCCATCTCAACGTTAAAAAGACTAATAGCTAGAACAAAAAAATCAACTATGAACACCCCACCTGCCTCCAAAACTTTCCGTGAAATCCAAATACCAACTGAACTCACTGTAACTCATAATGAAGAGCAATTTCTTCTTTATGACAATAAATCTAATGAAAAAAGGATTATAATATATGCAACTCCCACAAACTTACTTAAACTACAAAATTGTGAGACATGGGTGATGGATGGAACATTTAAAATATGTCCCAAACCATTTTACCAATTATACACAATCCATGGACAGTATCACAATAGCAACATCCCCTTTATATATGCCCTGTTACCAAACAAACAAACAACTACCTATTTAGAACTCCTAACAAAAGTAAAGCAAGAAACTAATAAGTACTACCCTCAAAAAATTATCATAGACTTTGAACAGTCAATGATACAAGCCATCCTGAAAAACTCACACAGCAATACAAGGTTGCTATTACCACTTTAATCAATGCATATGGAGACACCTTCAAAAATCTACCCTTAGGGGTCGATTCCGATCTCGCTAGGAAGGGCCTCCTAGAGCCATCCGTAGCGTTACCTTCTGACCGACTTGTTCCGGGAGCCGATCCATCCAAACGACGAAGTACGATGCGCAAAAATCTCCTATTTCCGATCGACACGTACGCTCCGAATCCTGCACCATTTACCGTACGAGCCGGATCCGTTAACGCTGAATGGAGTCGCACGGAGCAATTACCAAAGCAGTTTTCGGCCGGCCAAGTACGATGTGAACTTCCTACGCGCTGAACAGGTCGTCACCTCCAGCACTTCACAGCATCCGGAAGAGCTGTATTTCAGCTTCGATTCGCGCCACAACACGATCACCACGAACGAGACAAAGCAGCCATGTTTCCGATCGCACATGTCAGCCCGATACTCTACGCTTACGGTCGAATCATCAAAAGGAACCGACGCGTCCGACACAGATGGTAAGTCAGACACCTACCACACACAAAAACGACACGATCCCGCGAAAGGCAGCACTCCCATAGGGGGTGTATGCCTAACACTACCAGCATTGCCCACCCCATAGTGGGAGGATGCCTAACACTACCAGCATTGCCCACCCCATAGGGGGTGTATGCCTAACCCAACCAGCATTGCCTCCCCATACGGGGTGTATGCCTAACACTACCAGCATTGCATACCCCATAGGGGGTGTATGCCTAACACTACCAGCATTACCTACCCCATAGGTGGTGTATGCCTAACACTACCAGCATTGCCCACCACATAGGGGGTGGATGCAGAACACTCCCCCAGTGCTGTCATGGCTAAAATGTGTTAAGAATGTATAGTGCCAGCAAAAGTGGACACATCAAGGGAAACATAGGTCAAATAACCCATATCTGATGTGACAAAAAGCTGAGTCTTGGGTTCACTCCCCCCCCATCACTGTAGTGACAAAAAGGTGAGTGTGTGCTTCCTTCCCCCATCATTGCCAAGGAAATAGGGGTAAAGGGGGATCCCCCCCCCATAACTGCAGTGACAAAAAGGGTACTGTGGGGTCCAATCCCCCATCATTTACAAGCACACAGGTGAAATGGGGGATAGCCCCCCTAACTGTAGTGACAAAAAGGGTAGTGTGGGGTCCAATCCCCCATCATTTACAAGCACACAGGGGAAATGGTGGATAGCCCCCCCATCACTGAAGTGACAAAAAGGTTAATGTATATCTCACACACCCAGCATGTCCAAACAATCATGTTATATATGTGCCGAAAAACAAAAGCAAAGTAGTGAGAAAGTAGTGTTTGTGTGCAAAAACAAATATCACTGTTGAGGCCAACATTGTTGTGTGTGTCACATACCCTCAGCCATGTACAGCCAATCTGTGCTTCTGGGGGAAAACACTGGCAGCAATGTGAAATTGTACAATGTGCACAAATGTCAGCACAACCTATGTGCAAATGTGTAAGTCAAAAAAGGGATGTTGTCAAAAGCAGGTCACACTCCGTGTCCAAAACATTGTGGATCATGACAACCAGAAATTGCTGTCAACGATGACTCTGATACATACAGCAGTAGTACACATATACCATGGCCCACATGCAGTGCCTCACATTGCTAAAAGTTCATTTACACTAAACAAGATGTCAACAGCTATTTAAATTGTGACTCATGTACAAATTTTGATACACAAAATGCTAATCTGCAAAAGTCCATTTGAATTGAGTCCTTAAGGGGGTAAACCCAAATGGTGTGGACTACCTCGCTTGGCTGCACTGCTACAACTAGGGGACATCTCCCCTGGAGGGGCATCTTTAGGGGCATGTCAGGCACCACAGGGATAGGATTAGGGTGTACCAGTATGGGTCATGGGAGGGATGGGGGCTACTGGAGTGTTGTGTTCCACTGCAGTGGACAGTTTGGATTGAGGGGGCGGGGCCTCCACTGCAGTGGACAGGTATGTTTGAGGGGATTGGGGCTCCACTGCAGTGGACAGGCCTGTTTGAGGGGGTGGGTGCTCCACTGCAGTGGCCAGGTCTGTTTGAGGGGCTTGGGGCTCCACTGCAGTGGACATGTCTGTTTGAGGGGGTGGGGGCTCCACTGCAGTGTCTGGAACTGACAGATGGTGTGGTGTTGTGGGAGGTGAAGTGCTTGTGGTCGGGGGGAGGGCCTTATCTCCTTGGGGATGGTGTAATGGTGTGAGGATGAAACTGGCATGGTCCGTAATGTGTGAACTTTGGTAGGGGTGGCCTTGGCTCGGGATGATTTGGGTTTTGGGGTGGCAATGTGTGCTGGTTGTGGGGTTTCAGCTTTCTTGCTTCTGGGGGATGTACGGGTGGGGGCCTCACCCTTCCTACTCTTAGGGGAGTGTGTGCGGACAGTGGAGGCTCTCCTCTCTGTGCTGGGTGATTTCCTCCTCCCCTTGTGAGTCGTGTCTGATGTCTTAGTGGGGAAGAGGCCAAGGTCACAGAGGAAGAGCCTCTGGGAAGGGGGGGGGGGTTTCAGGAGAGTCAAGGGTCGGATTTTTGGAGTGAGAGGTAGGTGAGGAATGCGTAGTGGTTGTGGATGGGTGTGTGTGTTTTTTGTCCCTATCCCCTGTGTGTGTGATATCAGTCCCCTGAGTGTACGTGCGTGATTTAATGGGCTTTGTTTTAGCTTGTTGTGTGCTGGTTGTGTCTGTTGGGGTGTGTGCATGTGCCTGTGTGAGTGTGCTTCGGACAGGTAGGTTAGTGGGGCCTGTGGATGGGGCAGAGGTAGGAGGGGTGAGGGACTGCTGTAGGAGGGACACTGCTGCCGTCAGTGAGGAGGCCATGGACTGACTTGTCCGCTGTAGGGCAGACATGTTTGATGACATGCCCTCCATGTATGACACCAATTGTGTCAAAATACTGGTGTGTGCATGAAGGACACTCAGCATATATGTCTGCCCCACATGTATCTGTCTTAGTAAATCCACATACTCCACACTCAGGGCAGCAGGGGTGACAGATGCAGGGGGTACGGTGCCTGTGCTGAAGGAGACATGCTCCCTAACAAAGGAGGTTCCACGGACAATTGGAATGGGAGCAGCTGTGAGGGTGGAGATGGTGGTGGTGTGGGGGGGGCAGACTCAGATGTTGTGGCCTCTGCACTGGTAACACCCCCCACCACAAGGGAGTCATCACTGGAGCTTGATTGGTCCGCTGCAGATGTCGATGTCTTGGACTGGCCCTCAGTGTGGCTCCCCTCACCCTCTGTGCCACTGGGTCCCTCCTCCTCACATGTGGACCCAGTCTGGCTAGCCGCTTCCTCTTGTTCCGTGGAACTGTCCCCTTCAGTAGCCGTAGCTGTGAACAAGGATGAGAAACAGATTCACATCAGTCATCTGCATACACTTGACACATGATTTCAAGCACAACACATCCCAGAGCAAGCCTTTGCATTACGTTGATGTCACTTTTCAATAACATTGCACCAATGTGAACATGGCAGTTGTCAGTCTGCCAGTGAACCATGGTTCCCAAAACCATGCTGGCAATGGAAGTATCAGTTAGATGTATTTCAAAGAGCAATAAACACATGTTTAACAATGCACACATCTGCCTGTAGTCTGATCTAAAATGCTCCTGACGGTCATGTGTCGTTACATACATGTCTCATCACATGCAAGGGAGTCTGGAAAAGACAGAGCAAATGGGATGTACAAGTTGCTAACTTGACATGTTGAACATTTAGTCATCACCAGTCATCATGATGTCTTGAACGTGAATGCTATAATGGTCTGAATGCAGGACAACAGACAAGTTCAAATACTGCACCATCATAAACTTTCATGTGGCATACTATGCCACTGGCCTGTGTGGTCAAACTGTCTGTACTGACTATTGTGACCGTGGCAATGGATAACAACGTGTAAGTCACCAATGTGCCACAATCATGAAACCCTTTCAAAGCAGCATCTGTAGTGGGCAAGTATACATGTCCTCTCTGTGCTACACCCCATCTGAAGAGTCTGACAAGCTCACGTTGTTCTACTTATACATTGGAGTATATCAATAAACACATCCGTCTCCATGAACTATCAAAAAGCTCCCAGGAAGGAAGGGATGCAGCATACACATCCTTGTTGAAAACAACATCATGCATAGTCAAGGGATGACACACACATGTTCTGTCCTGTGTATGTGAGCCACCTACCAGACATGAGATGTCTGTGCAAAGTAGCAATATATACTACCTGTGTATCATGAAAGACAGGCCTGTACACAGTGACACAGAGTCAGACACATGAATCTAAATTTTACATTGTTGGAAGTGTTGCCTGGCACACCTAAATCAGATGTCACAGTGTCTCAGATGGCCTGAAATGGCATACCTGTCCTTGGTCCATGTGAAACACGTGATGACACAGAGCACTATGCAGGTGACTACACATTTGGAACACTTATCCATTACATTTGTCTGAGGCATCTACATTGGTATCACCTACTGCACAGGTGTGTAGCATATTGTCCGCAACCCGGGGGTTACCTAGATCACCATTTTTAAAATGTATGTATGTTCCACACTGAGTACCGGGCAAATTTCAGTCAAAGTGCTGACACAGGTGAGACAATTACATCACTCATGATGGACAACCCAATGCACCTGTTGTCTATGTTGCGGATCACGTTGACCTTGCACTCCAGAAAATACACAGGGCCTGAGTGACACATTTCACAGACGGAAAGGGAGACACCTGTGTATCAGACGTTCATGGGGCATCATTTGAGTTCGCAGCATAAGTGGTGTCTCAGCAGACAGTCGACCTGTGAGAGGGTTACCAGGCTGAGGGAGTGCAACATGCATTTCAAACAGAGTTCACTGACAAGGCACATACTCACCCCCTCCTTGCTGCTGTCTGGCCTGCAACTGCCCATCCAGGTCAGGGAAGACCACCTTCAGTACCCGGAGCATGTGGGGGGTCAGGGTCCGCCGTCCACCCCTTTTGAGAGGAGGTGACAGCTTCAGCTGGACTCTTGCTATCCTCTGGGTCCAGCCATGGAGGTCCTGCCACCTCTTCTGGCAGTGGCGGATGCGGCATTTGAAGACCCTGACAGATCTCACAGCCCGGAAGATGGTCTGCCAAATCTCTTGCTTCTGATGGGCGTCGACCTGTGCAGATGACATAGTGACACACCATTACTACACATGCTACATGTTCATTCATCACATACTTGGACATATAGGTCATGGTTAGAAGGGCTGACAATGTATAGAGCTTGCACAAGTTTCCTCAGGGGCAGTTGTCCTGTGTGCAAGGCTGCCTTCACAACGTGATGACAGTGCAAAGAATATCTACCAACTAAATACATTTGTACATGACCATACCTGTCCATAACATCAAAGTACACACTGTAAGACTCACAATAACTATGTCTGCATACTTGCCCTTGGGGATCACAATGCTACTAGTGCCTGTTTATAAAAATGCACCCTTGAAAAGGCAGTCTAATCAACACTCACCTGCTCCCCTGGTTTCCCATACAGCTTGCTGTACTGTGGAAGGGGGCTGTCCAGCAGGGCCTGGTTCTCCTCCTCTGAGAAAGCTGGTGCCCTCTCCACAGTACGTGCCATTGTAGGTCACAGAGGATGCAGAGACAGCAGCAGTGGTATCCAGGACTGTAGTTAAGTTGCATGCAGTGCAGGCAAGTGGAGTCTCTTGGGAACAGACAGACTTATACCTGGGCAGATTCTGTTCCATATGTCCAAAGCGATAGGTCCGAGTCGGTCGCATTATCCAAATTGGGCCAAATCATGACATTGCACGCATCTGACACGCCTACCACGTCATTCAAATATTCTGCTTCATAACACTATTGAGTTTGATACATTGTAGTAGCAAACCAACCGATTAGTTTTGCACGCGATTCGTACAGGACGCGAAACCGCGTCTGTCCCCATGACGACCAATAGCCAATGTGTGCGTACACCTCCATTCGTATGGGTACGACGCGTCTTCTGAATACTCACCTGTGTCTGTCCCCATGACGACCAATAGTCAAGGTGTGCGTACGCCTCCATTCGTATGGGTACGACGCGTTCTTTGAATACTCACCCGCGTCTGTCCCCATGACGACCAATAGCCAAGGTGTGCGCACGCCTTCATTTGTATGGGTACGACACGTTCTTTGAATACTCACCCATGTCTGTCCCCATGACGACCAATAGCCAATGTGTGCGTACGCCTCCATTCGTATGGGTACGATGCGTCTTTTGAAAACTCACCCGCGTCTGTCACCATTACAGTCAACAGGCAAAGGAGGACAACAACACGTTTTGTTTGAGGCTCCGGTGCCCTACACTATTCAATAAGCATGTCAGACAGTATTTGAGAACATCATGTTCTGCTGTTGTACAAGTGTGGGTACAATGATTGACATGTCACATTGGACAGAGCACTTCATAGCTCACACTCCCATGATGAGCCAACCTACATGTGGCCCAAATAATTTGTTTGTGAGGAACATCACAACAGTCAGTGACCACTTCACAGATCACCCTCTTAGGCCTGGACACAGTCCCAGGGTAACATTGTGTCATCACCGGTCACATACAGCCATCTTGAAGGCTTCAATGGCCTGTGTGTTCGATTGTGCATTGTCTGCAGTCATTTTTTGAGTGAATCCCCAATATCTGAGGCTTGGACAACGCACACACTCCATTGTTGATGTTGTTGATGATATTCAGTTGAGGCATCAACTTTATTTTGGCATGTGAGTTGCTGTTGTGTCTTTCTGTCACAGACATAATGTACAAAATGTGATGCACATCATGAGTGTACATGTATGTGATGGTACATGTATGTCAGCCCTTATATCATGACAGTGTCCAGGTGGCCTTACATGATCCCTGTGTGTGTACCTTTCCACCACGTGTCAGTTGTTGCAGACATCTATCTTTGATAGTTGATTAGGTGTGTGTTCAGTGTGTAATGTTAGATTAAATGGACTGTGACAGGTACCACTGATTATTCGCAGCACAGTCTTGCAATTGTGCAGAAACCATTATGAATTGGAATGTTGTGTGAGGGTCACATAGCTGGCCTTTGTGTCAATGCTCAACATTACACACCTGACTACATTGAGTCTTGCTTTGATGTAGCATATGGTATATTGCATGTTACTTGCCACAAATCAGAAAATTGAATGACTAAACTTTTATTCGTGACCTATGTTCCACAGGAGACCAGCTGTCCACAGACCGTTCCCCGACCTAGAGACCATGGTAGAACGTGACTGCATCAGATGTTACCGCTTCACCAGACCACTCATCAATGATTTGACCGAGCAGTTGGCCCCACATTTGCAGCCTGGACGGCCATATCCATCTGCGATGATCCCCAAGGTGAAGGTGATGCAGCCCTACATTTCTTTGCCACTGGAACGTTCCAGTATCCTGTGGCTACTGCTGGTGGGATGTCACAGACAATGTTTAGCCGTGTGCTTAGAGATTTTTTGGAGGCAATGTTACATTTCCTGAACACATACATCAAGTTCCCAACACCAGGGCAGTTTGCCGACATCAAGAGTGACTTTTATGCTTTTGGCAGAATGCCACGTCATTGGCTCCATTGATGGTCCACATGTGGCTTTGGTCTCACCACATGCCAATAAACTAACATACAGGAATCGTAAGCATTTCCACTCTATTAATGCCCTGGTGGTATGTCTGCCTGACATGACAATCTCACATGTCTGTGCGCGTTTTCCCGGATCAGCACACGACGCCTACATTATGAGGAACAGTAGGATCCCACAGATGATGTCTCATCTGCCAAACCAGTGTGCCTGGCTTGTTGGTGGGTAATGTTGTCTGTCTATGTTGTGTGTTGCTTGTATGTCAGGTTCTAACCTGTTTTCAGACACATGAAGTTTTTTCCAGTTCTAATTTAGGAGACTCTGGATACCCCAACATGCCATGGTTGCTGACCCCACTCAGGAACCCTGTCACCCCTGCAGATTTTCGCTATAATGAGGCACATGGGCGGACCAGGCGAGTGATTGAGCGGACATTTGGGCTACTGAAAAGCCAATTTCGCTGCCTGGACCGTACAGGAGGAGCCCTACAATATGCACCAGCAAAGGTGTGTAAAATCATCATCGTGTGCTGCATGCTACACAACATGGCAGTGAGGAATGAACTACCTCTCATTCAAGATGACGTGGGCCAGCAGCCTCCAGCAGGGGAAGATCCAGGCCTGGGGCATGTTGCCAGTGATGAGGAGGAGGAGGATGTCCGGAGAGGGCTCATCAACAACTTCTTCTCATGATTGTGAGTATGCAATAGTGAATTGATGAGGGAATTTGTTAGCATGATATGTGTCTGTTGTACTACATATTTGAATACGTGTAGATGTATGATACTTCACATAATCCTTTGAGTAGTTTTGTGTCTGATTTGTTGGTATGGTCACCAGTACAGTGGTGAGATTACTCCTAGCCAGTGTGCACATGTTCCCAAGTGAAGTATGACATGTCTCTTGGAGTAGTCTGCAATTTATTTTGTATGTTAATACTGTTCCATGTCTCTATTTTACAGGGTCCTTTGGCTGTTATATGGAGACATGTGACCTCCCTGCCACACACAATGCAGTAGCAGACTGAAGGTTTGATTGGTATCAGGAATCTGTGTCACATACTCACTTCTGAATTATCTACAAGGTCTAGTATGATTTGCACTTATTGTCACAGTGTGAATTGTAAATCTCTTTTTGGCGGAGGCAACATGTTGGGCCTGTGTAATAAACGTGTGCTCCACATTGAGGTGTGCCTTGTCTGTTTCCACACATCCAACAAACATTGACATACTGTATATGTTCCAAGATGTGAAGTTCCTCGACCAATGAATCTAGTTTGTGCATATGAAGGTGCATTCATTTAGATTAGTGGAGGCCATGAGGATCTATGCCATGTACTATGTGTGTTATGATGACCTTGTGTGTTTCTCCCATATGTGTCAGGTTACATATACTCACAAGACAGTTGGATAGACTGATGTACATGTATTTCAGCCAATGTCATTGTCAGTCCATTCCTAGCTTTTTATATCATCTTTTCAATCAGAGAACAGTTTATCATTCATGACAGAAGCAAGTATTGTGTGAATATAGATTTAATTACAGTACCTGTGTGATTTATAACAATGAAAGGTATAGTGCTGTACAAAGGTTAGACGTCCAAAGTTCACAGAGGAGTTGGTAGTGCCAGTAGATGAAATTCTCAGAGCCAAGTCCACAGTCATATGAGTGATTGGTCCAACTTAGACCCTCCATCCCAGGTGGGAAAGTTCAGGGACTGTCAACTGAGTGAACGCTCAGCACACAATGGAGGATATCAGGAGCAGGTTGTCACTCCCTGGGGGGGATGCATGGCCATCTGTCTCTCATTTGCCCTTTGGAGGACGACCCCTCTTGTTTTGGGTGGGGGATCCTCAGGTGCAGGCTGCCGCGGTGCAGGGGACTCTCTGCCAGAGTCCTCATCCCTCCCTTTGGCAGTTGCAGATGTAGAAGCAAGTAATGTATTGGGCACACAGGGAGGTGGGGTCATGTTGTTTGCAATCTGGCAGAGACAGGTGGGTATGTCCCTGTGCATCGCTGTCAGGTCACCAATTTTGTCCATTTTGGCCTCCATCCTGGCCATGTGTAGTTCCATGTTGGCCTGATGGGCAGCCTGTTGTTGTTGGATGTCCCTGAGGATCCCAACTACCTGGCCAAAGTCTCCTTTGCAATCTCTGTAGGCATGGAGAATGCTTGCCAACTGTGGGTCAGCGTGTTCATCAGCACCAGCTGCCTGATGTGACCTCTCCACATGACCCCTCCCATCACCCCTACCCACACGAGCAGGGCCGGTTTTTGCAGGCACAGACAACACTGGGCTGCCTTCATCGTTGGAAGTGGTGTTGTTGTCCGCCAACTCAGAAGTGCCCTGTGATGCCGTGCTTGCTGGGTCTCGTAGTCTTTGTGTGTCCGTGTGGGTAGTGGTCATCTGGGTGTCAACAGATGTTGCAGGAGTGGTCACAGGTGGTGCTGGTAGCACAGCTGCTGGTGCTGCATGCTGACCCACGCTGGAGGGGCCAGGTAGGCCCTCTTCATCCGTTGAGGGCTGAGAGACGTCCACACCGGAGAGCTCAGGGTCAACCAGAGTCTGGGACTGGGATTGGTCTTCTGTTCCTGTGGTGTCCCCAGCAGGCCCTGTGGTAAGATGAGAGACACAATGTTTGTTGTGTGTTTGCACAGTTCATCGTATCATACACATTACATTAGCTATTGTACATTATGATGACTGTCAGTACATTGAATAGTCCTGTATCGTCACTGACCCAGGCCTATGTTTACGGCAAACATTGTGATTTGGACAAGGAGTGTTCTGCTGAGCATGTCCAGTTCTGTGCATGAATGAGCATGTTGTGTTCTATTGACTGTACTTAGGCATTGACTGGCAAGTGACACCCTGTGCATGACACAGCTGTATTGGTAGTTCACTCATCTGTTCTTTTCACATGATATATGTGCTCTTACTCTTACGATATGTTTCAAGATATTTGCATGTGTGCTGGCGTTTGTGCATGTGTTTTGCAGGCAAATTGGTGTGGCTACCTACACAATCACAGGCCGGAATGTATGTTGTGTTTGGTTTATGGTATTTGGATGAATGTGTTCCTAGTTCTTATCTGATTTCACACATGTGAATGGCTGTCAGTAGCAAATGGTGTGACTGCTTAGCTTTGTGCCTGATCACATCATGTATATTGTCCTTGCCCTCCATGGACAGATGAGTTAACCAAGGCTAGTTTGCAGCTTTTTCTGGCTCAGAGCTGTGAGGTACAGATTTTTGTGTGCTTGTGTCATGGTGCCCGAAGTTGTACCCCTTCTCCCACCCAGTCCAGCTTACTCTTCGTGGACAAAGTATCAAGGACAGTGAGGGGAGTGTAGTGGCAGGGATGCTGACTACGCTGCGTGATGTGGGAGTTGAATGCAACTCACAACAGTGCTTTGGATACATGACACCATGCTGCAGTGTCTGCCATCTTGTTGTTGGCCTTCCATTCACTGTCAGGTATCCCTTGTCACTGATGTACATGTTGCTTTGTGTGTGGGTAGTGATGAGTGCTATGACTGCAACTCAAACCATGTCCTGGACTCCACACACCTTCCCAGCCAGCCCAGGGAGCACACTTGGGACAATGCGTCCCCATACAGTGATTGGAAATGTACAGTGAAGATGGCTGTGAGTGGGGACTGTTGTGAGAGGCCCAGGGCCTAGTTGTGACTTATAGCCAATTCATACCTTAGGCCTATCTCTCAGCCATCTTGCTGGGCCATTTCCACTCCCTGCGTGATGTGCATGGTTCAAGTTGGGCTTGTGGGGCCATGTGGGAGGAGGACTGTTGGCTGTGACTACGACTCCCATCAGGCTTTTCGCTACACCCACCTTCCCAGCAGGCCAAAACTAGCTTCCTTTTGACTCTGCTTCCCTGTGAGTGAGTGGAACAGCAATGGCAAGGTGGCTGACAGTGGTGGCCTGGTGTTTGTTTGTGCACAATTCCCAGCAGGGCCTTGTGCTCCCCACACCAGAGCCCAGTGTCAGTCATCTTGGAAGTAGATTTCCCGTCGCTCTCATGGAGAGCATAATCCCAGGTGTGTTGTTTAGTGTTGGTGGGAGGGGTGTGTGTGTGTGACAGGGCCTGCTGGTAGATGTAGTCAGAGCTAGCACTACTCCTCCCCCCCAGACCAGATAGGCCTCCATGAACCATGGTTCCATGACAGGGAGTCAAACTTTACGGTCAAGATGTCTGGCAGTGGGGCCTGGTGTTTGTTTGAGCACAACTCCAAACAAGGCCTTGTGCTCCCCACACCAGAGCCCTGAGTCAGCCATCTTGCCGGCCCATTTCCACTCCCTGTGTGATGTGCATGGTTCAAGGTGGGCTTGTGGGGCCATGTGGGAGGAGGACTGTTGGCTGTGACTACGACTCCCATCAAGCTTTCGGCTACACCCACCTTCTCAGCAGACCCAAACTACCTTCCTTTTGACTCTGCTTCCCTGTGAGTGAGTGAAACCGTGCTGGCAAGATGGTGACAGTGGTGGTTGCTGTTTTGAACCTAAAGCCTTGCTGTGTTATTTAGTAAGTTTTTACATATCATGAAATAGTTACATTTTACTCAGAGATTGCAGGTATTTTGTTTGTCTAACTGGCATACACGTCACAGCTGGTAGCAGCACGCTGATTTTTTCTAGCCCTGCCCCGGTCCACCCCGGCTGTGTGCCGTTTGTGTGGAGGGCGCGGCCAAGCAATACACTTCCGGGGGAAAGGCTGAGGAGGAGTTTCCCGCCCGGTACCTATTTAGAGCGGATGTGCAGGCGACCGCGCAGCGGACGCGCGCAGCAGGCGCGCCTAAGGCAAGCCCGTCTGCGCCCGTCCACGCCTGTTCGTCGCCTCTCGCCAGGAATGCTGGCCAGAGCACTTTGGGACGACATATTTATTCCAGGGCGGAGCTATTGGCTGCTAACTCTCTGGGTAAAGGTTGCAGCGGGCCTCGGTTGGGCCCCTTGGAAGGGCCTTTTTGTTGTCACGGTTGCAGGTATGTCTCCTTTATGCCGCTACATCCTTCATCTCCTCCTCCTCAGACTAGACCGCCAGTGAGAATTCTCCAGCTGAATGTGCGGTCTTTGGCCAAACACTACCTTGAAATCCATGATTTGGTCAGGGAGGAAGCTCCGGATGTGTTTTTTATTACGGAGACCTGGCTCAATGTAGACACGGTAGCCGAACCCAACCTAGCACTGCCTCCTGGCTACACCATCCTTACTGTCAATCGTGAGTCTCAAGGGGGTGGGATTGCGGTCATTTTCAAATCGTGTTATTCTTGCAGCTTTGTCAAAGAAGCAATGGAGGGCTGCGAATGTGCACGATTCAGTATCACTCTCAGTGCCCATCTGACCATCTCTGGGCTACTAGTATATCGCCCTCCGGGGCTAGCTACGCATTTTAAATCTGCCTCCTAGAATCTACCTATGCACTTGCAATGGGTACAGCCAATTTCACCATCTTAGGGGATCTCAACCTGCATTTCGACCAGATTTCTGTAACTGGATTGTCCAAACTCTGGACTCCCTCATCCCAGCTAAATGGATGAAAAGCCGCTCTGCGGACCCTAGCCCATGGTACAATGACACACTGGCCGCTCTGCGGAAAGCATGTAAGAAACTAGAGCGCTTGTGGAGGAAAGACTATGACCCTATAACAAAAAAAACCTATTTGGCTGCGATTAAAAACTATCATAGAAATGTCTGTACCGCCCGGGCTGCCTACTATGCTAACGAAATACAATTAAGTCCTAACCCGGCTAAATGTATTTTAAAATTTTTGAAAGATCTGAGAGTAAGAAACAAATCCTAGGCCTCTGCGATCATTTCTGAGCAACAATGTGAAGACCTGGCGCTGTTTTTCGTTAACAAGGTGGACACCATCTATCGGTCCTTTCCACAAAAGCCGTCTTCTACGGCCATTCTTTGCGGACCCTCCCCCTTGCACTTTCTGACAGCTATCCCCAGTATCTCACAGGAAGAGTTTACTCTCCTGAGTAAGAAAGTCAAATCTGGCTCTCCGGCCGACCCTCTAAGACCTGCCCAGTTTAGGGACTCACTGTCTCTCTTTTTGACACCTCTGTGCCAGATCATTAACACTTCATTTACCACTGCTGTGGTCCCTGTGCTCTGGAAACAGGCTAGGGTTTCTCCCATTCTTAAGAAACCCTCGTTGGACCCAGCAAAGCTGGAAAACTTCCGGCCAATCTCCCTCCTGCCGTGGGTTGCTAAGATTGCTGAGGCCCATGTCAATAATATCCTTACTAAATTTCTTAATACCAATAACATTCTGGACCCTTCGCAAAATGGTTTCCGTGCTGGTTACAGCACAGAGACAGCTCTTCTGGCAATGACTGAACACCTACGGACCATTCTGGACTCCGGTCATACTGAGGCACTGATTCTACTTGATCTCAGTGCCACATTTGACACGGTTTCACACGCGACTCTGCTACAACGTCTGGAGGCTGCCGGGGTGGTGGGCATCGCACTTGAATGGTTTAAGTCATTCTTGAGTGAAAGATCCTTCCACGTGTCAGCCCCCCCGTTCCTCTCCCAGTCCCATTCCATTGGGCAAGGGGTACCCCAGGGCTCTGCTCTGAGCCCCGTATTGTTCAACTTATATGTCCAGCCTCTTGCTACGGTGGCCAGGAAGATGGGCCTCACTATGGTCTCATATGCTGACGATACGCAGCTAGTGGTGGCCCTATCTGATGGTTCCCCTCTGGACGCCCTCAGGTTTAGGAGTGGCCTGGCCGCCGTGGCAGAGTGGATGACCTCTAATTGCCTTCAGTTGAACGCCACTAAAACGGAGGTATTGTTGGTAGGGAAGGACAGGAACCTCTGGAAGGAGCAATGGTGGCCAAATGTGCTTGGAGACACCCCCACCCCTAAGATGGCGGTCAAGAACTTAGGGGTTTGGATGGATTCCACCCTCAGCTTCCAAGAACATACAAAAAAGTCGCGGGCACTTGTTTTGGCCTCCTGCGGGGTCTCAAGCCGTTGCTGAGGTTTTTCAACCCGCCTACACGCCAGCTGATTGTCCAGTCTGCTATTCTATCCAGACTGGACTACGCTAACTCGCTCCTCTTAGGAGCCAATCAGGCTGAGGTAATGCGATTACAGCGTGTGCAGAATGCGGCTGCCAGAGCCCTCTTAGGGCTCCCACGTCACTGTTCCGCCACTGACGCCGTTCGGCGGCTTCACTGGCTTCCGGTGGCCACACATATCCAATTCAAGGCACTTTGCCTATCCTTTAAGACCCTGAAACTAGCCTCACCCAGCCTCCTTGCCAATATGTTAACCCCCTACGAATCCACGCGCGAGCTGCGATCCTCTGGGCAGTACTTAGTCACTGTCCCCCGGGTGAAGCGTGTCCGGGCCGGTGGTCGATCTTTCCACTACATGGCCGCTAAGCTATGGAATTCTCTGCCCCCTCAGATTCGCTGTTTAAATCACTTGTTGGCTTTCAGGAAAGCAATTAAAACCTTCCTCTTCCCGCCAGCTTAGGCCGCCTGCTCTTTTTTCCTGTTGCTTACCAGTTTCTCCTTTACCCTGCTACTCTCTGTGGCTGGCAGCGCCGGGACGCCTCTTCGCTGGGGCAGCTGCGCGCTATATAAATCTGGTTAACAATAACAATAACAATAACAGGTTCATTTGCTTAATGTGGTAGTGGCTTTGCTGACACTGATTTGTATTGCTGTGTCCCTGATCCTGATGTCTGTGGCTGTGTATTAGCTTTCAATATTGGCTATTTGAGTCTGTACTCACCAGGCTCTGGTGCTCCAGGTAATCAATGTATGCCCTCCGGTGGTAGGATGGCCCGCACCTTCTCCTCCCAGGTAGTGAAGTGCACAGGTGGTGCAGGAGGGCCACCGCCAGTCCACTGGCTCAGTTCATGCTCTCTGTAGATGAGCTTCTTGACCCTCCTTCACACATCATAGTACCTGTTCCTGATATCCTCCGTTGTGCGCGGGCAAGGTGCTTGAGCGTTCACCTTGTTGACAATCCTCTCCCACATCTTGGTTTTCTGGGACAGGGGGGTCTGTTGGACCAAGGTGCCAAATAAATGTGGCTCTACTCTGAGAATTTCATCTACCATGATTTCCAACTCACTGTCTGTGAACTTTGGATTCTTCTTTGGGGGCATGGTGATGGGTGGTGGTGGTGATGGATGTGTGGGTGTGTGTGAAGGTGAGGGTGGGTGAGTATGAGTAAAGGTGTGTTTGTGAGTGTGGTATTTGTCAGTTGGTGGTGGTGTACAAGTTGTGTGCTGTGTTGGTTTGGAGTGTATGTATCAGTGTAGTGGTGGTATCTGCTGCCAGGTATGTTGAATTTGCAAAGGATCATGGTAAGGATTTTGGCCCTTTATATAGGCGGAGTTGTGGGTGTGTCTTAATTTTGTAATATTTTTTTTGCATTTGACAATGCTTGTTTGGACTATTTCTGTCTGTTTCAGTTGTATTTTGTTGAGCATAAATGAAAAGTTCCATTGACCGCAACGGATGCATTTTCATGTGTTTGCTGTGTAGTCCGAGTCTGTCCCAATCAGGCTACGCTATGTGGCATCGTTCGTGTACGAGTCAGTCGCGTCCGGCTCTTTCTGGGAGATTTTGCTGGGACGGAAGGATTCCGGTACGAGTATGTCGTCCGTATGGTGCTCCGGGCGAGCCGTTTGTATTTCACACACATAGCATCGTACTCCGCCGGTCGGAGACCGCTCGTACGTGTCGGTCAGAAAAAATGCCCGGACCGAGTCGGTCGGGATGTTTTACAACGAGATCGGAATCGGGCCCTTAGTGTAGAATATGCAACTAATAGCAATTTTGCATATGAAATTAAAAAGCTAATTGCACTAGCCTACGTCCCAATAACTGATGTAGCAGAAAACTACAATTTATTAATAGAAAGCCCCTACTACCAAACAAATGAACATAAGCTAAGTCCCCTACTCGACTATTTCGAGGATACCTGGGTGGGAAGGCTACACAGATCTGGACACAGAAGACAGTCCAAATTCCACATTCCATGGTGGAATGTATATAACAGTACCCTAAACAAAGAAGCAAAAACTAATAACGCTGTCAAAGGATGGCATAATGCTTTCCAAGCCACAACAGGCAGAACCCAACCAACCCTACATACATTATTAGAATCAATCCAAAAAGAACAAAGCTACCAACAACTAAGACTAGAACAATCTGTAACACCGCTATATCCAAAACTAACTAAACAAACTAAAACAATGTTCGAGCACTTACAATACAAAGTAAGACTCTACCCAAACACTAAAGGGCTAGAATATTTAGAAACAATAGCAAAATCCCTACTTTAAAACATTAATACATAAACAGAAAAAAATCGTAATTGTAAACTGAGTTCTTAACTAAACATTTCTTTTCAAACATCTAAAATATAAATATGTCAATTAATTTAAACGTTTTTTTAAAATTATTTGACATAATAAATATACTTTATATCTTAAAAAATATCAATAACAATTATACAAATTACAATTCCCTCCCACTGTAAATAATTTAAAATAACTTACGTTTTTGTAGCTGAAAAATGTAATCCAGGCAGCCAAAAAAAATCCAAACGTGTAGGTATTCCAATACTTAAGGCCCGATTCTGATGCGGTTTGGAAAGCTTCCCTACCGAATGGGTTTTGGAATGGTTTACGACCGGATCGGGAGAGTCCAACCGACCGAGTACGATGCATCCGGATGCTTCCAGATACGATTTGGTTGGACTTCCATTGACTTCAATGGGAGCCTTTGTTCCGACCTAATGCATAGGCTCCCATTGAAGAAAGGGGTGGCTGGGGAAAATCAGGCACCCTGTGGTGGGCACCCCTTGGTGCCTGCCACACTGTGCATGGCTGGTAAGGGGGGACCCATGGTTACCCCCACGGGCCCGATTGGGAAGGCTCTGAGTGCAGGGGGGCCCACTTCTGGCCCCCAAAGTCTGATTCCGACAGCCGATTTGAGTCAGATGGCACAATTCAGAAAGGCTGTCCAAATCCAGCATCGTACTCGGTCGTTTGGAAACGCGACCGGTAGGTCCGTACGATTCTGCTCCGTGCGGCTCGGTCATTCCAAATGTTGTCGCTTGGGATTGGGATATTCCTAACGCCTAACTTGCATCATACTCGGTCGGTCGGAAACCTTTCCGAGTCGGTCGGAAAGACACGTTCCCGATCTGATTTGCAAGGAGCAAATGCCGTTTGGAGGCCCTCCTAGCCGTATCAGAATCAGGCCCTTAGTTAAAACTCCCAAAACAAAATGGAAAAATACAACTGCACAAAACAAACTCCGCTGGCAATATATCCATAGTGTTGAATAATAAAAAACCTGAAAAATAAAGTTAAAAAAAGAAATGCTCCAGGAAAACCCGAAAATAAAGAAAATGTAAAATAATTATTAGTTTACTAGAAACTAATACACATTTCCTTTAAAAAAAAGAGCATCCTTCTCCCAATGCCAATTTAGATATGTCGAATACCTGTGTAAAAAAGAACACAATCCCTCCCGCACAAACATACAGTAAAATCATTAAAAAACACACATAAACATACTGATAACACCGTACTTTAAATATAATTAAACATATATAGCAAATCATAACACTGACCTATCAACGCACTAACTGCATTTCACAAATGCTAAACAACAAACGAAACCTCACAACAAACATGAAATCCAAACATTACATACACTATAAACTACCTAACTACCTTCGCCCTACTCCTAAATTAATTCGAAAAGCAATTAAATTAAACTTACCTTAACCGATGCGACGCAGCTTTAAACCGCGAGCTTCTCCCCTCAGAAATGACCTAAAACAACACCGGTAGCCTAGAAAATAGAACTTAGGGGGTCATTAGGATGGCGGGCGGATCGCCACCGCCGGCTCGGCGGTGGCGATCCGCCTGCCATCCCAACTAGATTTACCCCCGCCATATTATTATGGCGGGGGGTATCGTGGCGGACGCAAAGTGCGTCCGCCGCTTTTCCGCCGGTCGGCAATCGTTCCGATTGCCGGCCGGGCGGAGCTGGGGCATAATATGGTGGCATCCATATTATGATGCAGGGTTTCACAGGCCTTTCCATGGCGGCTTTGCCGCCATGGAAAGGCTGGCGGGGAATTGCTTTGGGGGCCCATTGCGGACCCCCTGGGGGTGGGGGGGGTGGGGGCTGCACTTGGGGGGTAGCTATGGTACCCCCCTTCATTGCCATGCACAAGGTGGCAGGCACCGCGCAGTCCCTGCCACGTTGTGCATGGCAATGCACAACATGCCTCTTTGGCATTGCAGCGGGTGCGGCTTACAGCAGCACCAGCCGCAATGTCAAAGATGCGGAATGTGACCGCCAGGGTGGCGGTCGCATCCTAATTGGCGGTGCGGGACCGCCGCACCGCTGGCAGCCGGTCCCAGCACCGCTAGGGTGGCGGGCGGACTAAAGTCTGCCCGCCATCTTAATGGGCCCCTTAGTTTAGAAAATGGCCGCATAATTGAAATAACAAAAATACTTTTCTACATTAAACTCAATATAAATTAGAAATGTTATACAAAAAAATGTTTCAAAAATACTTATTATTATTTCTAATGTAAAAAATGTTTTTCCTTTTCTGTTTAAAATTGTAAAATGTATAATAATAAATATTAGAACACAAATAATATTTATTATTATACATTTAAAAAAATTATGTTAACTTATCATTATAAGAAAAAAAACTTGCACTGCTTGGTAAAAATGTGAAAAATTGTATTAATGTTAAAAATATGTTTATTTCTTAACAAAATGCTTTCTTAGCTTTATAATATCGTTTTTGGATCCAAATTAAATAATATTATACAAAATCTAATATTTTTTAGTATCAATTATGCAAATAAAATAAAAAAATAATACAATGGAAACATTGGGGCTCATTATAATGTCGGGCGGATCGCCATCGCCCGTATGGCGGTGGTGATCCGCCCGCCATTATACACCGCCCGTTTCCTCCCCGCCATATTACTATGGCGGGGGGGACCCCGGTGGACGGAAAGACCGTCCGCCGGTTTTCCGCCGGTCGACCAGTCGACCGGGCGGAAAAGGGGCTGGATATGGTGGCGGTGTCTGGAAGACACCGCCACCCGTATTAGCATACAGGCGGAGAGCAGCCTTTCCATGGCGGCAACGCCGCCATGGAAAGGCATGCGGATCCTGCTTTTGGGGGCCCGTTGCGGGCCCCCAGGGTGTTGGGGTGTGGGGGGTGCACATAGGGGGTACCTATGGTACCTCCCTGCATTTGCATGCGCAACGTGGCAGGCACCGCGCGGTGTCTGCCAAGTTGTGCATACAAGCACACAAGGTGCAGCCATGGCATTGTGGCGGGCGGTGCTGTGAGCACCGCCCGCCACAATGTTTTGGATGGGGCATGCCACCGCCACCGTGGCGGTGGCATCCTAATTGCCGGTGCGGGACCGCCGCACCACTGGTGGCCTGTCCCAGCACCGCTAGGGTGGCGGGCAGACGAAAGTCCGCCCGCCATCCTAATAGGCCCCATTGTTACAAAATGTATATTATGAATAATGTACACTATATATAATTATGTAATGCATATTTACAATATAAAAAATATTGTATAACTGTTAAAAAAAATATGTATTAAAAATGTATTCAAACCAGTGGATAGCTGCATCTTTTGTTTGTAAAAAATATACATATTTACCAACTTCTACATTATATAAAAAATAAAAATGTTTCATACTGACTATACTTAAAAATGATATGTTTATGTTTAAATATGTGCTAAATATCTAATAAATCAAAAAATAAAAATGTATTATTATTTATATATATAACAATATATATCAAACATTGTAAATAAAATAAAATGTATAATATGTCTGCTTGAGTCTTTGAATAAAGATAAAGAAATAAATAAAATATAAATATTGTTCTGTATTTAATTCCTATATTATTTTTATTATACTATATTTGCAATAAAATAATTGTCTTACATTTACTTGCTGTAATAAATCAATTTTTTAATACACATATATAACATACTATTACCACTTAAACATACATTTTTTTCATTAATCTTGCTCCAAAATAAAGAATTATTTTTTACTATTCTCATTCCAAACTACATTAACTCTGAAAAAGCACTGGTCACTAAACGTATACCAAATTATATTCCAACTCCAAACTATGGGCATCATTACGATGGCGGGCGGACATAGTCCGCCCGCCACCGTAACGGAGCGCGGGACCGACCGCCGATGCTGCGGCGGTCCGCAATGCACATTATGATGCGCCCGCCACACTGGCGGGCCCATTCTGTGCCTTTCACATTGCGGGTGGATCTGCTGGCTGCAGACATGCACGCAATGTAAAAGGACTGTGCACAGCATTGCAATGCACTATGAGGCAGGCACCACGTGGTGCCTGCCACGTAGTGCATTGCAATGAGGGGGGTACCATAGGTACCCCCCCATGTGCACCACCCACCCCCAACACCTTGGGGGCCCGCAACAGGCCCCCAATGTCACAAACCGCATGCCTTTCCATGGCGGCATCGCCGCCATGGAAGGGCAATTTACCGCCTGAATCATAATATGGATGGCGGTGTCTTGCAGACACCGCCACAATATTGAGTCCCTTTTCCGCCCGGTTGAGAATTCGACCGACGGAAAAGCGGCGGACTAATATGGCGGGGGGTGTACCAGGGACATATGGCGGGCGGATCGCCACCGCCGGCCCGGCGGTGGCGATCCGCCCGCAATCATAATAGGCCCCTTTATTAACTCAGGGAAAGTGCTGGACAATAAATATATAAAATATACTATTCCCACTCCAAACTACAAAAAGTCAGGGAAAGTGCTGGACACTGAACATATATAATTTACTATTCCCACTCCAAACTATATTAACTCAGGGAAAGTGCTGGACAATAAACATATAAAATATACTATTCCCACTCCAAACTACAAAAACTCAGGGAAGGTGCTGGACACTGAACATATACAATATACAATTCCCACTACAAACTATATTAACTCAGGGAAAGTGCTGGACAATAAACATATAAAATATACTATTCCCACTCCAAACTACAAAAAGTCAGGGAAGGTGCTGGACACTAAACATATATAATTTACTATTCCCACTCCAAACTATATTAACTCAGGGAAAGTGCTGGACAATAAACATATAAAATATACTATTCCCACTCCAAACTACAATAAGTCAGGGAAGGTGCTGGACACTAGACATATATAATTTACTATTCCCACTCCAAACTATATTAACTCAGGGAAAGTGCTGGACAATAAACATATAAAATATACTATTCCCACTCCAAACTACAAAATCTCAGGGAAGGTGCTGGACACTAAACATATATAATTTATTATTCCAACTCCAAACTATATTAACTCAGGGAACGTGCTAGACAATAAACATATAAAATATACTGTTCACCCTCCAAACTACAAAATCTCAGGGAAGGTGCTGGACACTAAACATATATAATTTACTATTCCAACTCCAAGCTCTATTAACTCAGGGAAAGTGTTGGACAAAAAACATATAAAATATACTATTTCCACTCCAAACTACAAAGAGTTAGGGTAGGTGCTGGACACTAAACATATATAATTTACTATTCCCTCGCCAAACTATATTAACTCAGGGAAAGTGCTGGACAATAAACATATAAAATATACTATTCCTACTCCAAACTACAAAAAGTCAGGGAAGGTGCTGGACACTAAACATATATAATTTACTATTCCCTCGCCAAACTATATTAACTCAGGGAAAGTGCTGGACAATAAACATATAAAATATACTATTCCCACTCCAAACTACTAAAAGTCAGGGAAGGTGCTGGACACTAAACATATATAATTTACTATTCCAACTCCAAACTATATTAACTCAGGGAACGTGCTAGACAATAAACATATAAAATATACTGTTCACCCTCCAAACTACAAAATCTCAGGGAAGGTGCTGGACACTAAACATATATAATTTACTATTCCAACTCCAAGCTCGAAGAACTCAGGGAAAGTGTTGGACAATAAACATATAAAATATACTATTTCCACTCCAAACTACAAAAAGTTAGGGAAGGTGCTGGACACTAAACATATATAATTTACTATTCCCTCGCCAAACTATATTAACTCAGGGAAAGTGCTGAACAATAAACATATAAAATATACTATTCCCACTCCAAACTACTAAAACTCAGGGAAGGTGCTGGACACTAAACATATATAATTTACTGTTCCAACTCCAAACTATATTAACTCAGGGAAAGTGCTGGACAATAAACATATAAAATATACTATTACCTCTACAAACTACAAAATCTCAGGGAAGGTGCTGGACACTAAACATATATAATTTACTATTCCAACTCCAAACTATATGAACTCAGGGAAAGTGCTGGACAATAAACATATAAAATATACTATTCCCACTCCAAACTACAAAAAGTCAGGGAAGGTGCTGGACACTAAACATATATAATTTACTATTCCCACTCCAAACTATATTAACTCAGGGAATGTGCTGGACAATAAACATATAAAATATACTATTCCCACTCCAAACTACAAAAACTCAGGGAAGGTGCTGGACACTGAAAATATACAATTTACAATTCCCACTCCAAACTATATTAACTCAGGGAAAGTGCTGGACAATAAACATATAAAATATACTATTCCCACTCCAAACTACAAAAAGTCAGGGAAGGTGCTTGACACTAAACATATATAATTTACTATTCCAACTCCAAGCTCGAAGAACTCAGGGAAAGTGTTGGACAATAAACATATAAAATATACTATTTCCACTCCAAACTACAAAAAGTTAGGGGAGGTGCTGGACACTAAACATATATAATTTACTATTCCCTCGCCGAACTATATTAACTCAGGGAAAGTGCTGGACAATAAACATATAAAATATACTATTCCCACTCCAAACTACAAAAAGTCAGGGAAGGTGCTGGACAGTAAACATATATAATTTACTATTCCCTCGCCAAACTATATTAACTCAGGGAAAGTGCTGAACAATAAACATATAAAATATACTATTCCCACTCCAAACTACTAAAACTCAGGGAAGGTGCTGGACACTAAACATATATAATTTACTATTCCAACTCCAAACTATATTAACTCAGGGAAAGTGCTGGACAATAAACATATAAAATATACTATTCCCACTCCAAACTACAAAAAGTCAGGGAAGGTGCTGGACACTAAACATATATAATTTACTATTCCCTCTACAAACTACAAAATCTCAGGGAAGGTGCTGGACACTAAACATATATAATTTACTATTCCCACTCCAAACTATATTAACTCAGGGAAAGTTCTGGACAATAAACATATAAAATATACTATTCCCACTCCAAACTACAAAAAATCAGGGAAGGTGCTGGACACTAAACATATATAATTTACTATTCCCACTCCAAACTATATTAACTCAGGGAAAGTGCTGGACAATAAAAATATAAAATATACTATTCCCACTCCAAACTACAAAAAGTCAGGGAAGGTGCTGGACACTAAACATATATAATTTACTATTACCGCGCCAAACTATATTAACTCAGGGAAAGTGCTGGACAATAAACATATAAAATATACTATTCCCACTCCAAACTACAAAATCTCAGGGAAGGTGCTGGACACTAAACATATATAATTTACTATTACCTCTCCAAACTATATTAACTCAGGGAAAGTGCTGGACAATAAACATATAAAATATACTATTCCCACTCCAAACTACAAAATCTCAGGGAAGGTGCTGGACACTAAGGGGCCGATTCCGATCTCGGCCGGAAGTGCACCGAATACGATTCGTCCGGAAAAAATACGAGTCGAACGCGGTTTTCCCGACCGATTAGAACAGTCGTCCGAGCGAGCAAGTACGATGCGCATTACTGCTAAAATTCCGACCGAGCCGTACGTTCCCATTCCAGCTCCAGTTCCCCGACCGAGCCGGATCCGTAAACGCCGATTCGAGTCGCACGGAAGTAAATACACAGCACCTTCCGGCCGGATTAGTACGATGCGCACTCCGTACGCGCCGAACTGGTCGCTACGTCCGGCACGTCAGAGCATCCGGGAGAGCTGCACATAAGTTCCGATTCGCGCCACAAGACGATCCACGGCTATGAGACGAACAAGCCAGCTACGAGTACGAGTCAAAGCCACGATAAACCCGAACGAGACGAACCAACCATGAATCCCATCGCGCAGGTCCTACCAATACTGTACATCTATTACCGGAACCGGTACGGACGCGTACGGCGCAGACGGTAAGTCAGACACCCACCACACAAACAAACGACACGTACCCGACATATGTCACACACACATAGGGATGCAGAAATGACGTACACTAGCAACAGCCGAACCATAGGGGCGGGATGGCTATCACCAATGCCATACACACCCATAGGGGCCTAATGGCTACCACTACCACCACCCCTACTCATGGGGGGCTGGATGCCTGTCACTACTACCATCCACACTCATAGAGGGATGGATGCCTACCACTACCATCACCCCTACTCATGGGGGCCTGGATGCCTAGAACTACCACCACCCCTACTCATAGGGGGCTGGATGCCTGTCACCACTACCATCCCCACTCATAGGGGGATGGATGCCTAGCACTACCACCACCCCTACTCATGGGGGCCTGGATGCCTAGCACTACCACCACCCCTACTCATGGGGGCCTGGATGCTTAGCACTACCACCACCCCTACTCATGGGGGCCTGGATGCCTAGCACTACCACCACCCCTACTCATGGGGGCCTGGATGCCTGTCACTACTACCATCCCCACTCATAGGGGGATGGATGCCTACCACTACCACCACCCCTACTCATGGGGGCCTGGATGCCTAGCACTACCACCACCCCTACTCATGGGGACCTGGATGCCTGTCACCACTACCATCCCCACTCATAGAGGGATGGATGCCTACCACTACCACCACCCCTACTCATGGGGGGCTGGAAGCCTGTCACCCCTACCATCCCCACTCATAGGGGGATGGATGCCTAGCACTACCACCACCCCTACTCATGGGGGGCTGGATGCCTAGCACTACCACCACCCCTACTCGTAGGGGCCTGGATGCCTACCACTACCACCACCCCTACTCATGGGGGCCTGGATGCCTAGCACTACCACCACCCCTACTCATGGGGGCCTGGATGCCTGTCACTACTACCATCCCCACTCATAGGACGGGTAATGCATGACACAACCAGCATACTCCAACATAAGGAATGTCAGCAAAAGACATCCCCCAACATCATGACAAGAGTGTGTAGTCTGTGTCAAATGCCTACAACACTGAACCTGACATTGAACATACAATGTGACCCCCTATCACATGTGTCACACAAAAATGTGTGTGGCCTTCACAATGCAAGCAGACCATGACCACTGTGGTAATGGGGTCTAAACCCCCATCATCACAGTGACCAAAAGGTAAGTGTGGGGTCCATAGCTGAAGCACAGTTTTGAACATTGTGGCAATGGGGTCTAAACCCCCATCATCACAGTGACCAAAAGGTAAGTGTTGTCATGGAAAAAGCTGCAACTGCCAAACAGCATGGATGATTCCTGGTCACAGAACAACAAACACATCAGTGGCAAAGTAGTGGTTGTGTCCCATAGCAACATAGATTGGGTGAGGCAAACAGTGCAGTGCAAATAAAACATACCTTTGGCCATGTGCAGACAAACATCACCCATGGGGGCTGACATTGTCTCCATTTATCAATTACACAATGCCAGAAGTGACCATCATAATGCAGACCCACATATCTGCACTAATGGACACACAAATGTAGATATCCTGTGGAGACTGTAGATGTGAGGTGAACAAATACCATACCATGGCAGCAATGGGACATACAAACCATGATTATTGTGCTGACTGATGACCTAGGAGTCCCAAGGACAGCAGGGGAAATCCTCCAAACAACATACAGGCAATGGCACACTAAAGATATGCCAATGCAGTGGTGCAGATGCACAAACACAAACAGGCAGCCTCACACTGCATATCAAACACAACAGGTGATGGTGGTGTGTGCCAGTGTCCCCAGGCAACCACACAACACATGAGGAGGCCTGAATTCCAACTACACAGATGTGTATACAGTGCCGTACAAAAGTAACTCATGGATCGGATTCCCCTATGTGGGCAATCAGGCATTGTTAGATGAGAGGGAGCCCAAATTACACATGTCACACAAGCTTGTAGGAACAGCAACTAACACAGCAAGAGACAGACCCACCACAGCACTACCCCCAGGGACCCCACATTGTGGTGACACTAGCCTGCATGATAATCCCACTGTGATGACAAAGGTAGATGTCGTTCACACTGTGAACCACAGCCATGTGTCCTGAGCAACAAACTACCATCACACCTACACAAGCACAAATCAATCAGCACGGCCTGTCAGCCAAGGCCAATATGGAGGTAGGGGTCTAGCCGTGCAACAACTCACATTTGCACACACTCAACACCACACACCTTGATCTCCACCAATGTGCAGCAGTGAAGCTCACATGGACTGGTGACATTGCACATGCACCCATGACAATCCCAGGGGTGGTGGTGGGAACTAAGGTGCAGAAACCCATCACACATGGCCAGTCAACAAGACTCGTGAATGTCTGACACACTGCACAGCACGCAGTACATGTACATGACGTGAAATCCACCCCAATCAATGGGATCCCGGCCACAGTAACACAACAAAGAAAAAGCCAAGGTGACCCACAAAGAACACACGTAGACAACTTCCAACATTGCAGCTCTGACCCTGAGGAGTGGCAGCAGTCACACACACAACGTGTCACAATCACTGAAAGCTACCACAAACTGTAAATTACATGACTTGTGTAACCAACAAGTGCCAAGGGGAATCCTGACTGTGTCCCATCTGCGTTTGCCCACATCCCCAGCCCTGACAACAAAGACAACTAGGGATGACAACCTGATGAACATTAGTTTGCCATGCACCCACATCACGGAGAAACCAGGTCCAAGATGCTGGATGAATACAGGACAACTCAGCAAGCATCACAAACAGGAACATCCGTAGGGACACAGCCTGTGTAGGAAAAGGGAAGGGAACACACACAGACATGCTTACACAACACACAACACGGGCCCAGGCAATGTCACGGGATTACACACTGCCATCAGGGCACTCCACTCCTGTGGAAGGTCCGCTGTGCCAAACCTTGTCTGTGCACGACTCAAACATGTCAGCAGAACACTCGGTCAGTGAGTCAACAATTACAACACACTGAAGGCTCTGCTCACATCAGCCTGGGTACGGGAGCGTCACTTCAGTCATCTGCATATACCCAAAACACGTGTCAAGCAAGTTGCACTGTATACACAGATGAGTCCTTCAACATTGATGTGCTAAACTGCATGTCCAGTGGAGATGGGCACACAGTCAGGGAAATAGAAACATTGAACAGTGGTAAGCCCACCAGATGTGCATCAGTGTAAGCCACAGATGTTAATTTACAAATGCAAAACGTACATCCCTGTGTCAAATGCTGAACATTACACCCTCAGACTGCAGCAAAGGATGCTATGGATCCAGACTAGATTAGGACACATATCCCATGGACCACATGGAGTCCATCACAGCAACACTTCATTTTCCTGATCTGAACACTATTACAACAGCAAATGCATGATGATACTCATCTACATCATGTACATCAAAAGAAAAACCACTAGTAAACAAAAAGAGGCTTTATTCAGCAAATGTGAAAGAAAAATTTGAAGTCCAAAAGAAACTAAGGCCAATGGCCAGTCCACATTCACAGTCCGAACAGGGTGACATGTGACAACTTGTCACCCATTGCTTGCCTGCACTGGTACGGACAGGGGACATCCCCCTTGGAGGGGCATACAAGGAGCAGGCCAGGCACCGCAGGGACAGGATCAGGGGATGCCAGAAGGAGGCAGTGAAGGGGTGGTGGGTGCAGGAGTGTCAGCGGCAACTGCAGTGGAGGTATCTTACTCAGTGGGGCCGGCACCACTGTAGGGCACAAGTCAGATGGTGTGGGTGCCGGCACCACTTCAGTGGGCCGGTCAGATGGAGTGGACTGGGTCCCCACTTCAGTGCCCAAGTCAGACGGGGTGGTTGTGGACTCCACTGCAGTGCATAACTCCAAGGGAGTGGAAGGGGGGCAGATGAGGTGGGCAGGACAGAGGGGGGACCCGGTCTCCACACCAGTGGCACAAACAGGCTGAGCGTCTGGGTTGGGGGTGGAAGAGTAAGTGGTAGGGGGAGGGCCTAAGCAGTTTGGGGATGCGGTATTGGTGTGTGGGGGAACCTGGGGCAGGGTGTGGCGGGGGAACCTGTGGAGTGGTGGCCTGGGTGATGGAGGAGAGAGACTGTGTGGTGGAGCTGCGTGGTGGTGGTGGGGTCTTGCCCTTCCTGGTCCGGGGGGACTTCCTAATGGGGTCCTCAGTCTGCCTGTGCCTGGGGGAGGGTGTCCGGGTGTGAGGGGGCACTCCCCTCTGTGTGTGGTGGTCGCCTCTTCCGCCTGTACATTGTGTCAGATGGATCTGTGGGGAAGAGGCCAAGCTCACAGAGGAAGAGCTTCTGGGAGGGGGGGGTTGCAGGTGAGGCAAGGGAAGGGGTTTTGGAGGGAGAGGTATCTGAGGACTGCGGAGTGCTCGTGGATGCGTGTGTGTGTGTCTGGGTCCCATCCCCTGTGAGTGAGGTATCAGTCCCCTGACTGTGCGTGCGTGTGCATCTGGATTTTGGCTTGTGTGTCTGTGTGCTGCTTGTGTCTGTGCTGGTGCGTGCCGGTGCCGGTGTGTGTGTGCTTGGGACAGGTAGGGTGCTGGGGATTGTGGATGGGGCAGAGGTAGGAGGGGTGAGGGACTGTTGCAGGAGGGACACTGCTGCTGTCAGTGAGGAGGCCATGGACTGATTGGTCCGCTGTAGGGCAGACATGCCAGATGAGATGCCCTCCATGAATGACACCAGTTGTGTCAACAGA
Organism: Calotriton arnoldi; assembly: GCA_963921515.1. Lineage (NCBI taxonomy): Eukaryota > Metazoa > Chordata > Amphibia > Caudata > Salamandridae > Calotriton > Calotriton arnoldi. The sequence goes on from CAWUFW010010668.1 coordinate 68,086, forward strand.
CCCGTGTGTGCATGGAGGACACTCAGCATTGATGTCTGCCCTACATGGATCTGTTTCAGCAAGTCCACAGACTCCACACTCAGGGCAGCAGGGGAGACAGAGGCAGGGGGTGCGGTGCCTGGCACGAAGGAGACACGCTCCCCTACACGGGAGCCTCCACGGACATGTGGGATGGGAGCAGATGGGAGGGTGGAGATGGTGGTGGTGGCGGGGACAGACTTGCTCGATTTTGTCTGTGGTCTGCTGACACCCGCCTCCACAAGGGAGTCCTCACTGGAAGAGCTGTGTTCCTCAGCCGAGGTGGTCGTAGCTGAGGTCTCCTCAGTGTGGCTCCCCTCACCCTCCGTGCCACTGGGTCCCTCGGTCTCCTCTGCAGTGGACCCAGTCTGGCTCTGCCGCTCCTCTTGGTCTGTGGAGCTGTCTCCTCCTGTGGCCGTGGATGTATCTGCAAACAATCAGGATAAACAGAGCAACATTAGTCACCTGTACTGACCACACACACCACAGTAAGTACAGCACATCACAGAGCAAGCCCTGCCATCATTTGAGACATTGCAATAAGTGCTGACACTGATTTGAAGAAGCCCATTGTCTGCCTGACAGTCATTCATGCCACTCATATCCTACCTGTCCATGCACCCATCTGTCTGCTGCCTGTTGGATGCCACTAATCATATGTGCACACATGCACCACATACACAGTTGTTGGACATCCAAGAGAACATATGGAAATGTGTCACTCCAAACACATGCCATCTCCTGCCACTGACTCAGTACATGTGTCAGGAAAAGTGATGGGCAGAGTCTCTGTCGATATGCGGGTTTTGCTCCCATTACCAGACACAATGATGTCCTCATGTCCTGATAGTCAATGCGACAATGGTGTGCATGCAGGACATATCACACTACTGCTGGATCACCCTTTGCAAGTTGAATGTCATGGCACAGGCCTGTCTGGCAAGTCAGTCATAACTGTCTCCTGTCACAGGGGCAGTGCATACACACAACACCAGTCTGCACTGTGTCATAATCATGGAAGTTTTGGGAATGCAAGCCCTGTAGCTGACAGGTGCACATGTGCACCCCTGGCCACCCACATCATGAGGACTAAGATGATCCCACGTCATTCAAATGAGACATTTGAGTGACTGCAAACACAAATCCATACACATGAGCATTTCACCGTCTGATGAGAATGAACCAAAGCTGCCTGCACCTCAATGTTTCATACACCGTTGTGCACAGTCAAGGGATTAGAGACCTATGCATTGACCAATGTGCAGATCCTATAGTCACAACTCAGATGGCTGGCCACCCCAAACTGTTAAACACTCCAGGAGTCCAAAAAGCAAGGCCACACCATGGTGACACAGAGGCAGACACCTGAGTGCACTCTTCACAATGCCCAATATGTATGCTGACACACGGGAGTGGGAGAACAGAGTGCCTTCGATGTCCGGAGTAGGCATTACAGTCCTGGTCCATGTGCAACATGGTATTACCCTGAACACTAGGCAGGTGGCTATGCATGTGTCACACACATGATGTACATACTTCTGAGGCTCCTACCTTGGTCTCAGCTGCAGCATGGGTGTGTGGCACATACCCCAGACATGTGGTGAGTCAGAGCAGCAATTGGAATACATATTAAAGCCATACCCAGAGTACATGTCAGATCACAGGCATTGTGTGAGCAATTGTACCACCCATGCAGCCCACAACAAAGTTCCTGTAACTGATGCTGTCCCCAACTTGAACCACAGGTAACTGCAAGTACACAGTACCCAAGTGACCTAAGTCACAGACTGTAAGGGCCACACCTGTGTATCAGATGAGGAGGGGGCATGACACAAGTGAGGGACATGAGTCCAGGACGACAAGACAGTCGTACTGTGGAAGTGTAACCAGGCTATAGGAGTGCATAGAGCATGTTAGTCATAGTACCCAGAAAAGGCTAGCACTTACCCCCGCCTTGCTGCTGTCTGGCCTTCAGCTGCCCATCCAGGTCAGGGAAGACCACCGCAAGAATCTGGAGCATGTGGGGGGTCATGGTCCGGTGTCCGCCCCTCCTGCGAGGAGGCGACAGCTTCAGCTGGACCCTTACGATCCTCCGGGTCCAGCCACGAAGGTCCTGCCACCTCTTCTGGCAGTTGCGGATCCGGCGCCTGTAGACCCCCACAGATCATACTGCCCGGGTGATGGTCAGCCAGATCTCCTGCTTCTGGTGGGCATCAACCTGTGAGGATGACAAAGTGAAAAGGCCATTACTACACATGCAACATATCCGTGCATCACACAGTTGGATATACATGTCTCAATCACAGGGGCATATGATGTACACAGGTAGTGCAACTATGGCTATGAACAGTTGTCCAGCAGTTACTAAATGGTATCATTGCCTGGGAAGTAAAACCTTGTTGGAATGCACTGTTACTGCACTATACCTGTTCAGTGCATGTAACTACACACTTTGGGGGTGACAACTACTCAGTGAGCATGCTAGCCACTGGTGTACACACTGTAAGTACTGCTAGTCAGACAACATGCACAATTAGTAAGGCAGTGGACAGCACACTCACCTGCTCCCCTGGTTTCCCATACAGCTTGCTGTACTGTGGAAGGAGGCTGTCCAGCAGGGCCTGGTTCTCCTCAGTGCTGAAGGCTGGGGCTCTCTCCACAGTACGTGCCATTGCAGTAGCCAGAGGATGCAGAGACAGCAGCAGTGGTAGTGGCAGATGTCATCCTGGAGCATGTAGTGCAGGCAAGTGAGCTCTCAGGGGAACAGCCAGCATTATATGTGTGCTGCAGAGGCAGATACTGTCCCATGTGTCCAAAGTGATAGGTCCAAGTCATTTGCATCTTCTGAATCTGGCCAATCCATGGAATTGCACCACTTATACACGCCTACAGCATCCTTCAAAATTTCAACTTGATGACACCCATGAATTTGCAACATTGTTGTGGCTGGCCAACTGAATTCACTGCATCCGACTCGTACAAGCTTCGAATACGCGTCCGTTACCATGTGAGGCCATAGCCAATGCGTGCGCACGGATCGGTCCATTGCTGTACGACGCGTATTTTGAAAAACAACACGCATCCGTCAACATCATATGCAATGGCCAATGCGTGCGCACGGATCGGTCCATTGCTGTACGACGCGTATTTCGAAAAACAACACGCATCCGTCAACATCATATGCAATGGCCAATGCGTGCGCACGGATCGGTCCATTACTGTACGACGCGTATTTCGAAACACGACACGCATCCGCCAACATCATATGCAATGGCCAATGCGTGCGCACGGATCGGTCCATTGCTGTACGACGCGTATTTCGAAACACGACACGCATCCGTCAACATCATATGCAATGGCCAATGCGTGCGCACGGATCGGTCCATTGCTGTACGACGCGTCCCTGTACAAGTCACTCGCATATGTCACCATGGTTGTCACTGGTGAACGTATGCCAGCCACAATTACTTGCCAGGGACTCAGGGGCACACCTACAACACCACAGCCTGTCCACACTGTATCCTAAGGCATGTAAGGCTGCATTACCTGTGTGTGTATGGGGTTCAACATGTGGTTTGTTGGGTGGCACTTGGGGACAGCCACTCCCAGGCTGTGCACGTGTTCATGGGGACAGAATCCTTTGTGTGTTGTGCACATGACCACTGTGATGTGCAACTGTTCAGTTCAGAGCATGTGGCATGGTCACATTTCCAGGTTGTATATGTGTATGTCATGTCACATACACCCTGAGTCCCATGTGGGATGGTATGTACGTCACAGGGTGACCCATTGCCACAATTGTGATGGCCCTCCACAGTCTGTGTGCATGTTGTGTTTCAGATGTCTCTGATTCCATGTGCACAATGGGAGACAGTCTCCACATCCACGTTGTTTGTGCATCGACTTTGATGTTGTGCGTGTGTGTGTCACAGACGTCCATGTCTGTCCTGCAGAAGCAACAGGGGCCACTACCTGTGGGAGTCATGGTTGTTTTGCTGGCGTGTACATGATACGCCATGTCATGCCAGTGTCCATGTGGCAATACAGGGTCCCTGGGAATCTACCTGTCAAAGAGCTGTGATGCCTGGGGCACATCTGTCCTCACTTGTCACTGTGGTGTGTGTTTGGAACGTGACAGCAGTACATGGGTACTGTGACACAGCCTAATGATTTCCCATAGCACAACCTGGAACTTGTTGTCAACACATGTTGAACTGAGATGTTAGATGATAGCCATGTAGGTGCCATATATGTCCATACAGAACGGCACACACATCAAGTACTTGTGTCTCGTAATGATGTATCATGTGATATTGAGTATGGTCAATGCCACATATGTGGGGTGACTGACAATCTTTCTTTGTGCACCTATGTACTGCAGGGCACCAGCTGTCCATAGACCATTCCCTGACCTTGCAACCATGGTTGAACGTGACTGCATCCGATGATACCGCTTCAACAGGCCGCTGATTGAGGAATTGGCGGTGCGGTTGGCCCCACATTTGCTAGCTGGCCGGCCATACCCTACAGCACTGACCCCCAAGGTGAAGGTGATGGCAGCCCTACACTTCTTTGCCACCGGTACCTTTCAACACACTGTGGCGTCTGCTGGTGGGATGTCACAGACCATGTTCAGCCGTGTGCTACGCAATGTTTTGGAGGCAATGTTAACATACTTGAACCAGTACATCTATTTCCCTAAACGTCAACAACTCACTGACGTCAAGAGTGACTTCTATGCCCTGGGGAGGATGCCACATGTCATCGGCTCCATTGATGGGACACATGTGGCTTTGGTACCACCACAGGCACATGAGCAGGCATACAGGAACAGGAAAAATTTCCATTCTATCAATGCTCTGGTGGTATGTCTTGCAGATATGAGCATCTCACATGTGTGTGCACGTTTCCCCGGTTCTGCACACGATGCCTACGTGATGAGGAGTAGTCGCATCCCGAGGATGATGTCACAGATGCAGAACCAGCGTGCCTGGCTTGTCGGTGTGTACTGACTTTGTACCATTGTGTGTGTTCTGCAATGTTGTATTCCACCCTCTTTTCCAACTCAGCTAATGTGCAATTGTCTGTATGTAGGTGACTCCGGATACCCCAACATGCCGTGGTTGCTGACCCCCTCAGGAACCCTGTGACACCAGCCCAGATGCGCTACAATGAGGCACATGGTCGGACCAGGAGAGTGATCGAGCGGACATTTGGTGTCCTGAAGAGCCGCTTTCGCTGCCTGGACAAGACAGGAGGGGCCCTCCCATATGCCCCTGCAAAGGTGTGCAAGATTTTCATCGTCTGCTGCAAGCTACACAACCTGGCAGTGTGGAAGGAGTTGCCTCTCATCCTGGATGACGATGACCAACATCCGCCACCTGTGGAGGATCCTGGCCTGGGCCACGATGCCAGTGATGATGATGATGATGAGGGTGATGTCCGCACACAGCTCATCAACAACTTCTTCAGCTGAATGTGAGTATACAGAGATGTTATGTGAATGATTTGAGTTTGCATGATATGTGTTGGTGGTGCTCTGTTGCTGTTTGAGTGTGGCCATGTGCTACTTGACTGGATGCGTGCAGCGATGTGTCCTTACAGGTAGTCTGTACTCCCCAACAGTGTTGACATGCTAACATGGTTTTGTGTAGGTATCTTGTGACATGTATTGGGCATGAGTATTGCAGTTCTGTCCTGTTCTTCAGTGCTTTTAACTGTGTGTCATGTCTGTCCTTCACAGGGTACTTTCAGAGTTGTTTGGTCAACTGTGATCCCCGACACCATGATTCAACTTCCAGGGTGGAAGCAGTCGTTTCCCTACAGGTGATGTGCCACACATCACTGGACTTTATTTCTTCAACACTTGGTGACTGTGTGGCCACTGCCACGTGGGATTACCTTGCATCTGTAGTGAAAACAACATGTTGCAAATGTGTAATAAACCTGTGCTTCACTTTGGGATGTGCGTTGTCTGTGGTCACACATCTGACTGACATTTGCTTACTGCACCTGTGGGCTAGTTAACACAGACTCTGAATAGGTGTGGTGTCTGTGCATTCCACTGTATTTCCTGGCAACATCAGTGTAGGCGATGAGTCAGATGGCCCTGGTGTGTATGTGTTGTGTTGCCCTAGTGGTGTGTCTCCCTCATATGTGTCACGTCGCCATGACTCACATGACGGTGTTGAAATTGCTGTAACAGTTAGCATGCACAGTGTTATTTAGCAGATCATCATCTCCATGACAAAAACCACGTTGGAATCACAACAGAGGCAAGTATGGTGTATTTGTGAGTTTATTTACATACATGTGTGAGGATAGTGCACAGGATGGTGGGTGCTGTACATTGGGATTGGAATCCAAAGTTCCCAGATGAGTTGGAAGTGTTGGTAGGAGAAATGTCCTGAGTAAAGTCCACAGTCATCTGATACATTAGTCCAACTTAAACTCCCCATGTCATGTGGGAGAGTTGGGTTGCATTCGACAGGGTGAACAGTTTGCACACAAAGGACAATTTCCAGAACAGGTGTTGGGTTCCTGGGGGATGTACATGGCCATCTGCCTCTCAGTTGTCCTTCCTCGGACGACCCCTCTTCTTTCTGGGGGGACCCTCACGTGCAGGCCGCTGCGGTGCAGAGGACTCTCCACCAGAGTCATCCTCCCTCCCTGTGGCAGTTGCAGTTGTTGCGGCACCAGATGTTGTGGGCACACAGGGAGGTGTGGACATGTTGGTGCTAATCTGGCGGAGGCATGTCAATATGTCCCTCTGCACCGCTGTCAGTTCTTCCAATGTGTCTCACTTGGACTCCATGCCAGACATGTGTGTCTCCACACGGGACATGTGGGAGTACAAGTGGGCATGATGGGCAGCCTGCTGCTGTTGAATGTCCTTGAGGATCCCCACTACCTGGCTGACCTCTCCGGTGCTATTCTGGAACGCATCTGCAATGCGTACCAGTTGTGGGTCATCATGCAGTCCAGACCCTTCTGCAAACAGCGACCTCTGCCTACCACCCCTCCCACCACCCCTGGCCACACGGGCGGGACCTGCGGTGGCACGCACAGGTGACCCTAGGCCCCCTTGGGGGTTGTTGTCCGTTGGTTCCCGGGGTGCCGGGGTCCCTGTGCTGTTGTCATTCAGTGTCCTTGGTCTGTCCGTGTCGGCGGGGGTGGTATGTGTGTTGGCAGTTGTTGGAGGAGTGGGTGCAGGGGGTGCAGATGGTGGTCCTGCTGGTGCTGCATGATGACTCACACCGGAGGGGCCAGGTAGGTCTTCGCCATCCGAGGAGGGCAGAGGCTGTTCCACACCAGAGAGCTCAGGGGCCACTGGAGCCTGGGACAGGGACTCCTCATCATCTGCTACTGTGTCCCCATCATCACCTGTGTTTGGAAGAGACACACAATGTATGTTATGTTTCTACAGGCATCAATGGTTCAAACACATGACAGTTGTGACTGTACATCTGGATGCGTGCCTGTACATTGCATTGTCCTAAGTTGTCACAGCCAGAGGTTGATATTGTTGTAGCACATTGTCCTGCCAACCTGAAGCATATCAATGTGAATGTTGAGGTGTGTGCATGACCAGCTCATGTATTGATTGGCTGTACATGGCCATTGCTACTCAAGGGCCATCACGTGCCTGACACAGGTGTGTCATCCTTGTCCACATTTGTCCTTTAACAGGGACGTATGTGCAATTACACTTAGGATATCTTTCAAGATTGGGCCATGTGTGGTGGCAGTTTTTGCCAGTCTTTGTGCGTCACATTGGTGTGTCTGGACAACATGGTCACAGTCCGGTATGCCTGGGATCTCTTGGGAGTATCTGTGTTGTTGTCTGGGTTCCTAGTTCACGTCTCATTTCATACAAGTGATGTTGTTAACGTAGCTAATGATGTTGTTGCTGAGTTTTGTACGTGCAAACGTGATTAATCTTGTCAATGTCCTCCATGGTGATAAGGATTGGGCACAGCAGCTCTCTGGCTTTTCCATTCTCATGACAGTGATGGCCAGTGGTGTGTGTTGCAGTTCTGCTGCTGTGAGTAGCATTTCTCCTCAAATGCAGTGCAGGTTGGTGCTTGTGTCTACAGTGTCTATGACAGTGAGTGGTGTGTTGTGTGAAGGATGCATATGTTGCCGAACGATGTGGGAGTGGAATGCAGCTCACAACCGCAACTTGTGTGACTGACACCATGGTACAGTGTCCGGTATATTGGTGTGTCCATTGCATTCACTGTCAGGTGTCCCCTGTCAATGATGTCTCTGTGACTTCCTGTGTGTTTTGTGCTATGTAGTATGTCTGATTCTCCACAGTTGTCATCTGCAAGACACACCTTCACAGCCAGGCCAGGGGGCACCCATGGACACTGCATCCCCTGACAGTGTGTGTAAACATAGAGTTGCAATGGCTGTGAGTGTGTACGTGTTTGGGTTGGCCAGTGCATGGGTGTGAATTGCAGGCACATCATTTCTCATGCCCATGTGTCAGCCATCTTGCCAGGGCTTTTACTTTGGGAGTGACTGGTCCCACGTGTGCAATGTGTTTTTGCAGAGTAGGTGTGTGTATCCCAGCATTGGTGGTATTTGGTTGACATCCGGACCTCCTTCTCCCCCCAGCCCAGTTATCCCACCATGGAACGTGCTTCCATTGCAGGGAGTGCAAGTTGGCTTTCAGGATGTCAGTCAGTGGTGTCCTGCTGTTGGTTGGTGCACAGTTCCCAGCAGGGCCTTGTGCTCCCCACAACAGAGCACCATTGTCAGACATCTTTGAAGTGGCTTTTCACTCCCTGTGAGGTGTGCATGCTTCAGTGTGAGGTTGCCGGGCCATGTGGGTGGGGGATGTTGAGCTGTGACTACCCCTCCCATCATGCTATTGCCTACACCCCCCTTCCCAGCATGCCCATACTTCCTTCCTTTTGAGTCGACTTCACTGTGTGTGAGTGTGACAGCAATGGCAAGATGGCTGACAGTGTGGTCCTGTTGTCTGTTGGTGCACAGTTCCCAGCAGGGCCTTGTGCTCCCCACAGCTGAGGCCAGTGTCAGACATCTTGGAGGTGGCTTTTCACTCACTCTCTTGTGGAGCACGGTCCCAGGTGTGTTGTTTGGAGTTAGTGGAAGTGGTGTGTGTGTAAGGGCCTGCTGGTAACTATGGTCAGAGCTGTCAGTCCTCCTTCCCACCCAGCCAGATATCCCACCATGGAACGTGCTTCCATTGCAGGGAGTGCAAGTTGGCTTTCAGGATGTCAGTCAGTGGTGTCCTGCTGTTGGTTGGTGCACAGTTCCCAGCAGGGCCTTGTGCTCCCCACAACAGAGCACCATTGTCAGACATCTTTGAAGTTGCTTTTCACTCCCTGTGAGGTGTGCTTGCTTCAGTGTGAGCTTGCCGGGCCATGTGGGTGGGGGATGTTGAGCTGTGACTACCACTCCCATCATGCTATTGCCTACACCCCCTTCCCAGCATGCCCATACTTCCTTCCTTTTGACTCTGCCTCCCTGTGGGGTAGTGTGCCTGTGCTGACAGGATGGCTGACAGTGTTGTCCTGGCGTTTGTTTGGCTACAAGTCCCAAAAGTGTCCCTGTGCTTCACACAGCATAACCCAGTGTGGTAGTTCTTTGTGGGATATTTAATTAGAGTGTGAGGCAATGCATTCTCCCAGGTGAGTTGTGTGGAGTTTGTGTTAAGGGTGTGTGTGAGAAAAGCTGCTGGTAACTATGGTCAGAGCTGTCAGTCCTCCTTCCCACCCAGCCAGATATCCCACCATGGAACGTGCTTCCATTGCAGGGAGTGCAAGTTGGCTTTCAGGATGTCGGGCAGTGGTGTCCTGCTGTTATTTTGAGCACAACCCCCAGCAGGGGCTTGTTCTCCCCACAGCAGTACCCAGTGTCAGCCATCTTGTCAGTTCTTTCCACTCCCTGTGATGTGAGCATCGTTCAGAGTGGTGTTGATGGGCCAATTCTGAGGGTGACCAATATCTGTGACTACAACTCCCATCATGCTATTGGCTACACTCACTTCACCAGCATACACACAATTCCTTCCTTTCAGTCAGCTTCCCTGTGAGGTGGTGTTCTAGTGGTGGCAAAATGTCTGACAGTGTTTGTTGGTTAGATTTGTGCCACTGCCTTGCTCTATTTGTTGTTAGGTTTGTACATGTCATGACACAGTTACATATCACTATGAGATGGCAGGTATTGTGTTTGTCTGACTAGCATACACATCTTGGGATGATTATCTTTTGGTTACTGTGGCTTTGCTAAGGGTGCATGGTTTGACTATCCCCTTGACAGTGATGTGTGTGTATTGTCACACAATATTGGGTATATTGGTTGTGTACTCACCAGGCTCTGGGATGTCTGATAGTCCATGTACGCTCTCTGGTGGTAGGATGGCCCGCACCTTCTCCTCCCAGGACCTGAGGTATACTGGTTTAGTAGGAGGGCCACTGCTGGTGCGATGACTCAAGGTGTATTCCTTCTTGAGTAGGTCCTTGACCCTCCTGCGCACGTCATACCACCTGTTCTGGATGTCTTCCTTTGTGCGCAAACATGGTGATTGTGCGTTCACCCTGTCGACAATCCTCTCCCACATCTTGGTTTTCTGCGACATGGGGGTCTGTTGGACCAATGTACCAAACAACTGTGGCTCTACTCTTAGAATTTCATCTACCAGGACTTCCAATTCACTGTCTAGGAACTTTGGATTCTTCTTTGGGGGCATGGTGATGGGTGGTGGTGGGGATTGATGTGTGTGTGAGTGTGCAAGTGAGGGTGGGTGAGTGTCAGTTTTGCTGGGTGTATGTGAGGGTGCTATTAGGGAGGTGCTAATGGTGTGGGACTTGAGTGATGGATGAGTTGTGAGTGTGTCTGTGGACACAGTGTGTCTGTGGTGTTCTGTGCTGGCAGGTCTGTTGAATTTGCAAAGGATCATGGTAGGGATTTGTGGCCTTTATATGGGTGGAGTTGTGGGTGTGTCTTTGTTCCATGTTTTTTTCGCCAGTATTTATTGACTTTGTCATTGCTTGTTTGGCCCTTTTTTTGTATTTTTTCCTTTGTATATTTTGGGCATGTAGGAGACGTTCTTCTGACCGAGTAGGACGCTGCAGTTGGCTCGTGCAAGCTTCTCCGAGTCTTTCACACTGTCTTTCTGCTGGGTTTCATGTGTGGCGTACGCGTCGGTCGCAGAGTATTCGGTTGCTTCGGCTTCCTGTTTTCTGTGCGTGTCGGTCGTACGGCTCGAGCTCCGTGCGACTCGGTCTGGTTTTACACGCATTGCATCGTACTGCGCGGGTCGGAGTTCGCGGGTACGTATCTGTCGGGTTCATTCCTGGTGCGTGTCGGTCGGTTCGATTCGCGTAGATTTTCCGGCCGGATAGCTGCTTTCCGTGCGGTTCGGTCGTTCGGCTTGTGTTCCGTACGAGTCGGTCGTAATTCACATGCATAGCATCGTACTACGCGGATCAGACAGCGCCGGTACGTGTCGGTCGGACTACATTCCCGTACCGAGTCGGTCGGTACGTTTTCCGGCCTGAATCGGAATCGGCCCCAAAACTTATATAATTTACTATTCCAACTCCAAACAATATTAACTCAGGGAACGTGCTAGACAATAAACATATAAAATATACTGTTCACCCTCCAAACTACAAAATCTCAGGGAAGGTGCTGGACAATAAACATATATAATTTACTGTTCCAACTCCAAGCTCTATGAACTCAGGGAAAGTGTTGGACAATAAACATATAAAATATACTATTTCCACTCCAAACTACAAAAAGTTAGGGAAGGTGCTGGACACTAAACATATATAATTTACTATTACCTCTCCAAACTATATTAACTCAGGGAAAGTGCTGGACAATAAACATATAAAATATACTATTCCCACTCCAAACTACAAAATCTCACGGAAGGTGCTGGACATTAAACATATATAATTTACTATTCCAACTCCAAACTATATTAACTCAGGGAAAGTGCTGGACAATAAACATATAAAATATACTATTACCTCTACAAACTACAAAAATCTCAGGGAAGGTGCTGGACACTAAACATATATAATTTACTATTCCCACTCCAAACTATATTAACTCAGGGAAAGTGCTGGACAATAAACATATAAAATATACTATTCCCACTCCAAACTACAAAAACTCAGGGAAGGTGCTGGACACTAAACATATATAAGTTACAATTCCCACTCCAAAGTATAATAACTCAGGGAAAGTGCTGGACAATAAACATATAAAATATACTATTCCCACTCCAAACTACAAAAAGTCAGGGAAGGTGCTGGACACTAAACATATATAATTTACTATTCCCACTCCAAACTATATTAACTCAGGGAAAGTGCTGGACAATAAACATATAAAATATACTATTCCTACTCCAAACTACAAAAAGTCAGGAAAGGTGCTGGACACTAAACATATATAACTTACTATTACCTCTCCAAACTATATTAACTCAGGGAAAGTGCTGGACAATAAACATATAAAATATACTATTCCCACTCCAAACTACAAAATCTCAGGGAAGGTGCTGGACACTAAACATATATAATTTGGTAAACAGTCACAATATCGAATTTTAAATATCGATATGGCAAAATATCGAGTTTAAAATATAGAATGGACATAATATCGACTTACAAAAATATAGTGGTGCAGAATATCGAAATGCAGGTAAGAAATATCGTTTTCATAATATCGAAGTTAGTAATATCGACAGTCATAATATAGTTGTTAAAAATATCGAATTTTTTAATAGTGTATTAAGTGTTAGTATATGTGTTAAAAGTATGTATTATTTTTGTAATGTATGTTTGAATTTTTTAAAAGTAATGAATTTTAATTAAATTAATCTTTGCGTAATATAAATCCGTAGCGGGTTGTGGTTTTATAGGGGAATAGGGTGGGAAGTAATTTAATTATAATATATTTTTTTAGAATTATTTAGAAATAATTAATTATATGTTAATTATTTTTTGCGCAATTTAGTTCTGTAGCGGGTTGTGGGTTTATAGGGGAATAGGGTGGGAAGTAATTTAATCGAAATTAATAAATTATTTTATTAATTAATAATTTAGTATTTAATAATTTATATTGTTAATTAAGTTAATTAATTTATTATTAATTAATTAGAAATTGATTAATCACAATTAATAATTAATTGGTAATTATGTTAATTGTGTTAATTTTTTCTATTAATTAGTAATTAGTTAAATATTAATTATTAATAATTAATTTGTAAATATGTTATTTGTGTACTTTTTTTTAGGAGTGGGGTGAGGGTTGATAGGGGAGTAGGATAGGAAGTACTTTAGTTTTAATGTAATTTTTATATTATATTTATTAAAAGTTATTTTATAGTGTTAATTTTGTGAATTAATTTAGATTTGATTGTTATTAATTTTATTGTTAATTGTAATTAGCTAATTAATTAATTTTTAATTAATTATGTTAATTTATTAATATTTTACAATATTGTAGGTGACGTTTATAGGGAAAAATGGTGGGAGGTAAATTAATTTTGAAAAAATAATTACTTGTTAATTAATGTTAATTATATTGCAGGAGTGGGTATACTAAATTATTCCCCTACGCTATCCAACACTTTCCTTACTGTTACACTTGGTGGAGTGGGAATATTAAATTATTCCCATCCGCTATCCAACACTTTCCCTACTGTTGCATTCGCTGGAGTGGGAATAATAATTTTTACCCTCCCGCTATCCAACACTTTCCCTACTGTTGCACTCACTGGAGTGGGAATAGTAATTTTTACCCTCCCGCTATCCAACACTTTCCCTACTGTTACAATCATTGGAGTGGGAATAGTAATTTTTACCCACCCGCTATCCAACACTTTCCCTACTTTTGCACTCACTGGAGTGGGAATAGTTATTTTTACCCTCCCGCTATCCAACACTTTCCCTACTGTTGCACTCACTGGAGTGGGAATAGTAATTTTTACCCACCCGCTATCCAACACTTTCCCTACTGTTGCACTCACTGGAGTGGGAATAGTAATTTTTACCCACCTGCTATCCAACACTTTCCCTACTGTTGCACTCCCTGGAGTGGCAATAGTAATTTTTACCCTCCCGCTATCCAACATTTTCCCTACTGTTGCACTCGGTGGAGTGTGAATAGTAATTTTTACCCACCCGCTATCCAACACTTGCCCTACTTTTGCACTCACTGGAGTGGGATAGTAATTTTTATCCACCCGCTATCCAACACTTTCCCTACTGTTACACTTGGTGGAGTGGGAATAGTACATTATTCCCACCCGCTATCCAACACTTTCCCTACTGTTGCACTCACTGGAGTGGGAATAGTAATTTTTACCCACCCGCTATCCAACACTTTCCCTTCTGTTGCACTCACTGGAGTGGGAATAGTAATTTTTACCCTCCCGCTATCCAACACTTTCCCTACTGTACCACTTGTTGGAGTGGAAATAGTTATTTTATCCCCTATGCTATGCAACGTTTCCAGTAATGTTATATTTAATGTACTGTAAAATATTATTTTTTTTAAAAATATTTATTTTAATGTTTTAACTTATTATATATAATTTATTTTTATATTTATAATATAGGTTTATTTATATATATGTAATTATATTTTAAATTATGTTTTTAACATTTTATAATTAAAATTATTAATTATTTTTAATATTATTAAGGGGCCCATTACGATACCCGGCGTAAATAAATCCGCCAGGCATGGAAGCGGCAAAAATCCGCCCGCACACACAGTCTGAACACCGACCACGCCATTACGATTACACAAACCGAAAACCGCCATCGGCGAAAAAGCACACAAAATACCGCCCGCCAACGTCCGAGTCGGAGTCAAACCGCCCGCCACGGACGGAAACACGCACGACAACACAAAACCGCCCGCCCTCACGGCCGACACACCGCACGTGAAATTACGATCGCACCGACATGAGCGCGGAAAAACAACAAATATACCGCCCGCCAGCGCAAACAACGCCGATGAGAATCGACACGGCAGAAGCCATGGCGCCAACGTACCTGCACAGAAACCATCCGCACACAAAACCAATAGCACACAACATGGCCAACAAGTCCACACAGCAAGGCACGCACAAATACACAAGCACAGTACACATCCCGAAAACACCCCCCGGACAAACAAAAAATACAAAGGCCAGAACCCCAGACACAACACACCTGAAAACAACAGACCATGAGGACACACCCACATAGGTGAGTACAAAAGCAGCACTCCCACAGACCACAACCCCTTGCTACATTGCAAACCAGAGAGGAGAGGAGAGGACACAGTGACACAGCAAGGACAGCAGCACACCACAGAAACGCACACATCACAACCACCACCACCACCACCACCACCACCAAACACCACCACCACCACCACCACCACCACCAAACACCGGCACCACAAACCCCCTGCACATTACACAACACACACCGCACCAGCACCACAAACACCATGGCACCACAAAGAATGCCCAAGTTCACGCCCATGGAGCTGACGGTCATGGTCGACGAGATCATCAAGGTGTACCCACAAATCTATGGGAACATGGTCCAGCACACACCACTAGCCACCAGAAACAGAATGTGGAACCGGATCGTAGACCAGGTCAATGCAGTCGGGACCCTGCCCAGGAACAGAGTCGAGATTAACAAACGTTGGAATGACGTAAAGAGCCTGGTCAAGAAGAAGGAGGGCAAAAACAGAGAGCTGGCTGCCGTCACTGGCGGAGGGAATCCCGCGCTCTTTAAGACCTTCAAAGCGTGGGAGGAGAAGGTGCGAGTCGTAATCCATCCGGAGATCCTCGCCGGATTAACAGGGGGAGTGGAGGCTGGTAAGTACAAACTAATGTATACCAGCACACCGCTATGTACTCACATGCACTACCACCATGCCACAGCTCCCAGGGACAAACACCCCCATGTCCAGCACACAATACACAACACATCACACACACATGCAACAGACACTACCACACACAGCCCAAACCGAACAACTGTAAGATGCGTGGGGACATGTGTACACTAAGCCAGCCACGTAACCACCAACAGGTCCCCAAATATGCCAGAAGCGCCACAACGAGCACCCACCACACCCATGTGTCCGCCACAGCTGCACTAACCGACAAGTAACAGGTAAGTGGCAGGAACACAAAGTGCAGTGGGTGGGACGGTGGACAGCCCAAGTACAACACACACCAGGCCCCAGTCCCACAGCACAGCAAGGAGGAGCATCCCCCACACCCCACAGCCACGTGTCAGCCACCGCAGTGCACAACGACAGCCGAAAGGCAGACATCACGGTCCACAGCAATCGGTGTCAGTGGGTGTCCAGCCACCCCCACGACCCACAACACCCCCCACCCCCACAGACCTGCAACATGGAGCACCCCCGCTGAGAGCCATGTGGCATCCAGTACAGTGCACGCACGAACAACTTGCAGGTGGGAAACTGGACAGGGCTGGATTACTGGAGGCATGAGGACCATAACACGACCAACACATGGGACATGTCACGTAGCAGACGAACACGCAGCACCGCCCACCGTCACGAACAAGTGAACAATGTGCACACGGACATGAACAACAGACTCACACCCCACATGACCCATCACAGACATAGCAACACCCAAGGAGCCACGTCTGCATGCACAAGCCACACTGAATATAGTCCCACACGGCAGCCACTGTGCAACTCATCACACACAACCGAAACACCATTGAAGTCCTGTCCATGTAGCCCCTACTGCCTGTCAACAACACACCCCACAACTACGCCTATGTAAGACAAACAACACTAGACGCAACAGAGCGGAACAACATAAATGCACACGAACACCACTGAACCCATCAAACTCACAGACACACCATGCACATACAACATACCATCCATCCCATCCGTCAGCCCCAGTCTCATGAAAGGCATGTCATCCGCACAGCTGCCACACATACAGCAGTCACGCTAAGACACATGCCCATGACCAACCATGTGCCAGAAGTCAATGAAGCGCACGCCACACTGTGAGCAACAACACACAACATGGGCCACACCCCCCCGAGCACTGCAGTGATGCACATGGCACAGGGCAGCACGCACACCAAGGAGATGGGACAACTGCAATACGTTGGCTGGCACACAACTATCACTCACTCATAACGATGCGTCCAATGCCATGTCCAGTAATCACAACAGACAGCAAATATGCAGGCCATGTCAAGCATGCACACACCTCAAACCATGCACTGTCATGCTGCCACAACACATGTCACGTTCGGCACCCATGGCTCACAGCATGTACCCCAAAAGCATATCCCCTCCCAAATGCGAATCTGGGGCATGGCCCCCATGTTGCCATATGCGTTCCTAAGCGTTCCATTTGAACCCCAAAAGCATATTCCATCCCAAATGCGAATCTGGGGCATGGCCCCCATGTTGCCATATGCGTTCCTAAGCGTTCCATTTGAACCCCAAAAGCATATTCCATCCCAAATGCGAATCTGGGGCATGGCCCCCATGTTGCCATATGCGTTCCTAAGCGTTCCATTTGAACCCCAAAAGCATATTCCATCCCAAATGCGAATCTGGGGCATGGCCCCCATGTTGCCATATGCGTTCCTAAGCGTTCCATTTGAACCCCAAAAGCATATTCCATCCCAAATGCGAATCTGGGGCATGGCCCCCATGTTGCCATATGCGTTCCTAAGCGTTCCATTTGAACCCCAAAAGCATATTCCATCCCAAATGCGAATCTGGGGCATGGCCCCCATGTTGCCATATGCGTTCCTAAGCGTTCCATTTGAACCCCAAAAGCATATTCCATCCCAAATGCGAATCTGGGGCATGGCCCCCATGTTGCCATATGCGTTCCTAAGCGTTCCATTTGAACCCCAAAAGCAAAGTACAAACCAGACCCAGGATGGGCCAGGATCCCGCATACACCAGAGTCACAATAAGTAGGGGCACAGCAACACACCCATCGGCATGGCCAATCCGTCCCATGCCACATGTGCACAGCACACAGTCCCATTGCCAAGCACACACAACTACAGATGCTACAGCCACACACACGCCTCCGGGAAACCCATGTACGAGATTGCACGAACTGTCAATGTCAGACGACAAATACATACTTCGCCAGGTGCAACACAATAACAAATCTCATTCTCTCCACAGGTGACGAACTGCTGGATGCTGGGGATGGAGCCAGCAGCCAGCACAGCCAGCCTACAAGCCCCCAACGAGGACACACGGATCTGGAGGATCTGTCCTCCTCTTCGGACACGGACAACCAAGCAGGCCCATCTGGTGTGGCAGGGCCCAGCCGCTCCCCAGGACCCCTCCTACCCACCAACCCATCATCCAGGGCTGCTGAACATTCACAGCCCCCTGCTGCCACTGTCGTTGCGGCCACACCCACGGTCATTGTGGCCACTACCACTGCCGCAACCGCCACCATCGCCGCACCGACCACCACCGCCGCCACCACCGCCACGTCTTCGCTGGCACCAGCCCCAGCGCAGGTGGTGGCCCGGACGACTGGATCCACCCTGGGAGCCACAGCGAGGACCGTGGTGAGCAATGTGGCTAGTGGGCAGGCCGGTGGCAGCAGGACTGGTAGGAGGAGCAGGGTCAGGGAAACGCCAGCCTCCCCTGGGAGCCATGCCCTGCCTCACATGGCCAGAGTCCTTGGGGCCTATGAAGAGGCCCAAGGACAATGGGTCCGGTCTGCTTCAGACACGCGTGAGGTGCTGGGGGTGCTGAGGTCCATGGACGCCCGTATGGGCCAAATCGTGGACCTCATGGGACAGCTGGTGGTGGCGGTGAGGTCACAGCCAGGGACAGCAGCTCCCCTCCGCCACCACCTGCCGGGGCGCAGGGTGGAGCAGCAGTGTCCAGTTCCCCTGCGTCCACAGCCAGTGATCACACCTCAACCACCAGCATGTCGCAAGCAGGCACCCCCCTCGCAAACGTGGAAGGGGCCGTCCGAAGAGGAAACAGATCTCCCGGGAGGACTTCGCACGCTCCAGACGCAAGTGAGGCAGCCAGCCAGCCTTCCGCCAGCCTTCCTTGACCAGCCACTGCATTGACTTGGACTACGATCCCACTCCACACAGCCATCTGGATGGCATGTGTGTGTTGGACTATGGACATAGAACCAGTGGGTACACCCTGATCATCACGCAGCCATGACCGACAGCTCATTGTCACTGCACGCACCACTTTTGTCATCACCTTACACACAATCACATGTCACAGTTTGTAATAAATGCACCTTTTTCACTAACTGCTGTTTGTGCCCTGTGTCTTATTTGTACGGAATACAACGGCCACCTTGGGCGGAAAGGCACCTGATGCGTGGCATGGCATTTGAATCCGGAGGGCCTGTAGGGACCTAGGGGTGGGAGACAGAACAGGAGCACATTCAATGAGTGTGTCACACACCCATCACACAGTACATGTCAACAACTACAAGCAATGTACACACATCGCACAGAGCTATAGGGCACAATGCCACAGCCACCAACAGTGGCATACTACCCTGGCCATGGAGCGTTGACACACAGCACGCAGTGAACAAACGGCCACCCTGACACAGCACACACACACCTGCACAGATACAGCCACATCAGCCGTCGTACATGGACACTCACCGTCAAGTGAAGTAGCGGGCGATGAGCTGCTGCCGCACATTACCAGCTTCCTCCTCTCCGCTGTCCTCCTCACTCGAGCTGTCCTGGTCTGCGGGCTGGGGCCCTGGTTGATCTCCGTCATCCACGATGAGGGGGATCTGCTTCCGAATGGCCAGATTGTGCAGCATGCAGCACGCCACCACTATCCGGCACACCTTCTGTGGGGAGTACGCCAGCGCACCCCCGGTGCGGTCCAGGCACCTGAACCTGGACTTGAGGAGGCCAAAGGTACGCTCGACCACACGTCTGGTCCTCCCATGTGCCTCATTGTAGCGATCGTCTGCTGGGGTGCGAGGATTCCTCAATGGACTGAGCAGCCATGCCCCATTCGGATACGCAGAGTCACCTGGGTGTGAGGGACACAGAGAACCGTTGCTAATCCAACTGGACAGGGGACAGCATCGCACAGCCAGCACGCTACACCACTCCACATACTCACCGACAATACAGGCACGATCCTGTTGCATATTGGACATCAGTCGTGGCAAGATGCTGTTGCGCATTATGTGTGCGTCATGGGCCGAGCCTGGGAACTTTGCACACACGTGGGTGATCACCATGTCCGCAAGGCACACCACTTGCACATTCAGGGAGTGCGTGTGCTTCCTGTTGCGGTACAGGTGCTCAGTGGCCTGTGGTGGAACAAGGCCGACATGTGTGCAGTCAATGGCTCCAACGACGTGTGGGATTCTGCCAAGGGCATAGAATGCACCCTTCACTGCCGCCAATTCACGAGCCCTGGGGAAGCGGATGTACCTGTTCCGGTACAGCATCATGGCTGCCAGTACATCCCTCAGCACCTTGCTGAACATGGGCTGGGACATCCCTCCTCCACTGCCCACTGTGTGCTGGAATGACCCAGTGGCGAAGAAATGCATGGCGGCCATCACCTTAGCCGTGGGGGTGACAGCAGTCGGATACACCCTGCGGGGACGGAGATGGGGTTCTAACATGGCACACAGTCGATGCAGGGTTGGCCTGTCCAGCCGAAACTTCCTAATGACCTCCGTATCCTCCATGTCTGCCAGCAATTGGTATGGGCGGTCAATGTTCGGTCTCCGCCTAGGGACAATGGCAGAGGACACATGTCAAAGCAACACGACACATAGCAATTTCGCATACACATCACTGACATGACTGAGCAAGCACATGAGCCACAGCCCAGCTGTCAAGCTGGGACGGCACGGCCACAATACACTTACACAGGTCTCCCAACAATGGCAATGGCTAGTGATACAAACCACTGCCATGTGCATGCACATGGGGATCTAGGCCCCAATGACTTGCGGGGCGTGCTGATGGGGACTGACTGCATATCCGTCAAGCGGCAACGCCACGGCAACATGAATGTCTGCTGAGCATGGAACTGCTTCCGCGGCTGGATGAGTATGGCACACGACGACGACGATGTGGGCACAGGCTGAGCGGCCAAAACAAGTGGGACCTGTGGCACGAGGGGATATGAGACAGTAGTAGGTGTCAGCACTGCACCCTATGTACAGCACTGTACGGATCACACCTCCCGAAACATTGACAGGTGTCCACATTGACAGCCCCATGCCAAGACGGCTGTGTGCTTGCAGTCACACGTCACAGGTGAGAGGTTACATTGCACGTGCCAGGTGGCAGTCGTACATAGTGGGAGCTGGCATGTGTGTGCATGTGTCTCCTGTTCAGGATCCACCAGATGGGCGCTGACTCTGTACTGACCATTGGACACAGCATGTTCCGTGGAAGGCTTGTGTGTGTGGGATGGTGGCACTGGATGTGCCTCCGTTGGGTGGGGGGCCATGCACAGGGCGGGTACGTCGATGATTGCGCATTGTTGGTCACGGTGGGTGCACCCACTGAGATGTGTTGCCCTGTGTTCAATTCCTATGTCCGCATGATGATGGACTGTAGATGTGGGCAGACTACACATTGGTCGATGTGCTGTCTATATGCATGTGCCTTCACACCAGGCACAGCTGCCCCTGCACATGTGACCCCTGCTGGACTCGCTGCTGGGTCTGTGGAGCTGATGCACCTTCTGCGCGTGGGGCGGGCAGCTCTCCTCACTTCCCTCATTGCGCATGTCATGACTTTGCCGCAGGTGACATGGATCATGGAGGGCCCACATGTACGCGTGGGTAGGCTACACATGATTGTACACTGGTCGCCACCCCCAGTCAGTGTTTCGAATGGGAAGGTTGTCGTGCTGGTGGTATGTTCGATGTGGCGGATGGGCGGGCCTAGGTGCGGGCTTACATTCCGGACATGGGGGTAGTTGGATTGGCGACTAGTTGCAGTACACACGGGACACGTCTCTTCCTTTCCACATCTGGGTCATCCCTTGTACTAACTGACAGTGATACAGTCATCTTCGCCCCAGCCCTCATGTCCTCCCCTCGCTCCCCCAATATGCATGCTCACCTGCGAGGCTAGCGCTTGCACAGGCAGCCCCAAGCTCGCACCAGAGAGGGCAAGGAGTGTATGTGTGGGTCCAGTTGCACGAGTGGGCTGTCTCAGGGTATGATGTGTTGCGGGACGCCGTCCACCTGCGTGGTGCCCCAAATGGAGACCCGGCCTGCATGGACTATGCATCACAGTCTTCGCCTTCCGGATCCGCCACCTGCGACACCCAGTGGCTGTGGCTGCCCTTGCGGCCAGGCCGCGTCCGTCTGTGGCTGATGGCCCACACATTCACTCTTTGGCCTCTCTGGGGAGGGCTCGGGGGTGGTGGCGCACGCGCTTGCACTTAGTCGCAATGGCATGTGGCGTGGTTGGTATGATGGGCAATGGATGGGATGGTGCGAGCCACCTCCCGTGACGTCAGTGCTGCTCGTGCTGTGGTGCGTCCCCCTACACTTCCATGTGACTTGTGCCATGCTAGACGTTGAGGTTCTATTGCCTGCGTGATATGACCAGGAGGAGCGCGAGGAGACCTCTCACACACCATGCTCCACTGCCATCCCGTGCCCTGTATCGCCTGTGCGGATTGACTATGTTGGGGTTACACCTGGTCGACTGGGGCTGTGTGTGCCTTGTCAAGGGGCATGGCGGGCGCACAACAGGATCCAGCTTGTCCACAGAGGGTGGGCTGAGGTGCGCCTGGTACCGCTTTGTACGTGTGCCCGGCTGCTGTGCACACACGTGTTCACTCCCCCCGACAGGTGTCCTCTCACAATGCCCAGGGAAGCGGTGGTGTACTGTTCATGACCCCTCCCAACACGGCGTGCTCCAACTTGGCATGTGCGCATCTACCCGTCGCACCCACCCACCTGAGCACTGCGTCCATACGACTTCACACGACACATGTGTGTCTTCCACAGTGGTGCTACTCATTTGCGTTGACATCCAATACCAGTGGACTACATGGTCATGTCACGACTGCCGTGTACTTCACATACTCTCATCCTCTCTCATTCGTACTTGTGAAATGAGTCAGCGGAGACAGTTTTGGTTTCAAACATTATATTGAGTCTTCTGTCCTCTGTGATGCAGTATAGTGGACACTACTGGCAGCGGAATACATGTTGAGGATATACTGAGCATGATTGCAAATGGGATAGGGTGTGGGGTTACATGTGATTGGCTGTTGCATGTGGGATGTGGGCTTCAGAGTGACATCTGCTTGGCCAAGGCTGTGCTAATGTACATTTACGTATAGCTGCGGAGCTGCGGACTTTGACACAGACGGTATACATGTAGCCTACCAGACCGCTTGGCATCATGGGCACAGTCCATCTCAGTTCCATGTGACAGGTTTGCTGCGGTTGTTCCTCATGCACGCGTGCATGTGAGTTGACATCAGGGCATGTGCTTGCGTGCATGCAGCGGCGTGCCACTTGTTGTTGCACTGTGGTGGTTACTGGACATGTCACAGTCACTGGGGTCGTGTTGTTGTTGTATGCACTTGTCGTCCATGCAAAGGTCCTGGTATGGGATTCCCGGGGCGGGGGTGGGAGGGGTGCAGCACCCACAGACTCCAGGCGACCTATTCATGTCCACTGAGCGGTGTGTGTGTCCATGTGCGCTGGATCCATGTCGTGTCCTGGTTGTTCGTGCAGTTCCGTCCATGTGGGTGCGATACACAGAGCCCATGCCACTGCCTCCCACGATGCATGCAGTGTTCCTGGATGTGATGGGGAACAGTGTGCATGTCCCGGTCATATCCGATGTCATGGCGATGTCGTTGATGGTGTGGTTACAGTTGCCGGTCGTTTGGTATGGCTGTTGTGGTGGTGACTGGCCAGTCCGTGCGGAAGCTAAGCATGGGTGCGGGGTTGGACATCATAGGTCACTCGGGGAACCTGCGTTGTGGTCCGACGTATTTACAGGTTGTCAGGTATGCGATGCCGCCCAGCAGGGCTTCCATGTCATTGGTGGTGTACATGTTTGCCAGCCAATGTAGCGGATGGTGGCTGTCAAGGTGTTGTTCGTAAGTTGTCCCTTGGAGGACCATGATGGGGCATGCTGGGTGACATTCGATGTAGCTGTTCTCGATGATCCGTCGTGTGGAGGCACAGTGGTCCCATTTCAGTGCGGGTGCGATGTTGGCCACATACGCCATGCCCCCATAGGCAGAGCAGGCCCTGTCGTGTGCGTCCAGAGGGAGGAGTAGTGGTAGCAGGTCCGCCTTCAGACATGCCGGGTTGGAGAGGCATATCTCGACGGGATGCTGGTAGGGACACCTCCGACAGTAGAAGACGGGCATGACGCAGCTGAACAATGTGATGCGGTAAGTCAGTCGGTAACTTACGTTCAGCAGGGACAGGAGATCGCATCCCAATGTATGGCACAGGTTGGTTTTGTACAGCTTGAGCTGTTCGGCGTAGTTGGGTAGGTGTGTTGCGGTTGCCATTTCGCAGCGGTTCGTTGAGGTGGCGTGCTCCGGCTGTGTGTGCAGTCTGCAATGTGCACGCTCCGGGGTTGCTGTGAGCTCTGTGTAGTCGTGGGGAGACAGGACTTGTGTTCTGTTGGCTTGTTTGGAGGACACGGGCCCTCTTCCCACATGCTTCTCAGACAGTTCAAGGTCAGTGCTGTGTGACTCCTTCCAATTAACTTGCATGTGGCCGACATGGGGGAGTGTTTTCTTCTTTCTTCCCCGTCCGTTGTGTGCTTCTGTGATATGCGCTATCTGCCCTGTGGTCGGTCTCCTCGGCATGCCTGTGTTGGTCTATTCTTGGACAATGGCTGTATTCACCGGCTTCTGTCGTAGGGCTGTGGTTTCGGAGTTGGAATGGAAGGTCATTCAGTGCTGTCTGCTCTCCCTTGTGTGGGCGGCAGGCTGCCTTTCCGCTCTGCGTTGGGCCTTGTGTGTGGATGTTATTCTTGGGCCACCTGTTGTCGGTCCCCGGGCTCTTTGGTGTTCCGTTTTATATGTCTTGTTCATATGTGCAGGGTGGTATGGGTGTTTCTGTGAGGTACTGGCGTTCCTCTTCCCGAAGGGGCCCTGCTTCTCCTAGTTGGTGTTGCCGCCGCTGTGTGCTACGCCATGTTTGTTACACTGGGGTGTGTCCTGCTGTTGCGTGTCTTCACTGACATGTGTGCGTCGGTTGTGTGGCGTTGGGTGTTGTCCGTGAATTGGGCGTTGGGGACATGTCTGTGGCCGGCCTGTCACGTGTCATGTGCGTTCGGGGTGGGGCTGATGTGTGTGCTGCTTGGTTGTGTCCCTGTGTCTGTGTGCGACGCATGCATGGCGCTGCGGTTGGCCTCTGCGTTGTGCGCATGTGTGGCGGCGTCATCGGCGCTTTTGGGCCGTGACGGGGTGGTTGGTTACTAGTCCCAGGTGGTGTGTACACATGTGTTCTGCGATGTTACGATTTGGCCTGTGTGTCATATGTGGATGCGATGGTGGATGTGTAGTGTACACGCGCTGGTGGGGGGTTGTCCGCTTTTTCCGCCCTTGCACTGTGTGCGCTGTTTGCGTGCACTTGTTGTGTGTGTGCCTACCTGCGTCTCCGCGGTACGTTGCGTCCTTGGTGGTGCATCAGCAGAAGCATGGGGAGTGCCTGCAGTGCTGGATTCATGCTCGGGGAGCCGCTTCTTCGTTGTCCGTGCTCGGCATCCGTGTTACCGCTTCGGTTTGGCGTACGGTATCTCTTGGCCGTGGGAGCCGTTTGTTTGCGGCATCGTAATTTATGCGCCGGGCGGGACGTGTTTCGTCGGACGGTGTGTGTCAGTTAGGCTGCGCCGCTACATGTACGGGCGCACTTTGATGGCGGACGGTGTTGCTGGCTTGCCGGCGGTGTTTGGCCTACTTTTCGCATCGTAATTGGACGGGCGTGTGGACTGCTGCGTGCCGGCGGTAACTGGTGGTTTTTGCATCCGCCAGCACGGCGGTGGTGCTTCCGCCCGCCATCGTAATGTGCCCCTAAGTTATTATATATAATAAAAAATAAAAATGCATGTTTATTTTTTTACATTATATTTATTATTTATTAATTTTAACGTTTTTTAATTATTTTTAAGTATGTTTTACTTAATTATATTGATTATTTAATTAATTTTATATTACTTTTAAGACATTTAAAAAAGTCGATATTTTAGCAAACTATATTATTGACAACGATATTTAGGATTCGATATTTTGTACTTACCTGTTTGTAGATAGGAAGTCGATATTCTGTCATTCTATATTTTTTCATCGATATTCTGGCATCTCGATATTCTGCTCCTCAATATTCTGTCAGTGATCCATATAATTTACAATTCCCACTCCAAACTATAATAACTCAGGGAAAGTGCTGGACAATAAACATATAAAATATACTATTCACACTCCAAACTACAAAAAGTCAGGGAAGCTGCTGGACACTAAACATATATAATTTACTATTCCCACTCCAAACTATATTAACTCAGGGAAAGTGCTGGACAATAAACATATAAAATATACTATTCCCACCCCAAACTACAAAAAGTCAGGAAAGGTGCTGGGCACTAAACATATAACTTACTATTACCTCTCCAAACTATATTAACTCAGGGAAAGTGCTGGACAATAAACATATAAAATATACTATTCCCACTCCAAACTACAAAATCTCAGGGAAGGTGCTGGACACTAAACATATATAATTTACTATTCCAACTCCAAACTATATTAACTCAGGGAAAGTGCTGGACAATAAACAAATAAAATATACTATTCCCACTCCCAACTACAAAATCTCAGGGAAGGTGCTGGACACTAAACATATATAATTTACTATTCCAACTCCAAACTATATTAACTCAGGGAACGTGCTAGACAATAAACATATAAAATATACTGTTCACCCTCCAAACTACAAAATCTCAGGGAAGGTGCTGGACACTAAACATATATAATTTACTATTCCAACTCCAAGCTATATGAACTCAGGGAAAGTGTTGGACAATAAACATATAACATATACTATTCCCACTCCAAACTACAAAAAGTCAGGGAAGGTGCTGGACACTAAACATATATAATTTACTATTCCCTCACCAAACTATATTAACTCAGGGAAAGTGCAGGACAATAAACATATAAAATATACTATTTCCACTCCAAACTACTAAAACTCAGGTAAGGTGCTGGACACTAAGGGGCCGATTCCAATTCAGGCCGGAAATCACTCCGACCGAGCCGGACCCGGAGAGATTTCCGACTGAATCGGACTCTAGCAGCCCGACCGAACGAGTACGATGCGTACGCATGCAATCGGACTCGATTCGGTCGGACTCCCATTGAAGTCAATGGGAGCCGGTCGTACAACCCGTACGCGGGCTCCCATTGACTCAATGGGTGCGAGGCGAACAAGGGCGCCCCCTACAGCGGGTACGCGTCGATGCGAATCGCGCCGAACCTGCACAGGTAGGGGGGACCCATGGGTCCCCCCTGTCTGCGACTTGCGTGGCTACGCGTACAGGGGGGTCCGACACGGACCTCCAAAGTCCGGCTCCGACTGCCCTTTGGAGCCGGACGGCGCGAGTCGGTCGGACTGCTCGAGGCGCGCATCGTACTTGCCCGGCCGGGGAACGTCTCCATTGCGCGGTGCGAGTCGTGTCCGTGCGAGTCGGTCGGAGCGGTTCGGACCCGCGAACGAGTCAGTCGGCGATTTCGCGTGCGCTCGCATCGTACTCACTCGCCCGGACGCACCTACGAATCGGTCGGGAAAGAGGGGTCCGAATCGGATCCGGTTAAGCCGAATCCGATTCAGTGCCCTACTGGCCGAGATCGGAATCGGCCTCTAAACATATATAATTTACTATTCCAACTCCAAACTATATTAACTCAGGGAAAGTGCTGGACAATAAACAAATAAAATATACTATTCCCACTCCAAACTACAAAATCTCAGGGAAGGTGCTGGACACTAAACATATATAATTTACTATTCCAACTCCAAGCTATATGAACTCAGGGAAAGTGTTGGACAATAAACATATAAAATATACTATTCCCACTCCAAACTACAAAAAGTCAGGGAAGGTGCTGGACACTAAACATATATCATTTACTATTCCCTCGCCAAACTATATTAACTCAGGGAAAGTGCAGGACAATAAACATATAAAATATACTATTTCCACTCCAAACTACTAAAACTCAGGGAAGGTGCTGGACACTAAGGGGCCGATTCCGATTCGGGCCGGAAAACATACCGACCGAATCGGTACGGGAATGTAGTCCGACCGACACGTACCGGCGCTGCCCGATCCGCGTAGTACGATGCAATGCATGTGAATTACGACCGACTCGTACGGAACACAAGCCGAACGACCGAACCGCACGGAAACCAGCTATGCGGCCGGAAAACTACGCGAATCGAACCGACCGACACGCACCAGGAATGAACCCGACAGAAACGTACCCGCGAACTCCGACCCGCGCAGTACGATGCAATGCGTGTAAAACCAGACCGAGTCGCACGGAGCTCAAGCCGTACGACCGACACGCATACAAAACAGGGAGCCGAAGCAACCCAATACTCCGCGACCGACGCGTATGCCGCACATGAAATCCAGCAGAAACACAGCTTGAAAGACTCGGAGAAGCCCGCACGAGCCAACTGCAGCGTCCTACTCGGTCAGAAGAACGTCTCCTACATGCGTAAAAACTACAAAGGAAAAAATTCAAAAAAAAGGGCCAAACAAGCAATGACAAAGTCAATAAATACAGGGGGGAAAAAACATGGAACAAAGACACACCCACAACTCCACCCATATAAAGGCCACAAATCCCTACCATGATCCTTTGCAAATTCAACAGACCTGCCAGCACAGAACACCATCATACAGCAACCACAGACACACTCACAACTCATCCATCACACAAGCCACACACCATTAGCACCTCCCAAATAGCACCCTCACATACACCCAGCAAAACCTACACTCACCCACCCTCACTTGCACACTCACACACACATCAATCCCCACCACCACCCATCACCATGCCCCCAAAGAAGAATCCAAAGTTCCTAGACAGTGAATTGGAGGTCCTGGTAGATGAAATCCTCAGGGTAGAGCCACAGTTGTTTGGTACATTGGTCCAACAGACCCCCATGTCGCAGAAAACCAAGATGTGGGAGAGGATCGTCGACAGGGTGAATGCACAATCACCATGTTTGCGCACAAAGGAAGACATCCAGAACAGGTGGTAAAATGTGCGCAGGAGGGTCAAGGACCTACTCAAGAAGGATTACGCCTTGAGTCATCGCACCGGCAGTGGCCCTCCTGCCAAACCAGTATACCTCAGGCCCTGGGAGGAGAAGGTGCGGGCCATCCTACCACCAGAGAGCGTACATGGACTATCAAACATCCCAGAGCCTGGTGAGTACACAGCCAATATACCCAATATTGTGTGACAATACACACACATCACTGTCAAGGGGATAGTCAAACCATGCACCGTTAGCAAAGCCACAGTAACCAAAAGATAATCATCCCAAGATGTGTATGTTAGTTAGACGAACACAATACCTGCCATCTCATAGTGATATGTAACTGTGTCATGACATGTACAAACCTAACAACAAATAGAGCAAGGCAGTGGTACAAATCTAACCAACAAACACTGTCAGACATTTTGCCACCACTAGAACACCACCTCACAGGGAAGCTCACTGAAAGGAAGGAATTGTGTGTATGCTGGTGAAGTGAGTGTAGCCAATAGCATGATGGGAGTTGTAGTCACAGATATTGGTCACCCTCACAATTGGCCCATCAACACCACTCTGAACCATGCTC
Source organism: Calotriton arnoldi (assembly GCA_963921515.1). NCBI lineage: Eukaryota > Metazoa > Chordata > Amphibia > Caudata > Salamandridae > Calotriton > Calotriton arnoldi. Next base: position 98,040 of record CAWUFW010010668.1, read on the forward strand.
ACATCACAGGGAGTGGAAAAGAACTGACAAGATGGCTGACACTGGGTACTGCTGTGGGGAGCACAAGGCCCTGCTGGGAACTGTGCACCAACCAACAGCAGGACACCACTGACTGACATCCTGAAAGCCAACTTGCACTCCCTGCAATGGAAGCACGTTCCATGGTGGGATATCTGGCTGGGTGGGAAGGAGGACTGACAGCCCTGACCATAGTTACCAGCAGCTTTTCTCACACACCCCCTTAACACAAACTCCACACAACTCACCTGGGAGAATGCATTGTCTCACACTGTAAATAAATATCCCACAAAGAACCACCACACTGGGTTATGCTGTGTGAAGCACAGGGACACTTTTGGGACTTGTAGCCAAACAAACGCCAGGACAACACTGTCAGCCATCCTGTCAGCACAGGCACACTACCCCACAGGGAGGCAGAGTCAAAAGGAAGGAAGTATGGGCATGCTGGGAAGGGGGGTGTAGGCAACAGCATGATGGGAGTGGTAGTCACAGCTCAACATCCCCTACCCACATGGCCCAGCAAGCTCACACTGAAGCATGCACACCTCACAGGGAGTGAAAAGCCACTTCAAAGATGTCTGACACTGGCCTCAGCTGTGGGGGGCACAAGGCCCTGCTGTGAACTGTGCACCAACAAACAACTGGACCACACTGTCAGCCATCTTGCCATTGCTGTCACACTCACACACAGTGAAGTCGACTCAAAAGGAAGGAAGTATGGGCATGCTGGGAAGGGGGGTGTAGGCACTAGCATGATGGGAGTGGTAGTCACAGCTCAACATCCCCCACCCACATGGCCCAGCAAGCTCACACTGAAGCATGCACACCTCACAGGGAGTGAAAAGCCACTTCTAAGATGTCTGACAATGGTGCTCTGTTGTGGGGAGTACCAGGCCCTGCTGGGAACTGGGCACCAACCAACAGCAGGACACCACTGACTGACATCCTGAGAGTTAACCTGCACCCACTGCAAGGGTGGCATGCTTCATGGTGGGATAACTGGGCTGGGGGAGAAGGAGGTCCGGATGTCAACAAAATACCACCAATGCTGGTCATGCACACACCTCAACATTCACATTGAAATCCTTCAGGTTGGCAGGACAATGAGCCACACCAATATCAACCTCTGACTGTGACAACTTAGGACAATGCAATGTACAGGCCCGCATCCAGAGGTACAGTCACAACTGTCATGTGTTTGAACCATTGATGCCTGTAGAAACATTGCATACATTGTGTGTCTCTTCCAAAAACAGGTGATGATGGGGACACAGCAGCAGATGATGAGGAGTCCCTGTCCCAGGCTCCGGTGGCCCCTGATCTCTCTGGTGTGGAACAGCCTCTGCACTCCTCGGATGGCGAAGACCTACCTGGCACCTCCGGTGTGAGTCATCATGCAGCACCAGCAGGACCACCATCTGCACCCCCTGCACCCACTCCTCCAACATCTGCCAACACACAGACCACCCCCGCCGACACGGACAGACCAAGGATACTGAATGACAACAGCACAGGGACCCTAGCCCACCGTGAAGCAACGGACAACAACCCCAGTACCAACCCCCAAGGGGGCCTAGGGTCACCTGTGCGTGCCACCGCAGGTCCTGCACATGTGGCTAGGGGTGGTGGGAGGGGTGGTAGGCAGAGGTCGCTGTTTGCAGAGGGGCCTGGACTGCATGATGACCCACAACTGGTACGCATTGCTGATGCATACCAGAATAGCACCGGAGAGGTCAGCCAGGTAGTGGGGATCCTCAAGGACATTCAACAGCAGCAGGCTGCCCATCATGCCCGCTTGGACTCCCACATGTCCCGTGTGGAGACACACATGTCTGGCATGGAGTCCAAGTGGGACACATTGGAAGAACTGACAGCGGTGCAGAGGGACATATTGACATGCCTCCGCCAGATTAGCACCAACATGTCCACACCTCCCTGTGTGCCCACAACATCTGGTGCCGCAACAACTGCAACTGCCACAGGGAGGGAGGATGACTCTGGTGGAGAGTCCTCTGCACCGTAGCGGCCTGCACATGAGGGTCCCCCCAGAAAGAAGAGGGGTCGTCCGAGGAAGGACAACTGAGAGGCCGATGGCCATGTACATCCCCCAGGAACCCAACACCTGTTCTGGAAATTCTCCTTTGTGTGCAAACTGTTCACCCTGTCGAATGCAACCCAACTCTCCCACATGACATGGGGAGTTTAAGTTGGACTAATGTATCAGATGACTGTGGACTTTACTCAGGACATTTCTGCTACCAACACTTCCAACTCATCTGTGAACTTTGGATTCCAATCCCAATGTACAGCACCCACCATCCTGTGCACTATCCTCACACATGTATGTAAATAAACTCACTAATACACCATACTTGCCTCTGTTGTGATTCCAACGTTGTTTTTGTCATGGAGATGATGATCTGCTAAATGACACTGTGCATGCTAACTGCTACAGCAAGTTCAACACCGTCATGTGAGTCATGGCGACGTGACACATATGAGGGAGACACACCACTAGGGCAACACAACACATACACACCAGGGCCATCTGACTCATCGCCTACACTGATGTTGCCAGGAAATACAGTGGAATGCACAGACACCACACTTATTCAGAGTCTGTGTTAACTAGCCCACAGGTGCAGTAAGCAAATGTCAGTCAGATGTGTGACCACAGACAACGCACATCCCAAAGTGAAGCACAGGTTTATTACACATTTGCAACATGTTGTTTCCACTACAGATGCAAGGTAATCCCACGTGGCAGTGGCCACACAGTCACCAAGTGTAGAAGAAATAAAGTCCAGGGGTGTGTGGCACATCACCTGTAGGGAAACGACTGCTTCCACCCTGGAAGTTGAATCATGGTGTCGGGGGATCCGAGTTGACCAAACAACTCTGAAAGTACCCTGTGAAGGACAGGCATGACACACAGTCAAAAGCACTGAAGAACAGGACAGAACTGCAATACTCATGCCCAATACATGTCACAAGATACCTACACAAAACCAAGTTAGCATGTCAACACTGTTGGGGAGTACAGACTACCTGTAAGGACACATCGCTGCACGCATCCAGTCAAGTAGCATATGGCCACACTCAAACAGCAACAGAGCACCACCAACACATATCATGCAAACTCAAATCATTGACATAACATCTCTGTATACTCACATTCAGCTGAAGAAGTTGGTGATGAGCTGTGTGCGGACATCACCCTCATCATCATCATCATCACTGGCATCGTGGCCCACGCCAGGATCCTCCACAGGTGGCGGATGTTGGTCATCGTCATCCAGGATGAGAGGCAACTCCTTCCGCACTGCCAGGTTGTGTAGCATGCAGCAGACGATGACAATCTTGCACACCTTTGCAGGGGCATATGGGAGGGCCCCTCCTGTCTTGTCCAGGCAGCGAAAGCGGCTCTTCAGGAGACCAAATGTCCGCTCGATCACTCTCCTGGTCCGACCATGTGCCTCATTGTAGCGCATCTGGGCTGGTGTCACAGGGTTCCTGAGGGGTGTCAGCAACCACGGCATGTTGGGGTATCCGGAGTCACCTACATACAGACAATTGCACATTAGCTGAGTTGCAAAAGAGGGTGGAATACAACATTGCAGAACACACACAATGGTACAAAGTCAGTACACACCGACAAGCCAGGCACGCTGGTTCTGCATCTGTGACATCATCCTCGGGATGCGACTACTCCTCATTACGTAGGCATCATGTGCAGAACCGGGGAAACATGCACAAACATGTGAGATGCTCATATCTGCAAGACATACCACCAGAGCATTGATAGAATGGTAATGTTTCCTGTTCCTGTATGCCTGCTCATGTGCCTGTGGTGGTACCAAAGCCACATGTGTACCATCAATGGAGCCGATGACATGTGGCATCCTCCCCAGGGCATAGAAGTCACTCTTGACGTCAGTGAGTTGTTGACGTTTAGGGAAATAGATGTACTGGTTCAGGTATCTCAACATCGCCTCCAAAACATTGCGTAGCACACGGCTGAACATGGTCTGTGACATCCCACCAGCAGATGCCACAGTGTGTTGAAAGGTACCGGTGGCAAAGAAGTATAGGGCTGCCATCACCTTCACCTTGGGGGTCAGCGCTGTAGGGTATGGCCGGCCAGGTTGCAAATGTGGGGCCAACCGCACCGCCAATTCCTCAATCAGCGGCCTGTTGAAGCGGTACCGTCGGATGCAGTCACGTTCAACCATGGTTGCAAGGTCAGGGAATGGTCTATGGACAGCTGGTGCCCTGCAGTGCATAGGTGAACAAAGAAAGATTGTCAGTCACCCCACATATGTGGCATTGACCATACTCAATATCACATGATACATCATTACGAGACACAAGTACTTGATGTGTGTGCCGTTCTGTATGGACATATATGGCACCTACATGGCCAACATCTAACATCTCAGTTCAACATGTGTTGACAACAAGTTCCAGGTTGTGCTATGGGAAATCATTAGGCTGTGTCACAGTACCCATGTACTGCTGTCACGTTCCAAACACACACCACAGTGACAAGTGAGGACAGATGTGCCCCAGGCATCACAGCTCTTTGACAGGTAGATTCCCAGGGACCCTGTATTGCCACATGGACACTGGCATGACATGGCGTATCATGTACACGTCAGCAAAACAACCATGACTCCCACAGGTAGTGGCCCCTGTTGCCTCTGCAGGACAGACATGGACGTCTGTGACACACACACGCACAACATCAAAGTCGATGCACAAACAACGTGGATGTGGAGACTGTCTCCCATTGTGCACATGGAATCAGAGACATCTGAAACACAACATGCACACAGACTGTGGAGGGCCATCACAATTGTGGCAATGGGTTACCCTGTGACGTACATACCATCCTACATGGGACTCAGGGTGTATGTGACATAACATACACATACACAACCTGGAAATGTGACCATGCCACATGCTCTGATCTGAACAGTTGCACATCACAGTGGTCATGTGCACAACACACAAAGGATTCTGTCCCCATGAACACGTGCACAGCCTGGGAGTGGCTGCCCCCAAGTGCCACCCAACAAACCACATGTTGACCCCCATACACACACAGGTAATGCAGCCTTACATGCCTTAGGATACAGTGTGAACAGGCTGAGGTGTTGTAGGTGTGCCCCTGAGTCCCTGGCAAGTAATTGTGGCTGGCATACATTCACCAGTGACAACCATGGTGACATATGCGAGTGACTTGTACAGGGACGCGTCGTACAGCAATGGACCGATCCGTGTGCATGCATTGGCCATTGCATATGATGTGGACGGATGGGTGTTGTGCTCCGAAATACGCGTCGTACAGCAATGGACCGATCGGTGCGCACGAATTGGCCATTGCATATGATGTGGACGGATGCGTGTTGTGTTTCGAAATACGCGTTGTACAGCAATGGACCGATCGGTGCGCACGCATTGGCCATTGCATATGATGTGGACGGATGCGTGTTGTGCTCCAAAATACGCGTCGTACAGCAATGGACCGATCGGTGCGCACGCATTGGCCATTGCATATGATGTGGACGGATGCGTGTTGTGTTTCGAAATACGCGTTGTACAGCAATGGACCGATCGATGCTCACGCATTGGCCATTGCATATGATGTGGACGGATGCGTGTTGTGTTTCCAAATACGCGTTGTACAGCAATGGACCGATCGGTGCGCACGCATTGGCCATTGCATATGATGTGGACAGATGCGTGTTGTGCTCCGAAATACGCGTCGTACAGCAATGGACCGATCGGTGCGCACGCATTGGCCATTGCATATGATGTGGACGGATGCGTGTTGTGTTTCGAAATACGCGTTGTACAGCAATGGACCGATCGGTGCGCACGCATTGGCCATTGCATATGATGTGGACGGATGCGTGTTGTGTTTCGAAATACGCGTTGTACAGCAATGGACCGATCGGTGCGCACGCATTGGCCATTGCATATGATGTTGACGGATGCGTGTTGTGTGACGTAATACGCGTCGTACAGCAATGGTCCGATCGGTGCGCACGCATTGGCTATGGACTGACATGGTAACTGACGCGTTTTCGAAGCTTTTACGAGTCGGATGCAGTGAATTCAGTTGGCCACCCACAACAATGTTGCAAATTCATGGGTGTCATGAAGTTGAACTTTTGAAGGATGCTGTGGGTGTGTATAAGTGGTGCAATTCCATGGATTGGCCAGATTCAGAAGATGCAAACGACTTGGACCTATCACTTTGGACACATGGGACAGCATCTGCCTCTGCAGCACACATATAATGCTGGCTGTTCCCCTGAGAGCTCACTTGCCTGCACTACATGCTCCAGGACGACATCTGCCACCACCACTGCTGCTGTCTCTGCATCCTCTGGCTACTGTAATGGCACGTACTGTGGATAGAGCCCCAGTCTTCAGCACTGAGGAGAACCAGGCCCTGCTGGACAGCCTCCTTCCACAGTACAGCAAGCTGTATGGGAAACCAGGGGAGCAGGTGAGTGTGCTGTCCACTGCCTTACTAATTGTGCATGTTGTCTGACTAGCAAGACTTACAGTGTGTACACCAGTGGCTAGCATGCTCACTGAGTAGTTGTCACCCCCCAAAGTGTGTAGTTACATGCACTGAACAGGTATAATGCAGTAACAGTGCATTCCAACAAGGTTTGACTTCCCAGGCAATTATACCATTTAGTAACTGCTGGACAACTGTTCATAGCCATAGTTGCACTACCTGTGTACATCATATGCCCCTGTGATTGAGACATGTATACTGTGTGATGCACGGATATGTTGCATGTGTAGTAATGGCCTTTTCACTTTGTCATCCTCACAGGTTGATGCCCACCAGAAGCAGGAGATCTGGCTGACCATCGTCCGGGCAGTACGATCTGTGGGGGTCTACAGGCGCAGGATCCGCAACTGCCAGAAGAGGTGGCAGGACCTTCGTGGCTGGACCCGGAGGATCGCAAGGGTCCAGCTGAAGCTGTCGCCTCCTCGCAGGAGGGGCGGACACCGGACCCTGACCCCCCTACATGCTCCTGATTCTGGGGGTGGTCCTGCCTGACCTGGATGGGCAGCTGAAGGCCAGACAGCAGCAAGGAGGGGGTAAGTGCTAGCCTTTACTGTGTACTATGACTAACATGCTCTATGCACTCCTTTAGCCTGGTTCCACTTCCACAGTACAACTGTCTTGTCGCCCTGAACTCATGTCCCTCACTTGTGTCATGCCCTCTCCTCATCTGATACACAGGTGTGGCCCTTACAGTCTGTGACTTAGGTCACTTGGGTACTGTGTACTTGCAGTTACCTGTGGTTCAAGTTGGGGACAGCATCAGTTACAGGAACTTTGTTGTGGGCTGCATGGGTGGTACAATTGCTCACACAATGCCTGTGTTCTGACATGTACTCTGGGTATGGCTTTAATATGTGTTCCAGTTGCTGCTCTGACTCACCACATGTCTGGGGTATGTGCCACACACCCATGCTGCAGCAGAGACCAAGGTAGGAGCCTCAGAAGTATGTACATCATGTGTGTGACACATACATAGCCACCTGCCTAGTGTTCAGGGTAATACCATGATGCACATGGACCAGGACTGTAATGCCTACTCCGTACATCGAAGGCACTCTGTTCTCCCACTCCCGTGTGTCAGCATACATATTGGGCATTGTGAAGAGTGCACTCAGGTGTATGCCTCTGTGTCACCGTGGTGTGGCCTTGCTTTTTGGACTCCTGGAGTGTTTAACAATTTGGGGTGGCCAGCCATCTGAGTTGTGACTATAGGATCTGCACATTTGTTAATGCATAGGTCTCTGATCCCTTGACTGTGCACAATGGTGTATGAAACATTGAGATGCAGGCAGCTTTGGTTCATTCTCATCAGACGGTGAAGTGCTCATGTGTATGGATTTGTGTTTGCAGTCACTCAAATGTCTCATTTGATTGACGTGGGATCATCTTAGTCCTCATGATGTGGGTGGCCAGGGGTGCACATGTGCACCTGTCAGCTACAGGGCTTGCATTCCCAAAACTTCTATTATTGTGACACAGTGTAGACTGGTGTTGTGTGTATGCACTGCCCCTGTGACATGAGACAGTTGTGACGGACTTGCCAGACAGGCCTGTGCCATGACATTCAACTCGCAAAGGGTGATCCAGCAGTAGTGTGATATGTCCTGCATGCACACCATTGTCGCATTGTCTATCAGGACATGAGGACATCATTGTGTCTGGTGATGGAAGCAAAACCCGCATATCAACAGAGACTCTGCCCATCACTTTTCCTGACACATGTACTGAGTCAGTGGCAGGAGATGGCATGTGTTTGGAGTGACACATTTCCATATGTTCTCTTGGATGTCCAACAACTGTGATGTGGTGCATGTGTGCACATATGATTAATCGCATACAACAGGCACCAGACAGATGGGTGAATGGACAGGTAGGATATGTGTGGCATGAATGACTGTCAGGCAGACAATGGGCTTCTTCAAATCAGTGTCAGCACTTATTGCAATGTCTAGCAAATGATGGCAGGGCTTGCTCTGTGATGTGCTGTACTTACTGTGGTGTGTGTGGTCAGTACAGGTGACTAATGTTGCTCTGTTTATCCTGATTGTTTGCAGATACATCCACGGCCACAGGAGGAGACAGCTCCACGGACCAAGAGGAGCGGCAGAGCCAGACTGGGTCCACTGCAGGGGAGACCAAGGGACCCAGTGGCACGGAGGGTGAGGGGAGCCACACTGAGGAGACCTCAGCTACGACCACCTCGGCTGAGGAACACAGCACTTCCAGTGAGGACTCCCTTGTGGAGGCGGGTGTCAGCAGACCAGAGGCAAAATCAAGCAAGTCTGTCCCCGCCACCACCACCATCTCCACCCTCCCATCTGCTCCCATCCCACATGTCCGTGGAGGCTCCCGTGTAGGGGAGCGTGTCTCCTTCATGCCAGGCACCGCACCCCCTGCCTCTGTCCCCCTGCTGCCCTGAGTGTGGAGTCTGTGGACTTGCTGAAACAGATCCATGTAAGGCAGACATCAATGCTGAGTGTCCTCCATGCACACACGGGTCTGTTGACACAACTGGTGTCATTCATGGAGGGCATGTCATCTGGCATGTCTGCCTTACATCGGACCAATCAGTCCATGGCCTCCTCACTGACGGCAGCAGTGTCCCTCCTGCAACAGTCCCTCACCCCTCCTACCTCTGCCCCATCCACAATCCCCAGCACCCTACCTGTCCCAAGCACACACACACCGGCACCAGCACGCACCAGCACAGACACAAGCAGCACACAGACACACAAGCCAAAATCCAGACGCACACGCACGCACAGTCAGGGGACTGATACCTCACTCACAGGGGATGGGGCCCAGACACACACACACGCATCCACGAGCACTCCGCAGTCCTCAGATACCTCTCCCTCCAAAACCCCTTCCCTTGCCTCACCTGCAACCCCCCTCCCAGAAGCTCTTCCTCTGTGAGCTTGGCCTCTTCCCCACAGATCCATCTGACACAACGTCCAGGCGGAAGAGGCGACCACCACACACAGAGGGGAGTGCCCCTCACACCCGGACACCCTCCCCCAGGCACAGGCAGACTGAGGACCCCATTAGAAAATCCCCCCGGACCAGGAAGGGCAAGACCCCACCACCACCACCACGCAGCTCCACCACACAGTCTCTCTCCTCCATCCCCCAGGCCACCACTCCACAGGTTCCCCCGCCACACCCTGCCCCAGGTTCCCCCACACACCAATACCGCATCCCCAAACTGCTTAGGCCCTCCCCCCCTACCACTTGCTCTTCCACCCCCAAACCAGACGCTCTGCCTGTTTGTGCCACTGGTGTGGAGACCGGGTCCCCACCCTCTGTCCTGCCCACCTCATCTGCCCCCCCCTTCCACTCCCTTGGAGTTATGCACTGCAGTGGAGTCCACAACCACCACGTCTGACTTGGGCACTGCAGTGGGGACCCAGTCCACTCCATCTGACCGGCCCACTGCAGTGGTTGCAGCACCCACACCATCTGACTTGTGCCCTACATTGGTGCCGGCCCCCACTGAGTCAGACACCTCCACTGCAGTTGCCGGTGACACTCTTGCACCCACCACCCCTTCACTGCCTCCTTCTGTCATCCCCTGATTCTGTCCCTGCGGTGCCTGGCCTGCCCCTTGTATGCCCCTCCGAGGGGATGTCCCCTGTCCGTACCAGTGCAGGCAAGCAATGGGTGACAAGTTGTCACATATCACCCTGTTCGGACTGTGTATGTGGACTGGCCGTTGGCCTTAGTTTCTTTTGGACTTCAAATTTTAGTTTCACATTTGCTGAATAAAGCCTCTTTTTGTTTACTTGTGGTTTTTCTTTTGATGTACATGATGTAGATGAGTATCATCATGCATTTGCAGTTGTAATAGTGTTCAGATCAGGAAAATGAAGTGTTGCTGTGATGGACTCCATGTGGTCCATGGGATTAGTGTCCTAATCTAGTCTGGATCTATAGCATCCTTTGCTGCAGTCTGAGGGTGTAATGTTCAGCATTTGACACAGGGATGTACGTTTTGCATTTGTAAATTAACATCTGTGGCTTACACTGATGCACATCTGGTGGGCTTACCACTGTTCAATGTTTCTATTTCCCTGACTGTGTGCCCATCTCCACTGGACATGCAGTTTATCACATCAATGTTGAAGGACTCATCTGTGTATACAGTGCAACTTGCTTGACACGTGTTTTGGGTATATGCAGATGACTGAAGTGACACTCCCGTACCCAGGCTGATGTGAGCAGAGCCTTCAGTGTGTTGTAGTTGTTGACTCACTGACTGAGTGTTCTGCTGACATGTTTGAGTCGTGCACAGACATGGTTTGGCACAGCAGACCTTCCACAGGAGTGGAGTGCCCTCATGGCAGTGTGTAATCTTGTGACATTGCCTGGGCCCGTGTTGTGTGTTGTGTAAGCATGTCTGTGTGTGTTCCCTTCCCTTTTCCTACACAGGCTGTGTCCCTACGGATGTTCCTGTTTGTGATGCTTGCTGAGTTGTCCTGTGTTCATCCAGCATCTTGGACCTGGTTTCTCCGGGATGTGGGTGCATGGCAAACTAATGTTCATCAGGTTGTCATCCCTAGTTGTCTTTGTTGTCAGGGCTGGGGATGTGGGCAAACGCAGATGGGACACAGTCAGGATTCCCCTTGGCACTTGTTGGTTACACAAGTCATGTAATTTACACTTTGTGGTAGCTTTCAGTGATTGTGACACGTTGTGTGTGTGACTGCTGCCACTCCTCAGGGTCAGAGCTGCAATGTTGGAAGTTGTCTACGTGTGTTCTTTGTGGGTCACCTTGGCTTCTTCATTGGTGTGTGACTGTGGCCGGGATCCCATTGATTGGGGTAGATTTCACGTCATGCCCATGTACCGCGTACTGTGCAGTGTGTCAGACATTCACGAGTCTTGTTGCCTGGCCATGTGTGATGGGTTTCTGCACCTTAGTTCCCACCACCACCCCTGGGATTGTCATGGGTGCATGTGCAATGTCACCAGTCCATGTGAGCTTCACTGCTGCACATTGGTGGAGATCAAGGTGTGTGGTGTTGAGTGTGTGCAAATGTGAGTTGTTGCACGGCTAGACCCCTACCTCCATATTGGCCTTGGCTGACAGATCGTGCTGATTGATTTGTGCTTGTGTAGGTGTGATGGTAGTTTGTTGCTCAGGACACATGGCTGTGGTTCACAGTGTGAACGACATCTACCTTTGTCATCACAGTGGGATTATCATGCAGGCTAGTGTCACCACAATGTGGGGTCCCTGGGGGTAGTGCTGTGGTGGGTCTGTCTCTTGCTGTGTTAGTTGCTGTTCCTACAAGCTTGTGTGACATGTGTAATTTGGGCTCCCTCTCATCTGACAATGCCTGATTGCCCACATAGGGGAATCCGATCCATGAGTTACTTTTGTATGGCACTCTATACACATCTGTGTAATTGGAATTCAGGCCTCCTCATGTGTTGTGTGGTTGCCTGGGGACACTGGCACCCCCCCCCTCCATCACCTGTTGTGTTTGATATGCAGTGTGAGGCTGCCTGTTTGTGTTTGTGCATCTGCACCACTGCATTGGCATATCTTTAGTGTGCCATTGGCTGTATGTTGTTTGGAGGATTTCCCCTGCTGTCCCTGGGACTCCTAGGTCATCAGTCAGCACAATAATCATGGTTTGTATGTCCGATTGCTGCCATGGTATGGTATTTGTTCACCTCACATCTACAGTCTCCACAGGATATCTACATTTGTGTGTCCATTAGTGCAGATATGTGGGTCTGCATTATGATGGTCACTTCTGGCATTGTGTAATTGATAAATGGAGACAATGTCAGCCCCCATGGGTGATGTTTGTCTGCACATGGCCAAAGGTATGTTTTATTTGCACTGCACTGTTTGCCTCACCCAATCTATGTTGCTATGGGACACAAGCACTACTTTGCCACTGATGTGTTTGTTGTTGTGTGACCAGGAATCATCCATGCTGTTTGGCAGTTGCAGCTTTTTCCATGACAACACTTACCTTTTGGTCACTGTGATGATGGGGGTTTAGACCCCATTGCCACAATGTTCAAAATGTGCTTCAGCTATGGACCCCACACTTACCTTTTGGTCACTGTGATGATGGGGGTTTAGACCCCATTCCCACAGTGGTCATGGTCTGCTTGCATTGTGGAGGCCACACACATTTATGTGTGACACATGTGATAGGGGGTCACATTGTATGTTCAATGTCATGTTCAGTTTTGTAGGCATTTGACACAGACTACACACTCTTGTCACGATGTTGGGGGGATGTCTTTTGCTGACATTCATTATGTTGGAGTATGCTGGTTGTGTCATGCATTACCCGTACTATGAGTGGGGATGGTAGTAGTGGTAGGCATCCAGGTCCACATGAGTAGGGGTGGTGGTAGTGGTAGGCATCCAGGCCCACATGAGTAGGGGTGGTGGTAGTGGTAGTCATCCATCCCCCTATGAGTGGGGATGGTAGTAGTGACAGGCATCCAGGTCCACATGAGTAGGGGTGGTGGTAGTGGTATGCATCCAGCCCCCCATGAGTAGGGGTGGTGGTAGTGGTAGGCATCCATCCCCCTATGAGTGGGGATGGTAGTAGTGACAGGCATCCATGCCCACATGAGTAGGGGTGGTGGTAGTGGTAGGCATCCAGGCCCCCATGAGTAGGGGTGGTGGTAGTGGTAGGCATCCATCCCCCTATGAGTGGGGATGGTAGTAGTGACAGGCATCCAGGCCCACATGAGTAGGGGTGGTTGTAGTGACAGGCATCCAGGCCCCCATAAGTAGGGGTGGTGGTAGTGGTAGGCATCCAGGCCCCCATGAGTAGGGGTGGTGGTAGTGGTAGGCATCCAGCCCCCCATGAGTAGGGGTAGTGGTAGTGGTAGGCATCCATCCCCCTATGAGTGGGGATGGTAGTAGTGACAGGCATCCAGGCCCACATGAGTAGGGGTGGTGGTAGTGGTAGGCATCCAGGCCCACATGAGTAGGGGTGGTGGTAGTGGTAGGCATCCAGGCCCCCATGAGTAGGGGTGGTGGTAGTGGTAGGCATCCATCCCCCTATGAGTGGGGATGGTAGTAGTGACAGGCATCCAGGCCCACATGAGTAGGGGTGGTGGTAGTGACATGCATCCAGGCCCCTATGAGTGGGGATGGTAGTAGTGACAGGCATCCAGGCCCACATGAGTAGGGGTGGTGTTAGTGGTAGGCATCCAGGCCCCCATGAGTAGGGGTGGTGGTAGTGGTAGGCATCCATCCCCCTATGAGTGGGGATGGTAGTAGTGACAGGCATCCAGGCCCACATGAGTAGGGGTGGTGTTAGTGGTAGGCATCCAGGCCCCCATGAGTAGGGGTGGTGGTAGTGGTAGGCATCCATCCCCTATGAGTGGGGATGGTAGTAGTGACAGGCATCCAGCCCCGCATGAGTAGGGGTGGTGGTAGTGGTAGGCATCCAGGCCCCCATGAGTAGGGGTGGTGGTAGTGGTAGGCATCCATCCCCCTATGAGTGGGGATGGTAGTAGTGGCAGGCATCCTGGCCCACATGAGTAGGGGTGGTGGTAGTGGTAGGCATCCAGGCCCCCATGAGTAGGGGTGGTGGTAGTGGTAGGCATCCAGCCCCCCATGAGTAGGGGTAGTGGTAGTGGTAGGCATCCATCCCCCTATGAGTGGGGATGGTAGTAGTGACAGGCATCCAGGCCCACATGAGTAGGGGTGGTGGTAGTGGTAGGCATCCAGGCCCCCATGAGTAGGGGTGGTTGTAGTGGTAGGCATCCATCCCCCTATGAGTGGGGATGGTAGTAGTGACAGGCATCCAGGCCCACATGAGTAGGGGTGGTGGTAGTGGTAGCCATCAGGTCCCTATGGGTGTGTATGGCATTGGTGATAGCCATCCCGCCCCTATGGTTCGGCTGTTGCTAGTGTACGTCATTTCTGCATCCCTATGTGTGTGTGACATATGTCGGGTACGTGTCGTTTGTTTGTGTAGTGGGTGTCTGACTTACCGTCGGCGCTGTACGCGTCCATACCGGTTCCGATAATAGATGTAGAGTATTGGTAGGACCTGCGCGATGGGATTCATGGTTGGGTCGTCTCGTTCGGGTTTCTCGTGGCTTCGACTCATACTCGTCGCTGGCTTGTTCGTCTCGTAGCCGTGGATCGTCTTGTGGCGCGAATCGGAACTTATGTGCAGCTCTCCCGGATGCTCTGACGTGCCGGACGTAGCGACGGGTTCGGCGCGTACAGAGTGCGCATCGTACTAGTCCGGCCGGAAGGTGCTGTATATTTACTTCTGTGCGACTCGAATCGGCGTTTACGGATCCGGCTCGGACGGGGAACAGGAGCTGGAATGGGTACGTACGGCTCGGTCGGAATCTGAGCAGTGATGCGCATCGTACTTGCTCGTTCGGACGACTGTTCGAATCGGTCGGGAAACACGCGTTCGGCTTGTATTTTTTCCGGACGAATGGTGTTAGGTGCGCTTCCGGCCGAGATCGGAATCGACCCCTCAATATATATAATTTACAATTCCAACTCCAAACTATATTAACTCAGGGAAAGTGCTGGACAATAAACATATAAAATGTACTATTATCTCTACAAACTACAAAATCTCAGGGAAGGTGCTGGACACTAAGCCGACTCGGTACGGGAATTTAGTCCGACCGACTCGGACCGGCGCCGCACGACCCGGGTAGTACGATGAAATGCATGTGAAATCCGACAGACTCGGACGGAATACAAAACGACCGACCGAGCCGGACGGAAACAAGCCATCGGGCCGGGAAATCACGTGAAACGAACCGACCGACACGCACTCAGATTGAACCCGAACGAAACGTACCCGCGAACTCCGACCCGCGTAGTACGATGCTGTGCGTGCAAAACACGACCGACTCGCCCGGAGCACAAGCCGTCCGACCGACACGCATACAAAACCCAGCCGAAGCAACCCAATACTACGCGACCGACTCGTACGCCGCATATGAAACCTAGCAGACACACAGCGGGAACGAGTCGGACAAGATCGCACCACACAACTGCAGCGTCCTACTCGGACACAAGAACGACTCCTACATGCACCAAAAACACCAAGGAATTTTTTTTTCAAAAAGGGCCAAACAAGCAACCACTAAGCCAATAAATACAGGGAGGAAAAAAAATGGAACAAGGACACACCTCCAACTCCACCTACATAAAGGCCACAAATCCCTACCATGATCCCTTGCAAATTCCACTGACCTGCCAGACAGAACACCATCACACAGCAACCACAGACACACTCACAGCTCATACATCACACAAGCCACACACCATTACCACACCTACAAATAGCACCCTCACACACACCCAGCTAAACCTACACTCACACACCCCCACTTGCACACACACACACATCAATCACCACCACCACCCATCACCATGCCCCCAAAGAAGAACCATAAGTTCCTAGATTGTGAATTGGAAGTCCTGGTAGACGAGATCCTCAGGGTAGAGCCTCAGTTGTTTGGTACATTGGTACAACAGACCCCCATGTCGCAGAAATCCAAGATGTGGGCGAGGATTGTCGACAGGGTCAACGCACAATCACCATGTTTGCGCACAAAGGAAGACATCCAGAACAGGTGGTATGATGTTCGCAGGAGGGTCAGGGACCTACTCAAAAAGGACTACCTCCTCAGCCAGCACACCGGCAGTGGCCCTCCTGCCAAAAGCAGTATACCTCAGGCCCTGGGAGGAGAAGGTGCGGGCCATCCTACCACCAGTGAGCGTATACAGACTAACAGACATCCCAGAGCCTGGTGAGTACACAACTAATATACACAATATGGTGTGACTACACACACACATCACAGTCAAGGGGATAGGCAAACCATGCACACTTAGCAAATACACAGCAACCAAAAGATATCCATCCCAAGATGTGAATGCTAGTCAGACAAACACAATACCTGCCATCCCATAGTGATATGTAACTGTGTAATGACATCTACAAACCTAACAACAAATACAGCAAGGCAGTGGCACAAATAGAACCAACAAATACTCCCAGATATTTACCCACCACTAGAACACCACCTCACAGGGAAGCTCACTGAAAGGAAGGAATTCTGTGTATGCTGGTCAAGTCAGTGTAGCGAATAGCATGATGGGAGTGGTAGTCACAGATATTGGTCACACCCACAATTGGCCCATCATCACCACTCTGAACCATGCTCACATCACAGGGAGTGTAAAACAACTGACAAGATGGCTGACACTGGCTACTGCTGTGGGGAGCACAAGGCCCTGCTGGGAACTGGGCACCAAAAAACAACAGGAACACACTGTCAGCCATCTTGCCATTGCCGTCACACTCACACACACTGAAGTCCACTCAAAAGGAAGGAAGGATGGGCATGCTGGGAAGGGGGGTGGAGGCAATAGCATGATGGGAGTGGTAGTCACAGATATTGGTCACACCCAAAATTGGCCCATCAACACCAATCTGAACCATGCTCACATCACAGGGAGTGGAAAACAACTGAAAAGATGGCTGACACTGGGTACTGCTGTGGGGAGCACAAGGCCCTGCTGGGAACTGTGCAACAACCAACAGCAGGACACCACTGACTGACATCCTGAAAGACAACTTGCACTCCCTGCAATGGAAGCACGTTCCATGGTGGGATATCTGGCTGGGTGTGAAGGAGGACTCACAGCACTGACCATAGTTACAAGGACCTCCCTCACACACCCCCTCAACACTAACTCCACATAACCCACCTGGGAGAATGCAATGCCTCACATCCTAACTGAAGATCCCACAAAGAACCACCACCCTGGGTTATGCTGTGTGAAGCACAGGGACACACTTGGGACTTGTAGCCAAACAACTGCCAGGACAACACTCCCAGCCATCCTGTCAGCACAGGCACCCCACCCCACAGGGAAGCAGAGTCAAAAGGAAGGAAGGATGGGCATGCTGGGAAGGGGGTGGAGGCAATAGCATGATGGGAGTTGTAGGCACAGATATTTCTCACCCTCACAATTGGCCCATCAACACCACTCTCAACCATGCTCACATCACAGGGAGTGGAAAAGGACTCACAAGATGGCTGACACTGGGTACTGCTGGGGGAGCACAAGGCCCTGCTGGGAACTGTGCAACAACCAACAGCAGGACACCACTGACTGACATCCTGAAAGACAACTTGCACTCCCTGCAATGGAAGCACGTTCCATGGTGGGATATCTGGCTGGGTGTGAAGGAGGACTTACAGCACTGACCATAGTTACAAGGACCTCCTCACACACCCCCTCAACACTAACTCCACATAACCCACCTGGGAGAATGCAATGCCTCACATCCTAACTGAAGATCCCACAAAGAACCACCACCCTGGGTTATGCTGTGTGAAGCACAGGGAAACACTTGGGACTTGTAGCCAAACAACTGCCAGGACAACACTCCCAGCCATCCTGTCAGCACAGGCACCCCACCCCACAGGGAAGCAGAGTCAAAAGGAAGGAAGGATGGGCATGCTGGGAAGGGGGTGGAGGCAATAGCATGATGGGAGTTGTAGGCACAGATATTGCTCACCCTCACAATTGGCCCATCAACACCACTCTCAACCATGCTCACATCACAGGGAGTGGAAAAGGACTCACAAGATGGCTGACACTGGGTACTGCTGGGGGAGCACAAGGCCCTGCTGGGAACTGTGCAACAACCAACAGCAGGACACCACTGACTGACATCCTGAAAGACAACTTGCACTCCCTGCAATGGAAGCATGCTTCATGGTGGGATAACTGGGCTGGGGGAGAAGGAGGCCTGGATGGCAACCAAATACCACCAATGCTGGTCATGCACACACCTCAACATACACATTGACATGCCACAGGTTTGCAGGACAATGTGCTACACCAATATCACTCTCTGACTGTCACAATTTAGGAGAATGCAATGTCCTGGCCCACATCCAGAGGTACAGTCACAACTGTCAGGTGTTTGAACAATTGATGCCAGTAGAAACATAACATACAATCTGTGTCTCTCCCCAAAACAGGTGATGATGGGGACACAGCAGCAGACGAGGAGGAGTCCCTGTCCCAGGCTCCGGGGAACACTGAGCTCACTGGTGTGGATCAGCCACTGCACTCCTCGGATGGCGAAGAACCAGCTGGAACCTCCGGTGTGAGTCATCATGCAGCACCAGCAGGACCAACATCTGCACCCCTGCACCCACCCTCCAACAACTGCCAACACACAGGCCACCCCTGCCAACACGGACAGACCAAGGACCACAGATGACAACAGCGCAGGGACCCAGGCCCAAACTGGAGCTGGTGACAACGAGCCCAGGAACAACACCCAAGTGGGCCCACGGTCACCTGTGCATGCCACCGCAGGTCCTGCACGTGTCGCTAGGGGTGGTGGGAGGGTGGTAGACATAGGTCGCTCTTTGCAGAGGGGTCTGGACTGTATGAACCCACAACTGGCACGCATCGTGGATGCGTACCAGACTAGCACCGGAGAGGTCAGCCAGGTAGTGGGGATCCTCAAGGACATACAACAGCAGCAGGCTGCCCATCATGCCCGCTTGGACTCCCACATGTCCCGTGTCGACACACACATGTCACATGTCGAGACACACATGTCACGTGTCGAGACACACATGTCTAGCATGGAGTCCAAGTGGGACACATTGGAACAACTGACAGCGGTGCATAGGACATACTCACATGCCTCCGCCAGATCAGCACCAACATGGCCTCACCTCCCTGTGTGCCCACAACAACTGCTGCTGAAACAACTGCAAATGCCACAGGGAGGGAGGAGGACTCTGGCAGAGAGTCCCCTGCACCGCCGTAGCCTGCACCTGAGGGTCCCCCAAGAAGAGGGGCCGTCCGAAGAGGCCAAACTGAGAGGCCGATGGCCATCTACATCCCCCAGGAAGCCAACACCTGTTCTGGAACTTTTCCTCTGTGTGCAAACTGCACGCCCTGTCGAAGCCAACCCAACTCTCCCACATGACATGGAGAGCTCTAGTTGGCCAAATTCATCAGATGACTGTGGACTTTACTCTGGACATGTCAGCTACCAAGACTTCCAATACACATGGGAACTTTGGATTCCAATTTCTATGTACAGCACCCACCATCCTGTGCACCATCCTCACACCTGTATGTAAATAAACTCACCAATACACAATATCTACCTCTGTTGTGATTCCAACGTGGTTTTTGTCATGTAGATGGTGATCTGCTAAATGACACTGTGCATGCTAACTGCCACAGCAAGTCCAACACCGTCATGTCAGTCATGGCGACGTGACACATATGAGGGAGACACACCACTAGGGCCACACAACACATACACACCAGGGCCATCAGACTCATCACCTATACTGATGTTGCAACTAAATACAGTGGAATGCACAGACACGCCACCTATTCACAGTCACTGTCAACTAGACTACAGGTGCAGTAAGCAAATGTCAGTCAGATGTGTGACTACAGACAACGCACATCCCAAAGTGAAGCACAGGTTTATTACACATTTGCAACATGTTGTTTCCACTACAAATGCAAGCTAATCCAACCTGGCTGTGGCCACAAAGTCAAAAAAACAGAAGATAGAAAGTCCAGGGGTGTGTGGCACATCACCTGTAGGGAAACGACTGCTTCCACCTTGGAAGTTGAATCATGGATTCGGGGATCCAAGTTGATCAGACAACTCCGGCAGCACCCTGTGAAGGACAGACATGACACACAGTCAAAAACAATGAAGAACAGCACAGAATGGCAATACTCATGTCTAATACATGTCACGAGATAACTACACAAAACCAAGTTAGCATGTCAACACTGTTGGGCAGTACAGACCACCTGCAAGGACACATCGCTGCACGCATCCAGTCAAGTAGCACATGGCCACACTCAAACAGCACCAGAGCACCACACACACATATCATGCAAACTCAAATCATTGACATCACAACCCTCTGGAGACTCACATTCAGCTGAAGAAGTTGGTGATGAGCTGTGTGAGGACATCACCATCATCATCATCATCATCTTCACTGGCATCGTGACCCAGGCCAGGATCTTCCACAGGTGGCGGACGTTGGTCATCGTCATCCAGGATGAGAGGCAACTCCTTCTGCACTGCCAGGTTGTGTAGCATGCAGCAGACGATGACAATCTTGCACACCTTTGCTGGGGCATATGGGAGGGTCTCCTGAAGAGCCGCTTGTCCAGGCAGCGGAAGCGGCTCTTCAGGAGACCAAAGGTCCGCTCAATCACCCTCCTCGTCCGACCATGTGCCTCATTGTAGCGCATCTGGGCTGGTGTCACAGGGTTCCTGAGGGGTGTCAGCAACCACGGCATGTTGGGGTATCCCGAGTCACCTACAGACAGACAATGGCACATTAGCCGATTTGAAAATGTGTGCAGGAAAACAACATAGCAGAACACACACAATGGTACAAAGTCAGTACACACCAACAAGCCAGGCACGCTGGTTCGGCATCTGTGACATCATCCTCGGGATGCGACTACTCCTCATCACGTATGCATCGTGTGCCGAACCGGGGAAACGGGCACACACATGTGAGATGGTCATATCTGCAAGACATACCACCAGAGCATTGATCGAATGGTAATGTTTACGGTTCCGGTATGCCTTCTCATGTGCCTGTGGTGGTATCAAAGTCACATGTGTCCCATCAATGGAGCCAATTACATGTGGCATCCTCCCCAGGGCATAGAAGTCACTCTTGACGTCAGTGAGTCGTTGACGTGTTGGGAAATAGATGTACTGGTTGAGGTATCTCAACATTGCCCCAAAACATCGCGTAGCACACGGCTGAACATAGTCTGTGACATCCCACCAGTAGTTGCCACAATGTGTTGAAAGGTACCGGTGGCAAAGAAGTGTAGGGCTGCCATCACCTTCACCTTGGGGGTCAGCGCTGTAGGATACGGCCGGCCAGGCTGCAAATGTGGGTCCAACCGCACTGCCAAATCCTCAATCAGCTGCCTGGTGAAGCGGTACCGTCGGATGCTGTCACGTTCCACCATCGTTGCCAGATCTGGGAATGGTCGATGGACAGCAGGAGCCCTGCAGTGCATAGGTGAAGAAAGCAAGATTGTCAGTCACCCCACCTATGTGCCGTTCACCATACTCAATTTCACATGATACATCATCAACATACACAAGTACTTGATGTGTGTGTCGTTCCGTTTGGACATATATGGCACCTACATGGACATCATCTAACATCTCTGTTCAACAAGTGTTGACAACAGGTTCCAGGGTGTGCTATGGGACACCATTAGGCTGTGTCACAGTACCCATTAACTGCTCTCACGTTCCACACACATACCACAGTGACATGTCTGGACAGATGCTCCACAGGCATCACAGCTCATTGACAGGTAGATTCCCAGGGACCCTGCCTTGCCACATGGACACTGGCATGACATGGCGTATCATGTACACGTCAGAAAAACAAACATGACACCCACAGGTAGTGGCCCCTGTAGCCTCTGCAGGACAGACATGGACGTCTGTGACACACACACACACCATCAAAGTTCATGCACAAACCACGTGGATGTGGAGACTGTCTCCCATTGTGCACATGGAGTCAGAGACATGTGATACACAACATGCACACAGACTGTGGAGGGACATCACTATTGTTGGAATGGGCCACCCTGTGACGTACATGCCTTCCCACATGTGAGCCTGGTGGTATGTGACATGTCATACACATACACAACCTGGAAATGTGACCATGACACATGCTCAGAAATGAAAAGTTGCACACCACAGTGGTCAGGTGCACAAAACACAAAGGACCCTGTCCCCATTAACACGTGCACAGCCTGGGTGTGTCTGCCCCCAAGTGCCACCCCAAAATCCACATGTTCACCCCCATACACAGATAAGGTTATGCTGCCACATATGCCTTATAGACAGTGTGGACTGGGTGTGGTGTTGTAGGTGTGCCCCTGAGTCCCTGGAAAGTAAATGTGGCTGGCATAGGTTCACCAGTGACCAGCATGGTGACATATGCGTGTGACCTGTCCAGGGACGCGTTGTAGAGCAATGGACCGATCGGTGTGCCCGGCCGGCCCATTGCATTGAATGTGAGCGGGTACACGTTGTATGCCAGGTACGCGTTGTACAGCAATGGACCGATCGGTGTGCCCGGCTGGCCCATTGCATTGAATGTGAGCGGGTACGCGTTGTATGCCTGGTACGCGTTGTACAGCAATGGACAGAACGGTGCGCACACATTGACTGGGGCCTGGCATGGCAACAGACGCGTTTTCGAAGCTCCAACGAGTCTGATGCAGTGAATTCAGTTGGCCAGCCACAACAATGTTGTGAAATCATGGGTGTCATGAAGTTGAAGATTTGAAGGATGCTGTGGGCGTGTATTAGTGCTGCCATTCCATGGATTGGTCAAATTCAGAAGATGCAAACGACTTGGACCTATCACTTTGGACACATGGGACAGTATCTGCCTCTGCAGCACACATATAATGCTGGCTGTTCCCCTGAGAGCTCACTTGCCTGCACTACATGCTCCAGGACGACATCTGCCACCAACACTGCTGCTGTTTATGCATCCTCTGGCTCCTGCAATGGCACGTACTGTGGAGAGAGCCCCAGCCTTGAGGAGAACCAGGCCCGGCTGGACAGCCTCCTTCCACAGTACAACAAGCTGTATGAGAAACCAGGGGAGCAGGAGAGTGTGCTGTCCACTGCCTCACTAATTGTGCATGTTGTCTGACTAGCAGGGCTTTCAGTGTGCACACCACTGGCTAGCATGCCCACTGAGTAGTTGTCACACCCCAAAGTGTGTAGTCACATGCACTGAACTGGTACAGTGCAGTAACAGTGCATTCCAACTAGGTTTACTTCCCATGCAATGATACCATGTAGTGACTGCTGGCAAACTGTTCATAGCCATTGTTGCACTGCCTGTGTACATCATATGCCCCTGTGATTGAGACATGTATATCCAACTGTGTGATGCACGTATATGTTGCATGTGTAGTAATGGCCTTTTCACTTTGTCATCCTCACAGGTTGATGCCCACCAGAAGCAGGAAATCTGGCTGACCATCGCCCGGAAAGTAAGATCCGTGGGGGTCTACAGGCGCAGGATCTGCAACTGCCAGAAGAGGTGGCAGGAACTTTGTGGCTGGACCCGGAGGATCGCAAGGGTCCAGCTGAAGCTGTCGCCTCCTCGCAGGAGGGGCGGACACCGGACCCTGACCCCCACATGCTCCGGATCCTGGCGGTGGTCTTCCCTGACCTGGATGGGCAGCTGAAGGACAGACAGCAGCAAGGAGGGGTGAGTCCATGACTGCACTGTGCACTTTGTCTGACATGCTATGTGCCCTCCTCTGGCCTGGTTAAACTTCCACAGTACATCAGTCATGTGGTCCAGGACCCATGTCCCTCATTTGTGAGATGCCCACTTCTCCTCTGATACGCATATGTGTGGCCCTTATAGTCAGGAAATTGTGTCATTTGGGGACTGTGTCATTGCATTTAGCTTTGCTCAAGCTGGGGGACAGCATTTGTTCCCGTGACTATGTTGTGCGATTCATGGGTGGGTCAATTGCTAACACAATGCCTAAGTTCTGACATGTAATCTGGGTGTAACTTTGATATGTGGTCCGCTTGCTGCTCTGACTCACCACATGTCCCTGGGGAATTTGGCACACACCCATGCTGCTGGTGGGAACAATGTTTGGGCCTCAGGAGTATGTGTATCCAGTGTGTCACACATGCTTAGCCACCTGCCTACTGTCCAGGACTCATCCCTCTTACAGGTGGAGCTGGACAGTCATGCCTACTCCAGGGCATGCAATGCACTCTGTACTCCCACTCCCGTGTATCATCTGGCATGTTGTGATCAGTGTAATGTACCCTCAGGTGTCTGCCTCTGTCTCATTGTGCTGTGTCTTCGTTGTCAGGACTACTGGTATGTTTATCGGTTAGGGCTCAGCATGCCATCTGAGATGTGACCATGATAGACGATACTTCTGTGACTTATAGGTGTCTGATCACTTGACTGTGCACACAGGTGTTTGCAACTGTGACTTTCAGTCAGCTGTATTGTCATTCACAGCACACTGTGAGGTGCTCATGTTCAGAGAGTTGTGTTTCATGTCCCCCATATGTCCAGTTGGTATGACGTGGACAAATAGTAGTACAGATGATGTGGTATTTGGGGGATGGACATGTGCACTTGTCAGTCACATAACTTGCATTCCCCATGCCCTCAGATTGTGACACAGTGCAGACTGTTGTTGGCTGGCTGCCATGGCCATGTGACTTGAGACAGTAATGTATGACTTTGCACGCATTCCTGTGTCATGGCATTCAACTCCCTGAGACTGATCCTGCAGGGGAGTGACATGTGCAACATGCACCCCATTGTGGCATTGACTATCCGGACATGGGTGCATCATGGTGTCTGGTGCTGGTATGCATCACATGCATTTCTATTTAGACTCTGGCCATCCCTTTATCCGGACACCTGCACTGACTCAGTGGCAGGAGATGTGATGTGTGCATGTTCACATACTTCACCGTGTTCCCTGCAATGTCCAACAACTGTGTAGGTGGTGCATGTGTCCACACTGGGGTCTTACCATCAGACAGGCACCGGACAGATGGGTGCAAGGGCAGGAGGGTGTGAGTCCCATGGTTGACCATCAGACTGACAATTGGCTTCCCGAATCTGTGTGAGGACTTTAGGCAATGTTCAACTAAGGATGCCAGGGCTTGCTCTGTGATGTGCTGTACTTACTGTGGTGTGTGCGGTCAGTGCAGGTGACTGATGTTTGTCTGTTTCCCTAATTGTTTGCAGATACATCCACGGCCACAGGAGGGGACAGCTCCACGGACCAGGAGGAGCAGCGGAGCCAGACTGGGTCAGCATCGGACGGGTGGTCAGAGGGACCCAGTGGCACGGAGGGCGAGGGGAGCCACACCGAGGAGTCCTCAGCACCATCCACCTCAGCTGAAAACCACAGCAGCTCGGAGGATGACTCCCTTGTGGAGGCGGGTCTCAGCAGCCACCAAAGGCCAGCTAGTCTGTCTGGCCCCGCCACCACCACCACCGCCCTCCCATTGGCTCCCATTCCTGAGGTCCGTGGAGGCTCCCGTACTCGGGAGCGTGTCTCCTTCGTGCCAGGCACCGCAGCCCCTGCCCCTGTGTCCCCTGCTGCCCTGAGTGAGGAGTCTGTGTACCTCCTTCGGCAGCTCCATGTAGGGCAGACAGCAATGCTGAGTGTCCTCCATGCACACACCACTCTGTTGACACAGCTGGTGTCGTTCATGGAGGAGCATCTCGACGGGTATGTCTGCCCTACAGAGGAGCAATAGGTCCATGGACTCCTCCCTGACGGCAGCAGTGTCCCTCCTCCAACAGTCCCTCACCCCTCCCACCTCTGCCCCATCAACACTTCCTGCACCCCTACCTGTCCAAAGCACACGCACACCTGCACAGTCACCCAAACACACAGACACGAGCAGCACAGACACACCCAAGAGAAAGGCAAGACGTGCACACACGCATCCTCAGGGGACTGATACCACAGACACAGGGGACGGGGAACACACACACACACAGGCATCCACATTAACTCCACAGTCCTCCAAATCCTCTCCCTCCAAGACCCCTTCCCTTGCCTGCTAACACACCTACACAGCAGATCTTCCTGTGTGACCTCGGCCTCTTCCCCTCCAATCCTGCTGATCCAGCATACCGGGGGAAGAGGAAGTCCACCCACACAGAGGGGAGTGCCCCTCGCCCCCAGACACTCTCCCCCAGGCGCAGGCAGAGTGAGCCCCCCACCCGCAAGTCCCCCCGGTCCCGGAAGAGCAAGACCCCGCCACCGCCCTGCAAGTCAACCACCCAGTCTCTCACCTCCATCCCCCAGGCCACCACTCCACAGGTTCCACCGTCACACCCTGCCCCAGGTTCCCCACACACCGATACCGCATCCCCAAACTGCTTAGGCCCTCCCCCTGCCACTTGCTCTTCCACCCCAAAACCAGACGCTCTGCCTGTTTGTGCCACTGGTGTGGAGACCGTGTCCCCCCTCTGTCCTGCCCAGCTCTTCTGCCCCCCTTCCACTACCTTGGAGTCATGCACTGCGGTGGAGTCCACAACCACCCCGTCTGACTCGGGCACTGCATTGGGGACCCAGTCCACTCCATCTGACCAGCCCACTGCAGTGGTTGCAGCACCAACTCCATCTGACTTGAGCCCTGCGGTGGTGCCAGCCCCCTGAGTCAGACACCTCCACTGCAGTTGCCGGTGACACTCCTGCACCCACCTCCCCTTCACTGCCTCCTTCTGGCATCCCCTGATCCTGTCCCTGCGGTGCCTGGCGTGCCCCTCGTATGCCCCTCCAAGGGGATGTCCCCTGTCCGTACCTGTGCAGGCAAGCAATAGTTGACAAGTTGTCACACATCACCCTGTTGGGACTGTATATTTGGACTGGCCATTGGCCTTAGTTTATTTTGGACTTTTGATTTGAGTTGCACACTTGCTGAATAAAGCCTATTTTTGTTTACTTGTGGTTAATCTTTGGAGGTACATGATGTAGATGTGTAGAATCATGCATTTGCTGTTGTAATAGTGTTCAGATCAGGTAAATGAAGTTTTGCTGTGATGGGCTCCATGTGGTCCATGGGATATGTGTCCTAATCTAGTCTGGATCTATAGCATCCTTTGCTGCAGTCTGAGGGTGTTATGTTCAGCATTTGACACAGGGATGTACGTTTAGCATTTGTAGATTACCATCTTTGTCCTACACTGATGCACATCTGGTGGGCTTACCACTGTCCAATGTTCCTAGTACCCTGACTGTGTGCCCGTCTGCAATGGACATGCAGTTTAGGACATCAAATTTGGAGGACTCATCTGTGTACACAGTGCAAGTTGCTTGACACGTGTCTTATGTGTATGCAGATGACTGACGTGACACTCCCGTACCCAGGCTGATATGAGCAGAGCCTTCAGTGTGTTGTAGTTGTTGACTCACTGACCGAGTGTTCTGCTGACATGTTTGAGTCATGCACAGACAAGGTTTGGCACAGCTGACCTTCCACAGGAGTGGAGTGCCCTCATGGCAGTGCGTGATTCCGTGATATAGGCTGTGCCCATGTTGTGTGTTGTGTAGGCATGTCTGTGCGTGTTCCCTTCTCCTTTTCCTACACAGGCTGTGTCCCTACGGATGTTCCTGTTTGTGATGCTTGCTGAGTTGTTCTGTGTTCATCCAGCATCTTGGACCTGGTTACTCCGGGATGTGGGTGCATGGCAAACTAATGTTCATGAGGTTGTCATCCCTAGTTGTCTTTGTTGTCAGGGCTGGGGATGTGGGCAAACGCAGATGGGACACAGTCAGGATTCCTCTTGGCACTTGTTGGATACACGAGTAATGTGATTTTCTGTTTGTGTATGCTTTCAGTGATTGTGACACGTTGTGTGTGTGACTGCTGCCACTCCTCAGGGTCAGAGGTGCAATGTTGGAAGTTGTCTATGTGTGTCCTTTGTGGTTCAGCTTGGCTTCTTCATTGGTGTGTGACTATGGCCAGGATCCCATTGTTTGGGGTGGATTTCACGTCATGCCCATGTACGGCATACTGTGCAGTGTGTCAGACATTCACAGGTATTGTTGACTGGCCATGTGTGATGGGTTTCTGCACCTTATTTCCCCCCACCACCCCTGGGATTGTCATGGGTGCATGTGCAATGTCAGCAGTCCATGTGAGCTTCAACGCTGCACATTGGTGGAGTTCAAGGTGTGTGGGGTTGAGTGTGTGCAAATGTGAGTTGTTGCACGGCTGGGGCACTACCTCCATATTTTCCTTGGCTGGCAGGCTGTGCTGAGTGCTTTGTGCTTGTATAGGTGTGATGTTAGTTTGTTGCTCAGGACACATGGCTGTGGTTCACAGTGTGGATGACATCTACCTTTGTCATCACAGTGTGATTGTCATGCAGGCTAGTGTCACCACAATGTGGGGTCCCTGGGGGAGTGCTGTGGTGGTTCGGTCTCTTGCTGTGTGTGTTGCTGTTCCTACAAGCTTGTGTGACATGTGTAATTTGGGCTCCCTCTCATCTCACAATGCCTGTTTGCCCACATAGGGAATCCAATCCATGAGTTACTTTTGTTTGTGACTGTGTTGACATCTGTGTATCAGTGAATCTGGCCTCCTCGTGGGTTGTGTGTTTGCCTGGGGACACTGGCACACAACCCCCTCACCTGTTGTGTATGATGTGCAGTGTGAGTCTGCCTGTTTGTGTTTGTGCTTTTGCACCACTGCATTGGCATATCTTTAGTTTGCCATTGGCTGTATGTTGTTTGTTGGCTTTCCCCTGCTGGCCCTGGGACTGCTAGGTCATCAGTCAGCACATTGATCATGGTTAGTATGTCCCATTGCTTCCATGGTATGGTATTTGTTCACCTGACATCTACAGTCTCCACAGGATATCTACATTTGTGTGTCCATTGGTGCTGATATGTGGGTCTGCATTATGATGCTCACTTCTGTCATTGTGTTATTTGTGAATGTAGACAATGTGGGCCCCCATGGCTGATGTTTGTGTGCACATGGCCAGAACGATGTGTCATTGGCACTGCACTGCTTGCCTCACACAATCTATGTTGCTATGGGACACAAGCACTACAATGCCACTGTAGTGTTTGGTGTTGTGTGGCCAGGAATAATCCCTGCAGTTATGTTTTTGCAGCTTTCACCAGGACTACACTTCCCTTTTGGGCACTGTGGTGATGGGGCTTTGGGCCCCATTGCCACGCTGTTCAGAATGTGTTTCAGCTATGGAGCACACACTTACCTTTTGGGCACTGTGGTGATGGGGCTTTGAGCCCCATTGCCACGCTGTTCAAAATGTGCTTCAGCTATGGAGCACACACTTACCTTTTGGGCACTGTGGTGATGGGGCATTGGGCCCCATTGCCACGCTGTTCAGAATGTGCTTCACCTATGGAGCACACACTTACCTTTTGGGCACTGTGGTAATGGGGCTTTGGGCCCCATTGCCACACTGTTCAGAATGTGTTTCAGCTATGGAGCACACACTTCCCTTTTGGGCACTGTGGTGATGGGGCTTTGGGCCCCATTGCCACACTGTTCAAAATGTGCTTCAGCTATGGAGCACACACTTCCCTTTTGGGCACTGTGGTGATGGGGCTTTGGGCCCCATTGCCACACTGTTCAAAATGTGCTTCACCTATGGAGCACAGACTTCCCTTTTGGGCACTGTGGTGATGGGGCTTTGGGCCCCATTGCCACACTGTTCAAAATGTGCTTCAGCTATGGAGCACACACTTACCTTTTGGGCACTGTGGTGATGGGGCTTTGGGTCCCATTGCCACACTGTTCAAAATGTGCTTCAGCTATGGAGCACACACTTACCTTTTGGGCACTGTGGTTATGGGGCTTTGGGCCCCATTGCCACACTGTTCAAAATGTGCTTCAGCTATGGAGCACACACTTACCTTATGGGCACTGTGGTGATGGGGCTTTGGGCCACATTGCCACAGTGGTCATGGTCTGCTTGCATTGTGTAGGCCACACACACAATTATGTGTGACACATGTGTTAGGGGGTCACATTGTATGTTCAATGTCATGTTCAGTGTTGTATGCATTTGACACAGACCACACACGCTTGTCATGGTGTTGTAGGCTGGGATGTAATTTACTGACAGTCCTTATGTGGGAGTATGCTAGTTGTGTCATGCATTACCCGTCCTATGAGTAGGGGTGGTTGTAGTGACAGGCATCCAGCCCCCATGAGTAGTGATGGTAGTAGTGGTAGGCATCCATCCCCTAAGGGTGGGGATGGTAGTAGTGACAGGCATCCAGGCCCCCTGAGTAGGGGTGGTGGTAGTGCAGGCATCCAGCCCCCTGAGTAGGGGTGGTGGTAGTGGTAGGCATCCAGCCCCCATGAGTGGGGATGGTAGTAGTGGTAGGCATCCAGCCCCCATGAGTGGGGATGGTAGTAGTGGTAGGCATCCAGCCCCCATGAGTGGGGATGGTAGTAGTGGTAGGCATCCAGCCCCCATGAGTGGGGATGGTAGTAGTGGTAGGCATCTGGCCCCCATGAGTGGGGATGGTAGTAGTGACAGGCATCCAGCCCCCTGAGTAGGGGTGGTGGTAGTGGTAGGCATCCAGCCCCCCATGAGTGGGGATGGTAGTAGTGGTAGGCATCCAGCCCCCGATGAGTGGGGATGGTAGTAGTGGCAGGCATCCATCCCCCTTAGGGTGGGTATGGTAGTGGTGGCAGGCATCCATCCCCCTAAGGGTGGGTATGGTAGTGGTGGCAGGCATCCATCCCCCTAAGGGTGGGGATGGTAGTAGTGACAGGCATCCAGCCACCCCTGGATAGGGGTGGTGGTAGTGGCAGGCATCCAGCCCCCTGAGTAGGGGTGGTGGTAGTGACAGGCATCCAGGCCCCCTGGGTAGGGGTGGTGGTAGTGACAGGCATCCATCCCCTAAGGGTGGGGATGGTAGTAGTGACAGGCATCCAGGCCCCCTGAGTAGGGGTGGTGGTAGTGGTAGGCATCCAGCCCCCATGAGTGGGGATGGTAGTAGTGGTAGGCATCCAGCCCCCATGAGTGGGGATGGTAGTAGTGGTAGGCATCCAGCCCCCATGAGTGGGGATGGTAGTAGTGGCAGGCATCCATCCCCCTTAGGGTGGGTATGGTAGTGGTGGCAGGCATCCATCCCCTAAGGGTGGGGATGGTAGTAGTGACAGGCATCCAGCCACCCCTGGATAGGGGTGGTGGTAGTGGCAGGCATCCAGCCCCCCTGAGTAGGGGTGGTGGTAGTGACAGGCATCCAGGCCCCCTGGGTAGGGGTGGTGGTAGTGACAGGCATCCAGCCCCCATGAGTAGGGGTGGTGGTAGTGACAGGCATCCAGGCCCCCTGAGTAGGGGTGGTGGTAGTGACAGGCATCCAGGCCCCTGGGTAGGGGTGGTAGTAGTGGCAGGCATCCATCCCCCATGAGTAGGGGTGGTGGTAGTGACAGGCATCCAGGCCCCCTGAGTAGGGGTGGTGGTAGTGACAGGCATCCAGGCCCCCTGGGTAGGGGTGGTAGTAGTGGCAGGCATCCATCCCCTAAGGGTGGGTATGGTAGTAGTGGTAGGCATCCAGCCCCCATGAGTGGGGATGGTAGTAGTGGTAGGCATCCATCCCCTAAGGGTGGGTATGGTAGTAGTGGTAGGCATCCAGCCCCCATGAGTGGAGATGGTAGTATTGGTAGGCATCCAGCCCCCATGAGTGGGGATGGTAGTAGTGGTAGGCATCCAGCCCCCATGAGTGGGGATGGTAGTAGTGGTAGGCATCCAGCCCCCCATGAGTGGGGATGGTAATAGTGGTACGCATCCGGCCCCCATGAGTGGGGATGGTAGTAGTGACAGGCATCCAGCCCCCCCTGGTAGGGGTGGTGGTAGTGGTAGGCATCCAGCCCCCCATGAGTGGGGATGGTAGTAGTGGTAGGCATCCAGCCCCCCATGAGTGGGGATGGTAGGTAGTAGTGGTAGGCATCCAGCCCCCCATGAGTGGGGATGGTAGTAGTGGCAGGCATCCATCCCCCTAAGGGTGGGGATGGTAGTAGTGACAGGCATCCAGCCACCCCTGGATAGGGGTGGTGGTAGTAGCAGGCATCCAGCCCCCCCTGAGTAGGGGTGGTGGTAGTGACAGGCATCCAGGCCCCCCTGGGTAGGGGTGGTGGTAGTGACAGGCATCCAGCCCCCCATGAGTAGGGGTGGTGGTAGTGACAGGCATCCAGGCCCCCTGGGTAGGGGTGGTGGTAGTGACAGGCATCCATCCCCCTGGGTAGGGGTGGTAGTAGTGGCAGGCATCCATCCCCCATGAGTAGGGGTGGTGGTAGTGACAGGCATCCAGGCCCCCTGAGTAGGGGTGGAGGTAGTGACAGGCATCCAGGCCCCTGGGTAGGGGTGGTAGTAGTGGCAGGCATCCATCCCCCTAAGGGTGGGTATGGTAGTAGTGACAGGCATCCAGCCACCCCTGGATAGGGGTGGTGGTAGTGGCAGGCATCCAGCCCCCCCTGAGTAGGGGTGGTGGTAGTGACAGGCATCCAGGCCCCCCTGGGTAGGGGTGGTGGTAGTGACAGGCATCCATCCCCTAAGGGTGGGGATGGTAGTAGTGACAGGCATCCAGCCCCCTGAGTAGGGGTGGTGGTAGTGACAGGCATCCAGGCCCCCTGGGTAGGGGTGGTGGTAGTGACAGGCATCCAGCCCCCATGAGTAGGGGTGGTGGTAGTGACAGGCATCCAGGCCCCCTGGGTAGGGGTGGTGGTAGTGACAGGCATCCATCCCCCTGGGTAGGGGTGGTAGTAGTGGCAGGCATCCATCCCCCCATGAGTAGGGGTGGTGGTAGTGACAGGCATCCAGGCCCCCCTGAGTAGGGGTGGAGGTAGTGACAGGCATCCAGGCCCCCTGGGTAGGGGTGGTAGTAGTGGCAGGCATCCATCCCCCTAAGGGTGGGTATGGTAGTAGTGGTAGGCATCCAGCCCCCATGAGTGGGGATGGTAGTAGTGGTAGGCATCCATCCCCTAAGGGTGGGTATGGTAGTAGTGGTAGGCATCCAGCCCCCCATGAGTGGGGATGGTAGTAGTGGTAGGCATCCAGCCCCCTTGAGTGGGGATGGTAGTAGTGGTAGGCATCCAGCCCCCATGAGTTGGGATGGTAATAGTGGTAGGCATCCAGCCCCCCATGAGTGGGGATGGTAGTAGTGACAGGCATCCAGCCCCCCCTGAGTAGGGGTGGTGGTAGTGGTAGGCATCCAGCCCCCCATGAGTGGGGATGGTAGTAGTGGTAGGCATCCAGCCCCCCATGAGTGGGGATGGTAGTAGTGGTAAGCATCCGGCCCCCATGAGTGGGGATGGTAGTAGTGACAGGCATCCAGCCCCCCTGAGTAGGGGTGGTGGTAGTGGTAGGCATCCAGCCCCCATGAGTGGGGATGGTAGTAGTGGTAGGCATCCAGCCCCCATGAGTGGGGATGGTCGTAGTGACAGGCATCCAGGCCCCCTGGGTAGGGGTGGTAGTAGTGGCAGGCATCCAGGCACCCCTGGGTAGGGGTGGTAGTAGTGGCAGGCATCCAGCCGCCTATGGGTGTGTATGGCATTGGTGTTGGCCATCCCACCCCTATGGTTCTGCTGTTGCTAGTGTACGTTATTTGTGCATCCCTATGTGTGTGTGACATGTTTCGTGTACGTGTGGTTTGTTTGTATTGTTGGTGTTTGACTTACCGTCTGCGCCGTACGCGTCCGTGCAGGTCCCGGTAATAGATGTAGAGTATAGGTAGGACCTGCGCAATGGGATTCATGCTTGGATCGTCTCGTTCGGGTTTCTCGTGTCTTCGAGTCGTACTCGTAGCAGGCTTGTTCGTCTCGTAGCCGTGGATCGTCTTGTGGCGCGAAACGGAGCTTATGTACGGCTCGCCCGGATGCTCAAACGTGCCAGACGTAGCGACGAGTTTGGCGCGTACGGAAGACGCATCATACTAGTCCGGCCGGAAGGTGCTGTGTATTTGGTTCCGTGCGACTCGATTCGGCGTTTACGGATCCGGCTCGGGCGGGGTACAGGAGCTGGAATGGGTAAGTACGGCTCGCTCGGAATCTGGGCTGTTATGCGCATCGTACTTGTTCGTTCGGTAGAGTGTTCGAGTCGGTCGGAAAACACGCGTTCGGGTGGTATTTTTTCCGGACGAATACTGTTAGGTGCGCTTCCGGCCTACATCGGAATCGACCCCTAAACATATATAATTTACTATTCCCACTCCAAACTATATTAACTCAGGGAAAGTGCTGGACAATAAACATTTACAATATACTATTCCCACTCCAAACTACAAAAAGTTAGGGAAGGTGCTGGGCACTAAACATATATAATTTACTATTCCCACTCCAAACTATATTAACTCAGAGAACGTGCTGGACAATAAACATATAAAATATACTATTCCCACTCCAAACTACAAAAAGTCTGGGAAGGTGCTGGACACCGAACATATATAATTTACTATTCCCACTTCAAACTATATTAACTCAGGGAAAGTGCTGGACAATAAACATATAAAATATACTATTCCCACTCCAAACTACAAAAACTCAGGGAAGGTGCTGGGCACTAAACATATATAATTTACAATTCCCACTCCAAACTATAATAACTCAGGGAAAGTGCTGGACAATAAACATATAAAATATACTATTTCCACTCCAAAC
Source organism: Calotriton arnoldi (assembly GCA_963921515.1). Taxonomy (NCBI): domain Eukaryota; kingdom Metazoa; phylum Chordata; class Amphibia; order Caudata; family Salamandridae; genus Calotriton; species Calotriton arnoldi. The sequence goes on from CAWUFW010010668.1 coordinate 132,936, forward strand.
TACAAAAAGTCAGGGAAGGTGCTGGACACTAAACATATATAATTTACTATTCCCACTCCAAACTATATTAACTCAGGGAAAGTGCTGGACAATAAACATATAAAATATACTATTCCCACTCCAAACTACAAAATCTCAGGGAAGGTGCTGGACACTACACATATATAGTTTACTATTCCAACTCCAAACTATATTAACTCAGGGAAAGTGCTGGGCAATAAACATATAAAATATACTATTCACCCTTCAAACTACAAAATCTCAGGGAAGGTGCTGGACACTAAACATATATAATTTACTATTCCCTCGCCCAAACTATATTAACTCAGGGAAAGTGCTGGACAATAAACATATAATATATACTATTTCCACTCCAAACTACTAAAACTCAGGGAAGGTGCTGGACACTAAACATATAAAATTTACTATTTCATCTCCAAACTATATTAACTCAGGTAAAGTGCTGGACAATAAACATTTAAAATATACTATTACCCCTACAAACTACAAAATCTCAGGGAAGGTGCTGGACAATAAACATATATAATTTACTATTCCAACTCCAAACTATATGAACTCAGGGAAAGTGCTGGACAATAAACATATAAAATATACTATTCCCACTCCAAACTATAAAAACTCAGGAAACGTGATGGAGAATAAACATTTAAATTATAGTATTCCAACTCCAAACTACAATAACACAGGGAAAGTGCTGGCCACTAAACATATATAATGTTATATTCCAACTCCAAACAACATTAACACATGGAAGGTGCTGAACAATAAACTCATAAAATGTAATATTCCCAAAACTACATATACACATAGAAAATATTACACACTATGGTTATATAATAACCTATTACCACTTCTAAAAACATATCCAGAACAGAGTTATGAATTTTTTTTCAAATTTCCTTTTTATTTAAAAAATATATAATAATAAAAAATGTCAAAATTTATTTTTCTTTTTAATTAATTTTTAATTACAATTGTTTTTATAAAATAATAAACATAAGAAAAAAATTACTTTCCTTTTTATAACATTAATAATTACAAACTCAAACATTCAACATCCTCAAATTTTTGAAAAAAATATTTTTATAAAAAATTTCAAATTTTTAAACTATTATTACACATTTTTCAAAAAAAATAGCACACTAATCCCATCTCAACACAACACCTCTCCCTAAAATGTATATATTTTTTTAATTAAATTTTGTTTTTCACTACTGTTATCCCATATTAAAACAACAGATAATCATTATTTTTTGAAAAAAATGTATTTCAACTTTTTAGTTTTTTCTTTTAATTTTAAAAATTACTCCACAAACTTATATGCAATAACCACAAAATCACACTATTAATATAAAGTGTTAATGAATTTTTAATTTTTAAAAAGTTATTTTTTTTAAAACACTACCCCCTTCATCCCCTATAAAGCCAACATCCCACTTCTAAAAATGATTTTTAAATTTCTTTATAAACATTTTAAATTATTTTTAAATTTTTACAATTTTTTTAAACACTCCCCACCATTATCCCCTATAAACCCAACATCCCGATCCTAAAAAACATTTTTTAATTTATTTATTATTATTTACATTCTTTTTAAAATTAAAAATAGTTTTTTAAAACATTCTCCACCCTCATCCCCTATAACTCCAACATCCCGCTCCTAAAAAATATTTTTAAATGTCTTTAATATTACTTACATTTTTTTAAAATTTTAAAAACAAATTTTTAAAACACTCCCCACCCTTATCCCCTATAAACCCAACATCCTGCTCCTAAAACAATTTTTCAATAAAACATATCCAATTTATTAAAAATTATTATTATATATACAAATATATACTATAAAAAAACACACTACATTTACAAAATCGATATTTTTTTATAACGATATTTTCAAAATTGATATTTTTAACAACGATATTTTACACAACATACTAAATCGATATTCTTGACATCGATATAATAAACCACGATATTTTTGACTATCGACATTAAAAACTCGATATTATTATACAACAATATTTTAAACTCGATATTGTATCTACTTACCCAACAGACCAAAGATCATACCAACATAGGTAGCCCTGCAAAAATATATTCTACAACCATGGCCACTCAGATGAGCAAGGTCATTGCCAACATGTGAGGTTCTACACCCAATTGTGGCTCTATAGATCATATCAGTGAAGTTATTGTCCTATTTGATGTTGCAACGGAGCAAGCAGACCCCTTGGTAATGATACTGTTTGATGCAGAGAAGTCAGTAGACCGGTGGATCGGCAGTCAGATTAAAATGAAGTTTGGCCTCAAGGTCTAAACCCGACCCGGGTTTTATTTCAGGACCCTAAAGCTAACATACTAATGATGGGCAAAAGCTCAGATAGCATTCAGTGAGCTAGAGAAACTTGCCTTGAGTGTCCTTGTTCTCCATTGTTATTTGCTCTCTATTTAGAACCTTATCTACATAAACTGTTCACATCAGAATCTATGGGGTCGATTAGTATGGCGGACGGAAAACCATCCCGACCGCCGTGGTCGTGGAAATTAACCGTCCGCATGTACCGCGGGAAAACCGGCGGTCAGATTATGATGAACCGCCAGAAAAATTCGACCGCGGCGGACGGATTCCACGAAACTCCGCCGGGAACGTCAGGAAAAGCTGAAAATTGTTCCGCGGCGGTCGGATTCGCTGCGGAAAGACCCAAAACCGCAGTCCGACCAGCGGATTGACCGCACGTGAAATTAGGATACGATAGCGGAACGATCAGTTGTTTCCGACCGCCGCGATCCCAAGAAATGATGAATGGGAGAGCCGGCCGAAGGGCTGTTGCATTCCGACCGCCGTAGTCACGCTGGAAGAGTAATGGCGGTCGAAAGCAACCACACAACAAGGCTACCAAGTGTGATTATTAATTTGGTGCAGCCTCAAAAAACACCTAACACACCCCAATGACACATCCCCATGGCAAATACAAAATACAAATCCCAGGTCGACCCACAGAACACACCTGACATGAATACTCCATTTTGACCCACCCACATAGCTGAGTATAAAACCAGCCCCTTCCCTGACTAGAATCCTTTGCACAACTCCACAACTGAAGGGCCCAAACCCACAGCACAAAGGAGAGGCAAATCAGCACAAATCACACCATCCCAACCACACACACACCACACACATCACCACCACCACATTCACACCTGCACTTTTCCCACATTTGCACATCACACACCATGCCACAGAAGAAGATGCCCAAATTCACTGACACTGAGTTGTCAGTGATGGTAGATGAGGTAATCAGAGTAGAACCACATTTGTTTGGAAGCATGGTCCAACAGACACCAGTAGCCAGAAAAAATCAAATGTGGGCAAGGATAGTCAACAAAGTCAATGCAGTAGGGACCTCCCCGCGCACCCATAAGGACATCAGGAGGAGGTGGCATGACCTCAAGACTAGGGTGAAAGAGCGTGCCAACAAGAACCATGAGCTGGCTCAGAGGACTGGCGGTGGTCCTCCCATTCCATCACTAACATTCACCGAATGGGAGGAGAAGGTGCCTGCCATACTGCATCCAGAGAGTCTCACAGGAATACCCGGGGGAGTGGAGGCTGGTAAGTTACAAAAAATGTCTCCCATTACACTGCTATGTACTGTCTTGCACAACTACAAAGCGACACTTCTGAGGTCCAAATGCACTTATGTGCAACACACTCTTCCTAACACATGTCTCACAGATCTAACATTTACTCCCTCTGAATCACCCCAAAGGTAGCTAGCAACATTCCCAGGGGGCATGTGTACAGGCAGTCAGCACTACAACTCCCACCAGGCCCTCTTGTCTCACAGCAGAGCAGGATGGAACACTCCCCCCCCCAGCTAGAACCATGTGGCAGCTATTGCATTGCTCTCTTCAAACTTACAGGTAGGTAGCCATCTTTACAGGAAGGGGTGTCTGTGGGTGGGAAGCCAGCACTACAACTCCCACCAGGCCCTCTTGTCCCACAGCAGAGCATAATGGAACACTCCCCCCACACCCACAACCATGTGGCAGCTATAGCATTGCTCCCTTCAAACTTATAGGTAGGTAGCCATCTTAATGGAGAGGGGTGTTTGTGGGTGGGAAGCCAGCACTACAACTCCCACCAGGCCCTCTTGTCCCACAGCAGAGCAGGATGGAACACTCCCCCCCACACCCACAACCATGTGGCAGCTATTGCATTGCTCCCTTCAAACTTACAGGTAGGTAGCCATCTTAACAGGGAGGGGTGTTCATGGGTGGGAAGCCAGCACTACAACTCCCACCAGGCCCTCTTGTCCCACAGCAGAGCAGGATGGAGCACTCCCCCCCACACCCACAACCATGTGGAAGCCATTGCATTGCTCTCCTCCAACTAACAAGTAGGTAGCCTTCTCATGCTCTCTTGTCTCACCCCTGAGCAGGATGGAACACTCCCCCCATCCAAGAGCCATGTGTAACCTATTCCCTTCCTCTGCCCCACTTCACAGGGAGGTAGCCATCTTAACAGGGAGGGGTGTTTGTGGGTGGGAGACAGCACTACAACTCCCACTAGGCCTCCTTGTCCCACAGCTGAGCAGGATGGAGCACTCCCCCAGCCAGAACCATGTGGCAGCCATTGCATTGCTCTCTTCAAACTTACAGGTAGGTAGCCATCTTAACAGGGAGGGGTGTTTGTGGGTGGGAGTCAGCACTACAACTCCCACCAGGCCCCCTTGTCCCACAGCTGAGCAGGATGGAGCACTCCCCACAGCCAGAACCATGTGGCAGCTATTGCATTGCTCTCTTCAAACTTACAGGTAGGTAGCCATCTTAACAGGGAGGGGTGTTTGTTGGTGGGAAGCCAGCACTACAACTCCCACCAGGCCCCCTTGGCCCACAGCAGAGCAGGATGGAACACTCCCCCCACACCCACAACCATGTGGCAGCTATTGCATTGCTCCCTTCAAACTTACAGGTAGGTAGCCATCTTAACAGGGAGGGGTGTTTGTGGTTGGGAGCCAGCACTACAACTCCCACCAGGCCTTCTTGTCCCACAGCAGAGCAGGATGGAGCACTCCCCACAGCCAGAACCATGTGGCAGCTATTGCATTGCTCTCTTCAAACTTACAGGTAGGTAGCCATCTTATTTTTTAATTTTTAATTTATTTTATAAGTTTTATATAGCGCTAGCTTGTCCCGTGGGTATCAGAGCGCTTTACATACACAAAGGAAAGAAAATTGCATTACATAGCAGGACATAAGGATGCACAAAGATAAAGCAAAACATAATAATTAGGCATACAGTGAAGGGGGGGAGAAAACGCAGGTGGTAGAAACAGTCAAATAACCACCTATCCTTGATGGTCAAGTGAGAGGGGAGTCAGCTAGGTTATTGAAGTCTAGGTTAGTTGACTTGGTCGGTAAAGTATTTGTTGAGGAGAAGGAGTTTCAGGTCCCTTTTGAAGCAGGAGAAGGAGGGGTTGCATCTGAGGTCTATAGGGAGTGCGTTCCACATCCTGGGTACGTTACCAGAAAAGGATCGGCACTGAGTGGTTTTCCTTTTCAATTTCGGAGGGATGAGAAGAAGTGAGTTGGAGCTTCTCAGAGTTCTGGATTTTCCTGCTTTTACCAGTTTGCTGTTTAGGTAGTTGGGGGAATGTGAGTGAAGGGTTTTGTGTGTGATGCAGGCCAATTTGTAAATACATCTACCTTCGATGGGAAGCCAGTTGAGGGAGTTGAGGGTTGGTGTGATGTGTTCAAATCTTTTTACACCAGTTATGAGTCGAGCTGCCATGTTAAGGACTGACCTTAGTGGGGCTAGGTGAGCCTTTGGTGTCCCTGTTAGGATGGCGTTCCCATAGTCCAGTTTAGAGAGGAATAGGGATTGTACTATTGTCTTGAGATCATCCTGGGGAATGAAAGGTTTAATTTTCTTGAGGTGTTTTAGTGAGTAAAGCGCACCTTTTGCAGAGTTTTTGATGTGGTCCTTCATTGATAAGTTCTTGTCCAGGGTAATGCCTAGTGACTTTACCGAGTCGGATAGGACGAGGGAGCAGTTTAGGGCATCAAGATTCTTGAGCCAGTCTTGGATTGGTCGGTGGTTACTTTTTGGAGAGAACAGTATTAATTCTGTTTTGTCCGGGTTCAGCTTTAAGTGGTTTGCGTTAAACCAAGTTTGGATCTTGGTTAGTGTGACATTGAGGTGTTGGATGACACTGGGTGATTTGATTTTGTAGTAGATTTGTGTGTCATCTGCATATAGGTGGTATTTAACTCCTGCTTGTTTCAGAATGATTGTAAGGGGTTCCATGAACAGATTGAAGAGGGATGGTGAGAGGATCGAGCCTTGCGGGGCCCCAAGTGTGACACGTGTTGGCATAGAGAGACAGGAGTTGATTTTAATTTGTTGCGAACGGTGCTGAAGGAAGGAAGTGAACCATTTTAGTACTATGCCATTAATGCCAGAGCGCCTCTTCAAAGTCTCAAGTAAAGCTGGATGATTTATTGTGTTGAATGCCGCTGATAGGTCAATAAGGATGAGGAGACAAGCTTCACCTTCATCTAAGGCTCTGTGGATATCGTCTGAAATATTGAGCATAGCTGTTTCGGTGCTACAACCTTTCCTGAATCCCGATTGAAAGGTGTCAAGGAGGTTGAAATCATCAATATGTTTGTTAAGTTGTTGGAGAACGCACTTCTCCAATGTTTTATCTAGGAACGGGAGGTTGGAGATAGGCCTGAGGTTGTTGAGATCGTTAGGGACGGCCCCTGGTTTCTTGAGCATGGGTGTGATTTGTCCTAGTTGAAGGGAGTCTGGGACACAGCCTGATGCGAGAGAGGAGTTGATGACTTTTGTCCAGAATGGGGCAATGATGTGGTTGAGTTTTTTTTACTACTGTGGATGGGAGGGGGTCCATAGTGTGGGAAGTAGGCTTTAAGCTTGCAATTATATTGAAGACCTCGTTTTCTGACATGAGTTCAAAGTCCGACCAATTAGCATCATTGTTCAGTTGGAAGCGGACCTTGTCCTGGTATGATTTCGTTCTGTTTGGTCAAAGGGGGCAGGTTGAGAGGGAAGGAGGGTTTGAGGTTTGGATGAAGGATTGCTCAATTTTTGTGACTTTATCTGTGAAGAAGCTGGCAATTTCTTCGCATCGTTCCTTGGTGGCTTTTATTTCGTGTGGGGGTGTGCCGTTTGTTTGACTTTTAACAATGTTGAAGAGTTCTCTCGGTCTATTCTTCACCTGGTCTAGTTGGCTGCGGAAGAAAGAGGCCTTTTCTCTAAAAATGTGTTTTTCATATGCCAACCGAGCAGATCTAAGTTGCGCTAGGTGTAATGTCGAAGGGTTTAGTCTCCAAGTCCTTTCCGAATGTCTGAGTTGTCGTCTTTCATTATTAAGATCCACGTTGAACTAAGATTTAGATTTGATAGATCTCACATGTTTGAGTTTGAGTGGCGCTACTTGATCTAACACCTCCATCATTGTTGAATTAAAGTGAGCTGTGAGGTCATCGGCCGTCATAGTGGAAGGCTGGAGCTGTAGATGGGCATGAATCCTGGAGTCAAGTTTGGTTTTAGGGACTTCTTTGATGTTCCTGGTCCAGTGCTTAGGTTTGTCAGATCGTATTGGTTAGTATCTGACATGTAAGTCAATATTAAACAGTATGAGGTGGTGGTCAGACCAGTCAATGGGAGAAATCGATCTCAGAGAGACAAGCTCAGTTTTGGTGATGATAGCATCCAGAGTTGCTCCTTTGATGTGTGTCGGTTCATTGCAGAGTTGTTTGAGGTTGGTTATTTGAAGCAGGTTGGAGAGGTTCTGGACTGTGGTGTCTTCTGGGTTGTTCCAGTGGATATTGAAGTCACCCAGGAACACGTCTTTCGTGTCTATTAGGGAGAAACGTGTTATTAGGTCGGTTAGTTCTTCGGCGAATCTTAACAGGGAGGGGTGTTTGTGGGTGGGAAGCCTGCACTACAACTCCCACCAGGCCCCCTTGGCCCACAGCAGAGCAGGATGGAACACTCCCCCCAACACCCACAACCATGTGGCAGCTATTGCATTGCTCCCTTCAAACTTACAGGTAGGTAGCCATATTAACAGGGAGGGGTGTTTGTGGGTGGGAGCCAGCACTACAACTCCCACCAGGCCTTCTTGTCCCACAGCAGAGCAGGATGGAGCACTCCCCACAGCCAGAACCATGTGGCAGCTATTGCATTGCTCTCTTCAAACTTACAGGTAGGTAGCCATCTTATTTTTTAATTTTTTATTTATATTATAAGTTTTATATAGCGCTAGCTTGACCCGTGGGTATCAGAGCGCTTTACATACACAAAGGAAAGAAAATTGCATTACATAGCAGGACATAAGGATGCATAAAGATAAAGCAAAACATAATAATTAGGCATACAGTGAAGGGGGGAGAAAACGCAGGTGGTTGAAACAGTCAAATAACCACCTATCCTTGATGGTCAAGTGAGAGGGGAGTCAGCTAGGTTATTGAAGTCTAGGTTAGTTGACTTGGTCAGTAAAGTATTTGTCGAGGAGAAGGAGTTTCAGGTCCCTTTTGAAGCAGGAGAAGGAGGGGTTGCATCTGAGGTCTATAGGGAGTGCGTTCCACATCCTGGGTACGTTACCAGAAAAGGATCGGCACTGAGTGGTTGTCCTTTTCAATTTCGGAGGGATGAGAAGAAGTGAGTTGGAGCTTCTCAGAGTTCTGGATTTTCCTGCTTTTACCAGTTTGCTGTTTAGGTAGTTGGGGGAATGTAAGTGAAGGGTTTTGTGTGTGATGCAGGCCAATTTGTAAATACATCTACTTTCGATGGGAAGCCAGTTGAGGGAGTTGAGGGTTGGTGTGATGTGTTCAAATCTTTTTACACCAGTTATGAGTCGAGCTGCCATGTTAAGGACTGCCCTTAGTGGGGCTAGTTGAGCTTTTGGTGTCCCTGTTAGGATGGCGTTCCCATTGTCCAGTTTAGAGAGGACTAGGGATTGTACTATTGTCTTGAGATCATCCTGGGGAATGAAAGGTTTAATTTTCTTGAGGTGTTTTAGTGAGTAAAGCGCACCTTTTGCAGAGTTTTTGATGTGGTCCTTCATTGATAAGTTCTTGTCCAGGGTAATGCCTAGTGACTTTACCGAGTCGGATAGCACGAGGGAGCAGTTTAGGGCATCAAGATTCTTGAGCCAGTCTTGGATTGGTCGGTGGTTACTTTTCGGAGAGAACAGTATTAATTCTGTTTTGTCCGGGTTCAGCTTTAAGTGGTTTGCATTAAACCAAGTTTGGATCTTGGTTAGTGTGACATTGAGGTGTTGGATGTCACTGGGTGATTTGATTTTTGTAGTAGATTTGTGTGTCATCTGCATATAGGTGGTATTTAACTCCTGCTTGTTTCAGAATGATTGTAAGGGGTTCCATGAACAGATTGAAGAGGGATGGTGAGAGGATCGAGCCTTGCGGGGCCCCAAGTGTGACTCGTGTTGGCATAGAGAGACAGGAGTTGATTTTAATTTGTTGCGAACGGTGCTGAAGGAAGGAAGTGAACCATCTTAGTACTATGCCATTAATGCCAGAGCGCCTCTTCAAAGTCTCAAGTAAAGCTGGATGATTTATTGTGTTGAATGCCGCTGATAGGTCAATAAGGATGAGGAGACAAGCTTCACCTTCATCTAAGGCTCTGTGGATATCGTCTGAAATATTGAGCATAGCTGTTTCGGTGCTACAACCTTTCCTGAATCCCGATTGAAAGGTGTCAAGGAGGTTGAAATCATCAATATATTTGTTAAGTTGTTGGAGAACGCACTTCTCCAATGTTTTATCTAGGAACGGGAGGTTGGAGATAGGTCTGAGGTTGTTGAGATCGTTAGGGTCGGCCCCTGGTTTCTTGAGTATGGGTGTGATTTGTCCTAGTTGAAGGGAGTCTGGGACACAGCCTGATGTGAGAGAGGAGTTGATGATTTTTGTCCAGAATGGGGCAATGATGTGGTTGAGTTTTTTTTACTACTGTGGATGGGAGGGGGTCCATAGTGTGGGAAGTAGGCTTTAAGTTTGCAATTATATTGAAGACCTCGTTTTCTGACATGAGTTCAAAGTCCGACCAATTAGCATCATTTTTCAGTTGGAGGCGGACCTGGTTGTCCTTGGTATGATTTCGTTCTGTTTGGTTAAAGGGGGCAGGTTGAGAGGGAAGGAGGGTTTGAGGTTTGGATGAAGGATTGCTCAATTTTTGTGACTTTATCTGTGAAGAAGCTGGCAATTTCTTCGCATCGATCCTTGGTGGCTTTTATTTCATGTGGGGATGTGCCGCTTGTTTGACTTTTAACAATGTTGAAGAGTTCTCTCGGTCTATTCTTCGCCTGGTCTAGATGGCTGCGGAAGAAAGAGGCCTTTTCTCTAAAAATGTGTTTTTTATATGCCAACCGAGCAGATCTAAGTTGCGCTAGGTGTAATGTCGAAGGGTTTAGTCTCCAAGTCCTTTCCGAATGTCTGAGTTGTCGTCTTTCGTTATTAAGATCCACGTTGACCATTGACAGTTGGATGGGTGGCAGAGATGGACAGATGCATGATTACGGAGAAGGAAGTTTATAAGCAGCGGGGTTGTCCAAAGAAATGGGACAAGAAGTGGGCTGGGTGGAATGCCTTCAGGGGGGAACTGTGTACCTCTCCTACAGAGGATCTGGCGATGAGGAAGGGCCGAGATAATGACCGTCTTCATCATTGAGGAACTTCAATTTTAAGCGTTGATATGTTACAGTGCATGCAAATCGAAACGTGCAAAAGAAATGGTCTGTAAGAAAAAAAAAAAAGATCCACGTTGAACTAAGATTTAGATTTGATAGATCTCACATGTTTGAGTTTGAGTGGCGCTACTTGATCTAACACCTCCATCATTGTTGAATTAAAGTGAGCTGTGAGGTCATCGGCCGTCATAGTGGACGGCTGGAGCTGTGAGGGCATGAATCCTGGATTCAAGTTCGGTTATAGGGACTTCTTTGATGTTCCTGGTCCAGTGCTTAGGTTTGTCAGATCGTATTGGTTGGTATCTGACATGTGAGTCAATATTAAACAGTATGAGGTGGTGGTCAGACCAGTCAATGGGAGAAATCGATCTCAGAGAGACAAGCTCAGTTTTGGTGATGATCGCATCCAGAGTTGCTCCTTTGATGTGTGTCGGTTCATTGCAGAGTTGTTTGAGGTTGGTTATTTCAAGCAGGTTGGAGAGGTTCTGGACTGTGGTGTCTTCTGGGTTGTTCCAGTGGATATTGAAGTCACCCAGGAACACGTCTTTCGTGTCTATTAGGGAGAAACGTGTTATTAGGTTGGTTAGTTCTTCGGCGAATCTTAACAGGGAGGGGTGTTTGTGGGTAGGAAGGCAGCACTACAACTCCCACCAGGCCCCCTTGGCCCACAGCTGAGCAGGATGGAGCACTCCCCACAGCCAGAACCATGTGGCAGCTATTGCATTGCTCTCTTCAAACTTACAGGTAGGTAGCCATCTTAACAGGGAGGCGTGTTTGTGGGTGGGAAGCCAGCACTACAACTCCCACCAGGCCCCCTTGTCCCACAGCTGAGCAGGATGGAGCACTCCCCACAGCCAGAACCATGTGGCAGCTATTGCATTGCTCTCTTCAAACTTACAGGTAGGTAGCCATCTTAACAGGGAGGGGTGTTTGTGGGTGGGAAGCCAGCACTACAACTCCCACCAGGCCCCCTTGTCCCACAGCTCAGCAGGAAGTTACACCCCTCCCACTCCTAACCATGTGGCAGCAATTTCCCTCCACTGTGTCACCGAACAGGTAGGTAGACAGTGCATGCACCCTGCCATCCTTCTCAAAATGCATGGAGCCATATGACCACACCAGCCCTCACATGTCATCCAACTTGGCATAGATCCAATAGCCACATCCAGTGTGCAGACAGCTAAGCGTACGTAACTGTCACAGAAATTAAACTTTGAGACACCAAGTCACATGTTAAAGAAATTCAGGGCACAATCATGCACAGCATAGAATGCAATGTGTAAGTGCCATAGTGTCAGAGCATGAAGGCCCATATGAACACAAAACATGCATGGTCAATCGGAAAAACAAAGTAAACTACATGATATGAAAAAGGTATGTATAACATTACATGGCTAGTTCTTGCTTAGCTGAAACTGATTCCATGCAGAGCAAACCAAACAGACGCATCACATAAAGTTGATGTGCTGCAAGTCGTTAGATGACAACATTTCCTTGTAATCACACAATCTGTACGTGGCACATGGTTACTATTTACATGTCACACCATGGACAAGAAATGTATGTATCTCATCATCATGTCATGATGCTCAGTACCTTGCAGCCATACGAAGTGATTGCAATGTAAAGTGTGTGGTGTATCACATGTAACATCCAAACGTCTAACACCAAGCTTGTGGAGTGCACTTCAATGACCATTTCACCTCTGTTCAACAGGAGATCCACAAGCAACTGCTGCAGAAGACAAGACCAACCTGCAGAGCCAGTCTCCACCCCCGGAACTTGAACTCTCGGATGCAGACTCCCTAAGTTTCTCGGATGAGGAGCAACAACCTGACCCATCCGGACTGCCAGGATGTACCATGTCCCAGGCCCCCATTGCCCCCACCACCACAACAACAACAACAACGCTGACCCCTGCTGCAACGACCTGTGCGGCCTCAACCACCACTGCTGCCTGCAACACTCTCCCTGCCTCAGTGGTTACCAAAACCACCACACAATCAGAGGAGGGCAGGGAGAGTTTGCGGGTGCGTCCAGTGCCAACGCCACAGGTTCGGGTCAGCAGGGCAGGTGGGAGGGCAACTGGGGGACAAATACAGGAGGACACTGGGACCGAAGCCCTGGCCAACATCGCCAGAGTCCTTGGGGCATATGAGCAGACCCAGGGACACATGGGCCAGGTTGTGGAAGAAGTGTATGAGCTCCGCCTGCTGCTGAGGTCCATGGACACGCGTATGGGCCAACTTGTGGACCTCATGGGCCAGCTCTTGGGTGTTCTGAGGGACAGACATGCGGCCCAAAGGACAGCTCAACCCCCCTCCAGTGGCCCGCAGGATGATACTCCCACCACTTCAGCTACGGCCACAGAGAGGGGTGAGCTGCAACAAGATGACTCCTCAGATACCGCTGAGCCCGCAGCAGTGCCCCCCCTGCCAAACGCACAAGGGGCCGTCCGAGAAACATCAGGGGAGGATCACGTGGCAATGCACCATCCAAACGCTAGTTGCCGAGCCAGCCATGATGGCACCTCTGTTCCCCTTGACATTGACTTTGTTGACTATCCTTACCCACATTGCCATGTTGATGACAGGTGTCTGTTGGACTGTGTGACTACATCAATGTGGTGACTACTCTATCGTCTCATTTACCATCACTGACAACTCATAAATTCACTTAGAACCATTTGGTAAATAATCACTTTTCTGTCACAAATACTCATTGTAAATAAACACTCTTTACACACCTATGTCTTTGTGTCAGCTCCATGTTTATCACAGTATGTACAATGTCAACTCAGAATCCAATGTACCACAAGCTCTGATTGTGACGAGGCTTTGGGAGGGTGAAGGGACCTAGAAAGACACAAGAGAATGACATTTAGTTGTCAGGTGATGCCATCACAGCTAGAACACACCACTAGTCATCAAGGTACACCAATCTTCACACATAACAATGAGCAACAACATCAACATAGACATGAGGTAGCTGGTCATAAATACCCTGTGCCACACACATCAGCCATTAGCACAGAGCCAACAACAGCCAGCAGTCAAACATCTCTACTCGGCCTTGTCACTACCATCAAAGACAACAGACAATGTCACCGTTGTACAATGTCACTCACACTCAAGGGAAGTAGTTGTTGATGAGCTGTTGACGAAGGTCAACACCTTCCTCCTCTCCACTATCGTCGTAACTGGACATGTGTGGGTTTGCAGGGGGGGCATCTGCTGCTCATCATCGTCCAGGAGCAGGGGGATCTCTTTGCGCAAGGCCAGGTTGTGGAGCATGCAGCATGCAACTACGATCTGACACACCTTTTGGGGAGAGTAGAGTAGTGCACCTCCGCTCTTGTCCAGACACCGGAATCTAGACTTCAGAAGCCCAAAAGTATGCTCCACCACACGACGTGTCCTCCCATGTGCCTCATTGTAGCGGACTACACCCGGGGTCCTGGGATTCCTCAGTGGGCTCAGCAACCAAGGCCGGTTGGGATACGCAGAGTCACCTAGGTGTGAGATACACAGACCAATTTTGTAATATAAACAGTAGCTGAGAACAGCATGTCACACATACAGCACACTACTTGACTCTGCGTACTCACCAACAAGCCACGCACGCTCCGGATGCATATTTGCCATCAGCTGTGGTATGATGCTGTTACGCAGTATGTATGAGTCATGTGCTGATCCTGGAAATCTGGCACAGACATGGGAGATTATCATATCCGCTTGGCATACCACTTGCACATTAATGGAATGGAAATGTTTCCTGTTCCTGTAGATGTGCTCACGTACCTGTGGTGGAACCAGTTCAACATGTGTGCAGTCAATGGCGCCAACAACATTCGGTATGTTGCCAAGGTCATAAAAATCACCCTTCACAGCTGCCAATTCATGTCTCCTGGGAAAATGGATGTAGCGGTCCTTGTATGTCATCATTGCGGACAGGACATCACGTAGCACCATGCTGAACATTAGTTGAGACATCCCACCTGCGCTGGCCACCGTGTACTGGAACGAACCAGTTGCAAAGAAATGCAGGGTCCCCATCACCTTAACTGTTGGTGTCAAAGCAGTCGGATAGGTTCTGTGAGGCCTCAGATGGGGCTCCAACTGACCACATAGGTCTTGAAGGGTAAGGCGATCCAGACGGAATTTTCTTATGATGTCCTCAACCTCCATGTCCGCCAGCATTGTGAACGGACGATGCACATTTGGTCGTCTCCTACATAAAATGAAAGTGGACACATGTCAATTTAATTCCCCTATGAGATGTGTCCAACATCTTACATCTTGACTGACACAGCGCCAACAATGACTGGACTGAAACACAGCTTAATGCACAAGTCACATGCAGAGACACCTTGATCCCAAGTAGTTGTAAATGTGGTCAGTATGTACATACTGAGTACCTCCAAAACAGATTCTGACTATGTGAATGGAAAATGTTACATTCCTACAGCTTGTGTCACCAGCCCTGGGAGTAGTTGACACAGCACATGTTTGAAACAGCAACACTGATGACTTTTACGTAGCTGCTGTACCTGCCACACCTTCTTGCTTGAGTCGCACAGAGCGCACATTTTCCACACAATGAGCACAGTGTGTGTAAGCAGATCAACTATCAAACTGATTTCAGCAATCTACACAGTGAAATAGGCACATTATGTAGTCAGTCCATCATTACTGTGGGTTGATTAGCCATCTCACACATTGACATGTTCACAAATATGAGAGTCCATTACACAACAGATCTGTGTACATGCACACAAATATCATATGTGACATGTGAGGAAGTACATGTAAATGCATGTAATCCTGTGCACTGACATGGCATGTGTGGTCATCAGTGAGTTCAATGTCACACTAGCATTGAATTTAGCAATCAGGTGGCATAATTCATTGTAAGTGTCTAGTGTTCCATGATGAGAATTGGCCATTGCCATTGCTACAGCATGATCTGTCCATAGGTGCGGTATGCGTGCTCCGCCACCGCAATCACGGTCATTGGCCACAATTGAATAATGTCAATTCGCGGTAGCGACCACCTGGGCCCCGCGGTGTGACACCGCCAATGCCCATGCCTTACAGCCAATGGGAACCGCGATCGCGGTCGTGAATTCCACATTTGAAACCCGCGGTAGGCGTGCTCCGTTACTGAGGGCCCGGTCATTGGGTATAATCAAAAGATGCACGATTGCAGTAGCGACCGCCTGGGCCCCGTGGTGTGACACCACCAGTGCCCATGCCTTACAGCCAATGGGAACCGCAATCACGAATTCCACATTTGAAACCCGCGGTAGGCGTGCTCCGCTACCGCGGGCCCGGTCATTGAGCATAATCAAAAGATGTACGATTGCGGTAGCGACCGCCTGGGCCCTGCGGTGTGACACCGCCAATGCACATGCCTTACAGCCAATGGGAACCGCAATCGCGGTCGTGAATTACACATTTGAAACCCGCAGTAGGCGTGCTCCGCTACCGCGGGCCCGGTCATTGGGCATAATCAAAAGATGCACGATTGCTGTAGCGACCGCCTGGGCCCCGCGGTGTGACACCGCCAATGCCCATGCCTTATAGCCAATGGGAATCGCGATCGTGGTCGTGAATTACACATTTGAAACCCGCGGTAGGCGTGCACCGCCACCGCGGTCCCGGTCATTGGTTACATTTAAAAAAAGCTGACCAGGAACACCAATTGCAGCAGCTGAGTACCACTGAAACAACCCCAGGGGGCTATATATGTCTGTGATAGAGCCACACATTTCAATTGCATCCAGACACTGCTGCCTGCCATTCTTCACCAACAACTGCTGCTGTTCCAGTCTCCTGGACCCAGTGATGCGAGAACTGAGAACATCAGGGCCCGTCCCTTCACCACAGAGGAGCTGGAGGTCCTGGTGGACGAGGTGCATTCACAGTATGGGAGGCTATATGGTGCTCCAGATGTACTGGTAAGTGTTTCAGAGTGACAGTGTGAGAGTGCTCACAGTGCTCACAGTGCTCACATGATATTGCTCTGCAGTAGTATGTGCCTGTGATCCAGCGGTGTACTAACAACAGATACTCTACTACCATATACTCACCTGGGCCCAAAGTTTCACCAGCGAACCCCTTTTACTATCATTCGCACTCTACTTTTATACGAAATAGTCCCTAGTTTAACACTGCCAGCCCTACCTAGCTTCTCAGTGTTATTCCAACAGACGAGTAACCGCACTGCAGTATGGCTTCTGTCACCACCTGCTATTCATTCCCCGGGAATTCTGGACAACATAAAACAAAGACACTAACTCTTTTGTTAAAACATAAATCAATAATCTATACTTATCACCAAACTAGTCAATAATAACCATAACTCTGCTACCAGAAAACTGATCCAGCGGTGTACTACTAACAGATACTCTACTACCATATACTCACCTGGGCCCATAAACACTTACACAAATCCAAGTAGACCGCTGGGTTTTAGTTTATAATTTTCATCTTTCAGAATTAGGTATTTCTTATTCCTAACTAACCTTTCACTGATCAAAAAGTTATTTCCTCTGGTCGATGGACCATTAGTTCAACTAATTGATGGTGATAATTAACATAACTTATTAACTATTCTCTAATTAAAATAAATAATCACAGACTCAGGAAGTTTTTAAATCTTTATCTAAATTAAATGATTTTGAACCATCTCAAAGTTTCAGTACAAACACGCTCATTCGTAAGAGTATAAATTCTATTAAATGATCATTAAGCAAAATACTTCAGACTCATACAATAACTATGCTCGGAAAGGAGAGGACAGAGAGAAAAGAACATCTACAAATAACATGAATTTATAGTTACCAAGGATGGTGTGAAGACCAAACCCCCTGGCCAAAGGGCTGGTAAGGGTCCCCTGGGATAGATCAGGAGACAAAGACTTCAGGACAGGAATCAGGACAAGATACTTAACCTCTCTAAATACCGACGACTGCGTAGCACCCCTCTCTGACACTCTCTTCCTCCTCGAGATTCTTCTGCGATCTTCTTATCTAACCCAATTAAATTAGGATAGAGGTTTCTGCATTCGGTCTCTTCATCAGCATCTCACAGCATCCCTCCCCGAGTCAGCATCTCAGCATCACCAATCTTCATGTGCCTCTCCTAGCTAACTAACTAAAGCTACCTCAGTTATACCTTTCGTTTACCATGTACCACCCACTAATGTTTCAATATTGCAAAAATACGAAATCTAATTGGTCAAGCAAGGGGGGATAATCATCACACCATGCTTACATATTACTTTTTCCATTGAACTATTGTTCGCAAAACCCATCCCTTTAAACTTTATTAATTTCTTCCGTTCCCATACATGTCCAAACTTTATTAGATACATTTATTTCAAAATCATGAATACAAGTCTTCTTGAGTGAACTCTTCACCCTCTGTTCTCAGGGCACATCATTCTCGTCCTTGGACGGCTGTCAAAGGCTTGGTCATTCTTCCGGGTTAACTCTCATGTAGGCATGCGCAGACTTGAATCAATCGGCTCAATTCAGATAAACGTAAAAGGCCCAAATGCGCACTAATAATAAAGTCAAAAGAAGAAATGTTACTTTCACAAATAAATGGTTTCTCTGTATACCACCCATCTCTACTCTAACCCTCCTTACTTATTAATACTTTCCCCGCATTAGCATTAGTAAAATAGCAAGTTTTAATTTCAGCTAAGCAGATGCCATGCACGCGAGTCTGAAAGACTCCATTCTAATGCCTTCTGCACATGCGCTAGAATTTCCGTCCAAGCATTACCTCGTCATACTGCGTAGATGCAGTTGACGCATGCGCGGTAAAGATTTCCCGTTAAAGCTGTATTAGTCAGTTTTCATTGTTATCTATATTAGTACACACATATGCAAGCTTCGCTAACCCGCGTGTTTCTGTGGTGCGTGTTATTATTTACAAGACACAGATTAGTAATTCGTTAGCGAGTTAAAAGAAAGGATTGTTTTACCGAGCAAGTCTCTTTTTACGAGTCCTTGCTCCATCAATCCCCTCTTTGATGGCATTTTAAGCCATCACAAAATTACCCATCCCATCCCAGATGCCAACTTTAGCACATCTCAATTTTCTACTTCTCTCCTCAATTTTCCGTCAGTTACTTCTTTTCCTTCTAAATCTTTCATTCTTTAATATATTTTTCCTTTCATTTCTTCTAGTTGTATCTCATCATATTCTCTTTTCCGTTTCTTTCCTTCTCCCTCTCTCTCTAAATGTATTCTCCTTTCCCTCCTTTTTTACAACATTTGTATGTAATTATTATTATCATTACTATTGTCATCATCACAACTATTGGTAATATTATTTGACCTAGAAAACTTTCCCCAAAATTAGTAAACCATTTCCCTATTGATGTTATACTCTTTGTTAGTTTTCCCCACACACTATCAACCTCCAGTTGGGTCAAGTCTTTATGCATTCTTGTAATGTTTTCAATATATCCTTTAATTTCTCTGCTCTTGTCCGGAATATAAGTGCAGCAATGTTGAATTTTCAACATACCACAGACTCCACCTTCATTTGCTAATAATATATCAAGAGCAAGACGGTTTTGTAAAACCATAGACCTGATTGCAACCATCTCTGTGTTAGTCATCAAGAATCCTCCTGCAGTGTCTGTAGAAAGACGATCAACTATGGTTGATAATTTACAAATTTTCTGCGAATTAAGAATGACTCCAACTGAGGGTATCAAGGCACTAAATATATCTCCTACTATTTCAGAAAAACGAGCTCTTCTTCTACGCGTTAATTTATTAGATTTGCCATTGATTCCATTGATTCTGTCCACATGATATATTTTCGGGAAGACTATTCCAAAATAACAGCCCCCGTACCATCTTCCAGGTAACCTATAATAGGCATTGTTCCCACAGACATAATAGACTCCTGGAAATACAGGATCAGTTCCCCCTTTTAGTCCCCACCCGCCTAAAATTAGGAAGTTGTGTTCACACTCACTGGAACCAATGTAGTTATTATTAAAATCTGTCTTTAATCTATGGAGGCAGAATTTTCCCTTTTCACAAAATCCAGGGACATCGCAGCATGAGCTTTGCCCTTTACATAAATTCCCTCTTTCTCAGCCCATGGAGGTACATAGGCCTTCTGTTCAGCAGCTTTCTTTGTTAAATCCTGTCTCCTTTCTTCTACTAAATTCAAAAACTCTTTTTCTTCTTCTCGTAATATACATGTTAAATTATCCTTATGTGCTTGAACTAGATCTATTAAACTCATAGTTAAGAAGAATTCACCCATGAACTGTGCATTTTTACCACTAATCACTGGATTCATATTGTTTCTAATAGGCAACGCTGAAAATACTACATCTAAGTTTGAATAAAAATACTGAAGTTTCCCTGTTATGTAAAATAAACTTGATAAAATACTACATGACACACCATATGTTAAAGGTATATGGTGATATGTCACCCTTCTGATACTGATGAGGGTAACTTCATACAAACATAACAATTACTAATCTCCATTGTATTAACGTACTGTAATAACAATTTAATAAACACATTTGAAGACGTATTATAGTCTGATCTATTATGATAATTTGCCTCATCTTCTACCCCTATTTCTATTTTAGTTCCTTTTATTCTATCTACCTTTTCATTAGTAATTGTATTATTCTTGTCACTTGTTTCCATTAGCAAAGGCACCCCTACTGTTAGGAATAACCATACTAATACTACCAATAAAATACTACAAAAACAAAATCTAAAACATTTTCTTTTAAAACCTCGTTTTGGTCTTTCTGTGACTTCAACTTCTGCCATTTTAATTTGAGAAAATTTCTTCTCTCTTTTTCTTTCTTTGTCTGTTTAATTTTTATTTTTATTTTAATATGTGCAACATGAACCCTTTCTTTTTCTTCACTTAAATCTAAGTTTTCCAATTCTTCAAGTATAACGTAGGTCCACTCAGGGGCCTTGTATTTTCTGTTTAAATTTTTCAATCTTGGGCTTCTTCGTGTAAGTTTTACTAAGGTTTGTTTAGATTGCGTTTGACTCGTAACTTCATTTACTTGTTCTGGTTTCTTTTCTGATTTTCTCAAATAATACCTTAATTTCTTCACTCCTTCTGGTCAATTATCTCCCTTTCTAACTCTTTTGACATGAACTGCACTTTCACCTTCCTTATCTCCTTCTAAAGTTCTTTTATTTTCACTTAATTTAGGCACAATCTGTTCTTGTTCTCTATTTTCTATGTTTGGACCTTCCTCTACTTGCACCTGTTCAGGTCTTATTATAATTTGTTCTTCTTCTTCTGCCTGAACTTGTTCTTCTAGTTCTATCTGATCCTGTTCAGTTCTTATTTCAGATTGTTCTTCTTCTGCCTGAACTTGTTCTTCTAATTCTGCCTTTCCCTCCTCAGGTGTCTGAATATCTTTGTTTATTTCTTCCTGAGTGTGTTCTTCTTCCCCTGTCTCTTCCTGTCTACTTTCCTGTCTTTTCAGTTTTGCTATTCTTCTTGTTTCGACAGCATCATCAGGTATTTCGATTACTGGTATTCACTCTTCCTGACTTGTACTTGGCTGTTCATCATATAGTTTCAGAATCTATCACTCTAGATTCTTCAATTTCACAGCTTTCAACTTCTGACGTTTCAGCCTGTTCAGTCAGTGGTTGCTCTTGTTGTTCTGATGGGCTCGGAACTCTTCTGATATGACTAGCATGAATCCAGTTGGGCAAACCTGCACACTTCACTGCTGTGGTAGTGACTAGTATGACTTGACGCGGTTTATCCCACCTAGGTGCTAGACACGACTTCCTTGCGTGTTTCTTCACTAACACCCAATCTCCAGGATTCAAATCATGTGCTTGGTCTGGCTGTCTTTCAACTGCGTCTTCTCCAACCTGGTGAGAGACAGAATGTACCATTTCAGCCAATCCTTTGCAATAGTCCAATACCAGATCATCAGTTATAGTCATTAATTTATTTCCAAGAATAAATGCTTGTCTCATTGCCCTTCCCATGAGAACCTCATGAGGACTCATTCCTGTCTTTCTGTCAGGAATACTTCTGAGACCCATCAGTACAAGAGGTAATGCATCTGGCCATTTCAGCATCGTGGATGCACACACTTTCCCTAATCTTGACTTGATTGTGCCATTTAACTGTTCAACTATTCCAGAAGCCTCTGGACGATAAGCACAGTGCAGTTTTTGTTCTATGTTAAATGCAGCACAGATTAATCGAATTATCTCATTATTAAAATGAGGTCCTCTATCTGATTCCAAAGTGACTGGAAAACCAAAACGAGGGATCAATTCCCTCAACAGTAAATTAGCAACTGTAAGACTGTAATTTCTTCGAGTGGGATATGCTTCCACCCATCTTGAGAAGAGGCACACTATGACAAGTACATATTTTAATCCATTGCTAGGAGGCAACTCAATAAAATCTAACTGCAACCTGGTGAAGGGTCCTTCTGCCTTTCCAATCTTTCCCCAGCTAACCACTGTCCTAACCACTGTCCTCCTGCCTGGGTTTTGCAGCTAACAGGTTAAGCATCTTTCTCAAAGGCTCTCTGCGACTACCCTGAATTTCGGATTGTACCAACTCTGTCTGAATAATCTGATCATTGAATCTCTCCCTATGTGTGTTGCTCCATGATATACTTTTGCCATTTTAGAGAGTAAACAATCTGGCATGACTGGTCTTCCATCTAAGTACACCCATACTTTATCTTCCGACCTTTTTGTACAGGCTGCTTTTATCCAAATGTCTTGTTCCTTTTCCTCAACTTCTTCCTGCAAAGGATGTCTAATCTCATCCCATGTTTCTGGAATTGAGAAAAACATAAGTTGGCAGCTGGCTTCACCTGTTTCAATTTTTCTGTTTATGGCCATTGTATTTCTTGCACAGTATCGAGCAATTTGGTCAGCATATCTATTAGCGACTGCCACATAGTCATTTCCTGACTGATGTGCAGCGCATTTTACAACTGCTACTTCTTTTGGCAATTGTAATGCCTCCAGCAGATCTTTCACATTTTTACTGTTTTTTATAGGAGATCCTGAAGAAGTCATAAATCCCCTCTGCATCCAGAGTTGGCCAAAATCGTGCACAACCCCGAAACCATATTGACTGTCCGTAAATATGGTTATTCTCCAATTTTTCCCAATTTTGCATGCCATTTGTTAAGGCCACCAATTTGGCTGCTTGTGCTGATTTGACTCCCGGTAAACAGGATGCTTCAATTACCCCCGATATTTTACACACAGCATAAGCAGCACTTAATCCTCCTTCTTCATTTCTCAGACAAGACCCATCCACAAATAACTCATGATCAGCTTCTTTTAATGGGGTTTCTTTAATGTCAGGACGGGGCTTAGTACACAATTCAGTCACATCCAAACAATCATGATCAATTTCATCTGATACTTCCTCATTGCATGGATCTGGCAATAATGTGGCAGGGTTCATGACCGTACATCTTATTACTGTCACATTTTCTGCTCCCAAAATTACTCTTTCATACTTAGTCAGCCGACTAGGTGTAAGATGTTGCGTTCTTGTTCTTGTCAAAAGAATTT
This sequence comes from Calotriton arnoldi, assembly GCA_963921515.1. Classification (NCBI taxonomy): domain Eukaryota; kingdom Metazoa; phylum Chordata; class Amphibia; order Caudata; family Salamandridae; genus Calotriton; species Calotriton arnoldi. The sequence goes on from CAWUFW010010668.1 coordinate 156,285, forward strand.
CAACTGAGTGTGGAACACAGACCTTTACAGAATGTCCCATCACTATTGACTCACTTTGCTCCAGACTCATACAAGTAGCAGCTACTGCTTTTAAGAAGCCAGGTAAGGCTGAAGCCACTGGATCCAATGTGGCAGAAACATACGCCACTGGACGTCGGCTTAGTCCATGTCTCTGTGTTAAGACTGAAAGTGCACAATTTTCTATCTCACAGCAAAACAACGCAAATTATTTTGAATAATCAGGCATGACCAAAGCAGGAGCCACGCACAAACAATTCCGCAATTTCACAAAGGCCTCCAGACATTCATCATTCCAATCAATTGGATCCTTTGCTCTTTTCCGGGTCAATTGTATCAGTGGTTTTGCTAGCATGGAAAAACTATTAATCCACTGCCTACAGTACCCAACCACTCCCAGGAACATTCCCATCTCTCTTTGTGTCTGAGGTAGTTGCATTTCTTTGATTATTTTTATTCTCTCCGGTGTCACTTTTCTAACTCCTCTTTCTATTTTATGCCCTAAATATCTAACTTCTTGTTGACAGAACTGTAATTTTCTGGAGACACCTTGTATCCTCCTTCAGCCAAATGGTTCAGTAATGCAATTGTGTCTGTGACACAATCTTCTCGTGTTTTTGATGCCACCAATAGGTCATCAATGTACTGAACCAGAACCGAATTTCCAGGCATGACTAATGACTCTAAACACTTTTTCAGAATTTGGTTAAAAATTGAGGGACTCTCTGTGTACCCTTGAGGAACTGGACACCATGCGAAAATACGATCCTCAAACTTAAAAGCGAAAAGATACTGGCTGTCTGGATGCAAAGGAATAGAAAAGAATGCTTGGCACAAATCAATTACCGTAAACCAGCCTGCATTCCAAGGTATCTGATAAAGGATCACTGCTGGATTTGGCACTATTGGGCAACATGGTACTACAAGTTTGTTAATTTTTCTTAAATCCTGCACTATCCTGTATTTTCCGCTAGGGTTTTTCAGTCCTATTATTGGCGAATTGCAAGGACTACCCATTATTTCTTTTAAAATGCCTTGTTTAACCATTCGATCGATTTCTGGAATAATTCCTGCTTTCACTTCTGGACTCATCTTGTACTGTCGCGTGTTTGGATAAACTGCACCTTCTTTCACTGTCACTTTAACTGGGTCTACATTTGACAGCAGCCCAATATCTTTTCCTGTAAAATCCCACACTTCTGGATTGACTGTGGCTCTCAACTCTTCTGGCAATTCATTTTCAGTCATTAATGAAAACATCTCATCTACTTCTGTTCCTTGCTTGACTAGCATCATTTTGTATATAACATCTTCATCAGGGGTCTGGAAAGCGACACCATCTGGTGTACAATAGATCGTGCAATTCATTTTGCACAGTAGATCTCTTCCCAACAGATTTACGGGACTAGAATCGCAAACTACAAACCAATGCATTTCTTTAAAGTTTCCAATGTGCACCTCCATCGGTTTTGTGATTGGGGTTCTAATCTGTTGATTTGACACGCCTACAACTTGGATAGATTCTCCCGAGAGGGGTAGGTTTGGGATGCCTGCTGTTCTCACAGTAGACCGGGTAGCACCAGTATCCAATAGAAAAGTGATGTCTTTACCTTCTACTTTCCCATCAACAAATGGACCTGACTGATCTACCGGCAAGGATGCGCCAAGCACGCACTTCTCTTCTTCCCCCCTCAGGCACCGTCATTGCACAAAGTCTGAATTTTCCTCATCATTCTGCAACAAATATTGCGTAACTGTTCTATTATTCTTACCACTTTCTCCTTGAAATCCGGTGTTGATACTGAACTTTTGGTGGTTCACAAAGTTTGGCATAGGAGCTGGTGGCACCTATTGTGGAGTAACTACCTGCTGCTCCTGATTCATAAGTACTTCATTCTGCATCTGTGGGATTAAATTTTGATTTGGCCCATTATTATTCTGAATACTCTTATACTCGTTCTTCCAATGTCCAAGCTTTCCGCACGCATGACAAGGAAACTTCTTCTTCGCTTCTTCTCTGTTCATTCGTCCTCTAAATGTATTACCATTCGCCACTTGATCATTCTGACTCTGCTCTTTCACTTGGTTATCACTCTGGGTATTTGTTTTATTCTCTTGCTGTTCTGCCAGTTTTACTTGTGCCCACATCATTTTCTCCTTTAGTTTTCCACGCCTTGCCTCAATGTCGTCTCCGCAATATTTTGCATACTTTAAAATCTCATCCACTGTCTTGCTTTGCCAACACAACATGTGCTGCTGTATCATCTAACTAATCTCTGGTTTCAAACCATAAACAAATCGATACACAAAATGTCCCATATCCTTATCACCAATTTTCTCAAAGCCACTATACTGCTTAAACACCTGCAATAACCTTTCATAATACGCATGTACAGATTTATTTGGTTCTTGTGTTGTTCTATCTATTTTTACCCAATCTGTTTCTTTAGGAGGAATTTTCCCTTTCAAATAAGTAATCACTTGGTGATATTTCTTCATCACCTCCTCTGAGGGTGCCCTGTCTTTGAGTCTCTAGCATACTCCTCACTAGGCCAATCAATTGTGATCTTACATTCCGTCCATAAATCAGCAGGTACCACTATATCAAATAAACCATCCAGATCTTTCAATAAGACCTTTGAAACCTTCACAAATCTTTCTACCTGTTTATACCATTCAACTGGTTTTTCTCTCAATTTTGGAAAATCATTTGTAAATGACAAAATATCTTGTCTACTCCAAGGAACATGAACATATCCACCTCCGGGAACCTCTCTCATTGGACACAATTTCTCAACTTTATCTGATTCTCTCACTGGAAATGCAGCTGCTGCTTCTCTTGCTTGAACTTCCTCTTTCTTCCTTATCCACCTAATTCTCCACTTATCAATGTCTCCCCATTTTCGCAAAATATTCATTAACTCCTTTATCTGTAGTCTCTTTCCAGATGCATTAACACTTTCTAAATCTTTGTCAGTAAAATCCACTCGATATGGTTTCTGCAACAACTTCGATTTCCCTATATCTATTCCAATTTCTGAAGCAACTTCTGTTAATTTCTCATGAAATACTCTAGCTCTTCTGGTTATACTCTTACATAAGAATAATAACTCTTCATCATTATAAACATTTAATCTTTCTATGCTTACACTTCCCACTATCATTTCTTCCAATTCCACTTTCAATCTACTGATGTCTAAAATCTTTGGTGGTGGGTTCCGATTATCTATTTCCTGTGCCCATCTCTCTGTATCTTCAGGGGTAACTACTGTTGCACCTCCAGTTCCTATAGGAACCAAAGATCTCTTCTCTCTCAAATTTATAGGTGTAACTCTTTTCGGAGTTTCAGTTGAAGGTTCCACATTAGGGAGATCCATTAATGAAATAACTGATTCACTTTCACTGACCTGGTCATCTGTAATTATTACTTCTTTTCTGGGACTGTTTAACGGAATTGTCACAGTTTGTGGTTTCTGGCAAATCTTTTTATCTCCATACAATGGGATTACCGGACCAATACTCACTGGTACTGTCAAAGCTTCAGTATTCAAATTTAATTGACTTATTTTTTGAACTAATTCTTCTCTAGTTTTATTTAAAACATCTCTCTCATTATCCTGCAACACCCTAGTGAATGACGTATCATGTAAAATGTGTGGGGTTAAAGGCATTCCTATCACTGGTGCACTTGAGGTAACCTTACTAGTTGCTTCTTGATACAGTGGTGGATTTTTAATTAAAATATCTTCTAATAACTCATCATCCAATTCACCATATTCTGTTGTATTCATGTGTTTCATTTTCTCTTTACACTTTCCTCCAGACTGTTCCTCAGCCACTAACACTGGATATAAACCTTCAGATACCATAGCTCTCCTCCACTGTTTCATCTGCCCTTCGCGTGACTCATGCCAATATCTCAGAAAAAATCCTTTATATCTCCCACCTCTGCATTTCTCTCTTTCATATGACTCAGTCTCCCATTCTTCCAAAGCCTCGTATTGAGTTAACCTAGGTCTAGGTTCTAAATCATTCATTCTCATTCTCAAATTCTGAAGAATTCTCCCATTAAACGTATTATTTTCAGGAAACGCTAGCACTCCATCACCTTTCGTATATTCTATCCAATTTTCCAACCACACGCAAGTATGATATCCTCTTTACATCATCATAAAGGATGCTGGCGTCTTCGGAGGCGGAATAGGAATTCCCTCCCTAGTTAACAAAGGCTTATCCTTCTTAAAGAAATTCTTAATTTTCTTTATAAATGACATCTTTCTCTTTTCTCCATACATTCTAGACGAACGATGTATAAAATTGTATTCTGCAAACCCTTGAAATCTTCTATCTGCACGTCTCACACTAGCAGTCAAATCAAAATCCCGCATACAATCTCTCTTTCCACCAATCCTAGCGCGGCTTCTAACTAGTTATCCAATCAAAATCAGGCTCACGCTCGTGGTCTGACCAATGCCAGCGCGGCCTTTTGTGACGTCAGTTCTACTCCTTACTACTGACCCCTCCTTTACAAGGCTGCTTCTGTCACACGCCCGCTGTTTCTACCAATCCCAGCGCGGCTCTCTGTGACTTCAGTTCAACTCCGGCGACTGACCCTCCCTTCACAAGGTAATACCGAAACTTATTTCTTAATACTTTTCATTAAATTCTTTGTTATTACCAACATAAAAAACATTCGCTACTCTGTCTGTTCCACTAAACAAAAGGATAGAATTTTTCGACTTATTCTGGAGTCTCAGAATTGCTCCTCTTCTACTACGAGTAAAAACCTCTGTTTTACCCTTCACCCAAGCTCCAGAGAACCTGCTACTCCTCTAGTGTCACCCGTATTGGGAAATGAGACCAAAGTTTCACCAGCGAACCCCTTTTACTATCATTCGCACTCTACTTTTATACGAAATAGTCCCTAGTTTAACACTGCCAGATCTACCTAGCGTCTCAGTGTTATTCCAACAGACGAGTAACCTCACTGCAGTATGGCTTCTGTCACCACCTGCTATTCATTCCCCGGGAATTCTGGACAACATAAAACAAAGACACTAACTCTTTTGTTAAAACATAAATCAATAATCAATAATCTATACTTATCACCAAACTAGTCAATAATAACCATAACTCTGCTACCAGAAAACTGATCCAGCGGTGTACTAATTGTTCCTTTTAATGTGTTTGAATTATTCGCAGTGTCTTTTGAATTTGAAGTCCTCTGTCATCTTTTAAAACGAAAACGAAATTTATTTGTTTTTACCTGTTTTAAATTCACTCGCTTTCAGCTTCAGTGAACTTGCACCTCACTGGGCTGATAACGGGGACGGACGGTGTGGTGTTATCACTTCCGCCTGTCCATTGGGACACTTGCCTGGACCGGAAGTAAGCAGGGCGCCTCCCCGCCCGAGATGCTTTACCGGGGGGATATAAGCACGGCCGCACGGCGGCCGCGCAGCGGACGCGCGCAGCGGGCGCGCCGCCGTCGCGCCGAAGGCGCGCCAAAGGCAAGCCCGTCTGCGCCCGTCCGCGCTCGGCCCGGGCTTAGTGCCGGAGATGCTGCCAATTTTAAGCCCCATCCTGCCTCTACATTCACCTATACTGGGGAACAACTACGAGCCTTTAACATAAAGGGTAGGTGTGACGGAAAAACTGGTACTAATATTGATCCATGTTTGAGTCATTTTAAATGTATCATCTGTGGGTATTCTCACCATTTATCTGATCCACCCCAATTATCTTTTAGTCTGGAGCATCTATCCGCTGTAAAGAATGTGACAAAATCAGTGTCAGGCTGTCTTATCAATGCACGGTCATTGTGTAAACACGCGTCTGAGTTTGCTCTGCTTATTGAAACACATGATGTTGATGTGGCCTTTATTACTGAAACCTGGGGAGATAGCTCTGCAGGTCCTGACTTAGCAATGGCGACTCCCTCAGGGTACACACTATTTAGGCAAGACCGAGCAGGTAAAAGAGGAGGAGGACTGGCCGTCCTGTTCCCAAGCACATGGAAAGGGGTTTTTACCTCTCAGTACAATGGGCCCACCTTAGAATCCTTACTTTTTAAACTAACGATAGGTAACCATTACGTTTTTAATGGTTTGTTATGCTACCGACCCCCAGGCCCCCGGGCTAACTTTCTGATGAATATTGGTACCTATCTGGATGTTATATCCCAGTCATCGGACTTTACACTCCTAGGTGATTTTAATATTCACCTGGAGGATCCACTGGATAGTGATGCTGTACACTTTATTGATATTGCAAACAGTATGGGCCTTACTCAGCAGGTGATTGGCACTACACATATGGGGGCCATTTACTGGATGGAATATTTACCAGTAATGATCATTTACAATGTCTTCCTCCATTGCCTATTATATGGTCGGACCATAAAGCTATTATGTTTTCGTTTCCGGTACAATACCCCCAGACAAAGAAATTGACAAATAGGCAACGGAAAATGATCCGGCCCTGGAATAAGCTGCCAGTGGGTATGTTTGAATCTGCATTAGCCCAAAATTCTCCTTCTCCCTTAGGAGACTCAAATGAAGCGGTTGCTGCTTTTGAGGACTGGCTAATAAAGTCAATAGACCAAGTACTACCAGTTAAATGCATCTCTAGTCATAGGTCTAGACCTACCGAACCTTGGTACTCAGAACAGCTTAGGATACAAAAACAAAAATGTCGCCGTCTGGAAAGGAAGTGGAGATCCTCAGACGATTTGGAGGATAAAGCTAACTATAAATCGGCTTTGCTTGAGTATAAAAACTTATTGATAAGGAGAAAACCAGCTATTTTACCACAGCTATACTTTCAGCAAAAAACTCGTCAAAGGAACTTTTTCGACGGTTAAACGATTAGCCAATTGCTCTGTAGCGGCTGATTCACCTAAAACTCAGGCATTCTGCGACAGGGTAGCTACGTTTTTCCAGGATAAAGTTAAGGCGGTCTATAATGGACTCATCAAGTCTGCGGATCTAGGAATGGTTCCTTTTTAGAGGCTGCTGCTAGACCTGGGATTACCGGACTCATTCCCAGTACTCACGCTGAATATAAGGACCATCCTGAACTATCTGCCTTTCCAATGTTGACAAGGGAAGCAACAATTGATTTGTTGAGATCCACTAAATCAGGCTCTCCACTGGATTCATGCCCTCCAAAGATCTTCCATCTTTTACCAGAGATCTTTGCCTCTCATTTGTTGCCCATTTTTAATCAAATGTTCTCTTCTGGTCTATTCCCTACTAGTTGGAAATTGGCATCTGTGCTTCCCCTTTTGAAGAAGCCAAATCTTGATGAGACTGATCCCAATAATTACCGCCCAATTTCCAGACTTCCCCTGCCAGCAAAGATGGTGGAGAAGGCCATGAATAATACTTTATCAGACTACATTGAAAAGCACGGCCTTCTCGATGAAACTCAGTTCGGGTTCGAAAATATCATAGTACCGAACTGGCGGTGATCACATCATCTGAACTGATTAGGCAGACAGTCGATGCTGGGGGCAGTGCAGCACTTGTGCTGCTTGACCTCTCCGCCGCATTTGATACGGTGAACCATCAGAAACTTTTAGAAGTTTTGAGGGGAATTGGGGTCACAGGAAATGCATTTTCCCTTCTTGAATCATTCTTGTCTGGCAGGGAACAATTTGTGGCCCTAGAAAATTTTAAATCTCCCAATTTTACACTTCCATGCGGTGTGCCACAGGGATCGTCCTTGAGCCCGACTCTTTTTAACATTTATGTGGCACCACTGGCGAAGTTAATCAAGTCCCTAGGCTTTTCGGCTGTATCCTATGCTGACGATACGCAGATCATTGTCTCAGTGTCAGGATCCCCCACTAACACCATGGAACAGTTCCATACCTGCCTTCGTCAGGTTGGGGACTGGATGGCTGCCAATTGTCTGAAACTTAACTCTGGTAAGACGGAGGTCTTACTTTTTGGTGCTCATACTGATTTCTGGTCACCTGATCTTTGGCCCCTGGAGCTTGAGCCATTTCCTACGCCAGTGACCAAGGTTAAGAATTTGGGAGTCATCTTTGATTCCAAACTCTCATTTGAAAACCATGTTAACCAGGTTACCTCTCTTTCTTTTTACACGTTAAAACTTTTGAGAGAGATCCTCCCATTTATTCCAGTTGAGCTACGTAAACTGGTAGTCTCCGCACTCGTTCTGTCAAGAGCTGATTATTGTAACGGGCTTTTTATCAATCTTCGGATTAAATGCCTGTCTAAACTGCAGGTTGTACAGAATGCTGCGGCTCGGCTGCTGCTGAACATTCCTAGACACAAATCTGTGTCAAAGGTGCTCAAGGATTTACATTGGCTGCCTATAAAAAGACGTATAGAGTTTAAGGTTCTATGCATTGTTTTTAAGACCACACGGAATATAGGACCAGGTTTTTTAAGAGGAACCTGTTACCTTACATTCCAGTCCGTTGTCTCCGCTCATCCTCTGCCCACGATCTGATTATTCCCAGGGTAAAAAAATGCTCCTGGGGGGTAGAAGCTTTCTGTTTGGCGCAGCTAAGTTATGGAATTCTCTCCCAATAAGATTGAAACAGGAAACACATCTGTTAGCTTTTAGGAAATCACTAAAGACATGGCTGTTTAATCTTTAACATATCTGCGAACCTCCTAGTTTAAGTTCTGTCTCTGATGAGCTAGCGCCTTGACACCCTTGGGTGATTGTTTCGCGCTCTATAAATCTCCATTTCATTTCATTTCATTTCATTACTAACAACAGATACTCTACTACCATATACTCACCTGGGCCCATAAACACTTACACAAATCCAAGTAGACCGCTGGATTTTAGTTTATAATTTTCATCTTTCAGAATTAGGTATTTCTTATTCCTAACTAACCTTTCACTGATCAAAAAGTTCTTTCCTCTGGTCGATGGACCATTAGTTGAACTAATTGATGGTGATAATTAACATAACTTATTAACTATTCTTTAATTAAAATAAATAATCACAGACTCGGGAAGTTTTTAAATCTTTATCTAAATTAAATGAATGTGAACCATCTCAAAGTTTCAGTACAAACACCCTCATTCGTAAGAGTATAAATTCAATTAAATGATCATTAAGCAAAATACTTCAGACTCATACAATAACTGTGCTCGGAAAGGAGAGGACAGAGAGAAAAGAACATCTACAAATAACATGAATTTATAGTTACCAAGGATGGTGTGAAGACCAAACCCCCTGGCCAAAGGGCTGGTAAGGGTCCCCTGGGATAGATCAGGAGACAAAGACTTCAGGACAGGATACTTAACCTCTCTAAATACCGACGACTGCGTAGCACCCCTCTCTGACACTCTCTTCCTCCTCGAGATTCTTCCGCGATCTTCTTATCTAACCCAATTAAATTAGGATAGAGGTTTCTGCATTCGGTCTCTTCATCAGCATCTCACAGCATCCCTCCCCGCGTCAGCATCTCAGCATCACCAATCTTCATGTGCCTCTCCTAGCTAACTAACTAAAGCTACCTCAGTTATACCTTTCGTTTACCATGTACCACCCACTAATGTTTCAATATTGCAAAAATACGAATTCTAATTGGTCAAGCAAGGGGGGATGATCATCACACCATGCTTACATATTACTTTTTCCATTGAACTATTGTTCGCAAAACCCATCCTTTTAAACTTTATTAATTTCTTTCGTTCCCATACATGTCCAAACTTTATTAGATACATTTATTTCAAAATCATGAATACAAGTCTTCTTGAGTGAACTCTTCACCCTCTGTTCTCAGGGCACATCATTCTCGTCCTTGGACGGCTGTCAAAGGCTTGGTCATTCTTCCGGGTTAAATCTCATGTAGGCATGCGCAGACTTGAATAAGTCGGCTCAATTCAGATAAACGTAAAAGGCCCAAATGCGCACTAATAATAAAGTCAAAAGAAGAAATGTTACTTTCACAAATAAATGGTTTCACTGTATACCACCCATCTCTACTCTAACCCTCCTTACTTATTAATACTTTCCCCGCATTAGCATTAGTAAAATAGCAAGTTTTCATTTCAGCTAAGCAGATGCCATGCACGTGAGTCTGAAAGACTCCATTCTAATGCCTTCTGCACATGCGCTAGAATTTCCCTCCAAGCATTACCTCGTCATACTGCGTAGATGCAGTTGACGCATGCGCAGTAAAGATTTCCTGTTAAAGCTGTATTAGTCCGTTTTCATTGTTATCTACATTAGTACACACATATGCAAGCTTCGCTAACCTGCGTGTTTCTGTGGTGCGTGTTAATATTTACAAGACACGGATTAGTAATTCGTTAGCGAGTTAAACGAAAGGATTGTTTTTCCGAGCAAGTCTCTTTTTACGAGTCCTTGCTCCATCACCTGTGTGTGCAAGTTAATGTGCATGCATCCTAATTTTCCATGTACCATGCTCCGTACATGGCCTAGTAAATAATGCCCTTGAGTATTTGGGGAGGATGGCAACATGGACATTTCTACAGTCCTTCTCCAGCAAGAAAAATACAAATGTTGGTCTGAGACTGGGTAATGTAAATGAGTGATACACTGCCTAGCATGCTGACTTCATGTCAATGGGGTGTGTAGCCTTATTTCCACAGATCCATGGCTGCATTGAAGGATGGGAGGGACATGCAGTGTCTTTGCAGCCATACAGTTACACTGCTGGTTTGCACAGTCGAAGTCTGAAAAAACATTGCCTGGGCTATGTGATGTCATAGTCCACGAGGTTTACACATGCTCATTTGTGACATTGCAAAGGTATTTCTTCCAGAGGGTAATGAAGAATGGGTGCACAGTTTTCATATTGCCCCCATGGATATGTGTGCATTATGCGCAAGAGTAAAATGCCTGAGTGTAACACTTTTGGTGGTAATTCACTTATGACACATCAGATCAATGTCATTTGGAGATATCATCCTTCCATTGTTTTCATTATGTGTTCTGTCTCACATGTGTCGGCACTGTTTGCCCTCTCATATTGTACATGCATGTGATGTTTAAGTTGGCCCACGTTTAACCTCAGTGTGAGTCCCCCTGGCCTGCACAGAAACTGCCCAATTCGACAAGGAACCATCAGTAAATGGACAGAGTGAAACATATGTGTTGTCCGCCACCCTATTTCTCAATGAGCTATCTTAGGCCTGAAGATTGCACAAGACAGGCCTACACCTTGTGGGAAGAGTGTGAGAATGTTTTTAATACAATGACCCTTAACATTGCAAGATGAGATGTGGCCTTGTGACATATGCTGCATTATGAGTGTCATAGACATCACCTGGCAGTGAACAGCAGTGAGCATCATCTTAGTGTGCTTTTGTAGATGTGTGTTGTGCACAACTTAAGATTTGTGACAACTACACAGCTGACACCAATGTGCAATTGTAGTTGTGCTTCAAAGCACAACATGGTGGATAGCAGGAGCTTATGGCCATTGCAAAAGGACATTTGGGAGTCTGTATCTGTGGTGTTCCCTTAAAGTGACTCCATATGTGACAGAGGCAACATGTTGAGATGTATATCTATCTCACCTACAGGCACGTAGGTATGCTTACAGAGATTAGTATGTTAGGTTACAAGGAAGCACGGGCCAGCTATTTGGCTGTGTCAACGTCACATGGGTCACTAATGTCAACTATGCATGTTTCCATGCATCTTCTGATGATTGCATAAAGGTTGCACATGCAGACTGCACATGGTGGTGGGCAACATGGGGGGATCATTCTCTAGTTTTGTGCTTTGCTTGCATTTGATGTTTGTGAGTATAGCACTATATTGAACCTACGTCTCTGTCTATTGCAGCATCTACCGAAGGCACGGAAGGACAGGGGACGGACACCAGTTGGGAAGCTTCTGGCACGACTGCTACACATGAGCTCACTGACACTGATGTGACCAGCGCCTCGGAGGGGGACAGTGCCCTGGATGAATCACGCCCGGAAACACCAACCTCCACATCATCTGACTCCAGCGGTGACTCCTCGATGTTGGTGGGCATAGGAAGTTTGAAATCTGCCTCTTCTTCCACCACACATCGTCCAGTGCCCACCCTCCCGGATGCTACCACAAGTGCTGTCCGTGCCCGCAGCCCTAGGAAGGGTAGAGTCTCCTTCCCCCAGGCACCGCTGCCCCTGTCTCTCCTGCTGCCCTCAGTGTGGCGGCAGTGGACCTTTTGCGCCAGCTGTGTGTGGGTCAGGCTGTTCTCCCGAATGCCTTCCAGGATCATGACAAAAAGTTGGCACAGGTAGTTGCCTTCATGGAGGGCATTCATTCTGACGTGGGTGGGCTACACCAAACTGTCCAGTCTTTGTCCTCCACAGTGACGGCAGCCATTCAGCAGGCACAGGCTCCCAGTCCAGCTCCAGTCCCTTCAGCAACCACCCTGCCAGTGGCACCACCTGACGAGAGTGCCCACACGCCACAGCCCTCAGGCACCAAGTCCTCCACACGCAGCACACAACAGCAGCACTCCAAGCGGCCCAGACCACAGAGACCATCCCCACAACACAAAACAGGCACACAGGAGCGCAAAGGCAAAAGCCCATCACATGGCACTCAGGGGCATCAGGCCAAGAAGTAGGCCTCAATCTCTCATTCATCCAAATCACCCCCATCCAAGGGCACTCCCATCCCCACACCTGCTCCCAAAGACAAACAAACAGTTGCCCTGTCTGCTGTGAACCTGGTGCCTGCAACGACTAAGCACAAACACTTCTCTAAGGCAGATTCACCCACAACGTCAACTCCCACCCACACCCCTGTGAAGCTGGGACAGGAGAGCAAAGTGGGGTGTTTACCTGGACAACAGGGGATGGAATGGAAAAGGCAAGGCCACCCCAAGCGTACCACCAGATCCAGCAAATCCACACGGGGAGAGCCACCTGCACCTCATACACCTTTGGTGGAGAGTGAGGCTGTTGTGCCCACCTCACTTCCCACTCCGGCCAAGACAATTGTGGGCTATCGAATCCCCAAGAAGTTGAGACCCAGCCCTCAACATTCACCCTCACACACTGTGTCTCCCGGCAGCATGTCTCTGCCTCCCCGTGCCACCACACCACCTGGTCCAAGCAGCCCTCAGGCTCCCACAGCCACTGATGCCTCTACCTCAGTCGGTCCTCTCTCTCCCAGGTCCAGTCCTCCAACTGGCCCCGACAATCAGCCACCTCCCAGTTCAACTGACAGCCAAATTTGAGGCAAAGTACCCCTCCCAACACCATCTCTCCCACAGCGGTGCCTGGACTGCCCATTTGTATCCCCTGAGCTGTGGTGATTCCCATGGCAGTGGACGGTGTTACCCATTCTCTGTGCAGTTTCTCATGCACACATGTGCATACTTTGAATATGGACTGGCCAATGGCCTTCCTGTTTGTCACTTTGGATGCCCATTCTCTGTGCAGTTTCTCATGCACACATGTGCACACCGGAACTATGGACTGGCCAATGGCCTTGCTGTTTGTCACTTTGGATGCCCATTCCCTGTGCAGTTTCTCATGCACACATGTGCACACCGGAACTATGGACTGGCCAATGGCCTTGCTGTTTGTCACTTTTGATGCCCATTCCCTGTGCAGTTTCTCATGCACACATGTGCATACTTTGAATATGGACTGGCCAATGGCCTTGCTGTTTGTCACTTTGGATGCCCATTCCCTGTGCAGTTTCTCATGCACACATGTGCACACCGGAACTATGGACTGGCAATGGTTTTGCTGTTTGTCACTTTGGATGCCCATTCCCTGTGCATTTTCTCATGCACACATGTGCACACCGGAACTATGGACTGGCCAATGGCATTTGCTGTTTGTCACTTTGGATGCCCATTCCCTGTGCAGTTTCTCATGCACACATGTGCATACTTTGAATTTGGACTGGCCAATGGCCTTGCTGTTTGTCACTTTGGATGCCCATTCCCTGTGCAGTTTCTCATGCACACATGTGCATACTTTGAATTTGTACTGGCCAATGGCCTTGGTGTTTGTTACTTTTGATCCCCATTCCCTGGTCAGTTTCTCATGCACACATGTGCATACTTTTAATTTGTACTGGCCAATGGCCTTGCTGTTTTGTACTTTTGATGCCTATCTAGGTATTATGTATTAAAGACTGTTACTCCTGTTGTCTGCTTTGTCAGTGTCCTTGCTAAATAAAAGCTTTTATGTATGGGTATCGGTTCATGTGACACATGCTCTGTATGCCACTTTCACATTGCAAATTACTTGTTTCACTTTTTCAGAGCTTTCCAGAGGTAACAGGCACTTTTGTTTTTCTTGAGTCAGAAGCTTGAGGGTGCAATGATGGTTGTTTGTGATGATCTACTCTTCTCCTAATCATTCTGTGCTCAGGTTTGCTAAATTGTACACATGTCATGTCAGGATGCAAAACCAGAACAGAGGTGAATGCTATCCACAGGATTACTTGCGGGGTGGCCAGCATCCGTCATATCTGTGGGCTCTTTCTTGATGTGTGCACAGCAGTGATGGTGTGTAGTCAACTTCTGTGTGCCTGTGTTCATAGTCACATGGGTACATTTGGATGTGTGCACTTCAGTAGTCATACAGTGTGAATGGCCTGTCATTGTCAGTAGTGTTGATGTGTGTGTGCCCCTGCAATGCCAACTACACACATATATGACCCAGGTAATGAGTGCCTGTTAGATTACATTGTCAGACACGTGCTTCAGATTGTGGGCACATGTAGGAGTTGCAGGTTGAGCACTGTGCAGTGTATCGGTGTGTCCTTGCACTCCTGGGATACACATACTTGTTGTTGCTGCCAGTTGTGAGTATGCAGAGTATGTGACTGCAAAGTCTGTGTTGTTTTTTGTTGATCAGCCATGTGTCTTGTTTCTGTTTGTGCTCACTGTGCTTACCTGCTCAGCCACACTGACATTATTTGTGAGTTTTCTCATGCATTGCTGTCACTTGACACATTTTTGGCTCCAGTATGGTATGTGGTATGAGGAGTCATACCATCCCCTATAGGTGCTTCTGATGCCTACACATTGTGAGTTACTCCTCTATGTGTTTTTGCACTGTACACTCCTCACCTGTCCAATACTGATGTACACAGCACTTCAGTCTCATGTCTTCCAACCCATGCCTTGCCAGTGTGTGACCCTCCCCACCACTTCATAGTGTGACACTATACTGTGTGAGGATGATCCGTACACAGGACCAATGTGCCACTCAGGACAGTTTGACAATTAGTTGTATGTTATTTTCTTCTACTAGTTTGCAGTCATGGTTGCTCATGTGCAGTGCATATGTTTGAGCAGCACAGTCCTCTAGTCATGTTGTTTGCAGCTGGGTTTCCCTGAGTTGTGCATCTGTGGGTGAAGGCTAAGCTGCATGTGTGTTTGCTGAGGTACTGCTACCCTTCCTGAGTGTGATGTTTTCTGTGTGCTTTCATGATTTGTGTTGTGGGAGTTCATGGTGGGGCACTCAGATATGTGTGCTACTGGTTTTGTTGTTGTGCACACACTGCTTGGTGTGCATGCAGTGCTGTCAGTGTATGTTGCCTTGTACTTGCTTGGTGTGCATCCCCCTGATGTCCAGCTGAGTTTGCTATGTGATGGATTGGTATGTGCATCTGTTGTGTTTTTCTTGTGGATGAATGCAGTGTTTGGCCTGTGTTGGCTCTTTCTACTGACAGGTGCAATGTGTGTGTGATGTTCTATTTGCATGACATTGTGTGTGAGTAGTTTGTTCATTGTGATACATTCAGATGTGTGTTGCATGTGTAGTGTGCATTTCTTGTGTGTATGTCACATGCAGCAATGTGGAATCATGTTCATGAGCTTGTTTTGAGTGCACAATAGTGGTATGTCCTCCTATTGTTGACCTGTACCTTGTCAGATTTGTGCATGTTCATGCTTGTGGTACACTTTGACACCATGTTCACTTGATGACTGGTGTGGTGTTTATGTCTGTGTTAGCTGATTTGTCCCCTTGATCCCAGTTAGTGTTCATGATAGTCTTTTGATGATGCAATTCTTGTTTGTGTTGGGGTATGGTGTCTGTGCATTGGTCCAGAGTGACAATGTTGTGTATTCCTGTTCTGTCTAGGGTCACATTGCCTTTCCACTGTTTGTCTGCACATGGCTGGGCTAGTTGGACTTCTGTTTATGTTGTTTGTGAGATTTGTGTTTGGCTATTGTTTTTGGGTCAGCATTGGTTCAGACATCCCTGAGTGTGAGTTTGACATTTGTAGATACACCACAGGGTGTGTGATTGGTTGTCAGTGAACTCACAGGACATCATTTGCACCATTATGTGTGTTTCTCAAAGGTGTTGAGTGTTGCAGGTGTGAGATGGGTAGATGAGGGGCATGTGTGAAGGTCCTACTTGTGTTTGACAGTCAGGGAGTGTGACAATGAGCCATGTGTGTTGTGCTGATGGCATACACATGTCAAGTAAGTTGACACAGATGTGTAGCTGGTCACTGTATGACTTCAGACACTTCCTATCTTTCCTGTGCCTATGCATGGCTTGCATTGATGTATCCCTGAGTTGTTGCACAGAGGTCAATGTGGTTTAATTTCACTCACTGTGCCACCCATGTCTGATTTGAGGGCCTAAGGGTGGTGTGATATGTTCCTCCTCTTGCATGTGATGTACACATGCTATGTGGCTTGCTCCATGGCTTACCAGCACTGTCCACTTCACTTTGGGCTAGCCCATTTCTTGTCCTCCATTGCTGCTGACCTATGGTATGTGTATGTGGCAAAGTGTCAGTGTGGGATCTTTCTGAGGGACTTGACAAGCAGCGTGGACAGTTCAGTAGTTGTTCATATGCAGTGTGAGTCTTCATTTCTTAATTATACTCAGTTTGATTCACATGAGTGGAAGGTAGGTGTGAGTAGGAGGGTTGTCCAGCCCCTGCCCTTCTGTGCAGGGTGTTCATCTTCATCCCCACCTTCCAAGTCAATCTACCTTGTCCTTTGATGTGTGAGGTGCGAGGTCTAGCCACACCTGGCTGATAAATTGTGCAGGGGGGGCACAGGAGGGGGACAGAGGATGTGCCCAAATGGGTGTGGGAAGCGTACTGTGGGTAGGGTGAAGGTGGAGCCCTGTGAATCTGGCTAGACTGCCCATGCCTGGCGCCGGCCCTGCCTACTACATTGTGCGCAGGTTTTTCCGCGTCTACACCGCTGCGGTGACTTGCCCGGGACATTGCAGTGATTTCGCGGTTGTTGGGTGACCTGGATGCGGAGGTGTGGATTTCTAGCATGCAGGACATGTGTGAGTACACTGGGGGATATGTTCCTGTCCCCACCAGAGTGTCTGATGTGAACAGGACCCGTGTTTCAGCACAGGAGTTGTGTGTTGTGGTTGTATGCGGAGTTATGTTTTTATGTACCTGCGGTGTTGTCCGCGGCGACGTCTTATTTGCTGGTAGTGGATGAGGTACAGCAGCGGAAGGGCTTGGAGACCTGGATCCATAGCGGTCAGGACCGCGTGGAGGTGACCAGGATTCTAGTTTCGCTCGCCGCAGTAGTGCTTCCGCCGTCTCCGGGTGGCTGCATTCTCCGCTGCAGTGTGATGGGCTGTTTGCGGCATCGTGATTTGTATGGCGGTCGGGACGTCATTCCGCACGGCGGTGTTTCTCTATTGGCTCCCTCCGCCACCGTTGCAGACGGAAATTTCTGGCGGATCACGTAACTCCGCAACGGACGTAAAATGGGCTATGTTTGCCCATTGTAATATGGCAGACGCGAGGACCGCCGATGGAGTGTGGAAAAGGACATTTTCCGCCACCGTCGGCAACGCGGATGTGACTACGACTGCCATCGTAATGAGCCCCTATGAGCCTAATACAATGCAATGGACACTCAAAAAAGTGCCAGCTTACTCTGACGATATTGCAATCTTTTCTTCCAAAATAGACAAGACAATGCAAGGTATTGAAAAAGAAGCAACTTTGGCAACAACTCTAGCTATTATCTAAATAAAAAATAAGGCACAGATTAAAATGTATACCTTTTGTAACACAGAAGATTAGTGGGTAATAGAATCGGCAATTTATCTATGAGACAATATGGCAGCTAAAGTAAATAAACTCATTCAACAGAAATATGAGCCATTGCTTCAGGAAGTTCAAAAGAATCTGAAAAGCCATCAAATCCAGGTCCACGACTTACCCCACCAATACCAACACTACTGGAAACCACTAATGCCACCAATACCAACACCACTGGACAGCACTTATAACACCAAAACCAAAACCACTGAGCACCACTAATACCACCAGTATGAACACCACTGGACCCCACTAACACCACCAATATCAACACCACTGGACACCACTAACACCACCAATACTACCACCATAAATATCACCAGCGCCTGAAATGCACCAGCCCCAACATCAATACTACCACCACAGAATCAATGACATCATCAATACCACCCATGCCATTACCACCAATACAATCACTATCAATACCACCATCACCAACAATACCACACCACCCGCTACCAAGCATTGGCAATGCCAATAGGTCTGGCTTTAATGTCTATTGAGTGGAAACATAATTTCGGTTTGCATGGATGTTACATTAAACCTAGACCTACTGGCTTTGCCAATGCTTATTTTTATGGCATTCTGGTGTTGTAGTTTTGACATTTGCATTTGAAACAAATAATAAGTCCAGAGATCTTAGCATTGTACCACTTTTATACTTGATAAAGTGACAAAGTGTTACGCGTGAGACATTCAGACATAACGCCCTGCTCATTGCAAGCATAGAATGTCACACAGATGCCATCAGAAAGATTGTAAGTATGAATGCTGCTCTTCGTGGGAGAAAATAATTGTTTACTGATGTGTAATTAATATAACTTTCCGTTTTAAAGTCAGCTAGGAAGTTGAAATTACAAACCACCAGAGTCTGAGGCTATGACGTTCAAGTATGTAGTTGTAAAATAGGTTTCACAAATGCCTTACGTTTGAGCAGTGCCACCAAGAACCGGATGTGCGGACAATTTATCAGGGAGGTGGCAAGGACGGCGTTTGCACAACCCGGGCAGCTGCCAGACTTGTTTGAGCACTGGTGGAAATGCAGGTCTTTTGCGTTCCCAGGGCAGGGCTGCCTCGAGCTCTTCATAGGCCTTGCACATAAATGTCTTCACCTTCTACGGAGAAGACGAGGGAGATCTGGTCCCACACAAGAAAGAATGAAAGGACTAGATCATGTTAATATTTATATTTTTCAACTACGCCTCAACTTTAGTTTCCTTTAATCACAAATATTAATTACTTTGGGCCACTAAACCACCCAAAGTTGACTGACGTTCTGCTCATTAAGACTGGATTACATTACATTTTCATTTAATAAGCGTTCACACTAATATATATGGTTTGGCTGTGTCATCAATATTCCAAGTGTGCGACGCCTAGGCAGGCCTCTGCTTAGAGTGTTCACACATACAATGCACCTCCTGAGTGATCACCTTTCCCTGGATGAAATAAACCAATCCACCAATCACCCGGATTCTGGTAGTGTCTTTTTGTAGAACAGGTCAAATGTAGTTAGGCAGCTGAATTCATCAATCCCGATTTGCTAATTTAGCTCTGATATCGGCAAAACGAGCAATCACTATGAGGTGGAAGTCTGCGCTGCCCCCTGCAAAGCTTACCTGGCATGAAGAAGTGATCAGGTGGGGGGTGCCGAAAGTATGGCAATAAGGAGGGAAGAAATTAGAGGTTTACGGAAGACTCCAATTTCACTAGAATGGGATGCACTGCTAGAACTCTTTACATCCTCTGCTCCCTAACCTCCGTGATACGCTGTGTGGAGACATTTGTCCGTCATTTCACGACGAAGAAACAAACAGAACCACTCAGGTACAACTAAACCAGATACACACACAGCAGCATGCCATGTTTTTAGGCGGATATAAGTGAACACAACAGAACCGCATGTTTTAACGGTCTTTGATTAGATAGGAGAGAGTCTGGGAGGGGGTGGGAAGGGAGGGTTTGGAATTCTAGATCTAGGGAGCGGGAGAGAAATGTTATTCTGGCGTACAGATAATAAATGTACATTCGCTTCAAGTACTAGTACCGTGACATCTAAACCCGTCACCACAGCCCATGCTATGAATACACCTTCTGTAGAATGTATTAGTTGTAACGGGTGACCCCCCCCCCCTTTTTTTTTTACAGTATGGAGCACTTGTATGAATCCTAAAATGTATGATTTGCTGTCACGCCAGATTGTTGAGCATAAAAACTCAATAAAGTATGTTAAAAAAAAAGGAAGCTGAATCCATGCCACATTTTCAGAATAACCATCATAATAGCCAGAATATTCCCACCACTGCTTTGCGCTTCCAACCCCTGCGCTGAAACTGTGGTCTAGAGGTAGCCTAGCAGTTTAACTGTTAGCCTGATTCTAGTGCCTGTTAAAAGTACCTAACACAGCACTATCTTCACATGCAAGTAATGTTTAATTCTACAGTCTGGCAGCCTCAAATTGCATGCTGTCTCGAAAGGCATTTTAAAATCCGGCATGAAAACTAACCTTTACTTAAAACTTTTGGTTTGCGCCTCTCCTCTTTTCTCGCAAATGCTCCTTCCCTTTCATCTTTCACATGCTTCATCCCTGTGACCACACCGTCTCTAAATCATGTGCATATTTGCTTCCCTCTGTATGTATTTCTGCACACTACTCACAACTCTTTCCAAAGATCACATCATCTTCTTCTTTGAAAGTCATACCCCTACAACCTAACAATACATAATCTCCTCTCACTCAACTATTACGCCTACCAACCATCCGCATGAACTCACACACCTCCATCACTAATGATCACGCCTACCCAGGAGTAGCTGGTTTCAGGGACAAGTGGCGGGCAGCGTGGATGGGCGGACGACGACAACAGCACACGGAAAAAAAAGAACTTACCTGCCACCTGCTGCATCGCCACTCTTCTGCTACTCTGCAGCACAGGCTGAGGCTCCCAGACACCCCTACGGCCAAAGCAGACATTTCTCTCATTCTGCTGGCAGCATGAGAGAAGCACCGGGATTCGCCTGAGCGCCCTGGATTTGTGCTCCCACGGGGACTGGGAGCCTGTGCCTGCTGTCTCCAACCCGGCAACGCAGCTTGGGTTGGAGACATCTCAGTGCGCATGTCGGTTTGTCCATCCTAGGACGGCCGGCTAAACCCACATGTGAACTGAGCAGCAGTGCCCATCACTTCTCCTATGCTGTCATCACGGTGGCCCCACCCCCTATGAACTAAAATAAAATGATAATACACCTGTGTTATTGTCATTTTATTTTACAAGTTTTGCGTCTGTGCTGGCGGGGGAGTGACGCTCCTCCGCCATAACGGAGAAGCTGCCGCCACGCCTAACTCCTATTAATGCATTCTACCGCAGAGAAATCGGAGTGAAAGCATGGAATGATTTTTGCTTGAGCACCCAAGACTACAGTGGTAAGGGTAAACAGGTAAGTGCAGGTAAGCGTGGTGGGCGGTGGGGAAGGGCAGCGCGGGGGTTGAGTGAGTGAAAGTGACAAACGATGGGAGAGGGAATGTAAAATAAATAAATAAATAAAAACACTTACCTTGCACTCGCCGCATCACTGACTCGGCGATGCAGCGAGAGCGAGGTAAGTGTTTTTATTTATTTATTTTACATTCCCTACCCAGTCATTTATCACTTTCACACCCCCACCCCTGCCCTGCCCCACTGCGCTTACCTGCACGGGCTGCTACTGCAAGACTAACCACAATAAGCAACAATATCTAATAAAAGTAGACTAGCCACTAACCTGGGCTTCCGGAGCATCATGCTCCCATCGTAAAGCATTTTCAACACCTCATCAGAGGTGGTAAGCACTATATGAATTAAATTACAATACAATTCAATATTTATATGGATTCCATTTAGTTTCATTGTATGATGATTTTTCTCATGTGGGTATTCCAAAATTGTACAGTAGATTCGGCCTAAATCCCCTACATGTTTAGGATGAACCTCACCCCGTGGCTCTTTGTTGGAAATCAAACATCATTTGCTTGGCAGTCCGGCAATGTTTCCAATTGAAGATATATATTCAAGATTGCATCTGTTTCTGTTACAATGGAAATGTGCCTCTAGAAACCGTTATGTTCAGCCGACATGTAAAAAGGGATACCAAAGGGGATGATGGACGGAGCGTTTGAGCAAATCAAACACTCACCCCCAGTCAACTGATCTGGGTTTAATCCATCATCATTCTTTAGCTCACTCCACCACCCCAGTTTAGACATGGCCATATGCAAATCAGTCTGACCCTGTGCCTCATGGGAACAGTCCAGCCCGAACTGCCAAGCCATGTCTTCCCTGGACCGGAAACAGGCATCCTGGGACCGGTTTCTGGCTATTCAGCCGTCATCAGCCAGGCTAGCTTGAATCCAGTGGCAAAGTGAGCAAGGGACCCACGTCTGGGCATACCCTGCCAACTTAGGGCGAACAAAGCGATACCAAAGGGGATGATGGACGGAGCGTTTGAGCAAATCAAACACTCACCCCCAGTCAACTGATCTGGGTTTAATCCATCATCATTCTTTAGCTCACTCCACCACCCCAGTTCAGAC
Organism: Calotriton arnoldi; assembly: GCA_963921515.1. Taxonomy (NCBI): domain Eukaryota; kingdom Metazoa; phylum Chordata; class Amphibia; order Caudata; family Salamandridae; genus Calotriton; species Calotriton arnoldi. Next base: position 178,901 of record CAWUFW010010668.1, read on the forward strand.
ATGGCCATATGCAAATCAGTCTGACCCTGTGCCTCATGGGAACAGTCCAGCCCGAACTGCCAAGCCATGTCTTCCCTGGACCGGAAACAGGCATCCTGGGACCGGTTTCTGGCTATTCAGCCGTCATCAGCCAGGCTAGCTTGAATCCAGTGGCAAAGTGAGCAAGGGACCCATGTCTGGGCATACCCTGCCAACTTAGGGCGAACAAAGTGATACCAAAGGGGATGATGGACGGAGCGTTTGAGCAAATCAAACACTCACCCCCAGTCAACTGATCTGGGTTTAATCCATCATCATTCTTTAGCTCACTCCACCACCCCAGTTCAGACATGGCCATATGCAAATCAGTCTGACCCTGTGCCTCATGGGAACAGTCCAGCCCGAACTGCCAAGCCATGTCTTCCCTGGACCGGAAACAGGCATCCTGGGACCGGTTTCTGGCTATTCAGCCGTCATCAGCCAGGCTAGCTTGAATCCAGTGGCAAAGTGAGCAAGGGACCCACGTCTGGGCATACCCTGTCAACTTAGGGCGAACAAAGCGATACCAAAGGGGATGATGGACGGAGCGTTTGAGCAAATCAAACACTCACCCCCAGTCAACTGATCTGGGTTTAATCCATCATCATTCTTTAGCTCACTCCACCACCCCAGTTCAGACATGGCCATATGCAAATCAGTCTGACCCTGTGCCTCATGGGAACAGTCCAGCCCGAACTGCCAAGCCATGTCTTCCCTGGACCGGAAACAGGCATCCTGGGACCGGTTTCTGGCTATTCAGCCGTCATCAGCCAGGATAGCTTGAATCCAGTGGCAAAGTGAGCAAGGGACCCACGTCTGGGCATACCCTGCCAACTTAGGGCGAACAAAGCGATACCAAAGGGGATGATGGACGGAGCGTTTGAGCAAATCAAACACTCACCCCCAGTCAACTGATCTGGGTTTAATCCATCATCATTCTTTAGCTCACTCCACCACCCCAGTTCAGACATGGCCATATGCAAATCAGTCTGACCCTGTGCCTCATGGGAACAGTCCAGCCCGAACTGCCAAGCCATGTCTTCCCTGGACCGGAAACAGGCATCCGGGGACCGGTTTCTGGCTATTCAGCCATCATCAGCCAGGGTAGCTTGAATCCAGTGGCAAAGTGAGCAAGGGACCCACGTCTGGGCATACCCTGCCAACTTAGGGCGAACAAAGCGATACCAAAGGGGATGATGGACGGAGCGTTTGAGCAAATCAAACACTCACCCCCAGTCAACTGATCTGGGTTTAATCCATCATCATTCTTTAGCTCACTCCACCACCCCAGTTCAGACATGGCCATATGCAAATCAGTCTGACCCTGTGCCTCATGGGAACAGTCCAGCCCGAACTGCCAAGCCATGTCTTCCCTGGACCGGAAACAGGCATCCTGGGACCGGTTTCTCGCTATTCAGCTGTCATCAGCCAGGCTAGCTTGAATCCAGTGGCAAAGTAAGCAAGGGACCCACGTCTGGGCATACCCTGCCAACTTAGGGCGAACAAAGCGATACCAAAGGGGATGATGGACGGAGCGTTTGAGCAAATCAAACACTCACCCCCAGTCAACTGATCTGGGTTTAATCCATCATCATTCTTTAGCTCACTCCACCACCCCAGTTCAGACATGGCCATATGCAAATCAGTCTGACCCTGTGCCTCATGGGAACAGTCCAGCCCGAACTGCCAAGCCATGTCTTCCCTGGACCGGAAACAGGCATCCTGGGATCGGTTTCTGGCTATTCAGCCGTCATCAGCCAGGCTAGCTTGAATCCAGTGGCAAAGTGAGCAAGGGACCCACGTCTGGGCATTCCCTGCCAACTTAGGGCGAACAAAGCGATACCAAAGTGGATGATGGACGGAGCGTTTGAGCAAATCAAACACTCACCCCCAGTCAACTGATCTGGGTTTAATCCATCATCATTCTTTAGCTCACTCCCCCACCCCAGTTCAGATATGGCCATATGCAAAACAGTCTGACCCTGTGCCTCATGGGAACAGTCCAGCCCGAACTGCCAAGCCATGTCTTCCCTGGACCGGAAACAGGCATCCTGGGATTTGTGCTCCCACGGGGACTGGGAGCCTGTGCCTGCTGTCTCCAACCCGGCAACGCAGCTTGGGTTGGAGACATCTCAGTGCGCATGTCGGTTTGTCCATCCTAGGACGGCCGGCTAAACCCACATGTGAACTGAGCAGCAGTGCCCATCACTTCTCCTATGCTGTCATCACGGTGGCCCCACCCCCTAGACTCTGCCCTATGAACTAAAATAAAATGATAATACACCTGTGTTATTGTCATTTTATTTTACAAGTTTTGCGTCTGTGCTGGCGGGGGAGTGACGCTCCTCCGCCATAACGGAGAAGCTGCCGCCACGCCTAACTCCTATTAATGCATTCTACCGCAGAGAAATCGGAGTGAAAGCATGGAATGATTTTTGCTTGAGCACCCAAGACTACAGTGGTAAGGGTAAACAGGTAAGTGCAGGTAAGCGTGGTGGGCGGTGGGGAAGGGCAGCGCGGGGGTTGAGTGAGTGAAAGTGACAAACGATGGGAGAGGGAATGTAAAATAAATAAATAAATAAAAACACTTACCTTGCACTCGCCGCATCATTGACTCGGCGATGCAGCGAGAGCGAGGTAAGTGTTTTTATTTATTTATTTTACATTCCCTACCCAGTCATTTATCACTTTCACACCCCCACCCCTGCCCTGCCCCACTGCGCTTACCTGCACGGGCTGCTACTGCAAGACTAACCACAATAAGCAACAATATCTAATAACAGTAGACTAGCCACTAACCTGGGCTTCCGGAGCATCATGCTCCCATCGTAAAGCATTTTCAACACCTCATCAGAGGTGGTAAGCACTATATGAATTAAATTACAATACAATTCAATATTTATATGGATTCCATTTAGTTTCATTGTATGATGATTTTTCTCATGTGGGTATTCCAAAATTGTACAGTAGATTCGGCCTAAATCCCCCTACATGTTTAGGATGAACCTCACCCCGTGGCTCTTTGTTGGAAATCAAACATCATTTGCTTGGCAGTCCGGCAATGTTTCCAATTGAAGATATATATTCAAGATTGCATCTGTTTCTGTTACAATGGAAATGTGCCTCTAGAAACCGTTATGTTCAGCCGACATGTAAAAGGGATACCAAAGGGGATGATGGACGGAGCGTTTGAGCAAATCAAACACTCACCCCCAGTCAACTGATCTGGGTTTAATCCATCATCATTCTTTAGCTCACTCCACCACCCCAGTTTAGACATGGCCATATGCAAATCAGTCTGACCCTGTGCCTCATGGGAACAGTCCAGCCCGAACTGCCAAGCCATGTCTTCCCTGGACCGGAAACAGGCATCCTGGGACCGGTTTCTGGCTATTCAGCCGTCATCAGCCAGGCTAGCTTGAATCCAGTGGCAAAGTGAGCAAGGGACCCACGTCTGGGCATACCCTGCCAACTTAGGGCGAACAAAGCGATACCAAAGGGGATGATGGACGGAGCGTTTGAGCAAATCAAACACTCACCCCCAGTCAACTGATCTGGGTTTAATCCATCATCATTCTTAACTCACTCCACCACCCCAGTTCAGACATGGCCATATGCAAATCAGTCTGACCCTGTGCCTCATGGGAACAGTCCAGCCCGAACTGCCAAGCCATGTCTTCCCTGGACCGGAAACAGGCATCCTGGGACCGGTTTCTGGCTATTCAGCCGTCATCAGCCAGGCTAGCTTGAATCCGGTGGCAAAGTGAGCAAGGCAACCACGTCTGGGCATACCCTGCCAACTTAGGGCGAACAAAGCGATACCAAAGGGGATGATGGACGGAGCGTTTGAGCAAATCAAACACTCACCCCCAGTCAACTGATCTGGGTTTAATCCATCATCATTCTTTAGCTCACTCCACCACCCCAGTTCAGACATGGCCATATGCAAATCAGTCTGACCCTGTGCCTCATGGGAACAGTCCAGCCCGAACTGCCAAGCCATGTCTTCCCTGGACCGGAAACAGGCATCCTGGGACCGGTTTCTGACTATTCAGCCGTCATCAGCCAGGCTAGCTTGAATCCAGTGGCAAGGTGAGCAAGGGACCCACGTCTGGGCATACCTTGCCAACTTAGGGCGAACAAAGCGATACCAAAGGGGATGATGGACGGAGCGTTTGAGCAAATCAAACACTCACCCCCAGTCAACTGATCTGGGTTTAATATATCATCATTCTTTAGCTCACTCCACCACCCCAGTTCAGACATGGCCATATGCAAATCAGTCTGACCCTGTGCCTCATGGGAACAGTCCAGCCCGAACTGCCAAGCCATGTCTTCCCTGGACCGGAAACAGGCATCCTGGGACCGGTTTCTGGCTATGCAGCCGTCATCAGCCAGGCTAGCTTGAATCCAGTGGCAAAGTGAGCAAGGGACCCACGTCTGGGCATACCCTGCCAACTTAGGGCGAACAAAGCGATACCTAAGTTGGCAGGGTATGCCCAGACGTGGGTCCCTTGCTCACTTTGCCACTGGATTCAAGATAGCCTGGCTGATGAGGGTTTTGAACCCGAAACCGGTCCCAGGATGCTTGTTTCCGGTCCAGGGAAGACATGGCTTGGCAGTTCGGGCTGGACTGTTCCCATGAGGCACAGGGTCAGACTGATTTGCATATGGCCATGTCTGAACTGGGGTGGTGGAGTGAGCTTAAGAATGATGATGGATTAAACCCAGATCAGTTGACTGGGGTGAGTGTTTGATTTGCTCTAACGCTCCGTCCATTATCCCCTTTGGTATTGCTTTGTTCGCCCTAAGTTGGCAGGGTATGCCCAGACGTGGGTCCCTTGCTCACTTTGCCACTGGATTCAAGATAGCCTGGCTGATGAGGGTTTTGAACCCGAAACCGGTCCCAGGATGCTTGTTTCCGGTCCAGGGAAGACATGGCTTGGCAGTTCGGGCTGGACTGTTCCCATGAGGCACAGGGTCAGACTGATTTGCAAATGGCCATGTCTGAACTGGGGTGGTAGAGTAAGCTAAAGAATGATGATGGATTAAACCCAGATCAGTTGACTGGGGGTGAGGTTTTGATTTGCTCTAACGCTCCGTCCATTATCCCCTTTGGTATTGCTTTGTTCGCCCTAAGTTGGCAGGGTATGCCCAGACGTGGGTCCCTTGCTCACTTTGCCACTGGATTCAAGATAGCCTGGCTGATGAGGGTTTTGAACCCGAAACCGGTCCCAGGATGCTTGTTTCGGTCCAGGGAAGACATGGCTTGGCAGTTCGGGCTGGACTGTTCCCATGAGGCACAGGGTCAGACTGATTTGCATATGGCCATATCTGAACTGGGGTGGTGGAGTGAGCTAAAGAATGATGATGGATTAAACCCAGATCAGTTGACTGGGGGTGAGTGTTTGATTTGCTCTAACGCTCCGTCCATTATCCCCTTTGGTATTGCTTTGTTCGCCCTAAGTTGGCAGGGTATGCCCAGACGTGGGTCCCTTGCTCACTTTGCCACTGGATTCAAGATAGCCTGGCTGATGAGGGTTTTGAACCCGAAACCGGTCCCAGGATGCTTGTTTCCGGTCCAGGGAAGACATGGCTTGGCAGTTCGGGCTGGACTGTTCCCATGAGGCACAGGGTCAGACTGATTTGCATATGGCCATGTCTGAACTGGGGTGGTAGAGTGAGCTAAAGAATGATGATGGATTAAACCCAGATCAGTTGACTGAGGGTGATTGTTTGATTTGCTCTAACGCTCCGTCCATTATCCCCTTTGGTATTGCTTTGTTCGCCCTAAGTTGGCAGGGTATGCCCAGACGTGGGTCCCTTGCTCACTTTGCCACTGGATTCAAGATAGCCTGGCTGATGAGGGTTTTGAACCCGAAACCGGTCCCAGGATGCTTGTTTCCGGTCCAGGGAAGACATGGCTTGGCAGTTCGGGCTGGACTGTTCCCATGAGGCACAGGGTCAGACTGATTTGCATATGGTCATGTCTGAACTGGGGTGGTGGAGTGAGCTAAAGAATGATGATGGATTAAACCCAGATCAGTTGACTGGGGGTGAGTGTTTGATTTGCTCTAACGCTCCGTCCATTATCCCCTTTGGTATTGCTTTGTTCGCCCTAAGTTGGCAGGGTATGCCCAGACGTGGGTCCCTTGCTCACTTTGCCACTAGATTCAAGATAGCCTGGCTGATGAGGGTTTTGAACCCGAAACCGGTCCCAGGATGCTTGTTTCCGGTCCAGGGAAGACATGGCTTGGCAGTTCGGGCTGGACTGTTCCCATGAGGCACAGGGTCAGACTGATTTGCATATGGCCATGTCTGAACTGGGGAGGTGGAGTGAGCTAAAGAATGATGATAGATTAAACCCAGATCAGTTGACTGGGGGTGAGTGTTTGATTTGCTCTAACGCTCCGTCCATTATCCCCTTTGGTATTGCCATGTAAAAAGGGGCAGCCATTTGTAAGCAGGTTTGAGGTAAACACGCGCCACCTACGTGCAATGCTGGTATAGGCAAGAGATTCCCGTGAGATGGTGGGCACTTCACACTGTAACAATGGTCTCAATGCCCATATAAGAGAGCAGACTGCTGTGCCAGTCTGTGCTCAATTGCACATGCCCATATTTTAAGGAAGTGCAAGAGTGACCGTACTGTCTGCGGATTATGCAGCTAATGCACAAGACACGACAAACAGTGCCTATTGCCCAGCTCCCTGCATTCAGCCAAGCCATAGTGTCAACTTTGTTGACTACAAACTGGAAGCTTCGATTACCCTGGCTCACAAACAATGTCCAGGTGTATAAGCAAACAAGCATTGGCAATGTTGATATACTAATATATTACAAAAAAGCCTGCTGCAGTTAAAAAAATTGTTAGTGTCAGTGTTTTTTGGTGTTGATTTGATGTGCTAAGAAACACAATACTCCCAATAAAAATATTTCTTAATAATTAAAAACACTAAACTCTCCCTACATGTCAGTGTGTTATGTTTCACTTTGTAATGTACTGTAATTAATTCAACCCTTGTGGAGACGTATCCCACCGTCCCACCAGAGAGAGTAGGCACAACAATAAGCCAACTAAGACTATTAGTATTATTAATAGTTCAATTAAACTAAGAAATTTTACAGCCTCTGCTGTATTCCATCTTCTACTGACACTGAAACAAAATTTATAGAGAAACTCTAAACATTAAAATTAAAAAATTTCTTTAAAACAATAATAATATATTTTACTTCTCCTTTTCTTATTTCTATTGAAAACAATGATCAAAACAACATTTACCCCACATTTTTTTTTAAAAATACATCTCAGTTCATGCTCTCAAAACATTATTTTCCTTTTTTTAGATTTGAGTCTGTTTTTCAGGCTACTAACTATGGGCCTGATTTTAGATCTTGGTGGACGGATTCCTCCGTCACAACAGAATATAAATCCCATTATATCCTATGTCTTTAACAGTCTTTTCAGAAATGTAATTTGTTTTTCTTCTTTGATTCACTTTCAGGTTCCCATTCAAATGTCTATTGACATTTGTTTATTGGACTGTAGATCTCTGATTCTGACTCTTCCTCTTCTTCAGATACTGTTACTAGATATACCCATTCAGGTGGCACACAATTGTTATATGGAGTACTCTTCTTGCTGGAATTTTAGCCCCGGTGATTCACTTTCACTTTATTTTTAATGTAATTCAGTGACTTGTTTCCTTCAGCTGTTTTGTTTTCACCTGAAACTACTGTTGAATCTTCTCCATTCAGTAATGAACTCTGACCAATTTCAAAGCCATGATTTCCTCCGGGGGTTGTTCCCTCTGATTTTCAATCAGAGTTTTTTGTTGTTTGGATCAGAGACTAATTCTTCTTGCTGCCACTTATGCCTTTGACATTGCAACCGTTTTTCACTCTGACCCTCGACTTGAAACTGGACAGCATTGCTTGTACCTTCACCAGGATTTCTATGAACTCATTATTTTCACCAGTGTCACCCTCAGGTTCACTTACAACATGTCTCCCCCTACTAGACCCACACTGTGAATTAGTTTTTGTTTTTACCACATCTTCCTCCACCACCTTCACTCTTTTGTGCAAGCGTGTAGATTGACTGTCGGATTCTGGCACACTTTACTGCAGTGTTCATCATGAAGATCACCTGGTATGCCCCATTTCAGCATTCCTCAAGACACTTTTTCCTCATGTCTATTCTATCAAGTCATCAGGGCTCAGCTCTTCGCAGTGTACTTCTTTTGTTGCTTCGGTTGCCAAGTTCACCTGTTGAGAAATAGATGTAATCAGAAACTGAAACAAGTACAGCTGACGGTAGATAAGCCAATCTCATTGATCTGCCCATTTACATTTCTTATCTTCTGTAGCTTCCTCTTAAAGGTCTGTCAGTTTGCTCATAGAAGCTTGGATTGAATTTAGCAAGAAACATTTGACATTTTCTGTAATTTGCATATAATTTATTCTTGATTAATTTTGCCCAGTTTCGTGAACCACTGTTTTTCAAGTGCACAGTATCTAGCAACTTATCAGCATACTTGTTTTCAAGAGAGACCATATCCTTTCCAGCCTTTTGGGCAGCACACTTGTCTACAGCAATTTCTTAGATCATGTATGCAGAGACTATTCTTAATGTGAGCTCCAGAAGATGTCATATAACCTCTCTGTGACCACAGTTAACTAAAATCATGGACCACTTCAAGACCATACTGGCTGTCTGGATAAATCGTCACATTTAAATTTTCTGCCAAGCAACAAGCTTTTGTTAATGCAACCAACTCTACCACTTGTGCTGAAGTTACATTTGGCACATATGATGCTTCAAGAATCTTGCAAATGTATCATACTGCATAGGCAGCCTTCAGTGCTCGATAATGGACTCTAAAACAAGAACCATCAAGAAACAAAATCAGATCAGCCATTTCATGAGGAATCTCTTGGATATCTGAATGAATAAAAGTATTTTGAATAGCGTACAGCTACTCCTAGGAGTGTCTGTGTGCTGGGGACTGTGAAGCAAAATAAACTAAACCTTTACACTAGTGTATCTAGTCTTGATTTGGTACTTAAGTCTGTAACTTCGATACCATTGTGTTCAGATTCATTATCATCATTATCATCATTTCTCCTGTCTTCACCTCTTTTGTTTGAAATTGGAAGCAATGTGGCTGGGTCCCTTCCTAATTGAGATGTTCTCTGCTGCCAGTATGAATTGTTCATACTTGGTCAATTGACTATTTGTCATATGCTGGATTCATGCTCGTTTCAACAAAATCTCAACAGAATGTAGTACACATACAACCAAAGTAAGTCCCATCATAATCCATTTGATTTTTTCAACTGTGATACAACCAGCTGCAACCAATTTCTATCAACCAGGAAGACTTACAGCTGCTGGATCCAACACAGCTGAATGGTAGGCCACAGGCCTAATTATTCCTCCATGTTTCTGAGAAAGTATTGATAGTGCACACCCACCACTTTCATGGAAATAAAGAAAGTCAAATAGTAGTCAGGCATTCCAAGGGCAGGTGCATTACAAAACCTTTCTCTCAATACTCAGAATGCTTCTGAACATTCTTCGTCAAATGGTACCAGATCTTTTATATCACAATAGGTCAACCTTATTTAAGGTTTTGCAATCAAGGGAAAGTTTGGAATACATTGAAGACTGTAGCCTACACTTCCCAGAAACATCATCACCTTCCTCTGAGTGATAGGAAGATTCCATTTCAGAAATGCAGAAACACGTTTTTCAAGACTTTACTTGCTCCTTTCTCAATATGATAACCAAGATAGATTACTTCCTTTTTACAATGCTGCATGTTTGTTTGAGAAATGTTGTGACCACTATTAACTAAATGATTCATCAAAGCAATTATGTAAAGTTTACAGTCTTGTTTTGTCTTGGATGCGACCAATAAGTCATCAATATATTGCACCAAGTTCAAAGTACAAGGCAATCTTACATTTTCCAGCTCTTTCTTAATAATTTGACAAAAAATTGAAGGACTTTCCGTATACCCTTGTGGAATTCTAGACCAAAGGAGAACTTTTTTAAAAATTGAAAAGAAATTGTCTCTCTTCATGGAGAGGAATAGAGAAGAAAGCTTGGCATAAGTCAATGACAATATACCATTCGGCATCTGATGAAATATGGAACAGGATTGCTGCTATGTTCGGTACCATTGGACAGAAGGAATTACTATTTTGTTAATTTTGCTTAAATCCTGCACTAATATCCATTTACCAATTGGTTTCTTTATCCTCATTACGGGAGAATTACAATGGCTAAATAGCACTTTCCCAAGAATTTTCCTGCTCAATAATTTTTTCAATGAGAGGCTTCATTCCTTCTTCTGCTTCGCTTTAAAGTTTACATTGTCCAGCTCTGGGAAACACAGAATTAGGTTTCACTCTACTTTTCACTGGTTCTGCAATTTTTATTAATCCTGTCTCTTTACCAGAGAAATTCCACACCTCTTCTTTGACAGCATGTCTTAAATCCAGAAGTAAGTCATCTTTAGTCAGCAGTGGGAACAACTGAACTCTTGAATCTTGTGAGTTAATTTTAAACACTGAGTCCTCAACTTGGGTTTCAATTGCAACACCATCCGGTGAGCAAAAGTTATACAATTCATCTTTCATAACAAGTCTCCGCCCAATTTATTCACAGGACTTGAATCGCACAAAATTAACTAAACTATTTTCTTTTTTCTCAAAAGAATTGTATCTATTTAAGACTTAGAAAACAACAGCAGGATTTTAAAAAAGGAACATGGTACAGTGAGTGTGCAGACGCATACTTTAAAATAAACCTGTACGGAGTTCGTAGAGTTCCACGTTGCTGAAGTCCGCAAAGTGACAAAAAAAACGTTGCCGCACTACGCGGAGTTCTGCAAGCGGCGGAGTGTGCTTGGTCCAGCCTGTTCGTGTTGATTTTCAGCACCAGGTGTTTGTCCTGCACTATAAAAAGCAACACGAACGGCACCATGCGCAGCGCAAAGAGGGTGCGGCTTCATTTCTGCCGTGAGAGTAGATTTTCTATTGCAGCTGCAACTTTCTCAACACGAACGGAAGGTTTCTCAACACGAGCGGTCACGACCACCCGCAACCGCCCGCATTGAGATATCCGACCGCCCGCATTGAGAAATCTCACCAGGAGGTGGATTTTTCTCTCTCGCGCTGGCCAACTTGACATTGGGGAGCACGAGCGAGGAAAAATCTTGCCGGGAGATGGATTTTCCTCGCTCGCACTCGCCAACTTGATGTTGGGGAGCATGGGCGAAGAAAAAAACTTAGAGTTGAGTTTTTTGGAACTCCATGTGCTCCGCGGAGTGCAGAAAACTTCGCAAAATCCTCGAATGGAGCGGAGTTTACCGCCTAGGCTTACTTTATACATTTCCTCATAAGCATTGTGTATATTACACATGAAAATATAAAGATAAAATTAATTTCTCGAGCAACACAACTAAGAACAAAATATGTCTCTCTTTCATGTTAATTTGAACACTATGGGCCCCATTAGGATGGCGGGCGGACTTCAGTCTGCCCGCCATCCTCGCGGTGCTGGAACCGGCCGCCAGACGTGCGGCGGTCCCGCACCGCTGATTAGGATGCAACGGACACCCTGGCAGTCGCATTCCGCATATTTGGCATTGCGGCGGGTGCTGCTGTAAGCAGCACCCGCCGCATTGCCAAATTGGCATGTTGTGCATTCCCATGCACAACGTGCCAGGCACCGCGCGGTGCCTGCCACCTTGTGCATGGGAATGCAGGGGGGTACCATGGGTACCCCCCAAGTGCACCCCCCCCGGGGGGCCCGCAACGGGCCCCCAAAGCACATCTACACCAGCCTTTCCATGGCGGCATCACTGCCATGGAAAGGCCTTTTGAGACACACATCCTAATATGGATGGCGGTGCCTCCTAGGCACCACCACCATATTAAGGCCCAATTCCGCACGGCCGGCAATCGGAACGATTGCCGAGCGGCGGACGCACTTTCCGTCCGCCGCGGTAGCCCCGCCATTATAATATGGCGGGGGGTAAATCGGGTAGAGATGGCGGGCGGTTCACCACCGCCTGGCTCGCGATGGTGATCCGCCCGCCATCCTAATCACCCCCCATGTTTGTATTGCGTACTGTGTATAAAAACATAATGGTACTTAACTGTGAGTCAACCCAGAATTTTATTAGAATAAGCTTGAAAAAAGGCCATGATATCAAATAATATGTCTTCAAGGCATTTTTTTTTTTTTGCAATAAAATCAGGCACAGCAGCCCAGATAGGTCTACTGGGAGTTTTCCATGGATACGTTTGTAAGGAGACATTATCCACACCATTAATAAATGAGAACCGTTCCCTCCAAGCAGCAAAAAACACAGTAAGAATGTTTTTCCAGTTTAGGAAAATGATCTTATAAACTAAAACAGTGGCGTAGCTAGAGCTTTCGACTCTCGGGCGATCCCTTCATTTGCCGCCCAGTACCGTAAAGGGGGGGGGCAGTGCTGGTCAAAGATGAAAGATGCCGAGAACGGGTGGGGGAGAGGTGGGGGCATTCAGAAACAAAACTTACCTTGCACTCGTGGCTCGCCGCCGCCCCCCAAATTGTGACGCCCGGGGCGGACCGCCCCCACCCCCACCACCAGCTACGCCACTGCACTAAAGTAAGCATTAGGTCCAACAGATTTTTGTCTGTCTCATGTTTTAAATGGGTATCAAGTAGACCAGTAATTAGATATGTAAATTCTTCCTCCAGATGAATTTTGAAGACTTTTTGATAGAATCAAATATATCTTTTCAAAAACTTTCAAGTGTGGGGCAGTAGAAAATTATATGTAGTAGATTACTGGTGTGAATATTGGAGTTCCAGCACATGGGGTCTTGTCGTAGCTTCAATTTGTGTAAACAATAAGGAGTCCAAAATGTTCGGTGTAGAAGCATACATTTTATTTTGTGATATCAAAGGTGTGATGTTGTTAGTAAAAGAGGATTTCCATATTTGTGTCCAATTAAAAAATTTGGTTTTCTTCGAGTAGTCATCCTCCTTTGTACTTGTATTTTCTGCATTAATTTTGTTGATTTAGTTTGTAGAAACTTACAGGTTTTGGAAACCTCATATCCGGTCTCAGTTAAATTATAGATAAACTGGGATAGAAAAGGATCTCTATCCATCATTAGTAGTTTATTCAAGCAAACTTTCAGTTTACAAATCTATAAAAATCAATATTCTTCAAAGCGATGTATATTTGTACCCACAACAATCTCTTGGGAGGCCAAGTCAAATCACTGTAGTGATTGATCATCCAATTTAATTTACAGTTTTTCCAAATGGAGGCCATTTATTCGAGTTCCGAATTTTGTTATCTAGAAGTTAATCAACTTTTAGGGTGGCCTTTTAGTGTTGCCTGAGATATGCCTAGAGTGCAAGGGATTGATTTTGTGCATAGAGAGATACAAGATTAATTTGGCAATAGGCAAAGTCGAAGTTTCTGCATGCAACCACAATAGGCGGTAATCTTCCCTCTGTTAAGCCACCAAGTGCCTTGTTTAAAAAGGAAGGCTGTTTGATAAGTTCTAAAGTCAGCCAAATTAACTCCGCCCAGCTCTTTTGACGGTCTAATTTCTTTAAGGAGAATCTAGGCCTTTTGTTTTCTCAAAGAAATGTTTTAAATAACCCATCTAATTTACTTGGAAAGTCATTTGAGAAAATTAGGGGAATTAAACTTATTAAATAATTAACAATAGATGTTATCATCATTTTCAAAGTTTCAAGCCTTCCCCCCATGATAGAAATTTCAGAGACCAACTCTAAGTTTGTGATTTTTTTAATTGTCATTGTTTTTATTGTCATGCTAGACCAGAGGTACCCGATCCAATATCTCTCTAGGGCCATGGTTATTTAATAATTTTACTTCTGATTTGTGTCTTTTAAGAGTGGTGTCTGAATTAATGAGTTTTCCTTTTCAGGAGATCGTTTGTCTAATCTAGGTTGACGTATTTTGTTCCTAGGAGCCCTGGAGTAAATGCATTAGCCAGGTTAGATTACCGCTGAACAGGGTTCTGGGTCTGCCTAGTGTGAATCGGGTTAAACCGGTACTGAAAGGGTGCTGCTCTTGTTTTCTATTGCTTGTGAACTTTTTTTTAACTTGCTTATTTCTTCCTATTTTAGGTTGAGCAGGCAAGGTTTATTTTGTTTTATTTAGAGTAAGTTTATTGAGAAGAGAGATTTGCAGTTGTTTTCCTTATTAATATAGAAGGCCCGCTGTCATTGGTTAGTCAGTCATGGAGCTGCGCTGTGACTGGTGAGACGTCACCACAGAGCTGCGCGGTCGTTGGTTGGTTACCAACAGAGCCGCACTATGAAAGGAGCAAAAGTTTTATAAATTACCTTTTACATTCCAGACCTCCTCCATATACTGACGGGCTACAGAGACAAGTACCTTATTCTAATTGTGTCATTGTAACAGATACAGGTGCAGCAGGGGACAGTATGGCTGTAACAGCACAGGGAACAACTACATCTGTGGTTGCAAGTACCAAAGCAAGTGCTCCATTTGAGACTGAAATGACAGCATTGCAGGGTAAAAGCAAAGATACAATAGCTGTTCCTCAAATTCAGACTGATCACTTGTTATTACAGTTGTGGTCGAAGAGATTCCTTCAGAAAGAACTATAAATGTTGAATTTGGAGAAATTTTAAGTTGGACGATTGAGTTAAACAGATTAATGAGATACAATCTTGGTGAAATTACATACTTGATCAAAGAAGCAACCAGATGTGTGAATGAAGCACACAACAGATTGGAATAATTGGCTGATGAGTGCAAAGTTGACATCAGCAAAATGAAAAATGCGAGAAAGGATTAGAAAAGGGATTTTACTCATGATGAAACAAAGGAATTGGGTTTAATGACCTTAAGAGCTCACATTAAAGATTTAGTTGGAAAAAACAAGGGAGTGGAGTGACTTGAAGAAATACAGACAATGGTGGAAGGGAGGGACGTCAAGTAAAAAGAAAGCAAGAGAGGCAAGAAGGAATGCGAAGGGATCAGTCAGTGATTCATAAGCAGATACAATTTTAGAGTTTCCATTGAGAGAAGTACATGGAAGGAATGTAGTGCATACGCCTTGGATGAGGGCTGATCTCTATGCTTTTACTACAAACTTTCCAAAATTTAGAGAAGAGCCTGAAAGGTGGTACAAGGAAGTTCAGTTCATAGGTTGACTACGGTGTCGCAAATGCTGTGGATTGATTTTGATTAATTGTTTGAAGTTGTGGTTCCTAGTGGTTTGTGGCCTGAATGTAACGTTGCTGTTGATTGGCCAACTGAAGAAACAGCTAAGGTTGCACATAATAATGCTACTTTTGATGAGGTAGCTAATAAATATAGATAGGTGATTGAACATTTGAAAAAGAAGGTGCCTGAAAAGGATATTAATTAGGCAAGGAGTTTGAGAACTTCACAACAGCCAAAAGAGTCAGTGCATGCTTATTATGAGAGTCTTTTCCAGATTTTGAAGAAGCACAACGGAGTCGAAGATCCAGAGAAAAATGGTGTTACTGGATTCATCTCTGCTTTTAGTATGGGTCTATGTCTGGAGCTTAGTATTCACATATAGCAAAGTGAAATGTGCTGGGAGACAAATAGTATGATGAAATTTTGAAGCTAGCAAAATACAGAAGTTATCGGTTTGGCAAAAAGCAAAAGAAAATCAAGGAGAAGCTAATTGTTACCAAGACAAAGCAATTTGAGAAGAGTACCCGGATTCAGTTAATGGGTTTGGGATTTGGGTTATGGGCATTCTGGGAATACTGGAATGAGTGGAATGTCTTCAATGCAAGGTGTGACAATGGGAAATTGAGCAATGCAGATGCAAGGGTATTGAAGAGGGATAGTGAATAATTCGGGAATTAATTCAAATATTGAGATGCTGAAGAAGAACACTGCTTGTCATTTCTGTGGTAGAGTCAGCACTGGAAGCAGCAATATAGACAAAATCCAGATAGAATTAAAAATTAATGTGTTACCCAGATGCAGAAAAACATATTCTCAACCGTCTCAGCCCTACTGACTTTCTTCCGTGCAGAGTGTGAATGATCAGAAACAGTTTCATATGACAGTTCCTACAAGCCCCAGCGTTGCATTTGATCAAATGGAAGTATCATTCACATTAAATTCAAGGTTCTGACAGTGAAAATGGCTGTGTATGCTGGCGATGTCCTAGTCGTGACTGAAGAGTCCACCCATTGGATCCAAGCATTAATGAATACTATAGAAGAATTCTCAAGTGTCTCTATGAGGCACCTCACAAAACTCACTATCTTATGCAGACAAGTAAACCACAATATCTTGAGATCTTGGGTTTTGACAAATTCGATAACCAAGTCAATCAGTAACAAAACAAAACTGTTATAACTCAGAAACACAAATATGAACAATACATCAAAACAACAGTGACCAAAGCACCAGTTAAACCCAAAAGCAGCATTGCATAGCCAAAAACCTCACACATTGCATAGCAATCCATCTCACAACTGAAGCCTCAGCAACGTACCATAGAGACCCTAGAAACACTCACAATAAACACAATCATTCCACCCTGCCATACTTACATGCCAAATCATTCAAGAACAGTATTGCAAGTCAGGTTTCTCTGCAAAATCCTGATTCTGGAAACTCCACGAGGGAAAATCCACTACCTCTGTGGACTGAGCAAAGGAGGAAAAGAGGGACTCCCTATACCAAAAGGAGGTGTTCTTTAATGTGCAACCATCCTCTGCTACCAAAGAGCTGTGGGAGCTAATCAAGGGTACCTCAAAATTGAGACACCCCAAAAAAATCCACCTCAACCAGATTTTCCACAATCTACTGTATTAGAGACAGTGTTAAATCTCAGTTTCCTAAGGCAATGTATCCCTGTGTTAAGGCTCTCCTAAATCACCAAAATCAAGCAAAATATAGTAAATAAATAATTTAGATCAAATAAAATGAAGCGAGCCTAATCCATAACTGAGTTCTAGATCAATGAAAAGTTAAAGGGATTTATTACAAAATTCAAAAATAAGCAGTACAGGGCAAATTCCATGAAGGCTCTCAAATCCAAAGTATGTAAAATCAAAAAGTATTCTAAGTCCCAATGGGCAGCAAAATCAGAAAAGAACAGGCTGCATCCCTAGTAGAATATGAAAGTCTTCTGTCTCACCCCCAAAATCGAGGGTTTTTATACATCATTCTGTCATAGGAAACTTTGCAGAATCTTCATGGTGTGAGCAAGTGCAAAATTTCTTCAGCAAATCAGAGCACATGAACTTTTTCAAAATCGTTATGGTGTGAGCATCAGAGCAGATGAAAAATAAACACGATTACCTTAACACCTAAGCACTATTAATTTTCTTGAATAATTATTCAACCCCTCTATGCTAATACGATCCAGAGATGTACAAACAAACAAATTACATTTACATTTACATTGACATTTTTGCACTATTTGAATGACTAGATTTAATTGAAGCAACAGAAGACATAATAATATATAGGCAATTACATCTGAGTATGAGAAGTTCACCATAAACAGAACATTAACAGTAAAAGTTATTCTAGCACATTGCAGCTTGACTATGTTCTGTAGAGCTTGTGTGGAGAGGTTGTGCACTGTGGAGGGAAGCACTGAATGAGTGACAGGGATGGCTTCCATCTTAGTTATAATTGTGGCTGCACAGAAAATGTGGCCTAACTAACATAATTAATAAATACATTTTTATACATCAATGAAAATTCGTTTCAAAAACATTTGTATCAATTTGATCTGTAGATGTGAAATTGTGCGTGAGAATGCATATTGCACATTTGGTCATTGTAGTGTTAGAAATGGGGGTCTCTAGTTGGCAATGGTTTGCACCTTTGTCCAAATAGGGACCCTTCATTCTAGTCAGGATAAGGGGGATACCCTTCTAAAATAACCCCTGCTCACCCCGTTGGTAGCTTGGCATGAGCAGTCAGGCTTATCTCAGAGGCAGTGTGTAAAGCATTTGCACATAACCAACAGTAATATAGTGAAAACACTACAAAAGGACACCACACCAGTTTTAGAAAAATAACCAGTAATTTATCTGTGCAAACAAGAACAAAAACGATAAAAATCCACCATGCAGTTCTTAGAAATATCAATAAGCAAAAAAAGACTTAAAATACAGTTCCTTGAAGTCGATAGCTCCGTCTGGGGACATCACAGCGTCGTGAACAACAAATCCAAACAGTTCTGGCAGACCGCGGCATCGCAGGCCAGATACGGTGTCGGGAAGACCCGCAAAACAGTACCTTTTGAAATGCAGGGCGTTGGTGACCTCTCGTTGAGCTCTGAAGAGCCGGCGTCCGCAGGTGTCGGTTTCCAGAGGTCGGTGCAGGAGTCGTCGGGCCCTTAAAGTCACACGCGCTGCAGATCGAACTCCTCGGGGTTAAAGTCAGGAGCGCCGGCATCGGCAGGCATCGGGGCTGCGGTGCACAGTGCAGCGGTGCAGCGTGCAGTGCCCTCAGGTCGCGGTGCCGGCATCGGCTTGGTAACGGTTGCCCAGCGGCATCAGTAATACCAGGGTAAGAAGTGATGCGGTGCTCGTTGCGGTGCTTACAGGTCACGGTGCAAGCAGCGTCGTCGTTGTTGCGGAAGTGATGTCGTCGGCGGTCAAACCGGAGTCGATGGCGCCGGCGTTGTTAGGCCAAGGCTGCGGTGCGTAATAAGGGTGGTGCATCATTTAACTTACGAGCGGTGCCCTCAAACCACGGTGCAAGCAGCGGCTTTGATGTCGGCGTGGACTGGCGTTGTCGGTGATACCAGGATGGCGGCTTGAAGCGAGGCGGTGCGAAGTGCGGTGCCCCCAGGTCGCGGTGCAAGCAGCGGCTTGGTGGCATCGTCGGGCGTCGGCGGCGGTGAGACCAGGGTTGCGGTGCGAAGTGTGGCGGTGCCCTCTGCGGTGTCTTCAGGACACAGAGCCAGCAGCGGCATCGGTGAGAGCGTCAGTTTCTTTTTTCTTCTGGTGCAGCACAAAACACACAGTTCCCAGTGCTGGTAGCAGATGAACTTGAAGTCTTTGCTGTTCTTGAGACTTCTTGAACAGGGGGCAAGTTCTACCTCAAGTCCTTGGAGAAACTCAAACAAAAAAGTTGCAGAAAGGTCAGTCCAGTCCTTTCTGTGCCCAAGACAGAAGCAGCCACTGCAGGCCAACACAGCAAAGCACACAGCAAAGTGGTAGTTCCTCCTCACAGTTTCTCCATCTCTTCTTCTTAGCAGGTTCCTTAGTTCAGCAGTAATCTAAAGTTCTGGGGTCTGGGCCCCAATATTTATGCCACATTTTCATTTGTTCTCTTGTGGCAAAAGTCTCTCAGCTCAGTCCAAACCAGTTTTGTCCTTTCTGGCCCAGCGTCCTGGCAGGAGGTGGAGACAGCATTGTGCAAGGGAAACAGGGCCTATTCAGGGGCAGGGAAATATCCTCCCACCACTCTAAATGCAGACCAGGCCTATTCAGGTGCTAGTAAAACTCCTCCTAATACTGTGACTGTAGCCCAGGTCTTTGCAGCCCAGTCCTGATTCAGCCAGGAAAGGCAGGACACAACTCGACATCCCCAGTGGCTGTCTACAGTGAATACACATCCCCAGCCCCTGTCACTCCAAAGCCAGACAGTCAATCCACAACCCAGCAGAGGCACACAGGATGGCTATGCAAGAAAATATCAACTTTCTAAAAGTAGTATTTTAAAGCACACAACATAAAAATCATCTTTACTAAAAGATGCATTTTAACATTCTGAGTTCAGGCATATTAAACTCAACTTCTCCATCTTGTCCCAATGGGAAGTTATACTTGTAAGATGTTACAAAGTATCTCCCATTCTATCCTATGGGACAGATTGCCTTTCAATAATGAAAAACAAAATACACTGTATTTCACTATCAGGACATGTCACACACACACACCAGTACATGTCCTACCTTTCACATACACTGCACCCTGCCCACAGGGGTACCTTGGGCCTACCTAAAGGGTGTCTTACATATAAGAAAAGGAAAGGAAAGGAAAGGGTAGGGCCTGGCAAGTGGGTGCACTTGCCAAGTCACAACTGCGCGCAGACAATGCAGTGGCAGGTCTGAGAACCCTTTGAAAGGCTGCTTGTGTGGTTGGCACAATCAGTGCTGCAGGCCCACTAGCAGCATTTGATATACAGGCCCTGGGCACACACAGTGCACCACACTAGGGACTTAGTAGTAAATCAAATAAGCCAAACTTGGAAACACTAATCCATTTACCTAATTTACCAGGTGAGCATATGCACTTTATCACTGAATAGCAGTGGTAAAGTGCCCAGAGTCCTAAAACCAACAAATACAGGGTCAACAACAGGAGGCCAAAAAGCAAAAAGTCTGGGGGTAAAACCGCTGAAAAAGCCAAGTCTAACATGTAGTGTTTACTGTTAGTGGAATGGTGGCAGGTTGGGAAGTAGGAATGTGACTCAGAAGTATTTAGGAATGTTGGGGTGTGAGGATTCTGTTGGGGATGGTTGGTGGATGGAAGAGTCGGTGCCAGCTTGGTGGAAGTTAAGCTGTCTTTCTACTACATGAATAAATCTACTGATATCACCCGCATTGTGTGTGTATTTCCCACAGTAATGACACACAAAAATGTAAATCCATAAACGTCTTCTACACACATAGGGGCCGATTCCGATCTCGGTTGGAGGCGCACCCAATACCATTCAGTCGGGAAAAAAGCCATGCGAATGCCTGTTTCCCGACCGATCCGTACAGCATACCGAACGAGTAAGTACGATGCGCACAACAGCACAGAATCCGGCCGATTCGTACTCACCCAATCCAGGTCCTGTTCTCCGACCGAGGCGAATCCGGAAACGCAGAATCGAGTCGCACGGAAGGGAAAATGCAGCTTCGTCCGGCCAAACAAGTACGATGCGCTTTCCGTACGCGCCGAACCCGTCGCTACGCACGGCACGTCAAAGCATCCGGAAGAGGCGCACATAAGCTCCGATTCGCGCCACAACACGATCCACGGCTACGAGGCGAACACGCCAGCGACGAGGACGACGCGAAGCGACGAGGACGACGCGAAGCAACGAGAAAGACGAACGACACGAACAAACCATGAATCCCTTCGTCCCGATCATACCAATATTCTACATTTACTACCGGAACAGGCACGGACGCGTACGGCGCAGAAGGTAAGTCAGACACCAACCACAAAACACATACAACACGTACACGACATATCACACACACACAGAGGGATGCAGAATTTACTTACACCAGCAACAGCAGCACCATAGGGGCGGGATGCCCATCACCAATGCCACATATGCACACAGGGGCCTGAATGCGCACCACCACCCCTACCCAGGGGGCCGGATGCCAACCACCACTACCACCCTTAGCCAGGGGGTGCCAGATGCCCACCACCACTACCACCCTTACCCAGGGGGCTGGATGCCTACCACTACTACCACCCTTAGCCAGGGGGTGCCAGATGCCTACCACTACTACCACCCTAAGCCAGGGGGCTGGATGCCAACCACCACTACCACCCTTAGCCAGGGGGTGCCAGATGCCCACCACCACTACCACCCTTACCCAGGGGGCTGGATGCCTACCACTACTACCACCCTTAGCCAGGGGGTGCCAGATGCCCACCACCACTACCACCCTTACCCAGGGGGCTGGATGCCTACCACTACTACCACCCTTAGCCAGGGGGTGCCAGATGCCTACCACTACTACCACCCTAAGCCAGGGGGCTGGATGCCTACCACTACTACCACCCTTAGCCATGGGGGTGCCAGATGCCTACCACTACTACCACCCTTAGCCAGGGGGGGCTGGATGCCTACCACTACTACCACCCTTAGCCAGGGGGGCTGGATGCCTACCACTACTACCACCCTTACCCAGGGGGGTGCCAGATGCCTACCACTACTACCACCCTTACCCAGGGGGGTGCCAGATGCCTACCACTACTACCACCCTTACCCAGGGGGGGCTGGATGCCTACCACTACTACCACCCTTACCCAGGGGGGCTGGATGCCTACCACTACTACCACCCTTAGCCAGGGGGTGCCAGATGCCTACCACCACTACCACCCTTACCCAGGGGGGCTGGATGCCTACCACTACTACCACCACCCTTACCCAGGGGGTGCCAGATGCCTACCACTACTATCACCCTTACCCAGGGGGGCTGGATACCTACCACTACTACCACCCTTACCCAGGGGGGCTGGATGCCTACCACTACTACCACCCTTAGCCATGGGGGTGCCAGATGCCCACCACTACTACCACCCTTACCCAGGGGGGGCTGGATGCCTGTCACTAATACCACCTCTACCAATGGGGGGCTGGATGCCTACCACCAACACCACCCCCACTCATAGGATGGACAATGCATGACACAACCAGCACACCACAACCTAGGGAATGCAAGAAAAAGACATCCCCCCAACACCATGACAAGCGTGTGTAGACCGTGTCAAATGCCTACAACACTGAACATGACTTTGAACATACAATGTGACCCCCTATCACATGTGCCACACATATATGTGTGTGGCCCCCACAATGCAAGCAGGCCATGACCATTGTGGCAATGGGGTCCAAACCCCCATCATCACAGTGACCAAAATGTAAGTGTGGGGTCCATAGCTGAAGCACATTTTGAACATTGTGGCAATGGGGTCCAAACCCCCATCATCACAGTGACCAAAATGTAAGTGTGGGGTCCATGGCTGAAGCACATTTTGAACATTGTGGCAATGGGGTCCAAACCCCCATCATCACAGTGACCAAAATGTAAGTGTGGGGTCCATGGCTGAAGCACATTTTGAACAGTGTGGCAATGGGGTCCAAACCCCCATCATCACAGTGACCAAAATGTAAGTGTGGGGTCCATAGCTGAAGCACATTTTGAACAGTGTGGCAATGGGGTCCAAACCCCCATCATCACAGTGACCAAAATGTAAGTGTGGGGTCCATAGCTGAAGCACATTTTGAACATTGTGGCAATGGGGTCCAAACCCCCATCATCACAGTGACCAAAATGTAAGTGTGGGGTCCATAGCTGAAGCACATTTTGAACATTGTGGCAATGGGGTCCAAACCCCCATCATCACAGTGACCAAAATGTAAGTGTGGGGTCCATAGCTGAAGCACATTTTGAACATTGTGGCAATGGGGTCCAAAGCCCCATCATCACAGTGACCAAAATGTAAGTGTGGGGTCCATAGCTGAAGCACATTTTGAACAGTGTGGCAATGGGGTCCAAACCCCCATCATCACAGTGACCAAAATGTAAGTGTGGGGTCCATAGCTGAAGCACATTTTGAACATTGTGGCAATGGGGTCCAAACCCCCATCATCACAGTGACCAAAATGTAAGTGTGGGGTCCATAGCTGAAGCACATTTTGAACATTGTGGCAATGGGGTCCAAACCCCCATCATCACAGTGACCAAAATGTAAGTGTGGGGTCCATAGCTGAAGCACATTTTGAACAGTGTGGCAATGGGGTCCAAACCCCCATCATCACAGTGACCAAAATGTAAGTGTGGGGTCCATAGCTGAAGCACATTTTGAACATTGTGGCAATGGGGTCCAAACCCCCATCATCACAGTGACCAAAATGTAAGTGTTGACAAAGAAAGAGCTGCAACTGGCAAACTGCATGTATGATTCCTGGTCACAGAACATAAAACACATCAGTGGCAAAGTAGTGCATGTGTCCCATTGCAACATAAATTGGGGGAGGCAAATACTGCAGTGCAAATAAGACATACCTTTGGCCATGTGCAGACAAACAACACCCATGGGGGCTGACACTGTCAACATTCATCAATGACACAATGACAGAAGTGACCATCAGAATGCAGACCCACATATTTGCACCAATGGGCACACAAATGCAGATACCCTGTGGAGACTGTAGATGTGAGGTGAACAGATACCAAACCATAGCAGCAATGGGACACACAAACCATGATCATTGTGCTGACCGATGACCTAGGAGTCCCAGGGACAGCAGGGGAAAGCCACCAAACTACATACAGCCAATGGCACACCCAAGATATGCCAATGCAGTGGTGCAGATGCACAAACACAAACAGGCAGACCCACACTGCACATCATACACAACAGGTGAGGGGGGTGCCAGTGTCCCCAGGCAACCACACAACACATGAGGAGACCTGAATACCAATCATACAGATGTGCATACAGTGCCACACAAAGGTAACTCATGGATCCAAATCCCCTATGTGGGCAAGCAGGCATTGTCAGATGAGAGGGAGCACAAATCACACATGTCACACAGGCACGTAGGAACAGCAACTGACACAGCAAGACACAGACACACCACAGCACTACCCCCAGGGCCCCCACAATGTGGTGACCCTGGGCTGCATTACAATCCCACTGTGATGACAAAGCTAAATGTCATTCACACTGTGAACCACAGTCATGTGTCCTGAGCAACAAACTACCATCACACCTACACAAGCACAAATCAATCAGCACGGCCAGTAAGCCAAGGCCAACATGGAGGCAGGGGCCTAGCCGGGCAACAACTCTCATCTGCACACACTCAACACCACACCCCTCGACCTCCAACAATGTGCAGCAGTGAATCAAACATGCACTGGTGACATTGCACATGCACCCATGACTATTCCAGGGTGGGAACCAAGGTGCAGAAACACATCACACATGGCCACTCAACAAGACTCCTGAATGTCTGACACACTGCACACTACGCTGTACATGGACATGACGGCAATACCACACCAACCAATGGGATCCCAGCCACAGTCACCCACCAATGAAGAAGCCAAGGTCACCCACAAAGAACACACATAGACAACAACCAACATTGCAGCCCGGACCCTGAGGAGTGCCAGCAGTCACACACACAATGTGTCACAATCACTGAAAGATAACACAAACTGGAAATCACATGACAGGGGCAAACAACAAGTGCCAAGGGGAAACCTGACTGTGACCCATCTGCGTCTGCACACAAACTCAGACCTGACAGCAAACACACCTATGGGTGACACCCTGATGACCAGTAATGTGCCATGCACCCACATCACAGAGAACCCAGGGAGAAGACTTTGGGGGAACATAGGTCAACTCAGCAAGCATCACAAACAGGTACAACACTAGGGATCCCAGCATGCACAGCAAAACGGAAGTGAACACACAGACATGCTCATACAACACACACCTTGGGCGCAGGCAATGTCACAGGAGTACACACTGCCATGAGGGGACTCCACTCCTGTGTGAGGAAAGCTGTGCCATATGTTGCCTCAGTAGGGCCCCATCATGTCAGCTGAGCACTTGGTCACACAATCAACAATTAGCACCAAATGAAGGCTCCTGTCACATCAGCCTGGTCATGGAAGTGCCAACGAAATCATCAGCACAGATCCAACACACTTGTATAGCAATGTTGCACTGACAACACAGATGAGTCCTTCCCCATTGATGCCCAAACCTGCATGTCCAGTGGAGATGGCCACACGGTCAGGGAAGTAGACGAATTGAACAATGGCAGGCACAACAGATGTGCAGGGGTGGAAGCCACAGATGTGAAATTGCTAATGTAAGTAGGAAATCCCATTGCCAAATACTGAACACATGACACCCTCAGATGCTGCTATGGATGACATGGATACACCACAGGATAGGACACATTCCCCCTGGACCACATGGGTTCCTGCACAGTAACACTTCATTATCATGAGACCAAATATCACCATCACTGCAGCAAGGGCATGGTTAGCATCATCAACAACATGTACATCAGAAGCATAAGCACTAGAGAACAGAAAGTTGCTTTATTCAGCATATGTGTGTAATGAAAACTGAAAGTCCAGAAAAAACACAAAGGCCAATGGCCAGTCCATTGTCAAAGTCCAAACAGGGTGACAGTGGCAGATGTCACCCTACGCATGCCTGCACAAAACCAGGGACAATCCACTAGGAAGGGCAACCGGGGGGCAGGCCAGGCACCGCAGGGACAGGATCAGGGCTCACCAGGAGGAAGCAGGGAAGGGCTGGTGGGTGCTGGAGAGCCACTGACAACTGCAGTGGAGGTGTCTGACATGGTGTGTGCCGGCACAACTGGGGGGCATGACTCAGATGTTGTGGGTGCCGGCACGACTGCAGTGGACCCTGCAGATGGAGTGGACAGGTCCGCCACTGCAGTGCCCAAGTCAGACAGGGTGGTAGTGGACTCCACTGCAGTGCCTACCACCAGGGGAGGAGAATGGGGAACAGGCAAGGTGGGCTGGACAGAGGGGGAGGACACCCTCACCACATCAGTGACACAGACAAGCGCAGCGGGGGTGTGGTGCCGGGAGAGCAAGTGGCAGGGGAGAAGGCCGGATCCTCTTGGGGATGGTATATCTGTGGGTGGGGGAACCTGGGGCAGGGTGTGGTGGGGGCACCTGTGGAGTGGGGGCCTGAGGGATGGAGGAAGGAGACCTGGTGCCTGAGCTGCAGGGCGGCGGTGGGGTCTTGCTCTTACGACTCCGGGGGACTTGCGGGTGGGGGCCTCAGTCTGTCTGCGCCTGGGGGAGGGTGTCCGGGGGCGAGGGGCACTCTGCTCCATGTGGGTGGGCTTCCTCTTCCCCCTGAATGCTGTATCAGCTGGATCGGAGGGGAAGAGGCCGAGGTCACTGAGGAAGAGCCGCTGGGTCTTTGGGGTTGCAGGTGAGGCAAGGGAGGGTGCTTTGGAGGGAGAGGCAACTGAGGACTGCGCAGTGCTCATGGATGCGTGTGTGTGTTCCAGGGCCCCATCCCCTGTGAGTCTGGTTTCAGTCCCCTGACTGTGCGTGCGTGTGCGTTTTGTTTGTGGCGTGTGTGTCTGTGTGCTGGATGTGTGTGTGCTGGTGTGTGCCTGTGCCGGTGTGTGTGTGCTTGGGACGGGTAAGGTGCTGGGGAGTGTGGATGGAGCAGAGGCAGGAGGGGTGAGGGACTGTCTGAGGAGGGACACTGCTGGCTTCAGAGAGGAGTCCATGGACCTATTGCCCCTCTGTAGGTCAGACATGCCCGATGAGATGCCCTCCATGAACGACACCAGCTGAGTCAACAGAGCGGTGTGCACATGGAGGACACTCAGCATGGCTGTCTGCCCTACATGGAGCTGGCGAAGGAGGTACACAGACTCCTCACTCAGGGCAGCAGGGGACACAGGGGCAGGGGGTGCGGTGCCTGGCCCAAAGGAGACACGCTCCCGAACATGGGAGCCTCCACGGACCTGGGGAATGGGAGCCGATGGGAGGGCGGTGGTGGTGCTGGTGGTGGCGGGGACAGCAACACTAGCTGGGGTGTGGTGGCTGCTGACACCCGCCTCCATAAGGGAGTCATCCTCCGAGTTGCTCTGGTCCTCAGCTGAGGTGGATGGTGCTGAGGACTCCTCGGTGTGGCTCCCCTCGCCCTCCGTGCCACTGGGTCCCTCCGACCACTCCTCGGCTGCTGACCCAGTCTGGCTCTCCGGCTCCTCCTGGTCCGTGGAGCTGTCCCCTTCCGTGGCCGTGGATGTATCTGCAAACAATGGGGAAACAGACAGACATCAGTCACCTGCACCAAACGCACACACCACTGTGAGCACAGCACATTACAGAGCAAGCCCTGGCATCATTAGTTGTACATTGCTAAAAGTGCCCTAACTGAACAGGAGAAGCCAATTGTCAGTCTGATGCCAACCATGGCACTCACATCCCACATGGCCTTGCACCCATCTGTCTGGTGTCTGTTGGATAGCAACACCCCAGTGTGGACACATGCACCAACTACACAGTAGTTGGACAGTGCAGAGGACACGGTGTAGCATGTGGACATGCACACATCACAACTCTTGCCACTGAGTTAGTACAGGTTTCCGGATGAAAGGGATGCCCAGAGTCAAATAGGAAATGCATGTGATGCATACCAGCGACAGACACCATGATGCACCCATGTCCTGGTAGCCATCGCCACAATGGTGTGCATGTAGCACATGTCACTCCCCTGCAGGATCACCAATAAGTAGACACATGCCATGGCGGAGGCATGACTGCTAAGTCATACATCACTGTCTCAGTGATGTATGACTTGGCAGTCAGACAACAATCAATCAATCAATCAATCACAAAATTTGTAGAGCGCACTACTTACCCGCGAGGGTCTCAAGGTGCTGGGGAGAGGGAAAGGGGGGGGGTGCTGCTACTGGTCGAACAGCCAGGTCTTGAGTAGCCTCCTGAAGGTCAGCAGGTCTTGGGTCTGCCGTAGGCTTAGTGGAAGGGTGTTCCAGGTCTTGGCGGTGAGGTGTGAGAAGGATCTGCCGCCGGTGGTTGTTCTTCGAATGCGAGGGACGCTGGCGAGGGAGAGGTCGGCGGAGCGGAGCTGGCGGTTGGGGACGTAGAAGAAGAGTCGTCTGTTGAGGTAGGCTGGGCCAGTTTTGTGGAGTGCCTTGTGTGCGTGGATGAGGAGTTTGAAGGTGATCCTCCTGTCGACGGGGAGCCAGTGCAGGTTCCTCAAGTGGGGGGTGATGTGGCTGTGGCGTGGTACGTCGAGGATCAGGCGTGCGGAGGCGTTTTGTATGCGTTGCAGTCGCTTGATGAGCTTTGCCGGGGCTCCCGCGTAGAGGGCGTTCCCATAGTCAAGTCTGCTACTGACGAGGGCCTGGGTGACTGTGACAACACTCTGCACTGTGTCACAATAGTAGGTCATGGGGAATGCAAGTCCTGGAGCTGCACAAGTGCACATGTACATCCCCCACACAACACATCATCTTAACCCTCATCTGTCCAGGTCATACCGATTGGACATATGGGAGACCTGTGACACTACCCTCTGAACCTGAGCCCCTCACAATCTGCTGTGAATGGGAAACAGCTGCCTGAACTCCACATTCGCATACCCCAGTCTGCACGGGCAGCTGATCAAACACCTATGTGACACACAAGTATCGTATCCTATGGTCACATCTCCAGTGGCATGCTGAGCCCCTACCGAGAAACACCCCAGCAGTCCTGGCAACAAATCCACAGCACACTGACACAGAGGCAGACACCTGAGGGGTCAAATCACTGTGCACAATGTGTCAGCTGATACACGGGAGTGGGAGTACAGAGTGCATTGCATGGCCTGGAGTAGGCATGACTGTCCTGCCCCACATGAATGAGGGATGAGCCCTGGACAGTGGATAGCTGGCTATGTATGTGTGACACACGTAATCTGCACACTCCTGGGGCCCAAACATTGTTCCCACCTGCTGCATGGGCGTGTGCCACATACCCCAGGCACATGTGGTGGCTCAGCTCAGCAAGTGGACCGCATATCAAAGCAACACGCAGATTACATGTCCGAACACAGGCGTTGTGTGAACAATGGACCCACCCATGATGCCCACAACAGAGTTAGGGAAACAGATGCTGTCCCCCACCTTGAGTGAAGCAAACTGCAAGGACACAGTCCCAAGTGACACAATTCCCTGAATGTAAGGGCCACACCTGGGTATCAGATGAGGAGTGGGCAGTGCACAATAGAGGGACATGGCTCCTGGCAACATGACTGCTGTACTGTGGCAGTTGAACCAGGCCAGAGGAGGGCACATAGCATGTAATACAGAGGTCACAGTGCAGTCTTTGACTCCCCCCCTCCTTGCTGCTGTCTGGCCTTCAGCTGCCCATCCAGGTCTGGAAACACCACCGCCAGGATCTGGAGCATGTGGGGGTCAGGGTCCGTGTTCCGCCCCTCCTGCGAGGAGGCGACAGCTTCAGCTGGACCCGTGCAATCCTCCGGGTCCAGCCCCGAAGGTCCTGCCACCTCTTCTGGCAGTTGGGATCCGGCGCTTGTAGACCCCGACTGACCGGACAGCCCGGACGATGTCCTTCCAGATCTCCTGCTTCCGATGGGCATTAACCTGTCAGGATGACAAAGTGAAAAGGCCATTATTACACATGCAACATATCCGTGCATGACACAGTTGTATATACATGTCTCAATCACAGGGGCACATGATGTACACAGGCAGTGCAACGCTGCCCATGGACAGTTTGCCAGAAGTCACTACATGGTATCATTGCATGGGAAGTAAAACCTTGTTCAAATGCACTGTCACTGCACCATACCTGTCCAGTGCATGTCACTACACACTATGGGGGTGACAACTACTCAGTGAGCCTGCTAGCCAGTGGCGGGCAGACTTTCAGCCTTGCTAGTCAGACAAAATGCACATTCAGAAAGGCAGTGCACAGAACACTCACCTGCTCCCCTGGTGTCCCATACAGCTTGCTGTACTGTGGAAGTAGGCTGTCCAGCAGGGCCTGGTTCTCCTCAAGGCTGAAGGCTGGGGCTCTCTCCACAGTACGTGCCATTGCAGGGTCCAGAGGGGGCAGAGACAGTAGCAGTGCAGTGGCAGATGTCGTCCTGGAGCATGTAGTGCAGGCAAGTGAGCTCTCAGGGGAACAGCCAGCAATATATATGTGCTGGAGAGGCAGATACTGTCCCATGTGTCCAAAGTGATAGGTCCAAGTCGTTTGCATCTTCTGAATCTGGCCAATCCATGGAATAGCAGCACCAATACACGCCCACAGCATCCTTCAAATCTTCAACTTCATGACATACATGATTTTGCAACATTGTTGTGGGTGACCAACTGAATTTCCAGCAACCGACTCGTTCGAATTTAGAAAACGCGTCCGTTGCCAGGCTAGGCCATTGTCAATGGGTGCGCACCGATCGGTCCATTGCTGATCAACGCGTACAGGGGTACAACGCGTACCCGCACACATTGAATGCAATGGGCCGGCTGGGGGCACCGATCGGTCCATTGCGGTACAACGCGTACAGGGGTACAACGCGTACCCGCACACATTGAATGCAATGGGCCGGCCGGGGGCACCGATCGGTCCATTGCGGTACATGCAGCGTACAGGGGTACAACGCGTACCCGCACACATTGAATGCAATGGGCGGCCGGGGGCACCGATCCGTCCATTGCTGATCAACGCGTACAGGGGTACAACGCGTACCTGCACACATTGAATGCAATGGGCCGGCCGGGGGCACCGATCGGTCCATTGCTGATCAACGCGTGCAGGGGTACAACGCGTACCTGCACACATTGAATGCAATGGGCCGGCCGGGGCACCGATCGGTCCATTGCGGTACAACGCGTACAGGGGTACAACGTGTACCCGCACACATTGAATGCAATGGGCCGGCCGGGGCACCGATCGGTCCATTGCGGCACATCGGTCCATTGCTGTGCACGCGTACAGGGGTACAACGCGTACCCGCACACATTGAATGCAATGGGCCGGCCGGGGGCACCGATCGGTCCATTGCTGATCAACGCGTACAGGGGTACAACGCGTACCAGCACACATTGAATGCAATGGGCCGGCCGGGGGCACCGATCGGTCCATTGCGGTACAACGCGTACAGGGGTACAACGCGTACCCGCACACATTGAATGCAATGGGCCGGCCGGGGGCACCGATCGGTCCATTGCTGATCAACGCGTACAGGGGTACAACGCGTACCTGCACACATTGAATGCAATGGGCCGGCCGGGGGCACTGATCGGTCCATTGCTGTTCAACGCATCCCTGTACAAGTGACTGGCATATGTCACCATGCCTGTCTCAGATGAACATATGCCAGCCACAGATAGCTCCCAGGGAGTGAGGGGCACACCTACAACACAACAGCCTGTCCAAACTGTATCATAAGGCATGTAAGGCTGCATTTCCTATTGTGTGTATGTTGGTGTACATGTTGTCCTGCGCGTGTCACCTGGGGGCAGCCACCCCCAGGCTGTGCACGTGTTCATGGGGACAGGATCCTGGGTGTTACGTGTACATGACCACTGTGATGTGCAACTGTTCATATCTGTGCATGTGCCATGGTCACATTTCACGGTGGTGTATGTGTATGTCATGTCACATACCCCGTGAGTCCCATGTGGGACGGTATGTTTCAGCCAGGGTGTCCCAGTGGCACAATAGTGATGGTCCTCCACAGTCTGTGTGCATGTAGTGTTTACAATGTCTCTGATTTCATGTGCACAATGGGAGGCAGTCTCCACATCCACGTTGTGTGTGCATGGACTTTGATGTTGTGCGTGTGTGTGTCACAGACGTCCATGTCTGTCCTGCAGTGGCAAGTGGGACCACTACCTGTGGGGGTCATGGTTGTTTTGCTGTGGTGTATACCTGATACTCCATGTAATGCCAGTGTCCATGTGGCAATACAGGGTCCCTGGGAATGTACCTGTCGTTGAGCTGTGATGCCTGGGGCACATCTGTCCTCACATGTCACTGTGGGGGGTGATTGTGACACGGCAGCAGGAGATGGGAACTGTGACACGGCCTCATGATATCCAATGGGCCAACCTGGGACTTATTGATGCCCCTTGTTGAACCGTGATGACAGATGTTGGCCATGTATGTACCATACATGTCCTTACGGAACTGCACACTTCATGTAGTTGTGCCTCATGATGATGTATGTTGTGATATTGAGTGTGTTCAATGCCGCATATGTGGGGCGACTGACAATCTTGCTTTCATCTCCTCTGCACTGCAGGGCTCCTGCTGTCCATCGACCATTCCCAGACCTGGCAACGATGGTGGAACGGGACAGCATCCGACGGTACCGCTTCACCAGGCAGCTGATTGAGGATTTGGCAGTGCAGTTGGCCCCACATTTGCAACCTGGCCGGCCGTATCCTACAGCGCTGACCCCCAAGGTGAAGGTGATGGCAGCCCTACACTTCTTTGCCACCGGTACCTTCCAACATACTGTGGCGACTGCTGGTGGGATGTCACAGACCATGTTGAGCCGTGTGCTCCGCGATGTTTTGGAGGCAATGTTGCTATTCCTGAACCGGTACATCTATTTCCCTAGACTGCAACGACTCACTGACGTGAAGAGTGACTTCTATGCCCTGGGGAGGATGCCGCATGTCATTGGCTCCATTGATGGGACACATGTGGCTTTGGTACCACCACAGGCCCAGGAGCAGGCCTACCGTAACCGCAAGCACTACCACTCGGTCAATGCACTGGTGGTGTGTCTTGCAGATATGACCATCACACACGTGTGTGCCCGTTTCCCTGGTTCAGCACACGATGCCTTTGTGATGAGGAGTAGTCGCATCCCCAGGATGATGGCACAGATGCAGAACCAGCGTGCCTGGCTTGTCGGTGTGTACTGACTTTGTGCCATTGTGTGTGATCTGATCTGTAGTATTCCGCCCACTTTTCCAAGTCAGCTAATGTGCACTTGTCTGTCCGTAGGTGACTCGGGATACCCCAACATGCCGTGGTTGCTGACACCCCTCAGGAACCCTGTGACACCAGCCCAGATGCGCTACAATGAGGCACATGGTCGGACCAGGAGATTGATTGAGCGGACATTTGGTCTCCTGAAGAGCCGCTTCCGCTGCCTGGACAAGACAGGAGGGTCCCTCCCATATGCCCCAGCGAAAGTGTGCAAGATTATCATCGTCTGCTGCATGCTCCACAACCTGGCAGTGCGGAAGGAGTTGCCTCTCATCCAGGATGACAATGACCAACATCCGCCACCTGTGGAGGATCCTGGCCTGGACCACGATGCCAGTGATGATGATGATGATGAGGGTGATGTCCGCACACAGCTCATCACCAACTTCTTTAGCTGAATGTGAGTATCCTGAGGTGTCATGTCAATGATGTGAGTTGGCATGATATGTGTAGGTGGTGCTCTGGTGCTGTTGGAGTGTGTCCATGGGCTACTTGACTGGATGTGTGTAGCGATGTGTGCTTACAGGTGGTCTGTACTCCCCAACAGTGTTGACATGCTAACTTGGTTCTGGGTGGGTATCTTGTAACATGTATTGTGCATGAGTTTTGCTGTTCTGTCCTGTTCTCCATTGCTTTTGACTGTGTGTCATTTCTGTCCTTCACAGGGTACTTTCAGATTCGTTTGGTCAACTGTGTCCACCGACGACGTGATTGTACTTCCAGGGTGGTAGCTGTTGTGTCCCTACAGGTGATGTGCGCAACACCCATGGACTTCCTTCCTTCTACAGTTGTTGACTGTGTGCCCGCTGCCAGGTGGGATTACCTTGCATCTGTAGTGGTTACGACATGTTGCAACTGTGTAATAAACCTGTGCTTCACTTTGTGATGTGCGTTGTCTGTGGTCACACATTTGACTGCCATTTGCTTACTGCACCTGTGGGCTACTTGACTACAACTGGGAATAGGTGTGGTGTCTGTGCATTGCACCGTCTTCCCTGGCAACATCAGTGAAGGCAATGAGTCAGATGGCCTAGGTGTGTATGTGTTGTGTAGCCCTGGTGGTGTGTCTCCCTCATATGTGTCACGTTGCCTTTACTCACATGCCTGTGTTGTACTTGCTGTTGCAGTTCGCATACACAGTGTAATTTTGCAGTTCATCATCCCCATGACAGCACCCACGTTGGAATCACAACAGAGGCAAGTATGGTGTATTAGTGTGTTTATTGTGATACATTTGTGTGAATAGTGCATAGGATGGTTAGTGCTGTACATATATCTTGCAATCAGAAGTTCCTAGGTGAATTGAAAGTCCTGGTAGACAAAATCCCCAGTATCGGGGCCACAGTTGTCTGAGACATTGGTCCAACTTGTACTCCCCATGTAATGTGTGGGAGTTGTGTTGCCGTCAACAGGGTGAACAGTTTGTGCACAAAGGTGAACATCCAGAACAGGTTCAGGCTTCCTGGGAGTTGCACTTGGCCATCGGCCTCTCACTTGCCCCTCCTCGGACGACCCCTCTTCTTTGGGGGGCCCCTCAAGCTACAGGCTGCTGCGGTGCAGGGGACTCTCCGCCAGAGTCAT
This sequence comes from Calotriton arnoldi, assembly GCA_963921515.1. Taxonomy (NCBI): domain Eukaryota; kingdom Metazoa; phylum Chordata; class Amphibia; order Caudata; family Salamandridae; genus Calotriton; species Calotriton arnoldi. The sequence goes on from CAWUFW010010668.1 coordinate 213,836, forward strand.
CCTCCCTCCCTGTGGCAGTTGCAGTTTGTTCAGCACCAGATGTTGTTGGCACACAGGGAGGTGTAGACTGGTTGTTGTTCATCTGGCGGAGGCATTGTAAAATGTCCCTGTGCACCGCCGTCATCTCTTGCAGTGCGTCCCACTTGGACTCCACGCGGGACATGTGTGAGTCCAAGCAGGCATGATGGGCAGCCTGCTGCTGTTTCATGTCTCTGAGGAGCCCCACTACCTGGCTGAGATCTCCGGTGCTGGACTGGTACGCATCGGCTATGCGTACCAGTTGTGGGTCATCATGCACACCAGCAACCTCTGCAAGCAGCGACCTCTGTCTCCCATCCCTCCCACCACCCCTGCCGACATGTGCAGTGCGTGCAGTGGCACGCACAGATGACCCTGGTCCCCCTTGGGGGTTGGTGGTGGTGGTGGTGTCCATGGCCCCACGTTGGTCCAGGGTCCCTGTGCTGGTGTTGCTCCTTGTTCTGTCCATGTCGGCAGGGATGGTATTTGTGGTGACAGTCGTTGGAGGGGTGGGTGCAGGGGGTGCAGCTGGTGGTCCTGCTGGTGCTGCAGCTGGTGGTCCTGCTGGTGCTGCATGTTGACATGCACCGGATGTGCCAGGTTGGTCTTCTTCGTCCGAGGAGGGCAGAGGCTGTACGACACCAGTGAGCTCCGCATCCTCTTGAGCCTGGGACTGGGACTCCTCAGCGTCTGCTGCTGTGTCCCCATCATCACCTGTTTTTGGGAGACACACACAATGTATGTTATGTTTCTGCAGGCATCAATGGTTGACACACCTGACAGTTGTGACTGTGCCTCTGGGTGCGGGCCTGTACATTGCATTGTCCTAAGTCGTCACAGTCAGGGGTTGATATTGGTGTAGCACATTGTCCTGCATTATTTGGGCATTTATATGTATTTGTTGGGGTGTGAACATGGTCTGCATTGGTTGTATTTGGTTGACAGCCGGCCCTCCTTCCCACCCAGCCAGTCAGTTATCCCACCATGGACTGTGCTTGCATTGCAGGGAGTGGAAGTTGTCTCTCAGGATGTCAGTCAGTGGTGTCCTGCTGTTTGTTGGTGCACAGTTCCCAGCAGGGCCTTGTGCTCCCCACAGCAGTAGCCAGTGTCAGCCATCTTGTCAGTCCTTATCCACCTCCCTGTGATGTGAGCATGGTTCAGAGTGGTGTTGATGGGCCAGTTGTGAGGGTGAGCTAATATCTGTGCCTATGACTCCCATCATGCTATTGCCTCCACCCCACTTCCCAGCATTCCCATACTTACTTCCTTTTGAGGGGAGTTCACTGTGTGTGGGTGTGACAGCAATGGCAAGATGGCTGACAATGTGGTGTCCTGCTGTTGGTTGGTGTGCAGTTCCCAGCATGGCCTTGTGCTCCCCACAGCAGTAGGCCAGTGTCAGCCATCTTGTGCAGTCGCTTATCCACTCCCTGTGATGTGAGCATGGTTCAGTGTGAGTGTTGCTGGGCCATGTTGGTGGGGGATGAACTGATGTCTGTGACTACGACTCCCATCATGCTATTGCCTCCACCCCACTTCCCAGCATGCCCATACTTCCTTCCTTTTGAGAGGAGTTCAGTGTGTGTGAGTGTGAGAGCAATGGTAAGATGGCTGACATTGGTGGTCCTGCTGTTGGTTGGTGCCCAGTTCCCAGCAGTGCCCTTGTGCTCCCCACAGCTGAGGCCAGTGTCAGACATCTTGTCAAGTGGCTTATTCACTCCCTGTGAGGTGAGCATGGTTCAGGGTGAGCTGTGGCTGGGCCAGTTGTGAGGCTGGGCGATGTTGAGCTGTGCCTACTACTCCCATCATGCTATTGCCTCACACCCCCTTCCCAGCATGCCCATGCTTCCTTCCTTTTGACTCTGCTTCCCTGTGGGGTAGTGCTGCCTGTGCTGACAGGATGGCTGACAGTGTTGTCCTGGCAGTTGTTTGGCTACAAGTCCCAAGAGTGTCCCTGTGCTTCACACAGCATTACCCAGGGTGGTGGTTCTTTGTGGGATCTTCAATTAGAGTGTGAGGCATTGCATTCTCCCAGGTGGGTTATGTGGAGTTAGTGTTGAGGGGGTGTGTGAGGAGAGCTGCTTGTAACTATGGTCAGTGCTGTCGAGTCCTCCTTCCCACCCAGCCAGATATCCCACCATGGAACGTGCTTCCATTGCAGGGAGTGCAAGTTGTCTCTCAGGATGTCAGTCAGTGGTGTCCTGCTGTTGGTTGTTGCACAGTTCCCAGCAGGGCCTTGTGCTCCCCACAGCAGTAGCCAGTGTCAGCCATCTTGTCAGTCCTTTTCCACTCCCTGCGATGTGAGCATGGTTCAGTGTGGTGTTGATGGGCCAATTGTGAGGGTGACCAATATCTGTGACTACAACTCCCATCATGCTATTGCCTACACCCACCTTCCCAGCATGCCCATACTTCCTTCCTTTTGAGTGGACTTCACTGTGTGTGAGTGTGACAGCAATGGTAAGATGGCTGACAGTGTGGTCCTGTTGTTTGTTGGTGCCCAGTTCCCAGCAGGGCCTTGTGCTCCCCACAGCTGAGGCCAGTGTCAGACATCTTTGAAGTGGCTTTTCACTCCCTGTGAGGTGTGCATGCTTCAGTGTGAGCTTGCTGGGCCATGTGGGTGGGGGATGTTGAGCTGTGACTACCACTCCCATCATGCTATTGCCTGCACCCCCCTTCCCAGCATGCCCATACTTCCTTCCTTTTGAGTGGACTTCACTGTGTGTGAGTGTGACAGCAATGGTAAGATGGCTGACAGTGTGGTCCTGTTGTTTGTTGGTGCCCAGTTCCCAGCAGGGCCTTGTGCTCCCCACAGCAGTACCCAGTGTCAGCCATCTTGTCAGTTGTTTTCACCTCCCTGTAATGTGGGCATGGTTCAGAGTGGTGTTGATGGGCCAATTGTGAGGGTGACCAATATCTGTGACTACAACTCCCATCATGCTATGGCCTACACCCCCTTCCCAGCATGCCCATGCTTCCTTCCTTTTGACTCTGCTTCCCTGTGCGGTAGTGTGCCTGTGCTGACAGGATGGCTGACAGTGTTGTCCTGGCAGTTTGTTTGGCTACAAGTCCCAGGAGTGTCCCTGTGCTTCACACAGCATAACCCAGGGTGGTGGTTCTTTGTGGGATCTTGCATTTAGGAGTGTGAGGCATTGCATTCTCCCAGGCAGGTTATGTGGAGTTTGTGTTGAGGGGGTGTGTGAGGAGAGCTGCTTGTAACTATGGTCAGTGCTGTCAGTCCTCCTTCCCACCCAGCCAGATATCCCACCATGGAACATGCTTCCATTGCAGGGAGTGCAAGTTGGCTTTCAGGATGTCAGTCAGTGGTGTCCTGCTGTTGGTTGTTGCACAGTTCCCAGTAGGGCCTTGTGCTCCCCACAGCAGTACCCAGTGTCAGCCATCTTGTCAGTCCTTTTCCACTCCCTGTGATGTGAGCATGGTTCAGGGTGGTGTTGATGGGCCAATTGTGAGGCTGATCATTATCTGTGACTACAACTCCCATCATGCTATTGGCTACACTGACTTGCACCAGCATACACAGAATTCCTTCCTTTCAGTGAGTCTTCACTGTGAGGTGGTGTTCTAGTGGTGGCAACATATCTGGACAGTGTTTGTTGGTTATATTTGTGCCACTGCCTTGCTCTAGTTGTTGTTAGTGTTTGTACATGTCATGACACAGTTACATGTCACTATGAGATGGCAGGTATTGTGTTTGTCTGACTGGCATTCACATCTTGGGATGATTATCTTCTGGTTGCTGTGTGATTTGCTATGAGTGCATGGTTTGACTATCCCCTTGACAGTGATGTGTGTGTGTATTGTCACAGCATATTGTGTATATTTGTTGTGTACTCACCAGGCTCTGGGATGTTCGTCTAGTCCATATACGCTCACTGGTGGTAGGATGGCCCGCACCTTCTCCTCCCAGGGCCTGAGGTATAGTGGTTTGGCAGGAGGGCCACTGCCGGTGTGCTGGCTCAGGATGTAATCCTTCTTCAGTAGGTCCCTGACTCTCCTGCGCACATCATACCACCTGTTCTGGATGTCTTCCTTTGTGCGCAAACATGGTGATTGTACTTTGACCCTGTCGACGATCCTCTCCCACATCTTGGTTTTCTGCGCCTTGGGGGTCTGTTGGACCAATGTGCCAAACAACTGTGGCTCTACCCTCAGGATCTCGTCTACCAGGACTTCCAATTCACTATCTAGGAACTTATGATTCTTCTTTGGGGGCATGGTGATGGGTGGTGGTGGTGATTGATGTGTGTGTGGTGTGCAAGTGAGGGTGGGTGAGTGTAGGTTTTGCTGGGTGTGTGTGAGGGTGCTATTTGTTGAGGTGCTAATGGTGTGTGGCTTGTGTGTTGGATGAGCTGTGAGTGTGTCTGTGGTTGCTGTCTGATGGTGTTCTGTGCTGGCAGGTCAGTGGAATTTGCAAAGGATCATGGTAGGGATTTGTGGCCTTTATATAGGTGGAGTTGGGGGTGTGTTCTTGTTCCATTTTTTTTCCCCTAGTATTTATTGACTTTGTCATTGCTTGTTTGGCCCTCTTTTTTGTGTATTTTTCCTTTGTAATTTTTGTGCATGTAGGAGACGTTCTTCTGACCGAGTAGGACGCTGCAGTTGTCTCGTGCGCGCTTCTCCGAGTTGTTCCCGCTGTGTTTCAGCTAGGTTTCATGTGCGGCGTACGCGTCGGTCACGGTGTATTGTGTTGGTTTGGCTGGCTTTTGTATGCGTGTCGGTCGTGCGGCTTGAGCTCCGTGCGACTCGGTCGTGATTTTGCACGCATTGCATCGTACTGCGCAGGTCGGAGTTCGCGGGTACGTTTCGGTTGGGTTCATTCCTGGTGCGTGTCGGTCGGTTCGATTTGCGTGGTTTCCCGGCCGGATAGCTTGTTTCCGTCCGGGTCGGTCGTTCGGCTTGAGTTCCGTACGAGTCGGTCGTGATTCACATGCATTTCATCGTACTACCCGGTTCGGGCAGCGCCGGTACGTGTCGGTCGGACTTAATTCCCGTACCGAGTCGGTCGGTACGTTTTCCGGCCCAAATCGGAATTGACCCCTTAGTAGGGAGAGTATTCGCACAGATGCTTGGAAATAATACTCCTCATTGGCACTTGGAATTTAAGGCTACTGCCCATGTAAACACATTAAAGCGCTTTTATTCTTCCTCAGGAAAGAGGCATTTTTATCCACTCTTGGAAATATACAGTGCTAAAATCCCCCCCACTTTGACGTACACACTAGAATATCTGCTGATAAATAAATGGCATATTCTGAATAAAAGCGAAGAGAAATTACTACAGAAAATAGCTACTACAAGTCAGGCTACTCCGGTTCAGGCACTTTGATTAGAATTGTCGCTAACTTGTGCCTATACAAATGCCTTGGCCAACACAATTAGATGGACTTATAATATTTTACACGCAGAAAAAGATACTTTGAGAGCTCGCCTAAAGCATGAAACCTTTGAAGTTGGGTTGTGTAATTACACATTTAATGAAAATCTTACAGTAGCTTTACCACACTTCAAATGCACTACATCACTTTTATAGTCTTGGTCGAGGGCACATCTAAAGCTATTTTAAAAAAATATGACACCGCACCTTAGCTTTGACCTAGACTGTGCTCACTGCTCTTAACTATCCCACTATAGGTCTTATACAGCTTCCCTTGAGTACAAAACCAATCAAAAGTATGTTCAATGGTGTATCATTATGCTTCATTTAGGGATCATGGCTTTAGAAGGCTTTACTAAGTATTGGGATAAAACAAGTGACAAATCAGGATTATGTAAGCTCTATAGTGGAGGAGAACAAGATCTAGCCCATGTGTTATATTTCTGATGGATACATCTGCCTGTGGATTCCTCACCTTTTGAATTATCCTTTGCACAGCCTTCCACAGAAACTTTTTTCATAGCTCCTCCACGTCAACGACGTAACAATGGTACGGCTCCGCTCGCGACTCCATGTGACGTCATCGGAGCCATAAGAAGACCTCGTTGGCGTGCTGACGTCAGTTCCCTTTCTTCCGCGCCATCGACGCATAACGGTTTTTCTAGGACTCTCCATTTCTTTGTGGTTAACATTGTTACAGTCGTCTGTTATGGTAGCAGTGCGATGGCTGCTCAGAATTTTTTGGGTTTTAAACCTTGTAGGGAATGTGGGGGACATATGTCCATCACGGACCCCCACGATGATTGCCTTTGGTGCGTGTTGTCTGACCACGACATCAAGGGATGCTCTTCATGTCGCCGAATGAACCCGTAGGCCCGCAAGCCTGGCTGATGACGGCTGAAATGCCAGAAACCGGTCCTAGGATGCTTGCTTCCGGTCCAGGGAAGACATGGCTTGGCAGTTCGGGCTGGACTGTTCCCATGAGGCACAGGGTCAGACTGATTTGCATATGGCCATGTCTGAACTGGGGTGGTGGAGTGAGCTAAAGAATGATGATGGATTAAACCCAGATCAGTTGACTGGGGGTGAGTGTTTGATTGGCTCAAACGTTCCGTCCATCATCCCCTTTTGTATCGCTTTGGTCGCCCTAAGTTGGCGGGGGTATGCCCAGACGTGGGTCCCTTGCTCACTTTGCCACTGGATTCAAGCAAGCCTGGCTGATGACGGCTGAAATGCCAGAAACCGGTCCTAGGATGCTTGTTTCCGGTCCAGGGAAGACATGGCTTGGCAGTTCGGGCTGGACTGTTCCCATGAGGCACAGGGTCAGACTGATTTGCATATGGCCATGTCTGAACTGGTGTGGTGGAGTGAGCTAAAGAATGATGATGGATTAAACCCAGATCAGTTGACTGGGGGTGAGTGTTTGATTGGCTCAAACGTTCCGTCCATCATCCCCTTTTGTATCGCTCAAGGAGAGGGAAGCAGCTGTTCATGGCCCGGGCGAAGAAGCAGAAGAGGGGTTGGAAGAGGACAAAGTCGAGGTCCAAGTCGCCGACGCCACACACTTCGAAGTCGTCGAGGAAACATAAGAAGAAGCGGTGTCATGGCTCCAGGCGTCGCTCTTCTAAAGACAAGTCGCTGAAGTCAGGGTCCCCAGCCCTATGGCGTCACAGGAAGGATGAGATCTCGCCTTCCCCTTCACTGCAGGTGACTCCAACTCATTCTCCGGCTCCGAGGGACTCTCTGGCGCCCAGGGAAGTGACACCTTCGCCTCCGACCACTCTGCCCCCGGCTCTGGGGTCTCTGGCACCACAGCCAGAGCCAGCCTTATGAACTCCGGCTGTTCTGGAGCAGGCGCTTCCAGATCCGTACCCACCTTTTCCGGCACCAGGTACGGATCCTTCAATTTTTTAAATGCAATGTATGCATCTTTGCCAGGGCGGCTTACCTTTCCGGTGCGCCTGGTGGCCCCGTGGGACCATTTTCCTTCAACATGGGCTTACCCCAGGCACCTTTTATGCCTTTAATGCCAATGACCCCGACTTGGCCTCTCCGATTCCGACCCAGGAGGGAAGGATGGATTATTCTCTGGCACCGTCGGGCTCCAGTCTGGCGCCGTCTCGACTTCATACGACGCCACCAGCTGTCCCTAAAGGGCCTCCATCGACGTCGGCTCTGAAGTCACTGGCGCCGCGTATGGCGACGCCGATACTGAAGATAAGATCAAGAAGGGAGGCACAGAGGCTTCTGGAAGAGGAAGAATTCCAGGAGCAACAGGAAGAAGCGGAGGAAGGGGAGATAGTGGATCCCATGCATGAATTTGAAGGGCTTCAGGAAGCCAATGGGCTGGATACTTCGCCAGAGTGGGAAATCTCTTCTAAGGCTCTTCCTTCTCAGGAGGTTTCTTCCTATCACTCTGTCATCAGGAAGGCTGCTGACCTCCTGGATTTGCAGTTTCCCACTGCAGAGGTCAAGTCGAACATTCTGACGGAGGTTCTACACTCTCCCTCATCGGTGACAGAACCTTTGCTTCCGTTCAGTGAGGCTTTGACGGATCCCATTCTGGAAGTCTGGCAAAAGCCTATGTGTGCCCCAGCTGTATCCAGAATGGTAGCTAGGCTATACAAAGTTGCGCTTGGGGATCCAGCCTTTTTGTCAATGCACCCTTCACCCGAGAGCTTGGTGGTTCAGGCTTCATGTTTATCGAAGCAATCCTCAGTATCCTTTCCGTCCACTCTGGGGGATAGGGACTCAAAAAAACTGGAGCAGTTGGCAAAAAAAGTATTTTCATCAGCCAGTATGGCGTTAAAGTCGACTAATGCAACGTGTTTGCTGGGACGCTACATCCATGCGTTGATAGACTCGGCTAAGGAAGTGATTCCTAAACTTCCAGAGGATGTTCAGGGCCACTTTGTAGAGGTGCTGTCGGACACCCAAGCTGCGGCCTGTCAGGTGATTCAGTCTGGGCTTGACACGGCGGACTCTGTTGCTAGTGTGATGGGTTCCTCGATGACAACTAGGAGGCACGTCTGGCTGAGAGGATCAGGTTTCTCTCCAGATGTTCAGGCCACACTTTTGGATCTTCCTTTTGATGGCTGTAGACTTTTCGGGACCAAGGCGGACTCAGTGCTACAATGTTTTAAAGACAGTAGAGCTACCGCTAGATCTCTAGGCTTGCAATCTCAGCCTAGGGGTTTCGGATACCAAAGGTTTCGGGGCTTTGGAAAGGCTGCTCCTTTTTGGGCCCGACAGCAGCAGCAACAACAACAGGCGAACCCACTGTATAGAACATACAGAGGGAAGGGTAGAGGTCGTCTGCGGGGATCAGCTGGCCAACAAGTCTCCTCCTCCTCCTCTACTGTTCTCCCAACTGGCTCCGCAGGGACCAGCTCTAGATCCCCCATCTTAGAGCATGTGGGACCCGTGGGAGGTGGGGTGTCCCATTTTCTACAAAATTGGAATCTGTTACATCAGATCTTTGGGTTTTGAATCCTGTAGAAAATGGGTACGCTATTCCTTTCCAGGAGTTTCCCCCTCCTTTCTCCCCTCGCCAGGGCTGGTGTTCAGAGGACCATCTGTTGCTCCTGCAACAAGAGGTCCTGTCCTTGCTACAGAAAGGTGCGATAGAGGTTGTTCCGGAGCAGGAAAGGGGTCAGGGATGCTACTCCCGGTATTTCCTGATCCCCAAAAAGGACGGGCGATTGAGACCGATCCTAGACCTCAGGATCTTGAACTTTTACCTCAAACAGGAGAAATTCAAGATGTTGACCCTAGCTCAGGTTCTACTGGCGCTGCAGCAGGAAGACCGGATGGTGTCGATCGATTTACAGGATGCGTACTTCCACATTCCCATCCTGGAGTCGCAACGGAAGTATCTCCGTTTTACGGTGTGGTCTCAACACTACCAGTTTGCGGTCCTCCCGTTCGGTCTTACATCCGCACCACGGGTCTTGACAAAGGTGATGGCGGTGGTACCAGCACATCTCAGGTCGGGGATTCCAGTTTTCCCCTATCTGGACGACTGGCTGCTCAAGGCAAAGTCGCCAGAGATGGTGCTTCATCATCTGCAAGTCACAACGTGGCTGTAGTTCGACTTGGGTTTTTCGATAAATGTACCCAAATCTCACCTGGTTCCCTCCAGCGCAACCTGTTCATAGGGGCAGTTCTGGACTCTACTGTGAGTCATGCTTTCCCGCCTCCTCAAAGGATTCTAGACATCCAAGCTATGATTCCAATGTTTCAAGATGGGAGTGGCTATTTCAGTCCTGAAGGTTCTGCACCTGCTCGGTCTGTTCGCTTCCTGCATACTGTTAGTCAACCATGCACTCTGGCACATGAGGGCACTCCAGTGGTGCCTCCGCAGGCAGTGGTTTCAACACTACGGGGATCTCAGGGAGGTGGTCAGAATCTCCAGAGACACTGCAGCGGAGCCGTTATGGTGGAGTGTTCCAGGCAACCTGTCTTAAGGGAAGCTGTTTCAGCCTCCTTCTCCAGTGGTCACAGTGATAATGGATGCCTCCACTCTGGCGTGGGGTGCTCATCTGGGGGATCTGGAAGTCAAAGGCCTTTGGTCTCCAGTGGAAAGATTGTTTCACATCAATCTTCTAGAATTGTGGACGATACGTTTGGCTCTCAAGGTTTTTCTTCCCTCCCTGCACGGTCAGTCGGTTCAGGTCCTGACAGACAACACTACAGCGATGTGGTACAACAACAAACAGGGAGGAGTAGGGTCATATCGTCTCTGCAGAGAGGCTCTGTGACTCTGGTCCTGGGCTCAGGGCCATCAGATTTGTGTAATTGCAAATCATATGGCCTGGGTACTGAATGTGCGTGTGGACAGTCTCAGTCTGCAATACTCGGCCGATCACGAGTGGCGTCTTCATCCGGAGGTGGGCCATCACATTTTCAGGATGGTGGGGGTTTCCTCGGTTGGACCTGTTTGCCACTCACGAGAACGTGCACTGCCCGTCGTGCTGCAGTCTCCAGTATCCGATGCGGGGAGCGTTGGGGGGCGCGTGTCAGTTAGATTGGGACTCACAGCTTCTATACACGTTCCCTGCCATACCCTTGATTGCTCGGGTTCTGAGGAAGATTCGCCAAGACTGGGCCCAAGTCATATTGATCGCTCCGGATTGGCCGCGAAGGGTGTGGTACACAGACCTCCTTCACCTCTCATCGCACCCCCGCTCTGTCTCCCTCTCAGGGCAGACCTCTTCTCGCAGGGGGAAGGTTCTACACCCCCACATCCAGAGCCTGCACCTTCATGCCTGGAGATTGAACGGGGCAACCTGAGCTCTTTATCTCTCCCACCGGATGTGGTGGATGTTATATTATCGGCCAGAAGACACTCCACCAAATCTGTCTATTCTGGTAGGTGGGCCAAGTTTGTTAAATGGTGCGGCGAGAGATCAATTGATCCTTTGCAGGCCCATTTGTCTGATATTCTGAGTTTCGCTCTTTCCTTGGCTCAACAGGGTTGTGCTGTAGCAACTGTTAAAGGCTACATGTCTGCCTTGTCGGCCTTTCTTTGCTTACCAGACCAACCCTCTTTGTTTAAGTCTCTTATAGTCATGAGATTCATTAAGGGTCTCACTAACAGGTTTCCTCCCACTCCATTTATCATTCTTCACTGGGATTTAAATTTAGTTCTTACTTTCCTGATGGGGTCCCCCTTTGAGCCTCTACATAGTTGTCCGTTGAGCTCTTGCCATTCAAGACAATTTTTCTGATTGCGATTACCTCGGTCAGGAGGGTTAGTGAGCTACATGCTCTTACCTCTAAGCCACCTTTCACCTCTATTCATGCAGATAAGATGGTTCTTAGGACCAGAACTGCTTTCCTGCCTAAGGTGGTCACTCCTTTCCACCTAGAGCAATCTATCACTCTACCCACTTTCTATCCTCACCCTTCTAAGGAGGAGGAGAGACTTCACTGCCTGGACGCTAATAGGGCGATCAGCTTCTACCTGGACAGGTCTAAAGACTTCCGGCTGGAACACCAACTTCATTGGTTACGTGGGAAAAATGAAGGGCAAGGCTGTCCACAAGGAGCACTGTCCAGATAGATCATCCTCTGCATCAAGATCTGCTACGCCTTGGCCAAGAAGGAGCCTCCTGAAGGTATTTGAGCTCATTTCACCAGAGTTAAGTCTTCTTCGGCTTTGGCTAGAGGTGTCCCTGTTGTAGACCTCTGCAAAGCGGCAACTTGGGCCTCCCTCCACACTTTTACGAAGCATTACTGCTTAGATTCGGAGGTGTGGAGGAACGGCCACTTTGCATGTTCTGTATTGCAGGATTTTTTGGTATAGGTAGGCGGACACCCTCCTCTAGGAACGGGACTGCTTGGGGATTAAATTCAAAAGATGAGGAATCCACAGGCAGATGTATCCATCAGAAGAACAACTTACTTACCTTCAGTAACACTTTTTCTGGTGGATACAGTATCTGCCTGTTGGTTCCTCACTGACCCACCCGCCTCCCCGTTGTCTGCCTACTTATACTGAAAAGAATTTTATGTATGACATTCTTGTATTTCATTGTCATTTGAAATGATATGATGCTTGTTGCTAGGAAATGTCTATATTTTAGAATTTCCAGTTTCCTTTATTCTTTGAATTGTATACTGTGTATATTTGTGCATATATTGTATAATGTGTATACTTGCGAAATGTTGTCGGTTCACCCGTTCACCTCAAAGGCACGGAAAAAATGGGTGGAACTGAGATCAGCACGCCGACAAGGTCTTCCTTTGGCTCCGATGACGTCACATGGAGTCGCGAGCAGAGCCGTACCATTGTGACATCCTCGTCGACGTGGGAGAGCTATGAAAAAGGTTTCCGTGGAATGCTGTGCAAAGGGTAATTTAAAAAGTGAGGAATACACAGGCAGATACTGTATCCACCTGAAAAAGCGTTACCGAAGGTAAGTAACTTGTTCATCTGCCCGAATAAGGTTTTAGTAGAAGCTAGACTTCGTTTTTTAAATCCTATATGTTTTAGACATAATGTATTTACCGTTAAGGATTTGCCTGCCTTAATTAATTCACCTCCAAATGAATTCATCTGCCACAATCTGTATAAGTTTTTTCAATCTTATTTATCATTGTTTTAGAGAGAAATTGTACTTGTTATTAAGTTTTACAACAATGTATTTCTTCGTTTTTATTCTAAGTTTTGACCTCGGTAGAGGTATTAATCAATCACTAAAACTTGAACCTGAACTTGATCTCCCATGTGTAGGTCATTAATTGTTTGTTTTTCAAAAACAAACTCCCACTTTGAAAGTTTGTTTTTGAAAAACAAAAAGTTTGGATGACAGCCATCAAAACCGATAGTGGTAATCCACCACACTTTTGGCACCTTCAGAGAAACCACTGTGACTGCAGTTATTTGAAAGTACAGATATAACTGTGGCATTGGTGGTGATTTCTAAATATGGCGTGCGGTAGTCCATCTGGTTGATGGATGTAATGTTCTCCACCACCCAAACAGATAGCGGGCCACCCGCCAAATCGTAAATCAGAACCTGGAATATTTGTGTCAATGTGAGGGACTCATTACTGAATAATCTGTATTTGAGATGTTAGATCAGCATTAATTTCAAAAGACACCAAGATTTAGTCCATCAATTTAAATGAGTACAGATTCAATCCCAAGAGTTAGGAGTGATGTATGTTTTTTTGTTCACCCCTAGCACAGTGGGTGGGGAAACCTAACCAGCTAGTTGGAATCAGACATGTGGAGGTAACATGAGATTGCAGCAGACCTTACTTCACAGAAGCTTTTTAACTTAAAGACGCTGCAGGTGTTTCATTTTTATGTTTGAAGCAGACATGTTTCATAGTCTGTTTCACTGTGCAAGCAGTCATTATTAATTAAGTCAACATCACAAGGTGAGGAAGCCATAGCTTGTGAATTCAAAAACATCCCAAACTTCAAAGTGAAAGGAAAGTATGAATTTTAAATTCTCGTTCCTAATACTCATGAAGGAAATAATTCTCTTGTTCCAAACTTCCATGTTAAATACCCTTTTAAATCTGTGAAGTCAAGACAGAGCCAACTCTTTTCTTTTTGGCTAAATGCAGGAAGTGTCTAAAGGACTTTGGGGCATATTAGCAAGGGCCTTATCGCCGCTTTAGCGGCACTTTTTGCCGCTAAAGCGGCGATTTCTTTATCGCCCTATCAGCAAGCTGTCGCTAACAGGCGTTAGCGACAGCTTTCTGGCGATAGCGGCCGGTTTCCCCATCGCCTTGCATGCCAGCGATAATTATCGCTAATGACATGCAAGGTAGGCGTTCCCAACTAAAAGCGACTGGAAACAGTCACTGACACAACTTCCCCCTATTAGCAACGCAGGCGAAGCGATAAAAAAATTTGCGCTAAGCGCGAATATCGCTAGAATTTAACACCTGCTAAAAACATGACTTACCTGTTTGTAGAATAGGAGGTGGATTGTCAGCCTAAGTCCACCATGGCGTTAATGCGTGAATATCGCTGGATTTCCAGCGATATTCACGCATATTCGCCGCTATATCGCTGGATATTTTATCGCATTGGAGATAAACCTTGCTAATAGCATGTTATCTCCGCGATAATATCCAGCGATAGGCGGCGTTAATAAAATACGCGCTAAGCGCGGTTAGCGATAATTTTCGCCTGTTGTTGCTAATATGCCCCATTATTTTCTTATTTGTGCACACAAGCTGAAAACAAATACTGAAAAATAGGGTTTACAAGTGTTGTTTGAGTAAAGGAAAAAAGTTATTTACATCTACAGTTTAACTGATAGTGAAGTAACATTGAAACCACTTTAAGACATCAAGTTATAATTCAGGAAACGACCTATAGGCCTTAGGTAACCTGCACAATGAAAATAGATAATTATCTTCATCATGAACACTCCAGACTGAAACTGACCTTTATAGTTCTAAATAGGAACTGACCTATATATGCATGCATTTTTAGAGCTACATGTTAGTGGATAGAGTATTTAGAACAAAAACTTGGGACATCTATTTCTCCAGCATTGAATCTTTCATAGATTCACATGCTTGAATCTTCCCCGTCGTCATGGTGGGAGTCTCACAGTATTAGAAATATAGCAGTATAAAAGAAAAATTCCATGTAAACCAATACAAATGTACTTATACTTTGGTAACCCATCACCATCTTTATATGGCCCAAATGACAGCCAATGAGACGCCAGCCCTGAGATCACAATCCCCTGCAGAGCCACCATACCTCAGATTTCTAACCGCACGTCGTGTGAGAAGGAGTCTCCCTGAGCTCTGCTCAGTTTTCTCTCTGTGGTGAACTTTTGACCTTTCTATTCAACTCAGTATTTCTCTGGAAAGAGGTATTGTGATTTTCTTCTTTTGGGAAGATGTCTGAGGGCTCTAAGAAGAGGTTATTCAGACCCTGCAGATCTTGTGGGAAGGCCAGACTGTTCTCTGAGGACCCCCACAAAGATTATTTATATTGCCTATATCCTAAACATGTTCCCAAGGAGTGTAAGCATTGCAGGACTTTCTCTGCCAAAACTCTAAAAGACAGAGAGGCACGTTTACTTCTGTGGCTACAGAAGAAGAAAGCCAGATCAGAGTCTGGTTCAGAGGCTGAGGAGGCTCATTCTACTCCAAAAAGAAAGCTAGAGCCTACTGTTACTAAAGCTGACTCTAGAAAACCTAAGGTCAGTAAAGCAAAGGACAAGGTGCCAGAGTTACTGCCTCCTGAAGGCGTTTCTAAGAAGACTTCTTCTTTTTCAGTGCCACACACTCCCCATAAAAAATCTGTGGAGAAAAAGGCCCTGTCGACGGACCCGTCGGCGGCAGCCTCGTCGATGAGAACAAAGCAAACACAAGGAGATGATTGCTTTGTCTGCCCTAAGTTGGCAGGGTATGCCCAGACGTGGGTCCCTTGCTCACTTTGCCACTGGATTCAAGCTAGCCTGGCTGATGAGGGCTGTTAGCCCGAAACCGGTCCCAGGATGCTTGATTCCGGTCCAGGGAAGACATGGCTTGGCAGTTCGGTCTGGACTGTTCCCATGAGGCACAGGGTCAAGACTGATTTGCATATAGCTTTGTCTGAACTGGGGTGGCAAAGTGAGCTAAAGAATGATGATGGATTCAACCCAGATCCGTCCATCATCTCCTTGTGTTTGCTTCGTCGATGAGAACAGCGCATTCGTCTTTACTGACGGTGTCGACAACGGTTACTCCGATGACGACAACGACGGCGGCGTCGACGGCAGGAACTTCAACTCTGACGACGACGGCCTCGTCGACGGCCGCCATGACGACGGCATCGTTGACGGCAGCTCCGTTGACGATCTCATCAACGACCTTGTCGCCGACGGCCTCGTCGACGATGGTATTCAAGTCTCCAAATATACAAAGTTTGTCGATGACCATTTCTCTAAAGAGGTTTCCACCGTCGACTGGCTCGTCGCCGGAGAGAAAAAGGTCCTCAGTAATACCTGAGTTGAGAAAAAATTCTTCAGAATTGACATCTTGGAGCAAAATCTCGCCGTTACCACCCTCTCATCTGTTGGAAATGCAGGAATCAGAGGAAGAGGGTTCATTTGGACCTGCGTATAGTCTCTCTCAGCTCAAGGTGAAATGCCAAGACAAGGATGAGGAAGACTATCAAGACAAAACTGAATTTTTCCAAAAGGATTTCTCTTTTAAAGATCATCCTACATCAAGTCCACAGAGGTACAAATCTTTTCAGGACACTTATGAGTGTGAGGAAGAGGAGGATAATCCTCCACTGCCCAGAGAAGATACTGTTTCAGTGCCAATCTCGTTGGTTACGGATCTGAGGCACATGATCAAGGACTATTATAAATGCTTTCCGGAAGCAAATGCTCCTTTACCTAACACCCCAAGTAAGACACAGAGTGCACCCTCTGCTGAGAAGGCAGCGCCACCGCAGGCCTCACAGAAGACACATCCTCCAACAGTAATAGCCATCAGGGATGACTATATAGAAAGTGATGTGGAAGAACAACCAGAAGAAGGAGAGCTGACACAGGATGAAGAACCTGTGGGTGACGAATGGGATCAGTACATTGCTCCGTCATCTCCTTCACCTTCACCTTCCCCAGCGAATTCTCCGCCGGAGGATATTGGAGGGTTCCACGAGTTACTAGAGCGAGCCTCAAAAAGGTTCGATCTACCTCTTCCGGTGAAACAGGCAGACTGTTTCTTATATGATTTCAAAGATTCGGCTAGGAAGTCAATTCGGACCATTCCATTGGTGAGCTACATATGGGACGAACGTCTAAAAATTATGAGAAATCCAGCTTCTGTTTCAGCATCAGTTCAGAGAATGGAGAAGAAATATAAAGCTCCAGAATCGTCTCCGGCATGTCTGATTGGTCACCATAGACCTGAATCAGTGGTCATGCAAGCAGCGCAGAGGCGCTCTAGAAACCCGGCCGCTACATGTTCCGCTCCACCAGACAAGGAAGGTAAAAAACTAGATGGCACAGGTAAATGATTTGCGGTTATGGCAGCCGCGTCCATTAAGGAATCAAATGCTTTAGCCATAGTAAGCAGGTATGACAGACAAATGTGGTCTGACTTAGCACCTTTGCTATCTCACCTTCCTGAGGATAAGAAGGAAGAGGCAACGCAAATTCTTCAAGATGGGGCTAGGGCAGCCTCTGAAATGATTGATATAGCCATGGACATTTCATCAGTGGCTTTTAGGCAGATGGCAGTAGCTATTGCTCTTCGCAGACAGGGCTGGCTCAAAGCCACCTCTTTCCGTCCGGAAATTTAAGCAAAAATTGTCGATATGCCATTCGATGGTGAAAATATATTTGGAAAGCATGTGGATGATGCTCTTCAAGGAATTAAGACCGATACAGACACAGCCCGTGCTTTAGGGATTCTACAACAACAAAGGTTTCAGTCCTTTCGTGGTAGAGGAGCAAGAGGCCAATACCAACAAAGGCCGTCTTTTCAATCATATAGGTACCAGCCCTACCACCAACAGGGGTATCGCCAATACCATAATCAACAACAGTTTCGATCGACCAATGTGCCTTACCATCAACAGGCGAACAGAAGAAAAACGTCAGCTAGGGGAAAGTCGCAGGACAGTGGTAGGCGACAGTGACATTCTCAGGGCGCCACCCACCTCGTCAGGAAGCAAACCTCATCAGAACCACTACCTATCTCAGTATTACCAACAATGGCTGTTAATAACATCAGACAAATAGGCGTTGGACATTATACGTCAGGGTCATACCCTAGAGTCTGTTAAAAAACCACCGACCCGTCCTCCCATTCCCAAGAAACATCAACACCTATCCTTACTAAAGAAAGAGATTTTGAATCTCCTTATAAAAGGGGCAATAGAGGAGGTTCCTCAAAATCATCGAGGGAAAGGATTCTACTCGCATTTCTTCCTAATAAAGAAAAAACAAAGTACAAAATGGAGGCAGGTGATGTATCTAAGAGGTTTGAACAAGTATATCAGAAAACAACTCTTCAGAATGTTATTGCTGCAAGAGATTCTTTTAATGCTGAACAGAGGAGACTATATGACATCTTTAGATCTATTAGATGCATACTTCCATGTTCCAATACACGTCAAACATCGACGGTATCTGAGGTTCGAGGTGGCGGGTTGCCACTACCAATTCAGGGTTTTGCCCTTTGGTCTCCGCTCAGCACCAAGAGTGTTCACGAAGTGCATGGCGCCAGTGGCAGCATATTTGAGACAACAAGGACACCAAGTCTATCCTTATCTAGAAGACTGGCTAATAAAAGGTCCGACGTATCATTGCACTCAAAACTCATTAAGAGCTGGCCGCCGGCTATTCGTAACCCTAGGTCTAAGAATAAATGTGGAAAAATCCTCTCTGATACCGTCTCAAACTCAACAGTTTTTAGGGGCAGTGTTGAACACTAGAGAGGCAAAGGCGTATCCTTCAGAAAAACGCATTCAGAAAATTTTAAAGTTGGGATCCCGGATTCAAAGAAGAGAGTCAGTTTCAGTGAGAATGTACAAGTCCATGCTGGGAATGCTCTCATCCTGCATTCCGTTAGTTCCAAACTGTCGACTCCACATGAGGCCACTTCAGGAACTACTCGACCTACAATGGATTCAGGCTCAAGGATCTTTCGAAGATCTGGTCCTTGTCACTCCACAAATAAAGAAAGCTCTGTCATGGTGGGGGATAAGGAAGAATCTTTCTGCAGGTCTACTTTTCGAACCTCAACCTCCCAGTTACATAATGATAACGGATGCATCCTTGCAGGGATGGGGAGCGCATCTACAGGACCTGGAAATACAAGGTCACTGGAACTCGCAAGAAGCGAGGATGCACATCAATTGGTTGGAACTAAAAGCGGTGTTTTTAGGTCTACAGGCTTTTCTCCCCAGAATTCACGATTTCCCAGTCCTTGTAAAAACGGACAATACGACCACTATGTTTTATCTTCTAAAGAAAGCGGGAACAAGGTCGAAAACTTTAACAGCCCAAGCTCAAAAGATCTGGCAGTGGCTTCTAAAGCACAATATCACGCTACAGGTTCAGCATGTCCCAGGAATCCACAACACGTGGGCAGATTCCTTAAGCAGGTCTACAAGCCTATGCCACGAATGGGAGCTAGATCAGCATCGGATTCTCCAGATATTCCACCTATGGGGAACTTCGGAATTGGACCTATTTGCCACTTGAGACAACAAAAAATGCAAAAGGTTTGCGAGCAGATTCCCTCAAAAAGGCTCATGGGGGAATGCTCTCCAGCTACGATGGACGGGAATGTTTGCATATGCATTTCCTCCATTCCCTCTAATTCCGAAGGTGCTGAGGAAAATGAAATCGGAACCGTGTCACCTGATCCTCATAGCTCCGGCATGGCCAAGACAGTTCTGGTTCACGAGGCTTCTACGAATGTCTGTAACCCCTCATATTCAATTTACGCCGGTGCACGATCTAATATCTATGAACAGGGGACAAGTGGTGCATCCTCAAATAAGCTCGCTAAATTTATCAGCTTGGAACCTCATGACCATGAATTCCAATCCTTGAATATTCCTCAGGTATGTCGTGATATTCTGACTCACTCAAGAGCATTTTCCACCAATAAAACATATGCAGCAAAATGGAAAAGGTTTTGCCAATGGTGTTTGGATCACTGTTTACACCCTTTGCTTTCAAATCCTGCCGTATTTACTGTATTTAGCCAAAGCAGGTTTAGCCCATTCATCTCTGAAAGTACATCTTGCGGCGATCTCAAGATACCGCATAAGGCCGGGACAACCTTCTCTTTGGTCTGACATAGTAATAAAGGAGTTTATGAAGGGTCTATTCAGGGCTTTCCCTCCAATAAAACGTCCAGCGGTACCTTGGCAGCTTAACACAGTCCTTGCACAGATGATGAAGCCACCTTTCGAACCCATTCATAAGAATGACTTGAAGTTTGTGTCATGGAAAATGGCTCTACTTCTGGCTCTGACATCGGCCAGAAGAGTCAGTGAGATCCAAGCCTTTTCAATTTCTGAACCCTTTATGCAGTTCAAGAAAGACAAGGTAGTGCTGAGAACGAATCCAAAATTCATTCCGAAAGTTCCGACGTCATTCCACCTAAATTAACCTATTGTCCTACCAAAATACTTCAAAGATCCAACATCTGTAGCGGAAATATCTCTTCACACGTTGGATGTCAAAAGATGCTTAAGATTTTATATTGCGAGGACAAAGACTTTTAGAAAATCAAGCCAACTGCTTATCGCTTTCGCCACCCCCAGGAAGGGGTTTGCGTTATCCAGAAATAGTATTTCCAGATGGATATCTTCAGCAATTGCATTCTGTCACGGGAAGGCAGGAAGGCCTCTGACTTCAAAGGTTAAAGCCCATTCAACAAGGAAGATGGCTACTTCTGCCGCATTGTTTGCGGGAGTATCGCTCCCGGACATTTGTAGAGCGGCAACGTGGTCAAATGTCCATACATTTACCAGGCCCTACTGTCTGGACACAGCATAGAAAGGAGATTCAGTGGTGGGACAGGCTGTGCTCCGTCGACTTTTCCTTTAAGGTACTTTTTCCTTCAAAAGAATAAGCTTGTATATGAAGTAATGCATGATATGATTGTTTTTTCATGATACTTTATTTTTATATATATATATATATATGTAGTCTTTGTTCTTTTAACATTCTGAAACACACAATCCGCTATGCATGCTTTAATCTAGTAGCTTATAAAATTTACTATTTTGGCCATAAGGAAAAAAGGGGTCTTACCCTTAACCCCTTCCGTGCGCGCGGAATTTCCGCGCTGTGCGGGTGTTTCCATTAGTGGGCGGGGATTTGCGCACACGCCCACCGTGACGCGTGACGGCTCCCGGCCGTCACGAGCATGGAAGAGGTTAAAACGCTATTAATGTGTGAGATACTGCTTTCTATTCTGATTCAAGCATGTGAATCTATGAAAGATTCAATGCTGGAGAAAAAACAAGTTACTTACCTGTACACTGTGGTTCTCCAGTATTAATAACTTTCATAGATTCACATGCGTCCGCTCCACCTCCCCTTTTTAAGGTGGACCACTTTTACCTCACGATAAGTATCCTTGGCTCACACTTGTGCTGGAAATCTGAGGTATGGTGGCTCTGCAGGGGATTGTGATCTCAGGGCTGGCGTCTCATTGGCTGTCATTTGGGCCATATAAAGATGGTGATGGGTTACCAAAGTATAAGTACATTTGTATTGGTTTACATGGAATTTTTCTTTTATACTGCTATATTTCTAATACCGTGAGACTCCCACCATGACGACGGGGAAGATTCAAGCATGTGAATCTATGAAATATATCAATCCTGACGAACCACAGTGTACAGGTAAGTAACTTGTTTTTTATATTCTCTAAGGTAGACTGGTGAAATTAAATAAATACGTCTATTAAATGTTTTAACTATCAATGCCTTCTTGCACTTTTAAGTTTATTATTTTATTTAAACTATATAACTAGATAGAAGTGTGCTAGTTATTACATATGTGAGTATTTTTGTGCTCCTTGCATATGCGCGTAATTTTGTTTAGGCTATGGATGGAGGCACATTCTAGGTTTGGGAGCTTAGTATTATACTGTAGCTTCGCGTGCATTCCTAATACATGTAGAAACTTACCCTCTGCTTAGCTCTTCCTATGCAGGGAGGCATTAGGTTAACTTACCCTCAGACTAGCTGAGAAGGTGGGACCATCTGCAGCTGTTTCACCCACAGCACTAAGTACATGTAAAAGGGGAAAACCATTGGAGGAGCCGTGAAGTGAGCTGCAGTGTTACAAAGCGATATCTGCAGAGATCTTACTAACTAAATACCCATGGTAGACTGACAGGCTGCCCGGAATCCTAGGCATCATATGCTACTTCTCTATAAGCGACTCTTCTTGATTTTGGAAAATGCAAAGTTTGCACTTCTTACTTGACAAAAGGTATATAAGCAGTCTCGAGCAACACTTCTGTGCAGGTCTAACTTAACTGTGCCAAATCTATGCAACTAATAAGTCCTATTTCTGAGCCCAATCTATTTCAGTGAAGCCACTGCTCAGAAATGTATCCCATCTACATGATCTCTTTCAGGCAGACTGATTCCACCAAAGCTTCACTAAATTGCCTCTTATTTTTCCTCTGCAACCCTCATGATTTGTGGCCATGCATGCTTTTTTCCTCTCACGAACTTTCTACTTTAATTGTGAGTTCTGCCCTCCAAACCCTAATCTAACACGCTGCAATTTTCTATCAGTCCTGCTTGGTGGAAATCTTTGCATTCTTTCCCCCATGGAAAATACAAGATTTCAGGACAGATTCCAACTACAATGTATAGGCACTGCAGGTTTCTCCATACTGTAGCCAACAACTTCAACGTACAGCAGTGCTAGAAAACTAATAAAAAACACCACCAGGAAATCAAACCTAGAAACCTTCTCTCCTGACGCTTGCATTACATTAGACCAGAGACAAAAATCACCAGGATTCAACTTATTCTTTTTTTTTCTCTCGACCAATCTGGGCTCGTAGTGTGGTAGATTCCAACCCAAACTCAATTAAAAAAAATAAGGCAGCCACAGAGTCAATGAAGCTTTTCTCTGCAGCACCTCCTGAAATCTATACATTAATGTGTAAATCATTGGTATTATCATGATCCAAGCCAATGACAGGAATTTGCTGGCCTTTGAAGAGATTTTCCATGACTTCAAAACACAAAATGGACTACTACTAAATGCACCTCCTCTATACCTTCACCTAACATTACGCTTCCTAAGTCACCCATCAAATTCTCTTCCTCAAAGCCACAAAATCATTGTGAAGAATAGCAAGGATGCACACGAGGGGAGGCTGAATGCTAGCTTATGTCAGAACTAACTGGGCTGTATTTCCAAATACCATATTTGCGTCCCTTGAGTTCTTAAAGGCCTCCTGCACAGTTAACGTCCCAAGATCCATAAATTCATTAGTGGTTTTTCCCTACCCCATGGACAACCCCAGCTTCTTGGAGGAACTTCTTAAGCTCATTTCTGCAGACCATAGACAATTAAATTGTGATCCTAGGAGAATTTATCTTGCAATTTGGCAAGTCAGGCACCAATCCCACCATTGACTTCCTTAAGAACCTGCAGCCCTTCAGCTTCAAACATTTGGTGAGTGACTCAACTGACAGTAATGCTCTCTCTTGACCTGATGTTCATACTATAACACTCAACTGCCAGCCTAAAATTCAAACCAAGTTAAGGTTAGAAAGTCTTTCCTCTCCATTAACCTTTATGGACTTACCCTACAAATCCATCACCCACATCAGAAACTCAACTTCCCCCATTTACGTCAGACACTTCTCTCTGGTATACTTCCTAGTTCCTAGAAACCTGCCATCATCAACTCCCTTCCAAAAAATATCAGCTGACCTAAAAATTCAGGCAAAACAGCCCATTTTCTACCTTTCTTTTCTCAAAACAATCTAGGAAAGTGAAGGGATGAGGGAATATAAATAAACTTTCCCACAATAATCAAAAGGGCTCACTTCTGCATGGGGTACTGAAATTCTTCTGCCAACATGAAGTAAGAGCTCCTTCTCTCCATGAGCGACAACAAAACTGTCCTTATTCTCCTTGATCATTCTGTCACCTACTTCACTGTTGAACATTCTGTTTTCCTGCAAAGGTCAATCCAACTGATGTTACTACATGCTTGGACGATGTGTACCACTAGATGAAGGAGAGGATCATGTTCATGACTGTCTCTAAACCAATATTCTACTATCTGAGACACTAAGCACCTGATTACGACGGCGGTGGGACCGCCACTGTCAGGCCATCGGTGGCAGTCCCACCGCCATCTGCCCCTGCAGGTCCACCTGCCGCATTACGATGGCGGGCGGATAGTGGGCTGGTGGAGAGACCGTCTGCCATGCATCCGACCTGTTGGACCATCGGAGGGACTGCAATCCCTACACTAGTGGCTGTAGGGATTTCAATGCCCCTTTCCCCCGGCCGTTCCATGGCGGTTAACCCGCCATGAAAAGGCAGGTGAAAAGTGATTTTGGGGGCCCCTAGCGGACCCCCTTTTCCCCTGGCCTTCCGCTATGGGCCCTGGTGCCCCCCTAAACATTCCTGCACCATGTGGCTGGCACTGCATGGGGCCTGTCACATAGTGCAGGAATGTTTTAAATGTGATTTTTTTTGTATTGCGGCGTGTGCTGCAGCCCACAGCACACGCAGCAATACAAAATATACATATTGCGACCGCCGTGAAGGTGGTCGCATCGTAATGCGGCCAGCAGGACCTCTGACTCCTAAGTCGGGCGGTCATGCTTCCGCGACATCCTAATCAAGCACTAAGTCCAATTCACTAACCATCGCCTGCCATTCAGGCCTCAGAGCCGCTCCTTCCACCTCACCAAGAGTAAGAAATCTGAGGATTCTTTTTGACATCGAACTCACTATTGCCTCTCAAGTCAACACAGTGGCAATAGTTGTACATATGCAGCTCTTTATTGTTCAAAACACCACCACTTCTCTACATTACCCTACGAGCTGATGTAACAAGAACCTTTATTGTGGCATTCCTCACGCATTATAACATACATTTTAGTCTCCCTACTAAACTGATTGCCAGGATTCAAAGACTTCAGAACCAGGCAGTCAGAAAGCGCCTTAACCACTGTAAGCAGGTCCTTATCAAGCCTGGTATTGAAGCACTTCCCTTACTACAAACATGTGCCAGGATCTAATTTTACATCTTGTGCAATATGCCTAAAGCACACTAAGGGGAGAGGAGTTGGCCTATGGCTAGGGCGGTCGGCCTCGAATCTGGGGAACTGGGTTCGAGTCTCGGCAATGACGCTGAACATCCTGTGATTCTGGGCAAATCACTTAATCTCCCCGTGCCTAATAAAAAAAGAATGTGTCCTCATGTAACGCAACTGGTGCTATGTAAAGCGCTCCGATACCCGATACCTTCGGGTCAAGTTCACGCTATATAAAACCAAAGACGTGCTATAACTGGAGAAGCTGTTATATCAAAGCTCACTATGTCCCAACCAGAAACCGTCACTCACTGTCTGCCAATAGGATCAACAAGCGATAGTTTAATAGAATGACACAAGGAGGTCAACCAGGGGCACTCTGGGCCTTCTTATAGAGCAGTTTCTGGCATTTAAACCCACTCCTGTTTTTGAAGGTTACATGGACAATATAACAATATAACACCACCATTGGCCAAGAGATTGTTTAACAGATTTAGAGCAGGCTGTTTGCCCCTCAGATTGATCAGCAAAAAACTGGAATAATACTTCCTCGCCTGACTCATGTTCATCTTGTGGCATGAATTCTGAGGCTCAAGACCATATTATGTTTGTCTGTCCTGAATATCGTGGTGTGCTAGGAAATGGTAGTGCCCAAACTGCCTGGCCTTGGAGGTACCACACTTTAGAGAGGCGAAATGAATCTTGACACATCTGGCCTGGTTGTATTTTCCGTGAGTCGGTTATTATTCAATATCTGGATAAAGTGGGAGTCGTTCTTTAATATGTGTTGTACATCTTGCTTGTTGACCTCATTTTCTGTAAATGTCTTTAGACACCAGATGCACTCAACCATGTGCCATTACGAGAGGATTACATTGACTCCTCATTTGTTCTTCTTGTTTTCTCTTATCTACTCCTAGGTTGCGACAGGAGCGGCCATTTAATAAAGTTATTGCCACCTTGTAGTTGCACACAAGGTTCGATTGCTCCGATTTATTAAGGTTCTAGACCCAACCACTTCCACTCACTTTTTTATTCACGCTATTTGGTCCTGAAGAAACACCAGGGATCGTTCTGACCACCTAGATGGCGCGAAACATGTCGACCTCTAGTTACTAAGGCACATTACGCCCTACCAGTAACTCACGACCTACGGGTTTTTTAACCTGACAAGGGAACCTATACATTAAATTGTATTCACTCTGATATCCCTTAGCCAGTTTTACCATTCACTCACCCACTCTCTGTTCTCTTAGAACCCGCTTTCTCACACCCACACTCATCATACGGCAGTACAAACAAAAGATCTCTGCTAAAGCGACCCTCCGGGGGACCCGTAGGCATTGCAGCGCCGGCCCGACGAGGAGCAAACGCCCGATGATGAAGCATGACATCCTTCGGGGTGTGTGAGGGCATCAAGAGACAAGACTTGCGCTTGCCTCTAGTATGTGAGATTTAGACCTAAAATCTTACTCTCTTCTTCCTTTCCCTTCCTTCTCTTGTTTGTGGGTGACTATTTGCGCCCATACCTGGAACAAACAATGCATATACCAATCAGAATAAAAATATGAACACAGTACACCTACTCACTGAATGAGCTGATATTTTCATTAGGTTGAAAAGTACCTTTCTCACTAACTCCCAGTTAATCTCTTCCTTATAGTAGATGTCAGGAAGAACTCCACAAAATATGAGCCCTTAATGACTAATTTCACTTTGCGCTGTGTATTATATAAACGGTCATACTAGTGTAATTACACCTCTACATCTACATGGGTACAGTATATTATATATGTGTATTGAACAGATGTTATTTTCCTTGCCTGTCTTTGAGATAGAGCTCCCAGTATGTATAAGTAATTTCTGCTGTCCCTCATTGTTCAAGCAAAGCAGGACTTTTATTTAGAAATAGTTTTGGTGTCTTTTTTTTTAGAAATTATGAAGTGTAGTGCTTTCATATCTTAGATTAATACTTGCCCAGATTTTTTAAATGAGTCAGGATATTTTTGCTTTGAATAGAGGTCTCTGACGTTAGGAGGGGTTTCTCCTCCACGGTGGATCAGACCCTCAGAGAACTAATGGTAGGACATTCCAACGCTAGGTAGGTCCAAGCTACCAGTGTGTAGATTCTGTTGGGCCATTTTGGTCCTAGAAGCCAGTCTTCTAGAGGAACAAGGTAGAAGTCAGAGGAATCCAGACCCAATCCATAGGATTTGGAAAGAAAGAAGTGGAATCTGGGCTTGAAGACCTTTGGTTTGGGAGTAAGTCGACAGCCGTCTGTGTCTTACCACTGACAGGGCTACCAACCCTGTTAGCTGAGTTAAGGTTTTGTTTGAGGCCTTACTCCGCTGTCCAGTGGTGTCCCTGCTTCTGATGTGGTCCTCAGTTAAGTTAGATATCCACACGTTTCTAAGCCTTGAGCTCTAAGCCCACCCAACTTTTCCTGAACTTTTTGTGGAAATAGGATTGGTTGACCACACACCATTGTGCACTATTTTGTGTTGCTTCCCTCGTGTCTACCATTCCCAAGTAGGTGTAGAAGAATACTTTTGGATTACTCATATTGAGAGTGAATATACCCCTATTGCTGGTTTTGGAGGACTAGATTGAGAAGGATAATTCTTGTATAAGAGCAAGCCACAAGGGTCAGCATGAGTGAAGCTGTGTTCCCTGTGTGAGTGAGTTACTTATGTGTTTATCCAACTATTCTGATACCTATAGTATGCACACAGTTGAATTATTGTACACTGAAATAACTGTGAGCATTCCACCCAGCCAGCTTAGTAAGAGTGATTATGTAAGCTAGCTTTTGAATATGTACATACATTTGGAATAAAGTTCATGTTAGTAAACGCCACAAATATTTTGCACACTGGAGAAGGCTATGAGCCTGCTTTTGTACTGGTAAGAGCCAACCGATAATCTGGCTAATAGGGTGAGTGTTGCAACTCAACTACACAAACACACTTACTTCCCAATAATAATTCTACATTGTTATGTTTGAAACAAACATGCTACGTTTTTGAAACATCAAGGTGCCACTTCCTTCAGGGAGAATGATACCAAGTCTACTGTCACATTAAACAGATGTTTTAATAAACACAAGTCACCAACTGAAAATGTTACACCATGATGTCTCATTGACTATCAGGTCTACTCTTTTTGTCAGGCAGTAAGCTCTGATCTTCCAAGAAGTCTTCAGGACGCCTCTTTCTTGTTCTTACATGTTCGTGAGGTGGTAAAATCACTGCACTGCAGGCTTCAGAAAGGTCAGATGCTTCGGAAGTGGTAGACTGGATAAGATCTAACAAGCATTGCAAGGAATGGCTAATTTGGACATTAGTATGCCGCATTTCTTCCTGGCAGCTCAGCATTCTAGTTGCAAGTTGACACATGGTGCTGGCACATCTCTCCACCCCTTTAGCCAGCTGAAAAGTGGATCTGCTTTGCATGAACAAATGACTGCCAATGTTTGATAGGCCTCTCTCTAAAACCAACTCTAGGTCCCGCGCATGCTCCAAAGTGCTGGCATCATTACTGTCGCTGTTGGTCAACCCCAATGCATCAGTTTCAGGCCTCTCACGGTGTGTCTCATTCAAGTTGCTAGGCCACTTCTCTGTGCATTCCTCACTCTGTGTCTCAGGGTCACAATGGTTCTGAGAAACATCATCAAGACTGGATAACTTGTTGTGGCTCGTGTGATCAGAAGTATCATCACTTTCGGAATCTGTGGATTATAATAATATTGTATCAGAAACAAATGTGACTATTGTGCATAGAGTAAAAGCATTTCTTAAAGATGGATTAGCTTGTGAAAGCAAATATATCTTTGCCCTTTTATTTATGTATTTATATTTTTTCTAAAAGGCTCTTTTCTGACTCTTTTTTGTTCACTCAAATTTCACCTTTCCTCCTTAGTGAAACTTGTTAACGGAATGCAAAAACTGAGGGCCTGAGCATGCTATGACAGAATTACATCAGCTCTACTATTTCTGAGGTGGAGGTAATTGTACCAGAGCTTTCACCACACCCAGAGAACCTTCCCATAATGTACTGTTTGCCTCTGCTAGACCTGGGTGAATATCACTCTGCGGAGTTGCATAAAAACTCCACAAGATTCTGTGGAGTTCAGCGAATGGAGAAAATTCACGTTTGGCTGCTTACGCTGTGATTTAGCTCCAGTAGCACGTTCCGCACTGAAAAATCAGTGCTAAGGCACCACATGGTGCACAAGCGCGGCCATTTTGTTTTATCTAGCATGCTCTGCTATTTTCTTTCACTGTAATGCTGCATCCCATCCAATCCACCTCATCTGATCACTTTTCTTAATCATTCCCACCTTTTCTTTATTACTTTCTGATTTTCTCTGTCTGTATTTACCTCAGTGTGTGTTTTTTGTGAATTTTTTGTACTTTGTTTTCATTTTCCTTTCCTGACCTGTCCTCTCTGTCCTGCTGTTTCAAACCCATACTAGTCCAACTCCATCCCAGTCCCAAAGGGCAGAACCAAGCAGCGCCACCAGCAACCTCTGTGGGTGACGCTGATGGGCAGGTTGCAGCCGTGCCCTATTTTTGTCGAGGCAGAGGTTGCTGCGCTAATCTTTCAGGTGCAAATAGTAAGGAAAACAAGGGTACCCCAATATTAGAACCTGGGGTCAAGTAATGTTACTGGGAACAATGGTTCTTATGTGGCCAAAAAATGGTCCAAGAAGGACGCAGGAGTTGCGTCAGAAATGGGAACAATAAAACTGAGTCTTGAAAGGCAATTAATGCTGGAGGGAGCAAGGAATTGTGTGACCAGGGACAAGTTTCAATCAGAATAACAGTAGTTATTTATTTTCAGTAGTATGCAAAGAATAGGTGCTCACATAAAAAAGGGACAACAAGCGTGAGGTGATCAGTGGGGGTGACTTTAAAATATATACATCGCATTGACAACACACAGGAGAACTCCACATGAATAAATTATACAGAATGCATGGAGTTCTTGTTGTAGGGGGTCGACGGCGTTTCGATCTCAGTTATTAGAGATCATCTTCAGGACATAGTATATGTGAGCAAGCCGAATCTATAAAAGATATTACATAGCATTAAGAAAAGGTCCCTGGAATTGCTTATTACTAAATGTTATTGCAAACAAATGGAGCAGTGCTCCCAGTGAAACAAGAATAGTAAAGAAAATAATAATAATAACAATAATGTTACTGGACACTTAGTTAATTAGTGCCATTCTTGGTGTGATGTACAGTTCCTATGTCAGACATAATTCCGTGATAGGGTGACGGCGCGGCACGGAAATTTGTGCCCAAGGTTGCATAATTATTAAAAATTCAGGTGTAATTTCATAATTAGAGAGTAAGTTGAGTGAGACATATTAGAGGAGAGGGATAGGCCTGCCAGAGCACGAGAAATGACAAGAGGAATAGGAAGCGCATAATTAGAAAGAGCAGCTAGAGACTTACTCTGAGCCTGACGGTGCCGGTGAGAATGTAGAAAGGATTTGAGGGTGACCGCGATTAAGGCGTGGCGAGAGAACGATAATTTGTGAGCGCTTGGGCTGGCGTCTGCTAGTATGTTGTATAGACCCAGGTGGCTAAGGGTGAAAAACCAGCAAATGATCAGGGCTAACGATGCTCGAAACTTTGGAAGGCAAGTATGGTGCGTTCTAGTTTCTCTAGGACTGCTTTTGCATCTGCTAGCCTGTCTAGTTCTAGTATTGCCTTTTCTAGCTCAAGAATTTCTTCCAATTCTTTCTTGCTGTGTTCTAGTGCGGTATCGATACCGAGCACCATCCAATGGTGGGAACACCATACTTGACTTCCAAAGTTTCGAGCATCATAAAAAATCCACAAAAGTGTCTAAAGACATAAAAAACTACAGCAAGGAGAGAACTTATCCTTACCTACAGGAAGATTTCTTTACGACAACCACCCATGAACAACAGAGAAACCTTGCGGGAACGTGGGGTAGATTTAAAAACAGACAACCTGTAACCTTCGCGGACTCCTCAGCAGACTCTGATAACTCCGACCCCGGAGCGGGCCCAAGCACCTCAACCCACAACCCTAATTTTTTAGAGCGAGGCCAACCCTTTGGAGGAGAGCGAGGCAGAGGCAAAACCAGGTACAATTTACCACCAGGGGAGCGCCAGACGAGACGCAAGTTCTACCAACGGGGGTACCAATACTAGGGGGCCGATTCCGATTTCGGCCGGAAGGGCACCGAACAATGGTCGGAGCCCTTCCGACCGAATCGGAACGTGCCGCTCGGATTCCTTTCCGACCGAGCCATTCCGATGGGCTCGGTCGGAAAGAATCCGACTCGGATTTCCGGATGGCTCACGACGGGTTCGGAGAGCCCGTCAGCCATCCGGAAATCCCTCTGTACTCACCCGGCTGCCTCTTTGCGACCGAGGAGTACGATGGCAGCTTTCACTGCCTTTTCGTGCCGGTCTTTCCGGCATGAAAAGGCAGTCGGTCACTGTCTTTGGGGGCCCCCAGTGAGACCCCCATGGGTGCAAGGTCGCCGAATGGCGGCCTGGAGGCACCTATGGTGCGCCTCTGTTGAACCCTGCACCCGGTGGCAGGCACCTTGGGGTGCCGGCCACAGGGTGCAGGGTTGAACTGCACACCTGCTTTCACCAATGCCAGCATGCATTCCGTCCAGAATGCATGCTCCCATTGTGGGAGATACGAGTGTGACCGAACAGGGTTCGGTCGCATCGTACTGCCTGGGCCGTAACCGACGACAGCAGGTCGGTCGATTACGGCTCCGGACCGATGTCGGACGGACCTGAGTCCGTCCGACATCGGAATCGGCCCCTAGATCTTGTGCCCTCAACACCCACATCCAATATGGAAGAAATCCCCATTTTCAACTTGTCCAAACACCAGGTGGCATCTACGGACATTGCTCTACTGAGCAGAGGTTTGTCCTTTGTAATAACTGAAAAACCCAACTGGTTCCTTATACAAACGGAAATTTTTCAGTTCTTCAGAAAGTTGAGACTGAATGCATTCTTCTACAATAAAGAACCTTCAAACAATACAGACACTACCGGACTACGCCCCAAGTCCATATTCAACCCCCGAGTGGCTCCATGCCCCCAGAAATTCTTACCTTTGAACACCTAGGGGCCGATTCCGATCTCGGCCGGTAGAGCACCGAATCGGATTCGGCTGAACCGGATCCGATTCGGAGCCCTTATTCCCGACCGATTCATACGTGCGTCCGGGCGAACGAGTACGATGCGAGCGCGTGCAAATTCGCCGACCGACTCGTACGCCCGTCCCAACCGCACCGACCGACTCGCACGGATGTGCTCCGCACCTCGCAATGGAGACGTTCCCCGGCCGGGCAAGTACGATGCGTGCCGCGAGCAGTCCGACTGACTCGCGCCGTCCGGCTCGAAGAAGCAGTCGGAGCCGTACTTTGGGGGTCCGTGTCGGACCCCCCTGTACGCGTAGCCGCGCGAGTCGCACACAGGGGGGACCCATGGGTCCCCCTACCTGTGCGTGTACGGCGCAAGTCGCTTCGCCGCGTACACGCTGTAGGGGCGCCCTTGTTCGCCTCACACCCATTGAGTCAATGGGAGCCCGCGTACGCGTTGTACGACCGGCTCCCATTGACTTCAATGGGAGTCCGACCGACTCGAGTCCGATGGCATACGTGCGCATCGTACTCGTTCGGTCGGGCTGCTAGGGTCCGATTCGGTCGGAAATCTCTCCGGGCCCGGCTCGGTCGGAGAGATTTCCGACCCGAATCGGAATCGGCCCCTTAGTCCTTAAAGACCTGGACAAAATACAAAGAGAGTACAAATTTACCCCATACAACGTCAGCTTGGAAGAAAAACAGAGTCTCAATAGACTCAAAAACCTTGATGAAATTGTTATAAAACCCTGCGACCAAGGTGGTGGAATAGTCATACAGGATAAAACAGCCTATGACAATGAGATTTTTCCGCCAGCTCAGTAACACGACACATTATGAACACCTCACTCGCAACCCTCTCCTAGAGATTAGCGATCTCATCTTGGATGTCACCAAAAAAGCTGAAGAAGAGGGTTTTATCAGTAAGAATGAATTCCTATTTCTCAACAACAAGACCCCACGCACCCCTGTCCTATATACAGTAAACAGTCTAAATATCAAGTTTTTTAAGTCGACTTGCACTAATATCGAGTGCAGAATATCGTGATACAAAAATATCGACTGTCAGAATATCGTGGTCAAGAATATCGAGTCTAAGGTAAGTAATATCGTTTTTAAAAATATTGAAGTCATTAATATCGTTTTAAAAATATCGAAGTCAATATCGTTTGCAAAAATATAGTTGTTAAAAATATCTTTGTTTTAGTTAGTGTTATGTATTTTAGTATGTATTTTAAATGTATGTGTTCTATTTTTTTGTCTAAGTATTGCATTTGTTTTTTAATATATGTGTTACATTTTTAGAAGTTATTAATTTTATTTTAATTAAATTTTGCGTTTTAGTTCCATAGCGGGTTGTGGGTTTATAGGGGAATAGGGTGGGAAGTAATTTAATTATAATCAATGTATTAATAATTTTTAGAAGTTATTAATTTTATTTTAATTAAATTTTGCGTGTTAGTTCCGTAGCGGGTTGTGGGTGTATAGGGGAATAGGGTGGGAAGCAATTTAATTATAATTAATTTATTAATATTTTTTATTAATTCATATTTATGTATTTAATATTTTATATTGTTAATTGTGGGAATTAATTCATTATTAATTATTTATTAATTGGTTGTTAATTATTAATAATTAATTGGTAATTATGTTAATTGTGTCATTTTTTTAGGAGCGAGTTGTGGGTTGATAGAGGAGTAGGGTGGGAAGTAATTTAATTATAATTAATTAAGTTAATTAATTTATATTTATGTATTTAATATTTTATATTGTTAATTGTGGTAATTAATTTATTATTAATTATTTATTAATTTGTTGTTAATTATTATTAATTAATTGGTAATTATGTTAATTGTGTCAATTTTTTAGGAGTGCGTTGATAGGGGAGTAGGGTGGGAAGTAATTTAATTTTAATACATTTTTAATATTTATAATATTTATTTGATGTTATTTTATAGTGTTAATTGTGTGAATTAATTTATTATTAATTGTTTTTATTTTGCTTGTTAGTTGTTATTCAATAATTAATTAATTGTTAATAAATTATGTTAATTGTGTCTTGTTTTACGACTTTGGTGGTGTCATTTATAGGGGAATATGGTGGGAGGTAAAATATTTATAATTAATTAATTATCTTTTAATTATTGCTAATTAATTAATTAAATATTAAATATGCTAATTGTGGAATAATTTTGATGTGTGAGTTGTGGCGTTTATAGTTGTAAATGTTGGGAAGAGATTTTTTTTAAATTAATTAATGATTTGTTGTTAATTGTTATTAATTTATTAATGTAAAATTAGGGGCCCATTACGATTGCGGGTGGATCACCACCGCCGGGCCGGCGGTGGCGATCCGCCCGCCAAATGTCCCTGGTACTCCCCCCGCCATATTAGTATGGCGGGGAGCACCGCGGCGGACGGAAAGACCGTCTGCCGCTTTTCCGCCGGTCGACTTGTCGACCGGGCGGAAAAGGTACACAATATGGTGGCAGTGTCTGCAAGACACCGCCATTCATATTATGATGCGTGCGGTTATTGGCCTTTCCATGGCGGCGTTGCCGCCATGGAAAGGCATGCGGTGTTTGATATTGGGGGCCCGTTGCGGGCCCCAGGGTGTCGAGGGTGGGGGTGCACATGGGGGTACCTATGGTACTCCCCTCATTGCAATGCACTACGTGGCAGGCACCACGTGGTGCCTGCCATGTTGTGCATGGCAATGCTGTGCACAATCCTTTTACATTGCGAGCGGGGCTGCAGCCAGCAGATCCACCCGCAATGTAAAAGGGCCAGGATGCACCCGCCAGTGTTGCGGGCGCATCCTAATTTGCATGGCGGGACCGCCGCAACATCGGCGGTCGGTCCCGTGCTCCGTTGCGGTGGCGGGCGGACAAAGTCCGCCCGCCATCGTAATAGGCCCCATAGTTATGGAAATTGTGTACATATTTTTAGGTGTGTTTTTGTGTTTATTGGTGTAGAGGGTTGAAAGTAATATACTTTAAATAAATTAATCATTAGTTGATCAGTAATATTCATTTATTAATTGATAAATATTGTTAGTAATTGTTTTGTTTTTATTTTGTTTGGGGATTTAGGTTCAATAGCTGTAATGTTTTATTTTATCCCCTCCGCTATCCAACACTTTCCCTACTGTTGCACTCATTGGAGTGGGAATAGTAATTTATTCCCCTCCGCTATCCAACACTTTCCCTACTGTTGCACTCCCTGGAGTGGGAATAGTAATTTTTACCCCTACACTATCCAACACTTTTTCTAACGTTGTATTAGTTGGAGTGGGAATAGTAATTTTTACCACTCCGCTATCCAACACTTTCCCTATTGTTGCACTCCCTGGAGTGGGAATAGTAATTTTATCCACTAAGCTATCCAACACTTTCCCTACTGTTGCACTCATTGGAGTGGGAATAGTAAATTATTCCCCTCCGCTATCCAACACTTTCCCTACTGTTGCACTTGCTGGAGTGGGAATAGTAATTTTTACCCCTCTGCTATCCTACACTTTCCCTACTGTTGCACTCACTGGAGTGGGAATAGTAATTTTTACCCCTACGCTATCCAACACTTTCCTAACTGTTGCACTCGCTGGAGTGGGAATAGTAATTTTTATGTCTCCGCTATCCAACACTTTCCCTACTGTTGCACTTGCTGGGGTGGGAATAGTAATTTTTTCCCCTTCGCTATCCAACACTTTCCCTACTGTTGCACTCATTGGAGTGGGAATAGTAAATTACTCCCCTCCGCTATCCAACACTTTCCCTACTGTTGCACAAGCTGGAGTGGGAATAGTAATTTTTACCCCTACGTTATCCAACACTTTCCCTACTGTTGCACTCGCTGGAGTGGGAATAGTAATTTTTTCCCCTTCGCTATCCAACACTTTCTCTACTGTTGCACTTATTGGAGTGGGAATAGTAAATTATTCCCCTCCGCAATCCAACACTTTCCCTACTGTTGCACTCGCTGGAGTGGGAATAGTAATTTGTACCCCTCCGTTATCCAACACTTTCCCTACTGTTGCACTCGCTGGAGTGGGAATAGTAATTTTTTCCCCTTCGCTATCCAACACTTTCCCTACTGTTGCATTCATTGGAGTGGGAGTAGTAAATTATTCCCCTCCGTTATCCAACACTTTCCCTACTGTTGCACTCGCTGGAGTGGGAATAGTAAATTATTCCCCTCCGCTACCCAACACTTTCCCTACTGTTGCACAAGCTGGAGTGGGAATAGTAATGTATTCACCTCCGCTATCCAACACTTTCTCTACTGTTGTACTCAATGTAGTGTAAAATGTAGTTTTAAAAAATCATAAATATTTTTATATTTTAATTTATAATATATATATATATTTTATTTTTATGTTACAGGTGTATGTATATATATATGTATTTATAATTTTAATATATTTCTAACATTTTATAATTAAAATAATTATTTCTTAATTATTATTAAGTAAATATATATATTACATTTTATATATGTATGTTTAATTTATTTTTACATTACATTTATTACTTATAATTGTTAACATTTTCTAATAATTCTAAATATTTTTTTTAAGTTATATGTATTATTTAATTTATTTTATATTATTTTTTATACATTTTTAAAAAATGATATTTTGTACTTCGATATTTTTAACAACGATATTTTTTTCTCGATAATTTAGGGGCCCATTACGATACCCGGCGTAAATAATTCCGCCAGGCATGGAAGCGGCAAAAATCCGCCCGCACACACCGCCTGAACACCGACCACGCCATTACGATTACACAAACCGAATACCGCCATCGGCGGAAAAAGCACACAAAATACCGCCCGCCAACGTCCGAGTCGGAGTCAAACCGCCCGCCACGGACGGAAACACGCACGACAACACAAAACCGCCCGCCCTCACGGCCGACACACCGCACGTGAAATTACGATCGCACCGACATGAGCGCGGAAAAACCACAAATATACCGCCCGCCAGCGCAAACAACGCCGATGAGAATCGACACGGCAGAAGCCATGGCACCAACGTACCTGCACAGAAACCATCCGCACACAAAACCAATAGCACACAACATGGCCAACAAGTCCACACAGCAAGGCACGCACAAATACACAAGCACAGTACACATCCCGAAAACACCCCCCCGGACAAACAAAAAATACAAAGGCCAGAACCCCAGACACAACACACCTGAAAATAACAGACCATGAGGACACACCCACATAGGTGAGTACAAAAGCAGCACTCCCACAGACCACAACCCCTTGCTACATTGCAAACCAGAGAGGAGAGGAGAGGACACAGTGACACAGCAGCACACCACAGAAACGCACACATCACTACCACCACCACCACCACCACCAAACACCACCACCACCACCACCACCACCAAACACCGGCACCACAAACCCCCTGCACATTACACAACACACACCGCATCCAGCACCACAAACATCATGGCACCACAAAGAATGCCCAAGTTCACGCCCATGGAGCTGACGGTCATGGTCGACGAGATCATCAAGGTGTACCCACAAATCTATGGGAACATGGTCCAGCACACACCACTAGCCACCAGAAACAGAATGTGGAACCGGATCGTAGACCAGGTCAATGCAGTCGGGACCCTGCCCAGGAACAGAGTCGAGATTAACAAACGTTGGAATGACGTAAAGAGCCTGGTCAAGAAGAAGGAGGGCAAAAACAGAGAGCTGGCTGCCGTCACTGGCGGAGGGAATCCCGCGCTCTTTAAGACCTTCAAAGCGTGGGAGGAGAAGGTGCGAGTCGTAATACATCCGGAGATCCTCGCCGGATTAGCAGGGGAGTGGAGGCTGGTAAGTACAAACTAATGTATACCAGCACACCGCTATGTACTCACATGCACTACCACCATGCCACAGCTCCCAGGGACAAACACCCCCATGTCCAGCACACAATACACAACACATCACACACACATGCAACAGACACTACCACACACAGCCCAAACCGTACAACTGTAAGATGCGTGGGGACATGTGTACACTAAGCCAGCCACGTAACCACCAACAGGTCCACAAATATGCCAGAAGCGCCACAACGAGCACCCACCACACCCATGTGTCCGCCACAGCTGCACTAACCGACAAGTAACAGGTAAGTGGCAGGAACACAAAGTGCAGTGGGTGGGAGGGTGGACAGCCCAAGTACAACACACACCAGGCCCCAGTCCCACAGCACAGCAAGGAGGAGCATCCCCCACAGCCACGTGTCAGCCACCGCAGTGCACAACGACAGCCGAAAGGCAGACATCACGGTCCACAGCAATCGGTGTCAGTGGGTGTCAAGCCACCCCCACGACCCACAACACCCCCCACCCCCACAGACCTGCAACATGGAGCACCCCCGCTAAGAGCCATGTGGCATCCAGTACAGTGCACGCACGAACAACTTGCAGGTGGGAAACTGGACAGGGCTGGATTACTGGAGGCATGAGGACCATAACACGACCAACACATGGGACATGTCACGTAGCAGACGAACACGCAGCACCGCCCACCGTCACGAACAAGTGAACAATGTGCACACAGACATGAACAACAGACTCACACCCCACATGACCCATCACAGACATAGCAACACCCAAGGAGCCACGTCTGCATGCACAAGCCACACTGAATATAGTCCCACACGGCAGCCACTGTGCAACTCATCACACACAACCGAAACACCATTGAAGTCCTGTCCATGTAGCCCCTACTGCCTGTCAACCACACACCCCACAACTACGCCTATGTAAGACAAACAACACTAGACACAACAGAGCGGAACAACATAAATGCACACGAACACCACTGAACCCATCAAACACACAGACACACCATGCACAAACAACATACCATCCATCCCATCCGTCAGCCCCAGTCTCATGAAAGGCATGTCATCCGCACAGCTGCCACACATACAGCAGTCACGCTAAGATACATGCCCATGACCAACCATGTGCCAGAAGTCAATGAAGTGCACGACACACTGTGAGCAACAACACACAACATGGGCCACACCCCCCGAGCACTGCAGTGATGCACATGGCACAGGGCAGCACGCACACCAAGGAGATGGGACAACTGCAATACGTTGGCTGGCACACAACCATCACTCACTCATAACGATGCGTCCAATGCCATGTCCAGTAATCACAACAGACAGCAAATATGCAGGCCATGTCAAGCATGCACACACCTCAAACCATGCACTGTCATGCTGCCACAACACATGTCACGTTCGGCACCCATGGCTCACAGCATGTACCCCAAAAGCATATTCCCTCCCAAATGCGAATCTGGGGCATGGCCCCCATGTTGCCATATGCGTTCCTAAGCGTTCCATTTGAACCCCAAAAGCAAAGTACAAACCAGACCCAGGATGGGCCAGGAGCCCGCATACACCAGAGTCACAATAAGTAGGGGCACAGCAACACACCCATCGGCATGGCCAATCCGTCCCATGCCACATGTGCACAGCACACAGTCCCATTGCCAAGCACACACAACTACAGATGCTACAGCCACACACACGCCTCCGGGAAACCCATGTATGAGATTGCACGAACTGTCAATGTCAGACGACAAATACATACTTCGCCAGGTGCAACACAATAACAAATCTCATTCTCTCCACAGGTGACGAACTGCTGGATGCTGGGGATGGAGACAGCAGCCAGCACAGCCAGCCTACAAGCCCCCAACGAGGACACACGGATCTGGAGGATCTGTCCTCCTCTTCGGACACGGACAACCAAGCAGGCCCATCTGGTGTGGCAGGGCCCAGCCGCTCCCCAGGACCCCTCCTACCCACCAAACCATCATCCAGGGCTGCTGAACATTCCCAGCCCCCTGCTGCCACTGTCGTTGCGGCCACACCCACGGTCATTGTGGCCACTACCACTGCCGCAACCGCCACCATCGCCGCACCGACCACCACCGCCGCCACCACCGCCACGTCTTCGCTGGCACCAGCCCCAGCGCAGATGGTGGCCCGGACGACTGGATCCACCCTGGGAGCCACAGCGAGGACCGTGGTGAGCAATGTGGCTAGTGGGCAGGCCGGTGGCAGCAGGACTGGTAGGAGGAGCAGGGTCAGGGAAACGCCAGCCTCCCCTGGGAGCCATGCCCTGCCTCACATGGCCAGAGTCCTTGGGGCCTATGAAGAGGCCCAAGGACAATGGGTCCGGTCTGCTTCAGACACGCGTGAGGTGCTGGGGGTGCTGAGGTCCATGGACGCCCGTATGGGCCAAATCGTGGACCTCATGGGACAGCTGGTGGTGGCGGTGAGGTCACAGCCAGGGACAGCAGCTCCCCTCCGCCACCACCTGCCGGGGCGCAGGGTGGAGCAGCAGTGTCCAGTTCCCCTGCGTCCACAGCCAGTGATCACACCTCAACCACCAGCATGTCGCAAGCAGGCACCCCCTCGCAAACGTGGAAGGGGCCGTCCGAAGTGGAAACAGATCTCCCGGGAGGACTTCGCACGCTCCAAACGCAAGTGAGGCAGCCAGCCAGCCTTCCGCCAGCCTTCCTTGACCAGCCACTGCATTGACTTGGACTACGATCCCACTCCACACAGCCATCTGGATGGCATGTGTGTGTTGGACTATGGACATAGAACCAGTGGGTACACCCTGAGCATCACGCAGCCATGACCGACAGCTCATTGTCACTGCACGCACCACTTTTGTCATCACCTTACACACAATCACATGTCACAGTTTGAAATAAATGCACCTCTTACACAAACTGCTGTTTGTGCCCTGTGTTTTATTTGTACGGAATACAACGGCCACCTTGGGCGGAAAGGCACCTGATGCGTGGCATGGCAATGGAACCGGAGGGCCTGTAGGGACCTAGGGGTGGGAGACAGAACAGGAGCACATTCAATGAGTGTGTCACACACCCATCACACAGTACATGTCAACAACTACAAGCAATGTACACACATCGCACAGAGCAATAGGGCACAATGCCACAGCCACCATCAGTGGCATACTAACCTGGGCATGGAGCGTTGACACACAGCACGCAGTGAACAAACGGCCACCCTGACACAGCACACACACACCTGCACAAATACAGACACATCAGCCGTCGTACATGGACACTCACCGTTAAGTGAAGTAGCGGGCGATGAGCTGCTGGCGCACATTCCCAGCTTCCTCCTCTCCGCTGTCCTCCTCACTCGAGCTGTCCTGGTCTGCGGGCTGGGGCCCTGGTTGATCTCCGTCATCCACAATGAGGGGGATCTGCTTCCGAATGGCCAGATTGTGCAGCATGCAGCACGCCACCACTATCTGGCACACCTTCTGTGGGGAGTACGCCAGCGCACCCCGGTGCGGTCCAGGCACCTGAACCTGGACTTGAGGAGGCCAAAGGTACGCTCGACCACACGTCTGGTCCTCCCATGTGCCTCATTGTAGCGATCGTCTGCTGGGGTGCGAGGATTTCTCAATGGACTGAGCAGCCATGCCCCATTCGGATACGCAGAGTCACCTGGGTGTGAGGGACACAGAGAACCGTTGCTATTCCAACTGGACAGGGGACAGCATCGCACAACCAGCATGCTACACCACTCCACATACTCACCGACAATACAGCCACGATCCTGTTGCAGATTGGACATCAGTCGTGGCAAGATGCTGTTGCGCATTATGTGTGCGTCATGGGCCGAGCCTGGGAACTTTGCACACACGTGGGTGATCACCATGTCCGCAAGGCACACCACTTGCACATTCAGGGAGTGCGTGTGCTTCCTGTTGCGGTACAGGTGCTCAGTGGCCTGTGGTGGAACAAGGCCAACATGTGTGCAGTCAATGGCTCCAACGACGTGTGGGATTCTGCCAAGGGCATAGAATGCACCCTTCACTGCCGCCAATTCACGAGCCCTGGGGAAGCGGATGTACCTGTTTCGGTACAGCATCATGGCTGCCAGTACATCCCTCAGCACCTTGCTGAACATGGGCTGGGACATCCCTCCTCCACTGCCCACTGTGTGCTGGAATGACCCAGTGGCGAAGAAATGCATGGCGGCCATCACCTTAGCCGTGGGGGTGACAGCAGTCGGATACACCCTGCGGGGACGGAGATGGGGTTCTAACATGGCACACAGTCGATGCAGGGTTGGCCTGTCCAGCCGAAACTTCCTAATAACCTCTGTATCGTCCATGTCCGCCAGCAATTGGTATGGGCGGTCAATGTTCGGTCTCCGCCTAGGGACAATGGCAGAGGACACATGTCAATGCAACACGACACATAGCAATTTCGCATACACATCACTGACATGACTGAGCAAGCACATGAGCCACAGCCCAGCTGTCAAGCTGGGACGGCACGGCCACAATACACTTACACAGGTCTCCCAACAATGGCAATGGCTAGTGATACAAACCACTGCCATGTGCATGCACATGGGGATCTAGGCCCCAATGACTTGCGGGCGTGCTGATGGGGACTGACTGCATATCCGTCAAGCGGCAACGCCACGGCAACATGAATGTCTGCTGAGCATGGAACTGCTTCCGCGGCTGGATGAGTATGGCACACGACGACGACGATGTGGGCACAGGCTGAGCGGCCAAAACAAGTGGGACCTGTGGCACGAGGGGATATGAGACAGTAGTAGGTGTCAGCACTGCACCCTATGTACAGCACTGTACGGATCACACCTCCCGAAACATTGACAGGTGTCCACATTGACAGCCCCATGCCAAGACGGCTGTGTGCTTGCAGTCACACGTCACAGGTGAGAGGTTACATTGCACGTGCCAGGTGGCAGTCGTACATAGTGGGAGCTGGCATGTGTGTGCATGTGTCTCCTGTTCAGGATCCACCAGATGGGCGCTGACTCTGTACTGACCATTGGACACAGCATGTTCCGTGGAAGGCTTGTGTGTGTGGGATGGTGGCACTGGATGTGCCTCCGTTGGGTGGGGGGCCATGCACAGGGCGGGTACGTCGATGATTGCGCATTGTTGGTCACGGTGGGTGCACCCACTAAGATGTGTTGCCCTGTGTTCAATTCCTATGTCCGCATGATGATGGACTGTAGATGTGGGCAGACTACACATTGGTCGATGTGCTGTCTATATGCATGTGCCTTCACACCAGGCACAGCTGCCCCTGCACATGTGACCCCTGCTGGACTCGCTGCTGAATCTGTGGAGCTGATGCACCTTCTGCGCGTGGGGCGGGCAGCTCTCCTCACTTCCCTCATTGCGCATGTCATGACTTTGCCGCAGGTGACATGGATCATGGAGGGCCCACATGTACGCGTGGGTAGGCTACACATGATTGTACACTGGTCGCCACCCCCAGTCAGTGTTTCGAATGGGAAGGTTGTCGTGCTGGTGGTATGTTCGATGTGGCGGA
Source organism: Calotriton arnoldi (assembly GCA_963921515.1). Taxonomy (NCBI): domain Eukaryota; kingdom Metazoa; phylum Chordata; class Amphibia; order Caudata; family Salamandridae; genus Calotriton; species Calotriton arnoldi. The sequence goes on from CAWUFW010010668.1 coordinate 257,055, forward strand.
TGGGCGGGCCTAGGTGCGGGCTTACATTCCGGACATGGGGGTGTAGTTGTATTGGCGACTAGTTGCAGTACACACGGGACACGTCTCTTCCTTTCCACATCTGGGTCATCCCTTGTACTAACTGACAGTGATACAGTCATCTTCGCCCCAGCCCTCATGTCCTCCCCTCGCTCCCCCAATATGCATGCTCACCTGCGAGGCTAGCGCTTGCACAGGCAGCCCCAAGCTCGCACCAGAGAGGGCAAGGAGTGTATGTGTGGGTCCAGTCGCACGAGTGGGCTGTCTCAGGGTATGATGTGTTGCGGGACGCCGTCCACCTGCGTGGTGCCCCAAATGGAGACCCGGCCTGCATGGACTATGCATCACAGTCTTCGCCTTCCGGATCCGCCACCTGCGACACCCAGTGGCTGTGGCTGCCCTTGCGGCCAGGCCGCGTCCGTCTGTGGCTGATGGCCCACACATTCACTCTTTGGCCTCTCTGGGGAGGGCTCGGGGGTGGTGGCGCACGCGCTTGCACTTAGTCGCAATGGCATGTGGCGTGGTTGGTATGATGGGCAATGGATGGGATGGTGCGAGCCACCTCCCGTGACGTCAGTGCTGCTCGTGCTGTGGTGCGTCCCCCTACACTTCCATCTGACTTGTGCCATGCTAGACGTTGAGGTTCTATTGCCTGCGTGATATGACCAGGAGGAGCGCGAGGAGACCTCTCACACACCATGCTCCACTGCCATCCCGTGCCCTGTATCGCCTGTGCGGATTGACTATGTTGGGGTTACACCTGGTCGACTGGGGCTGTGTGTGCCTTGTCAGGGGCATGGCGGGCGCACAACAGGATCCAGCTTGTCCACAGAGGGTGGGCTGAGGTGCGCCTGGTACCGCTTTGTACGTGTGCCCGGCTGCTGTGCACACACGTGTTCACTCCCCCCGACAGGTGTCCTCTCACAATGCCCAGGGAAGCGGTGGTGTACTGTTCATGACCCCTCCCAACACGGCGTGCTCCAACTTGGCATGTGCGCATCTACCCGTCGCACCCACCCACCTGAGCACTGCGTCCATACGACTTCACACGACACATGTGTGTCTTCCACAGTAGTGCTACTCATTTGCGTTGACATCCAATACCAGTGGACTACATGGTCATGTCACGACTGCCGTGTACTTCACATACTCTCATCCTCTCTCATTCGTACTTGTGAAATGAGTCAGCGGAGACAGTTTTGGTTTCAAACATTATATTGAGTCTTCTGTCCTCTGTGATGCAGTATAGTGGACACTACTGGCAGCGGAATACATGTTGAGGATATACTGAGCATGATTGCAAATGGGATAGGGTGTGGGGTTACATGTGATTGGCTGTTGCATGTGGGATGTGGGCTTCAGAGTGACATCTGCTTGGCCAAGGCTGTGCTAATGTACATTTACGTATAGCTGCGGAGCTGCGGACTTTGACACAGACGGTATACATGTAGCCTACCAGACCGCTTGGCATCATGGGCACAGTCCATCTCAGTTCCATGTGACAGGTTTGCTGCGGTTGTTCCTCATGCACGCGTGCATGTGAGATGACATCAGGGCATGTGCTTGCGTGCATGCAGCGGCGTGCCACTTGTTGTTGCACTGTGGTGGTTACTGGACATGTCACAGTCACTGGGGTCGTGTTGTTGTTGTATGCACTTGTCGTCCATGCAAAGGTCCTGGTATGGGATTCCCGGGGCGGGGGTGGGAGGGGTGCAGCACCCACAGACTCCAGGCGACCTATTCATGTCCACTGAGCGGTGTGTGTGTCCATGGGCGCTGGATCCATGTCGTGTCCTGGTTGTTCGTGCAGTTCCGTCCATGTGGGTGCGATACACAGAGCCCATGCCACTGCCTCCCACGATGCATGCGGTGTTCCTGGATGTGATGGGGAACAGTGTGCATGTCCCGGTCATATCCGATGTCATGGCGATGTCGTTGATGGTGTGGTTACAGTTGCCGGTCGTTTGGTATGGCTGTTGTGGTGGTGACTGGCCAGTCCGTGCGGAAACTAAGCATGGGTGCGGGGTTGGACATCATAGGTCACTCGGGGAACCTGCGTTGTGGTCCGACGTATTTACAGGTTGTCAGGTATGCGATGCCGTCCAGCAGGGCTTCCATGTCATTGGTGGTGTACATGTTTGCCAGCCAATGAAGCGGATGGTGGCTGTCAAGGTGTTGTTCGTAAGTTGTCCCTTGGAGGACCATGATGGGGCATGCTGGGTGACATTCGATGTAGCTGTTATCGATGATCCGTCGTGTGGAGGCACAGTGGTCCCATTTCAGTGCGGGTGCGATGTTGGCCACATACGCCATGCCCCCATAGGCAGAGCAGGCCCTGTCGTGTGCGTCCAGAGGGAGGAGTAGTGGTAGCAGGTCCGCCTTCAGACATGCCGGGTTGGAGAGGCATATCTCGACGGGATGCTGGTAGGGACACCTCCGACAGTAGAAGACGGGCATGACGCAGCTGAACAATGTGATGCGGTAAGTCAGTCGGTAACTTACGTTCAGCAGGGACAGGAGATCGCATCCCAATGTATGGCACAGGTTGGTTTTGTACAGCTTGAGCTGTTCGGCGTAGTTGGGTAGGTGTGTTGCGGTTGCCATTTCGCAGCGGTTCGTTGAGGTGGCGTGCTCCGGCTGTGTGTGCAGTCTGCAATGTGCACGCTCCGGGGTTGCTGTGAGCTCTGTGTAGTCGTAGGGAGACAGGACTTGTGTTCTGTTGGCTTGTTTGGAGGACACGGGCCCTCTTCCCACATGCTTCTCAGACAGTTCAAGGTCAGTGCTGTGTGACTCCTTCCAATTAACTTGCATGTGGCCGACATGGGGGAGTGTTTTCTTCTTTCTTCCCCGTCCGTTGTGTGCTTCTGTGATATGCGCTATCTGCCCTGTGGTCGGTCTCCTCGGCATGCCTGTGTTGGTCTATTCTTGGACAATGGCTGTATTCACCGGCTTCTGTCGTAGGGCTGTGATTTCGGAGTTGGAATGGAAGGTCATTCAGTGCTGTCTGCTCTCCCTTGTGTGGGCGGCAGGCTGCCTTTCCGCTCTGCGTTGGGCCTTGTGTGTGAATGTTATTCTTGGGCCACCTGTTGTCGGTCCCCGGGCTCTTTGGTGTTCCGTTTTATATGTCTTGTTCATATGTGCAGGGTGGTATGGGTGTTTCTGTGTGGTACTGGCGTTCCTCTTCCCGAAGGGGCCCTGCTTCTCCTAGTTGGTGTTGCCGCCGCTGTGTGCTACGCCATGTTTGTTACACTGGGGTGTGTCCTGCTGTTGCGTGTCTTCACTGACATGTGTGCGTCGGTTGTGTGGCGTTGGGTGTTGTCCGTGAATTGGGCGTTGAGGACATGTCTGTGGCCGGCCTGTCACGTGTCATGTGCGTTCGGGGTGGGGCTGATGTGTGTGCTGCTTGGTTGTGTCCCTGTGTCTGTGTGCGACGCATGCATGGCGCTGCGGTTGGCCTCTGCGTTGTGCGCATGTGTGGCGGCGTCATCGGCGCTTTGGGGCCGTGACGGGGTGGTTGGTTACTAGTCCCAGGTGGTGTGTACACATGTGTTCCGCGATGTTACGATTTGGCCTGTGTGTCATATGTGGATGCAATGGTGGATGTGTTGTGTACACGCGCTGGTGGGGGTTGTCCGCTTTTCCGCCCTTGCACTGTGTGCGCTGTTTGCGTGCACTTGTTGTGTGTGTGCCTACCTGCGTCTCCGCGGTACGTTGCGTCCTTGGTGGTGCATCAGCAGAAGCATGGGGAGGGCCTGCAGTGCTGGATTCATGCTCGGGGAGCCGCTTCTTCGTTGTCCGTGCTCGGCGTTCGTGTTACCGCTTCGGTTTGTCGTACGGTGTCTCTTGGCCGTGGGAGCCGTTTGTTTGCGGCATCGTAATTTATGCGCCGGGCGGGACGTGTTTCGTCGGACGGTGTGTGTCAGTTGGGCTGCGCCGCTACATGTACGGGCGCACTTTGATGGCGGACGGTGTTGCTGGCTTGCCGGCGGTGTTTGGCCTACTTTTCGCATCGTAATTGGACGGGCGTGTGGACTGCTGCGTGCTGGCGGTAACTGGTGGTTTTGCATCCGCCAGCACGGCGGTGGTGCTTCCGCCCGCCATCGTAATGTGCCCCTAATTTTCCGATATTTAGTACTTACCATTATGAAGATAGCATGTCGATATTTTTGACATCGATATTTATGTCCCAATATTTTGGGAACACGATATTTTGTCTCTCGATATTTTGTCAGTGATCCGATGGGATGGAGAATGGAATATGACTCTGGTCTAAGGTGGCTGTTGTCTATAATGTCAGCCAGACTCTGTATTACTAGATCCTGGGTGTCTTCAGTCCTGCCAGGGGCTACGGAGTGATCTGCTATCATTTGGCAGATATACAAGTCTGAAATTGCTCTCGCCAAAGTAAAGGGTATTCGCTTGCTTAGGAAGTTTGAGAGAATCTGGTCAGGGTTCCACTGGTATTCATGGAATAATCTGCAAATCTAACTGCGATTACCTATAGGGGTCTTTGAAGGGCCTGATCGGCCTCTGTCTGTCTTCATATCCTTCCTTTTTCTCTTGATACTTTTTTTCCTTTTGTATCTCTATGGTTCGGACACCTTTCCCATTCCCTAAGTGGGTGGTTTGATTATTGCATTCCATGTGTGTGCCCAAGTGTTTTTAACTGGGGCTAACATTCAAATGTCTTTCTTCTTACTTTCTTTGTATTTTAATTATTCATGTAATGACCAAATCTGACAAAATTTTATATAAAAAAAATGCCATGTATATATACATATACATATACACCCACATATATATATTATCAACTGGTGGTCGCCAGTAGGTAGTTATAGTTAGGACCTAGTTTCCATAGGAAAAGCGTTTTTTCTTTTGCCAATATCTTTGGCACCGTTTGACGAATCTTCATGAAATTTTCAAAATTTATGGGGATTTGTTTATAATATTAATATGCGGGGGGCACGCGGCCACCCCCGCAGCCCCGGGGATTGCCACCTCCCGAGGCTGTAAATATAAATAAAAGGCATGGAGAGGCTCCTGCCCGCCCCCATGCTGCCCCGGGGACTGCCACCTCCCCGGGGTTTCAATATTTAAATGCGGGAGGAGCATCATGCCCCCCCACAGCCCCGGGGACCGCCACCTTCTCTGGGCTTTTTTTTTAATTAATAAGGTGTGGGGGGCTCCTGCCCCCCCATACTGCCCTGGGGACCACCACCTCCCCGGGGGCATAGATTATGTAAATGCGGGGGTCTGCTGCGGACCCCAGCCCCTGGGGACCACCACCTCCCCGGGGCTTTACATCTGTTGGGAGGGGGCCACGCGGCCCCCCTCCTGGAGCCCTAGATGGCCCTGGGGACCCACCCCCGGGACTTTGCAGTTTGCTATGGCAGGGCGGGAGCACTGCTCCCGCCCTGCCATAGCAAACACTCTGCTTCGTTCATGGAAGTGAGAGCAGTATTGCTTTTGGGCAAAGGGAGCTGCATGTCAGCAGCTCCCTCTGCCCAAAAGCAATGCCGGCTCCCGCAGGAGGCGGGGAGCTGGCAGGGACCGTGGGGGCATTGGGGCTCCCACCGCAGTCCCCAATGTGAGGCCATGCCCGGGGATGGGGTCCCCGGGGCCAAAAATGGCCCGGGAGGGGGGCCACTTGGCCCGCTCCCCTTTTTAATCAAAAAAAAAAAAAAATAAGGCCGGGCCTCGGGGGATGGGGTCCCCGGGGCCAAAAATGGCCCAGGAGGGGGGCCACTTGGCCCGCTCCCCTTTTTAATTAAAAATAAAATAAAATAAGGCCGGGCCTCGGGGGATGGGGTCCCGAGGCCAAAATTGGCCTCAGGAGGGGGGCCATGCATCCCCCCTCCAAAATTAAAAATGAAAAAGGCTGGGCAGGCTCCGGGGATGGGGTCCCAGGGGCCAAAAGTGGCCCAGGGAAGGGGGGCCACGTAGCCCCCCTTCCATAAAAAAACTTTTTGCTGGGCCCTGGGGGATGGGGTCCCTGGGGCCGAAATCAGCCTCGGGAGGGGGGCTGCACAGCCACCCTCCCCTTTAAAAAAATAAAAATAATAAAGGCCCGAGCCATAATAGGCCTCAGGAGGGGGGCCTCATGCCCCCTCCCTTATCAATTAAAAAATGGCCCAGGCCCCGGGGGATGGGGTCCCTGGGCCCAAAAGGGTCAAGGGAAGGGGGGGCACACAGCCCCCCTTCCTAAAAGAAAATTAAAAAAAGAAACCAGCAATTCACTGGTGGCCCGCCCCCTCCCTGCATCACTCTGCAAACGAGCCTCCTGATGCGCTCTGGGTTGGGGGATGAAGTCCCCGTCGCTACTGAGGGTCCCTGGGGGCCAACTAGCCCACCAGGTACCTCCAGTAAGCCCCACACAGTGGGATTGCTGAGTGGTGGTCTGAGGCCATGCCCCTTTTTACAAACACTCTCCAAACCCACCTCTTGGCGCACTGGTGGTGGGGCGATGAGGTAACTTTCTGTCCTGAAGACCTCAGGACTGTAGTGGACTTCATCCCCCAAGCAGCAGTGCGCCAGGAGGCGTGTTCGCAGAGTGGTGTAAAAAGGGGGTGTGGCCTCTGACCACTTTCAGCAATCCAGCTGTGTGGGGCTTACTAGAGGTAACAGGAAGGCTAGTTGGCCCCTAGGGACCCTCAGGAGGCAAGGGGACTTCATCCCCCAACCAAGAGTGCACCAGGAAGCGTGTTTTCAGAGTGGTGGAGAACACACAGGCCTTCAAGAGCTTGGACAAGTGGAAGAGCCACCACAGCATATTTCTTACCATAGTCAGTATATCATCAGTAGTGAGTAGCTCCCATGTTTGATACTCCATGTTGGTTGGTATTAAAGACACTATGTAGGACTCATGCAATGGGTTCCTAGACCCTTTGGTGTTGTAAACGTAAACAGCCTGTAGGCTCACCTGGTGGTGGACCTGTCTATATTGTTCTGGAATCTTAAGCTCCCAAATTTCAGGAGTTGGAATTCAGATCCAGATATCTGGGCAAGAGATGACTTCCTTCTAGAGGGGATGGAGTTGTGAACCTATGTATAGCGTCCATTCTCGTGCTTTCTGATGGCCCTTCTAAATTTGAGGAGATTCTGGTGCCAGGTGGTATTGATTATGCTGGTCTGGCCTTCTCAAGCTGGATTGCCTCTTTTCTAGAATTAATTCTAGATTTACTCCGCCTAACCGTCAGCTCTCTTCTCTTGAGTCCAGAAGGTTTTCCTCCACAACCTGGCCTCTAGCTGCCAGCTCAACATACTTGTAAGGTTGTCCCACTATACCTTCCAGATGAAGAGATCCTCTCCAACTTCCTTTAGAGAAGGTTGTCAAACCATATGCCCCAAAACAAATGCACCTATCATTCAGTATGGGCTGTCTGGCTTGGCTGGTGCATAGAACTGGGTGTGCTTTCCCATGCTTCATCTCCATCATTCCAGGCAAAATTTCTGTACAATCTCTTCTTCAAAGGGTTGCCCTAAAGGTCTGTAAATGTTTAGCACTCTGAAGTTGCTGCCCACATTCCTCTATAGAATTCAATCAACAAAGAACCCTTGGTGCACTGTAACATGAAAAGCATTAACCCTTAAGCCTGATAGTTTCCTTATGCATGAAATTACTTTTCATCATTGACATACTGCAACAATGCTCTCGTTCTATATGAAATACTTTTTTATCACTAACATACTGCAATTAGGTACAGGAGGACTTTCTAAACATCTTTTATGAACTACGTTAATATGAAACCAAGCTTTTCGACACTAGAATTATTTTAGAGTTGACAACATGCTGGGTGCATTCATGAATGGATTACTTTTTTCCATTTTCTAGAAAATATCATTAGGACTCCGTTGTTAAGCAAGCCATGTTTTACCTATATTATTTTAAATATTTCTTATGATTTATCATTGGAATTAATGGCCATTTTCTCTACCTCTTAAAATTTTATTGATTTTAAAAATGTAAAAATGTATGCAAACTGAGACCATTGTTCATAAATCACCATTGACAGTACTGCACGTCTATAATAGTATTATTCAATTTTCAGTTCACTTAAATACTCATTGTACGTCCTGTTTCTATAAAACCTTCTGTCTTCCTACTCTCTATCTTTTTCCACTACAGGTTTAGCGGCTTTTACCCCTGAACAATTGGGCATTTTCCAGGGAAAATTTGCAAACCTATTTTAGTAGAGATGTGTAATGTTATATAGTTAAGAGAATTTGTCATAAATTCTATGAGAATTACATTGATTACACTCATCCCTTAACATTTTAAGAACCATTGTGATGCAGCGTTTGGGCCAAATATAAGGAAAAATGGTCCCTAAGGGGAAAGTGTAGCCCTTGACTTCCACGGCAGTAGTAAACAATGACCTTCCTCAAAGGTAAGGTTTGTTATGCATTTCGTGCATTCTATTAACATTCAACCAGAAGGTGCAAAAAGAATGTCTTAAATTTCAAAGAACTTCCTGAAGCAAATTTGATACATTTGATGCTCCTATTAAGTGACAGCGTAGTGAAAAAGAATAAAGTGATAATAAAGTGCACCAGTGTTATTTACAATGGCAATATATACATGTGACTGATATAGATGTTGTCATGTTATTAACAGCACTCGTGATACAAGTGTAAAAAAAACACAGTCAAATTTTGTTAAAAACAGTCCACTATTGAATTTTTGTTGATGTTTTGACCCAATAAGCAAAATTAATCAGAAACGGGTCAACACCAGAATAAAATGTTTGTAGGAAGCACCAGAAGAATAAAGGCAAGAGTCCCAAATTCTGGGATGTGTCTAGAACTGTTGGTGCATCAACAGGCTCGCGTAGAGTAGAGGGAAAGCACAATACTGAAACAAGAAGGATAGAGGCATCACTACTACAATCCTAAGGAGTATATATGTTCATGAATGTAACCCTTGAACTTGCTGCTGGAGGCCGGAAACAGTAATTAAGCAGCTAATTCAAGCAAAGCAGAAAGTGCAGGTGGGACTCATACATATATCTGAGTTCACAACACTGCCAGGCCAGGACAATAGAATGAAGACTCAGTTGCGCACCAGCCAGAACGATGGACCTTTATTTTCGAGAGGTGATGGGAGTTAACATTTATCAATCAAATTTCAATTAACAGTGTAATCCATTTGGCTACACAATAAGGACCAAGAATCAGTAACTATGGTTAAGAAGGTTTATTACAAGTGAACAGTCAAGTAAAGGTATAAGACTCTCAGCACCATGCTATAAAGATATAGAATAACAACTGGGAAACTCAATAGCCTAAAGACGTTTAGCTGTACCAGTATTAAACAAACAATATGTTCAGTTACAGCAATACAAAAGATTAACATTAGTATCTGATGCTCAGAGAAGAGTCTCAGATTTTCTCAAAAATACATAAGTACATCTATAATCAGCTAAATTAGAGTCCAAGCTAACAGGATAGTTTTGAAACCTAAAGATTCTCAAAAATCAGGGAACTGCAGAAAATTTGAAAAAATCTAAGGAAGTGCGGAAAGTGAGAAAAATTAAGTATAGGAAGTACGGGAAAGTGTCTGCATTTCAGAAGCTCAGTCAAGAGTCTTCTTGGGTCAGGGTAGCCTAAGCCACACTCAGCAAGAATCAAAGGGAATAAGCATAGAGGTCTAAAGCTCTCAAAATCCAAGTAAAGCTGTAAGGGTCTGGAAAGGTTCCGAAAGCATTCTGAAGCGATCTGAAGGCATCTGCTCTCCAGCAGTGTGAACACTAGCTTTTTAATACAAGAGTCTCCTTAGCAACACCCCTCTTGTCGCATCATCAGGGGTTCTATTGTCCTTTTCCATTTTCACGTTGCAGACTGCAACATTAACAAAATGTTCCACTCTTAAGATGGGAATGCCATTGTCCTTGTACAACCAGTCCAGTTTACAAAAGATGCTGAATAGGCCTTTCAGTTAACGCTCTGGCTCTTCATGTTCTTTCGTCAAGGTCTTCTTCTTAGGCTCTCTCCTTCTATTACTGGTACAGTAATGTATCTATTCTCAAACTAACAATTAGTGTGGATACCAGCAAGAAAGTTATGTTAGCAGAAAATTGTATTTTATGCAGCATGGAAACGTAGGCCTAAAATGTCAACTTAGCGTGTTACAGCAAGAGTGCACATTTAAAATGTGTGTACACTTTCAAATAAAAGTAAATGTAAAGTGTCAGTACATTAGATTCACATTATATGTGGCACACAGTAAAATCTTAAATGTATACATGTAAGTATGTTTAAGAACCACATTTAAATGAAATATACGTGTATCATTAGTGCACACATTACCAAAACTTTTGTAGTTTCTAGAGCAATCACATTCCACATATGCGAGGATGGTTTATTTTATTCTTCTAAACAGTGAATATCATTTAATGTATTAAGGCACACATTAGGTAACTCGATTTCATCTTATGAGTACGTGTCTATTAAGTAAGGATGGTTTATTCATCAAGACTTAAAAGATAGTGTTTAATTTTCTTTTTAATCTTTAATCAAGTTTAAGTTAAATACATTTAGGCCACAATGTAGGAAGGTGGAATCTGACTATATGGTTGCCCCCACTTTTTTATGGTGTTTTGCTGGTTTATGACTTAGTTGGACTGGGATCCTGCTATTCAGGGCCCCAGTCTATCTGCTTTCTCTGTAAAAAGGTTTCCATGTGCCTTAGGCACATCTCTGATTGGAATCTGGAGTGCCCTTATAAGTCCCTAGTATATGGTATACTATGTACCAAGGGCATAGGTACCTCAGAGGCCTACCAGGGGCTGCAGCATGTATTATGCCACCCCTGGAAGGCCATCCAAACTGACACCACAGGTCTGCTACTGCAGCCTGGGTAAGGTGGTGCATGCACCCCTTACTGTGATATAGGTTACCTATATCACTAAATACATACACACATATAAACCTATAAGTCACTCCTATGGCAGGCCTTATCAATCCTGAAGGCAGAGTGCGTGGTTCCTATGTGAGAGGGTGCCCCTGCATGAGCAGGGCCCCTCTGCAGCCTTCGGAGACCCTTCTCGGATGCTGTTTGTAGTGCAGCCTGACCATATACTCTTAAGCGCATTATAACCTCGCGTTAAATGCTAACTTTGGAATGGCTGCACCGAAACATGTCGTGTTTGGTGTCAAACATCTTGGAATACTACCCCCCCCCCGCCAATTCTGCCGGCGGGGGTAGCATTCCACCCTTCTAGAGGGAGAGACATGTTAACCCTGGCTTGGTCGGTAACTTCTTTCTAAAGCCCTGGCATCACAAAATGGATGCTGCTGCCACAGACACAAGTCTGGCCTCCTGCTGCTGACCGAAACTCCAGCAGGGGAGGCCTGGACAATAGGTTTCCTGTCCCAGGGAGGTGTGACCACCTCCCCAGACAGGATAGTGTGTATTGGGGCTGGGCGGGAGCACTTTTGGGTGCTTTGAAGTCCTGCACTGGGGGCACACTTGGTGTCCCTGTGCATACCCCAGTTCAAACCGGATCAGGGGCTTGCAGCCCCTGCTTTGGCGCGAACTGGACAAAGGGAAAGGGGTGTAGCCACCCCTCTGCCCTGACCCACCCATAGGTGGGGCCACAGAGTAGTCCAACCCCTAAACTTAGTATAAGTATAGGAACCCAGTCCATAGGACTTTAGATTATCCCTGGACGAAACTCTGAAACAGAATCCTGGACCTTCGACGCTCTACTAAAGACTAGAGGACAGAAGAATCTCCCTTGGGGTCAAGGAGTGACTCCCCTGCTTGGCAGGCACCAAAGAAGCAATTGTCCGGTCTGCATCGCCTAAGCTCCCGTTGGACGCCGAAGTCTTTGCATCACCAGAGGTGGATTTCCAGACTTCGCCGAGGCTGCCCTGAGTCCCCAGCAAAGCTGAGGCCCGTAGCTGTCGTGGGTAACGTGGAACCGTGACCCCTGGACACCGCATGCATTTGCTAGTGCATCCTCTTCTGGGTCTCCCACGAAGTTGTGCTTTGGGATCCGAGTAGCCCTAGCCTCCAGCACTAACTGCACCGAAGATCACTGGCCTCCACTCCACGAGTGTCCTGTGAGCCAGATCCACGTGCGACGTCTCGAGGCTCCTTCGCGGTTGCTAGCCCGTTGGCTAGTAGCCCTTCACGAAGGCCAATCCTTTTCTTCTTGGGCTCCCTGGTTGCTCCAGGCTTGTCCTCACTTACCCTTGCTGGGTGAGTTCCTCAGACCTTGCTGGTCTGCACCATCGACGATCTTTATCTTCACCGAGACTTGCCGTTGCCAAGGCTTGTTGGGTCCAATCCGGTCGCCGACACCTCAGCACTCCACAAACATCGTGTATCAGCCCGAATCCCGCTCCTGGTTGCCGACAACGCCTCCTGGACCTCGTGGCTGAAGAGTCAAGACGACCATCAACGCACTTGAAGCAAGCGACATCGGTGGGCATCTGTCCATCGCCTTCCTGGTCACTGGCTAGTGACCCAGACTCTGTCCCCTCTGCTTTCAGGTTCTTCAGATCTCCGATCCACTCTTGGATCCACCCGGACACTTTCCACTTGGTCGCCAGCAGCACTTTGCAGCAGATCGCCATTCAAATCGACGACGAAACCCGACCCCGAAAGGCACCTATGCACCCTGCTTCCCTGGGTGAGGTAACACGAGTACTCCGGTGCTCCCATGGGTAGAGACTCTAGAACGACCTAGTTCTCAAAGGGTTTGCTCCAAGTCCTCCTTTAAGTGTCCCTTTTCTTTAATTTCCTGATCGCGACTTTCTCCATAGAAGTTAACAGCGTATCGCGGTTGTGTATTTACACTGCACGCGTCCCCGTGGGTCCCCTGTGTCACTACCTTGGGTGATTCCTTGTGGTCCAAGCACTTCTAGAGGCTCTAGGCCTAGTGTCTAGTTCAGTCGTGGTTCTTATACCACTTTATTGGTATATGGTTTGAGTACGCCCCTAGGGCCCAAACGTGTATTTGTGCTATTACTGTGTTTAAATAACTTATAACTTGTGTACTTCGAACTCTAGCCTCATAAAGAGACTAGAGGGGTGTGTTTAGCAATAAATACATATATTTTGAATATATACCTGGTGCGGTGCTCTTTCATTTGATCACTCAAGAGATTATAGACTGGTAAAACAAGCTGCTTTACATTCCTTCAAGACTTAGCCTGAAGGCTGCTCTCCATAGCTACCACTAGGATAGCTTTCAATAAGGTTGTCTTTAACCTATCTCCAATAAGGGGTTGTTTGGACTGGTGCAAGGTGCCCACTATAATTAGTGGACAGCATATGCCAGGCCAACTTCTCACACACAATATCTGTAACAAAGCAGGGCGGGAAGGCAGTCCTAGATGTAGTCAGAGAAAACTGAACGATTGGTGATAAAGAGTTACCAGGAGCAGATTACAACAAGTATAGGGGCAGGTAATGACATTTACATATCAACTGTTGACTGGCTGTTTAGCCGTGCAATGTTGCAAGGAGTTCAGACAAACCCCGTGAGGGTTAACAACGCAGATCTTTGCAGTAAGGTAAAAAAGATTCTATTATATAAGAAAAATGCAAAATAACAACTACATAATATACTGGGGCTCGTATCTTCAAATCACAATGATCCCCCCACCCCATACCATCCATCAGAGTGCAGCATCATGACAATAATGTGTCAAAGTAAAGCAAATTCCAGGCAGGCCCTGAGGAAGGAGAGCACACCCCAGCAGCGCAACTCCCATTATGGTACAAAGCCATGAACCACTATGGTATCCCAGGGGTCTCACATTTCAGGAGCATCCACGTCCTCGCCCTCCCCATGCAAAAGTGTTCCAAGATCAGACAGCATCGCATTCCAGCTGGTAGTCAACACATATTTGTGCAAGCCCATGGTGTCCTCCGTCCGCAGCACCACCCCCTCCGCCTGCACTCACACCAGGAAGGACTGCCTCCACGCCTCTAGAGATGGGGGTTCTGGAGATTTCCACCACCTGGTGATAAGACATTTAGCTGTCAGGAGGCCCAGATCTAGAAACCTGGAAGTCGCTCTGTCCTTTTTAGCCCTCGGGAACAAACCCAATATACACGCCTCCCAAGTCTGTAAATTAGGTTGCGCCATGCACGCCACCAGCCGGGTCAAAATGCCCTGCCAGTAATTATGTAATGAGGGGCAAAACCATAGCATGTGAAGTATGTCGGCTGCCACCAGGGCGCATCTAGGACATGCTGCATTGGTTCAGTCAAAATATCAGTTGACTTTGGCAGGAGTGAGACAGGCCCTGTGTATTATATAGAATTGTATCAGCCTGAACCTCGCATTGCACGGCACATTGGTGGGTCCTTCCAAAATAGCAGCCCACTCCATGTCCGTGCAGAGCTCAGCAAGGTCTCCCTCCCAGTGAGCATGTAGGGCAGCATGTGAGGGCACAGTATGCACTCACAAGGAGATAGTCAGCCAGCGCACCAATCACCGTCCCGTCCGCATGACCTGCAAGTATTGCACCACTAAATGAGTTGGGGGGTTCAACAGCCAGGTCTACCCAGCGTGGGGTCAGCATTGCCAGTAAGAAGTTATATAAGAGGAACTGTCCTGTCAGTAGGCCAGTGTCATCTGTCAGTGTGTCATATCAGATCAAAGTACTGTTGCTGTAAAGGTCCCCCAGCGTATGTAGTCCCACCACATGCCAAGCTTCTAATTATGCCAAAGATGTAGGTATAGCTGTTCTAGGAGTGCCTAGTAGGGTGAGTGCCAGCACATAAGTAACCACTGCATGCATGAGGCAGAGACTACAACGATAACAGCAGTGTGCAACACCCAACAGCAAGGAGTCTGGGGCTTTAGCCTGTGTAAGTGAGTGAAACAGGTGGAGTATGTTCGAGAGGGGCCAGGACAGCAGTGTGATGGCTGTGTCTAATAACTGCAGTCCAGAGAGCCATTTGGTTACCCACTGCAGTTTGGAAGCTAGATAATAGTGTTCAAAATTTGGCACATGGTGGCCTCCCTGATCTAGTGGTGAGTAGAGTGTTGTCAGTGCCACTCTACAGCACCCCGTGTTCCAAATAAATTTCCGAATTCGGGACTCAAGGTCCCTGAAGAATTTGGTCGGATCATAGAGTGGTAAATTGGAAAAGCAATACAATAATCTGAGAAGGACCACCATCTTCAAAAGGGCAATCCATCTCACTACCGCCAATGGAAGTGTCTGCCAAAACGCCATCTGGGTTTGAAGGGAAGTGATAAAGCGTGTGAGATTGCGATCATACAGATCTTCCGAAGAGTGATATATACAGATTCCCAGGTACTGAAATGTTCTGGGAAGGGCAAGCCCTGGGTCTGGTGTTTCTGGTGTAAATGGGAATAAGCATGATTTGGCCCAGTTGACACGAAGGCCAGACAACGACACAAAGTGACACAGTATTTTAACAACCTCGCCTGGGATGTAGTAGATGTCCCTGAAATATAAATGCAGGTCATATGTGTAGAGAGACACAGCATGTGTTCCGTCCTCAAGCCAAATACCCCAGGCCTCCCCCAACTGAGAATCTCCATTGCTAGGGGTTCCATTGCTAAGGAAAAGAGCAACGGGGAGAGAGGGCAACCCTGACGGGTAGCCCTGCCAATCGGTATCGACCCAGAGATGGCGGAGCCAGTTTTGACCCTGGACACGGGCTATACATACAGGAGATGCACAAGCTTCAGAAAGCGATGTCCAAGGCCGTAATGACATAGCGCCTCAAACAAAAAGGGTCATTTCAGCGAGTCAAAAGACCGCTCGAGGTCGAGGACGAGGCAGCCAGCATCCGGCCAGCACAGCGGAGAGTATGCCATGATGCGAAAGCGGTTCGGGCTGGTCTGTTCACATAAGAAACAGGGTAAAGACTGATTTGCATATGGCTGGGTCCAAACTGGGGTGGCATGGTGAGCAAAAGAATGATGGAGTAAATCCAGATACTTGTGACTGGGGGAGAATGTATGCATTGTTCAGCATTCTGTCCATCAATTGTTTCTTTTGCATTTGTCGCCCTAAGTGGGAAGGGTATGCCCAGACGTAGGTCCCGTGCTCACTGCACCACTGGATTCAAGCTAGCCTGGCTGATGAGGGGTGATGCCCCGAAACTGGTCCCAGGATGCTTGTTTCCGGTCCAGGGAGGACATGACTTGGCAGATCGGGCTTCACTGTTCCCATAAGGAACAGGGTCAAGAATGATTTGCATATGGCTGGGTCCAAACTGGGGTGGCGTGGTGAGCAAAAGAATGATGGATTAAACACATCCTTGTGACGGGGGTGAATGTTTGCATTGTTCAGCATGCCATCCATCAATTGTTTCTTTTGCATTTGTTGTCCTAAGTGGGAAGGGTATGCCCAGACGTGGGTCCCATGCTCACTGCGCCACTGGATTCAAGCTAGCCTGGCTGATGAGGGTGATGCCCTGAAACTGGTCCCAAGAGGCTTGTTTCTGGTCCAGGGATAACTTGGCTTGGCAGTTCGGTCTGGACTGTTCCCATAAGGAACAGAGCCAAGACTGATTTGCATATGGCTGGGTCAAAACTGGGGTGGCGTGGTGAGCAAAAGAATGATGGATTAAACCCAGATCCTTGAGACTAGGGGTGACAATTTGCATTGTTCAGCATTCCATCCATCAATTGTTTCTTTTGCATATTGTCGCCGTAAGTGGGAAGGGTATGCCCAGACATGGGTCCCGTGCTCACTGTGCCACTGGATTCAAGCCAGCCTGGCTGATGACGGGTGATGCCCCGGAACCGGTCCCAGGATGCTTGTTTCCGGTCCATGAAGGATATGGCTTGGCAGTTCTAGCTGGATTGTTCCCATAAGGAACAGGATCAAGGCTGATTTGCATATGGTTGGGTCCAAACTGGGATGGCGTGGTGAGCAAAATAATTATGGATTAAACCCAGATCCTTGTGACTGCGGGTGAATGTTTGCATTGTTCAGCATTCCATCCATTAATTGTTTCTTTTGCGTATGACGCAAGGAGGTGCTGTGTGCTGGGACAAACCGATTCTGGTCCAGATGGACCAACGTGGGGATCAGAGGCACCAGATGGGTCGTAAGAAGCTTAGCCAGGACCTTGTAATCCATGTTGAGCATTGTTAAAGACTCTGTGGGGTCTTTGTCGGGGTTGGGAAGGGAGACCAGCAGGGCCTCCCACTGAGAGGTGGACAGAGTAGTGACAGAGAGGGCTTCCTCATACAATTGCTGCAGGTGGGGAGCAACGATGGGAGAAAAAGCCTTATAAAACTTGGCGGGCAGGCGCGTATATTTTCCTGGAATTCGAACAGCGTAATAGGTTCCTCCAAATCCTCCAGCTACACGGGCGTGAGACGAGGTAACGAAATTGAGAAGAAAAAGGTACAGAGTGCCTCCAGATCCGTTGCCATCTTCGATTGATACAAGGAGGTATAGTGGCACGTGAGTTCATTATGTATCTCCCTCTGAGTATGTAGCAATGAGCCTGGGGCAGAGCGCAATGACAAGCTAGAGGAGCAAGATTGGTCCTGGCAAATAAGCCACACCAGTAAATGGTCCGACCTGTCGGCAGCGACATGTGCACGAGTTGAATGGGCATCATAATTGAGGCAACATACGCCGCGCTGCCATAATGTGTACCACGTGGGTTTCTAGATGCAGAAGGGTGCGCTCAATGTGGGTAAGATCACCCTCAATGGATTTGCACATGCTCTATTGTGTACCCATGCAGTGTCCACACATAGTTACTTTAAATGGGTCCCACTCAAGAAGTCTTGTGGATGCCGTACTGTGGCTATGATCAAAGTAGTCGGTTATGGCAGTTCCAAGGGACGTACGGAAGGAGGCGTCCTCCAACGCCTCGGGCCTCAGCAGCCAAGTGGAAATGACAGGAGTGGCATCATCCCAGGCCATTTGCAACAGCTGCAGGTTATGATCGGAGTGAGTCCGAACCAGGTAGTCAATATGTAAATATGTGGGCATCAGATTTTCTGTATAATCAGACATGCAGGTGGTGCGGAGCAGAGAAGAACGAATACAACCTGACTGTGGTGTTACGCTGGCGCCAAATGTCAATAAGCTGCCAGTGTTGGAGCCAGGCACGTAACGACCATGCAGCCGACACCGTAGGCGCAATGGAGGGAATAAGTGGTCAAGCTCAGGGTCAATGTCGTTATTCAAATACCCTTCCAGTAGCCACGGGAGGCCACTCCAATGCAAAAGTATGCCAGACAGCTTATTGAAAAAGGGGGCCTGTTCGGTGTTCTGCGCATATATCAACCCCAACAGAAGTTGGCGACCATCCAGACATCCATGCACAAACACATAACGACCGTCAGTGTCGACGATGGTTTCGACTGGCACAATGGGGGTCCCTGGCCTGACCCACACTAGCGCCCTTCCGGCACAGTTGAAGAAGTGGGTCACAAACAACTGCCCGCACCAGTGTCTCTGCAGCCAAGTAGTTCCCGGGAGTGAGAGATGCGTTTCCTGCAGGAGCCCAATTTCAAAAATATCGTTTAATACAGTTAAGGCACACAATATGAGTAAACGTGTTAATCCTACAGTGAATACACTCTAGTAATAAGTGTCAAGTGCAACCCTTAATTTAGTGATGTTAAACCACATGAGAAATATGTGCTAAGTGCTCGTTTATGTTATTCATTTGTGACATGTAAAGGTGTAGCCAGTTTTGCGCAGCACCAATTGTAATTGCTGAAGTTTCAGAGCCATATCACTACTAAATGAGGAAATGAAGATATTAGGCAAAATAGAGTCAATAAAGTCAACATTAGTGCGTGTATCCCAAATTGTGTTTATATATTGGGGACACGATCCAGATACTATAAATTACTTAACTCATATAATGGTGTGTTTGGAATGCTCTTTGTTTTTGTATTGTGTGTTCTTCTCGCTTTTGTGTCTTGCCTGAAAGTTAAAAATAGCACGTTTAGGAGAGGCGCACGCGGCAGCGTTCAAGATGGCCGCCACCTAGTGGAGCTCCGCATCGCGTCGGAACGAAGATAATTATTGTGCGGTTTCCAGGACGTTAATTTACTGGGAAACAGGCAGGCTTCAACATCGGATTATGCCCTGCTCTGTTCTGTAAGGTTTTTATATTTTTTTATGGTCTTTTTCCTACCTTTTTGAGAACTATATGCTGAGGCTTTGCTGCGGCCGCCATTTTGTGTTCTAGGAACTTACTCTCCTTAGAACTGGCTCATCTGTGGTGCGTTTTTTCACACTTCCCACCTCTCTCCTCCTCTTTTGCTGAACTTATTGGATTATTTTTGTCATTAAGAGCCTGGGGAAGCTTCATAGTGAAAATTTCAGGATTGCACACAGAAACAATGTTCATCGTTTTTCTATGGGAAGCAGTTCAAATTCGCTGTACTCAAATACAAATCTTTGACTGACCCCGAAACAGGCAGGTACTACGAGCGGAACATGCCCTGCTTTATTTGGCACCGTTTTTATGCCCTTTAAGAATCTTTTTTCTTACTTTTTGGAGACCTGATAGTTATACCTGTGCTGCGGCCGCCATTTTGTGCTCCAGAACTTTGTTCTCCTCAGAAGTTAAATATTTATAGCATGCTCTTCATCTTTCCCACCTCTCTCCTCATTGTTGGGATATATCTTGCTTATCCTCAGCGTTGTGTGGCTGGTGAAGGCGTTATATTTTTACTGTTGGCTGCATCTTTTTCTTCTCTGCGTTTTTGTCTCAACGTTCATTTCAACACTTTCTATGGGCAGAAGTAAAAACCTACTCCATTCAAATAAAGGTAAAATTGCTAAGACCTCTACGACTGACTCCTCACTTATTGCCCCTCTCATGGACAGTTCGCTCTCTGCAGTTAAGATGGCTCAGTCTTCTTCTTCTCGGTCAGCACCTCTGCCTTTGTCAGTCTCCAAGACGTAGACAACACCTACAGCTACTAAACGCCTCAAACAAGACCCACCTTCTCCTCCTAAACCTCTTACTCCTGTATCATTAGATACTATTTTGGAGGAGATACGTGAGCTACGCCCATTCATTGAGGATACCAATACTCGACTACAGGCGATAGATAACAAGTGGTCATCTATGGATTCCAGACTCTCCTTGGTGGAACAACATGTCCAAGATGCTGCTGTTAAGATAGCGACGTTGGAAAAAGATATTTCACTGCTTAAAAAGTCTGCAGAAGACCTTGAAAACAGAAATAGACGAAATAATCTTCGTTTATATGGTCTTCCGGAGGGCCTTGAAGGGAATGACCCAGTCGCCTTTTTCACCAAGCTTCTAGATCTTCCACCTTCAACTAATTTGAACATTCAGTGTGCTCACAGGTTAGGCTCTCATCTCTCTTCGGCATCGGCTCCATCAAAACCTCGTGGAGTGATTCTCCTTTTCTTGCAGTTTACAGACCTCCTCCAAGTACTAAACGCGGCTAAATCTAAAAAACGTCTGGTCTGGTCTGGTACTAATTTGTTTATCTCTCAAGATGTTTCTAATGCAACGGCTAAAAGACGGAAGAACTTCCTTGAACTTCGACCTGCATTACGGGCCCTCGGTGCACGATATGGGCTTTTTAATCCTTGTCTCTTCAAAGTGACTTTTCAGAATAACACTTCCACCTTTGATGATCCTGCAGACTTGAGGAAATGTATTCACTCACATTCTACTTCATCTATGGAGATTCCTGGTCCTTCTACAGTTACTTGACTGTTTCGCTGCATCTTAATATTTGTTTTTACTAATGTTTGCTTCCTCTACAGGTTGTTTGGTGATTTCTGATTCTTCTCACCTGTTTCCTTTGTCGATTCCTTTGTGGACCTTTTGGAATCCAGTTATTTGTTTCTCCCTTTATCGTGTTGGCGTCCCGGCGTGATGCTTTCTCCCTTGTTGGTTGTGCCGTCTTCATTTGTTGTCGCAACTCCTTATTGTTGTCCTCATACTCCCCTTTAACAGCACGTATTACAGTCGTCTTTTTGACATGTACTGTCCTCTCTGGCTATTTTTCTTCTTCTTTCTTTTCCTCCTCTTTTCTCTCTTTCTTTTCTTTTTTCCTCCACTACATACTCCAGACTATTTTTCATCTCATATCTACTTCTTCTTCCTATTCCTTTCTTTTTTTCCCTTTGCTGACAGTCATATTGTTCCTCATAAAATATCTATATATTTATCCTATTCTACACTTTTGAATTGCCTTTTGCTCTTCCTATACTCCTTCATTATTGTCATCTCCATTGTCCTCTACATTTGGTCTTTTTCTTATATTCAGAATATTCCCATCTCCTCTATTCTTCCTCTTTTCTTATACTTTTTACTGGAGACTCCACTTTACAATTTTCTTTTTTCCTTTGTCTTTCTATTACTTTGCATCATTATTGATCGTGTGATTTTATATTTAATTCATTTTAGTTTCATTCAAAGTTATTTCATGGAATGTAAAAGGTTTCATTAATCCCATTAAGAGGCAGAGAATATTATCCCACCTTGCTACATATAACCCTGACTTAGTTTTACTGCAAGAGACTCATTTAACAGAATCAGAGGCTCTGAAACTTAAAAGTCAGTGGGTGGGTTTAGTCTTAGTTTCCCCTACGAACACTAAGAAAAATGGGGTAATTATTCTGGTTCATAAACGTTTGAAATGTTCTGTTATATCTACGGAAACTGATTCGGATGGCAGATGGTTATTAGTTAAGCTGCTTATTAATAATATTTCCCTTACAGTTTTTAATATTTATGGTCCAACTCAACCGGACTCCTCCTTTTTGCATAATATCACAAAAAAATGCATTCAACATAAAGATGAATTTTTTATTTTAGGAGGCGATTGCAACCAAGTTATGGATCCTTTCATTGATCAACATTCTCAGGTTTGTTTTATTCCCCACAAGACCCATAAACAATTTCAAGACACAATAGCTCAGACCCATCTGATAGATGCCTGGAGACTTTTTAACCCTGACAACTCAGAATTTTCTTTTTTCTCTCCTCCTCATGGCACTCTGACACGATTGGACTATATCTTTCTCTCTTCTGCCTTAACACAGACTCTTATTTCCTCCTCAATTGAACCCATTGTCATTTTTGATCACGCCCCGGTTGTTGCTGTTTTTGATTTGCTCCCCTCACATCCCAAGTCTTCTAGATGGAGGTCTAACAACTCCCTTTTGCAAGATCCACTTTTCTCTTCCTCTTTCATTTCCTTTGCAGAAGAGTTCTTCTCTCTGAACTCATCTCCTGATATTTCTCCTTCATTACTATGGAATACTTTTAAGGCTACAGCCTGTGGTTTTATCATAGATTTTGTATCCAAGAAAAAGAAACATTTTCTTAATCAGCAAAAAATGTTGCTAGCTAATATTAAACGTCTAGAGCATTTTTTTACACATCCCCCTCTGCTTCCTCCGTACAGGAGCTTATCAGTGCTAAACTTGACTTTAACAAAACAACTACTGATAATGCCTCTTCTGTTTTACTTCGATCGAGCGCTCAATATTATGGTGGACGCAATAAAGTTGGCAAACTCCTGGCGAACTATCTTAAATCCCGAAAAGAACGTGTTTTGATAGACTGTATCCATTCTTTAGATGAGAAAACCCTCTTTAAAGACCAAGACATTTTAAATGAATTCATGGAGTTTTACAAAACTTTATATACTCCAGAATCCTCTCCACTTCCCTCTTCTATTGACTCGTATCTTAATCATGTTTCACCTTCACCCCTTATAGACCTTGACTTTAGCTCTCTCGAGTCTGATCTGTCTATCCAAGAAATATCTCAATCCTTAAATCTTCTTAAGAAAAATAAAACACCTGGTCCTGATGGATTTACGGTAGAATTTTGTTCTTCATTTTTCTTCATTTTTCTCATCTTCTTTTTCCCAAACTTCTACAACTCTTTCAATTTTTTCACACTAATGGCAAGGCTCAGGGTACTTTCTTAGATGCTACAATCTGCTTAATTCATAAAGATGGTCACGATCCCAAACAGTGTAAAAATTATCGCCCTATATGTAAACGTAGACTATAAAACTTTTGCCAAACTGCTTGTGATACGTCTTGAACCTCTTTTACCTAAACTAATTGGTTTGGATCAATGCGGTTTTGTTAAAGGTAGGTTAACATCTGACAACTCTCGCTTATTTTTTAATGTCTTAAATAAGGCCTCTTCTCTTTCTTACCCTCTTGCTGCAGTATCTATCAACGCCGAGAAGGCTTTTGATAGAGTTAATTGGTCCTTCTTATTTAAAGCTCTTCATTGGCATGGTTTTGGTCCTAAATTTATTTCTTTGATATCCTTGTTATATTCAGCTCCTAAAGCTTCCGTAACAGTCAATGGTCTTGTTTCTCCATCCTTTTCCTTAAATCGCGGTGTTCGGCAAGGCTGCCCTCTTTCGCCCCTTCTTTTTATTCTTTCTCTTGAATTCTTCTTATCGCATATCCGCCAGAACTCATCCATCTCTGGCTTCTCATATGGTGATCAACAGTTGAAATTATCTGCCTATGCAGATGATATCTTACTCTTCATATCTCATCCCGTAACCTCCATTCCTCCTCTATTGCAAGAAATCTCTGATTTCTCCCTTGTTTCAGGTTACAGAATTATCTCTGACAAGACAGAAATTCTCCCCATCACTAAATTTTGTTTTAAACAGCACTTTGATGCCACTGGTTTCCGTTGGAACAGCTCTAAAATCAAATACCTAGGTATTTGGTTCAACAACTCCATATTAGATTCTGTTAAAATTAACATGAAGGATGTATTGGATCGTATCTCTAAGCTTCTTTCCTCCTGGAACCCTCTCTTTCTTTCTTGATGGGGTCGACTAGATTCTATTAAAATGATGATTACTCCTATTTTATTATATACTTTTTCTATGATTCCTGTTCATATCCCAAATGTCTACTTTAAAAAATTGACTCCCTTCTTTCTAACTTTTTATGGAACAATAAAAAATCTAGACTTGCCTTGTCTCATCTTCGTAAACCTAAATCTATGGGAGGAGTAAACTTTCCTGATTTTCGAATCTATCATAAGGCTTTCTGTCTTCGATTTGCCTCTAAATGGCTCCTTTCCGGATTCTCCCCCTTTAGGTTTAAATCTTTTTTATTTATTATGCATAACACACCTGCCCATATGGCTGTAGGCTACATGAGAATCGGGCACCACATGCAAGTTACAATGAACTCGGAGCGTGCAATCTGTGCATATAGTGGCATAGTAAATTAACAACAAATAACCAGTACGAACCCACCCCCCTCCCAGATAGAGAGAAGAAACGGAAAAGGAAGAGAAAGGACAAAAGAATAGCCTCCCACCCCCCCTCCTTCTCCACTATAGCTTAGTTATCGCTGTGTCATTGCGCAGCAGCGCCCTTAAGGCAGGGCCTGCTCAGAAGTCATTTCCTGAGGGGCCAGCCGTAGGAGGCGGAGGTATCAAGGGCATGTTAGCTCCCGGAACTCTTGAGCTTGGAGTGTCAGGAATGGCCGCCAGAGGTCACTAAATGTCGAACCCTTCCCTGCCAAGGTGAGCGAGATGTTCTCCATCCCCAGAACGTGCCACATCCGTTGGAGCCACCCGGTGCGTGTGGGGATGTGGGTGGGCCTCCAGTGTATTAGTATGTTTTGAGTGGCCGTGCCAAGTGCAATCGCTATCTGCCGCCCCCTCCTAGACCTCAGGGGATACGTAAGTGGGTTCGGGACGACCAGGAGAACATAGGCAGGGAACCTAGAAAGTTCTGTGTCCAGGTGTTTGTCAATCTCGTCCAATACTTGAGACCAATAGCCTTGTAAGTGCTCGCACTCCCAAAGGAGATGGACTAAAGTTCCCCGCTTCCCGCATCCCCTCCAACAATTTGGGTTATATGCGGGGTCAGCCCGGTGAAGGCGTTCGGGAGTATAATACCAGTAATACACTAGTTTGGTTAGGGTTTCAGTGAGACCTGTGTGACTTGCAGTGTGACGCGCCCTAAAACATGCTCCCTCCCACTCTTTAGTGATGAGATCTCGGCCGAGATCCCTCTCCCAGCGTGCACGGCCAGCGTGATATGTATGCGTGTATCGTGAGAGAAGCATTTTGTATAGATCTGAGATCAATTTCTTGTCGGAGGGTTGAGTGATAAGCCATCTCTCGTAGGAGGTAAGGCATCGTTGCGAGTGAGGCTTTACTTCTGGATGCTGTGCCCAGTGTCGCAGCTGCAGGTAATGTAGCCTTTCCGATTCTGGGAGGCCATAATCCGCTCACAGTTGCGCAAAGGAGATGAAGCCATCGGCGTCAAATAATTGACCCAAGGTGCGAACTCCTGCAGATCTCCACAGGGGGAAGGATATCTCGTCCACCCTGGGGCTAAAGTCAGTGTTGTCAAGGAGTGGCGTGAGAGGGGAAGGGAAGGTCGTCAAGTCGTGTTTCCTGCAGGTCTGGTCCCATGTGGATAATATAGGACGTGTGACTTGTGAGGCGTAGAGGTTGGGAGGTCTCTGCGGCTTCCTAAGGAAGGGGATCTTCATAAGAGAAGTGCCAGCCACGGCCCGATCCTGGAAGAGCCAATGCTTCTCTGATTCAGTGCGGCTCCACTCAACCTATACCGAAGTTGTGCCGCTTTGTAATAGAGTGCAATATCCGGGATCCCTAGGCCTCCATCATCGGGAGGCAAAGTGCAGACAACTCTCTTCAGTCTCGGTTTACGACCCTGCCAAATGAAGTGAGAGAGTTCCGATTGTACACGGCTCAGCCAACCATTGGAATAAGTAAAGAATTTTGGGGAGTATCGTCATTTTAATGGCCGCGATACGTCCCAGCCAGGAGATGGGGTAGTGTTTCCAGCGCTGTAAATCTGTGCGGAATTGGGCATGTAGTTTGGCATAATTGACCGTCGTTATGGCCTGCAGCGTAGGGGCTAGATGAATTCCCAGGTACGGGACTGGCCCGTCAGACCATTGTATCGGGTGGCTGCTCTGGAGAGATACCAAGGTCAGAGGCGAAAGTGAGAGGTTCAAGGCGGTGGATTTCGTTATATTAACTTTAAACCCAGAGGCGCCTGCGAAAGAGTCTAATTCCCCCAGGAAGGCGCCAAGGGCGGTCACCGGGTCCGATAAAGTGACAAGAACATCGTCTGCATACAAACTTATAGTGTGTACGTCGCTCCCAAAGCGAATGCCTTTGATTTGTGCGTGTTCTCGGACCCTCTGTGCCATCGGTTCCATATAGAGGGCAAATAGCAGGGGCGAAAGCGGGCACCCCTGCCGAGTGCCCCTATTGATAGGGAATGGAGTGGAGGTGTGCTCATTGACCCTTACCGAAGCTGTAGGAGAGCGGTAGCAGTTGAGGATATGCGTCCTCATATTTGCGCCTAGGCCTATGCGAATCAGTACTTGTTCAAGATATGGCCAGTGTACACGGTCGAATGCCTTTTCGGCATCGATAGTGAGAAGCATATACTCCCCTGGGATACGCGAGGCCTTCTCTATGAGGTGTAGCACCCTCTTAGTGTTGTCACTGGTCTGCCGCTGGGGGATGAACCCGGCCTGATCCGGGTCTATCAGCCCCGGCATATAGGGCGACAATCGAGCAGCCAGGATCCCAGTGTACAGCTTCAGGTCAATATTTAATAAGGAAATAGGCCTATATGCCCCACAGCTAGACTTGTCCTTTCCTGGTTCAGGGATGACTACGATTGCAGGCTCCAGCATTGACGAGGGGATCGCTCCTGACGTCGCAAAGGAGTTGGAAAGCCTAGTCAATACAGGGGCCAGCGTAGAGTAAAACTGTTTGTAAAAGGCTGCTGTGTAGCCGTCGGGACCAGGGGATTTAGCTAGTTTAAGGCGCGATATGGCTGCTATGACTTCCTCCGGGCATATCTCCCTCTCTATGTGTTCGGTCTGTGCAGGGGTCAGTGTAGGAAGGTGGGCCTGCATCAAATATGCATCAATGTCCTCTGCCGCCAAATGTTGCTCGTCAGCGTAGAAGTGTCGGAAAGTCTCGGCGATGGCTGCGTCTTCCGTAAGCAGTGACCCGTGGCGATCCTTAATCTCCTGCACTCCCTGGAACTGTCTGACCTCTCTAAGTTTGTGTGCTAGCAGTCTCCCGCATTTGTCCCCCCACATAAAAGGAGTGACGCAGTCGTAGCGCTGCATATTCCGCTTTGTCATGGTCAATGGCAGCCAGGATCGCCCTACGTTTGATTGGATTGTTGAGCCCGATCACATTTAGCGTGAGGACTTTAAGAGTGTTAGGCAACATCTAAAACTCGGGGCCGGGCCAGGGACGCGCCTAGCGGTGGGAAGAGCTGAACATCTTGTCTGGTGGACATCAACCAAAGATGTCCGTGGCATTTATCGTAGTGGCGCAAGCCGCGGGGGGCCAAGAGCAGGGATCCCAGAGAAGAAGGGAAACAGAGGGAGAAAAATAGGACTCGCAAAAGCACGGTCCAGCAGGCGCCTTGGGGGATCTGTGGTTGAACCTGCCGCTCGTCTCTGAAGACGGGACGGAACTGAATGTAGCGTTCAAGGTGCCGCAGTAGGGAGCGCACAGTGCGATCACGCTGGCATTGCAAGGCACAGGAGACTGTGGACAGGGAACCCCAAGCAAGAAGAAAGAAAAGAGAAAGAGAAAAGTCCCTCAAAAACATGGCACAACCGGTGCTTGAACGGGTCTGTAGTCCGAAATGCAGTCCGTCTTCTGTGGAAGACCAGAAGTCAGTGTTCACAGGGGTAATGTCGTGGCTGGAGAAGACGCCCAACCTCCCCCGCCGACCGCCTGGAATGTAGCCTGCAAGGCAGCAAACAAGTGGCCCAAGTGCCGCTCACGAGGCCTGCGATTTGGCAAGTACTCCGGGTAGGGCGTCCAGCGTGGCCTGTCGCTCTTTCCTGATGACCTCAGGGTCCGGCCGAATGGGACGGTGGCGTCTCCTCTGTCGCCTCCATCGCGGCTGAGCCTCTTCATTTCCGCACTCCGGGGTATCGCTACCATCACTGTCGTCCAGGATCTCTATGCCCAACAGCCGGCTTGCCTCTGACACGGAGCGCAATTGGTAAAGCTTGCCGTCGTGGCGGAAGATGAGGCGAAATGGGTGACCCCCAGAATAAGCAATGTTGCGCTGGCGGAGGGCTGAGGTAATGGGCCGGAATGTCTTGCGTTTATGGAGCGTGAGGGCGGAGAGATCTTGATAAAGAACGGGGTTCTGGTCCCGAAACGTAATCGGGTGCAACGCTCTGGCTTTGCGGAGGATCTCCTCCTTAGTGCAAAAGTCTTGGACGCAGACTAGGATATCTGATGGGGAAGCAGAGTCGGAGCGCAGGGCCCACCCTATGAGCTCTATCAATTTTGAGCTCTGCATCCAGAGGGCTACCCAGAATGTGGTTGAAGAGTTCTTTTATATACGTGAAAATGTCACTAGCCTCTGCACCGGATTTAATCCCTCGAATTCGAATGTTATGGCGTCGAGAGCAATTCTCAAGGTCTTCCAGGTGCGACTGCAGATCTACCTGTTGGTCATGGATACGGATGACCTCTTGTAAGGAAGCTACTTCCGAGTCTCTATTGTCACTCTTATCTTCCAATGCTGCGACGCGCTCCCCAATGCTGTCCACATCCTTGCAGACGTCCTGCATTTCCGCGGTGAGATCCCGTTTGAGGGTGTGGAGGTCATCACGTAGGGCGGAGAAGAGAGACTCCAGGAAAGCCTGGGTCACTGGTTCTTCCGTGGTCGCCGCCATCTGGGAGGAGGCCGCATCCACTGGTAGTGAAGAATCGGCCACCGGTTCGTTCTGGGCGCGGGCGAAGAGCTCCTTAAGGGTTTTGTCTTTTTTCCCCCCGGGTGGTTGACATGCTCCTGCAGTGCGGGGTAGTGGTCCCCACTGGGGGCCTGTCCCTTCGACGTCGATCTGGAAGCCCTCTGGGTGTGCAACCTCCTGGGTGGGCCGCAAGGTGCCTCAATGTCCGCGAACCAGGGCCCCACTAGGCCGATCGGGCGGTAGCTCATGTTGAGGTCGCAATGACCCCGGATCCCGGTGTAGGGTCCCAACCTCCTAAGGATGGTAGTCGCGTATCCCCCGTGATCCGGCGTGGAGCAGGCCAGGTCCCCCGGTGACTATGGAGGGTCACCCAGACACTGCTGCCCGGCGTCGTGATGTCCGTCCTAGCGGGAATAGTGTGTCCCCAGCTCAGGTGCGGCTCCGGCGGGAGCACCACGCGGCGTCGTTAGCAAAGCTGGCGCGCTTCTAGTCCCCAACCAGGTCTAGGCCCGCAGATTACGCCATGTGCGCCGTTCCAAGTCCGCTTGGGCCCCCGGAGTTTCATGCTGCGGAACCTCCCAGCCGGGACCCGGGCCAAGCGAGAGGCCCCTCGGTGTTCCACAAACCGCACCCAGACCTAGCCGGGCCGCTTCTGTGGCCCACCGGGCCCCACCCTCAGCATCCGCCTCTAAAGGCGGTTGCGCTCGGTCCCCAGGCCCCAACCACCAGCGATTCAAAATGAGGCGCTTCCCTACCAGACACCGGCCTCAGCTGCAGGACAGGTTTCCTCAGGGGCCGCTGGTAAGGCGTCACGCCGGCAAAGCCTGATGTGGAGGTCCGTGTTCCCTGCCTCCAGAAGCGTCCTGTGCCCTGCACTCCGGGTGTGCTGACCAAGAGGGCTGCATGGGGAGTCTCCTCAGGGCCCCTTGAGGGTTTCACGGGGCTGTCGCGGGGGCGGTTCAATGCTTGCCTCCTCGTGGGGGCCGAGTGCCCCCGGTGCCGGCTCACAGACTCAGCCACCCGGGAATATTCGCTCCGTCTTCCGTGCAGCTAGCACTCCTCCTGCCCTCGTGGCAAGATGGCCGACCCGTCAGCTCTGGGCTGCACCTCCGATACAACTCCGATGGGGCTCTCCCACGCAATGCGCCACCATACCCTGCGAGGAGAGGAACGGACAGTCCGCCGCAGCCAGCCCCCTTGCTCCGCTCCCATGGAAGTCGTCTCTGCAGGGCACGGTGTCCACGGCGCCTGGCCCCGCGGGTCTCAGCTCCGGTCACAGCAATCCGGCTCGGCCGCGCCTCTCCCAGGCTCTCGCTCGTGCCCCAAAACACCCTCGCGGGGAGTCTCAAGGCTCTGCGGGTTACTCTGCAGCGGGGCCTGTACTGCTCCGCTCCTGGGACAGCGATAGACGGCCCTGGGCCGGTGCTTTAGCGGGCGGCCAGCAGGAGAGACGGAAGAGCATGTCCTATCTCGCCGCCATCTTGGCCACGCCCCCGATTCTCCCCCTTTACACCTTTATGGGTCAATATTGAATGATTCTTACTTGCTCCCTTTTCTTTTAAGGAAGTTCTTGCCTTCTCAACAGAGACCACCATTACTTCTCTTCCGTTATTTAAACACACTTGTACATTATTAAAGCCTCACCATTGACTGGATTCTCTATGTAGGACTTCTTTCCTTCAATCTCCTCTATGGTACAACCACCTCATTACCCTTAATAACAGACCTCTTTTTTGGAAATCCTGGAGCCTTAAGGGGATTATATGGGTTCAGGACTTGTTTGATGGTGTATCTCCATGTTCATTCCCCCAATTTCAAACTACATTTAAATGTCCTTGTTCCTTCCGGTATAAATTTCCTACTCTTATGTTGATAATCTTAGATCTTTTCTATTCTCTACCCTCTATCGATCCCCTTCCCAGAACGGATCCTCTTCTCAAAGTATTAACTACATCTCCCAAAGCTTCTTTGATCTATAAATCTCTTACTTCTCCTGATCTGATTCGTCCTAAATCCAGGGTGGAAATTGCCTGGGAGGCGGATTTGGGCTGTGATTGGAGCGTTGATTTTTGGAACAAATTATGGGGAAGATCGTTGAAGATTTCTAGATCTGCTTCCACTACTCAGTCCTTGTTCTTTCTTTACCACAGATTATATTATACACCTACTTCCATAGCAAAATTTACACACTCTAATGATATGACCTGTTGGTCTTGTCATTCTCCTCTGGCCGATCTGATGCACCTCCTCTTTTCTTGCCCTGCTGTCGCCTCCTTTTGGAAGGATGTTTGGAAACACCTCTCACATATTTTTAATTTACAGACTCCTTTATCACACATTAATCTCTTTTTCGGTAGCTTATCAGACTCATTGGGACTACCTTTGCATGAGAAAGGTTTATTTGACTTAATGTTGGCCTTAGCTTTTCAGCAGATCTCACTTAATTGGAAATGTTCATCTAAACTTTCAGTGAAATCCTGGTGGAATAATGTTTGTCACTACCATAGATTAGACATTGCATTTGCTTCTTCTGTTAAACCACATGTAAATAGGGATTTATTTTGGCTACCATTAACCAATTATTTAACTAATATTTCAACTCCTGTATCACGTAATCGTTCTGAGAATTTCCAACCTCCATAGATTATTTATCCCCCTTTTTTAGTTATTACATTTCTTATACTTGCTTATTTGTCTGCCTCTTGTACAAGATAAGATAAATTATGATAAGTTTAATAGTTTATAAGCTTGTTATATTGTATTGTTATATGAAGTCTATAATATAATCTCATGATCTTTAATTTTAGAACTGTACTATACATTTTCCCCTTTCCCCTCCTCTCTCCCCCACCCTTCTTTCCTTTATTACCGCTAAAATGAAAACAGCTTTCTATTTTGCTTATTGTCTGTTTTGATATTTATTATACTACACATATCTTGATTTTTCATGACCCTTTCCTCTGTAATTGTTATTTACTTAATAAAGCTTTTTAAACACAAAGAATAGCACGTTTAGGCTGCGTTTAGTGAATACATTTAAGATTTTTACGTAGATTTAGTGAGCATGCTTTTTCTATGCTGTGTGCGGTTTTCTGTTATTGATTAATAAAAATTAAATCACAGAACAATGAAATGTATTTTGCAAATAGATGTAAAGATCAGAAAATGATTACTAAAGGAATGAAATAATATGCCATGAAAATGATGTAACCAATTACGACCTTTATTTCCACGATAAGACTTCTTACTTTTATTTGGAATGTGCTTGTATACAGGTACCACACCAGGGGCGGCTCCTCCACTACGGAGGAGGAGCGTCGCCCCACTGGTTTCTTAAAGTGCGAGAAAGCCAAAACATAAAATGGTAATAACTAAAAGTTATTACCATTTTATGTTTCCTTTGCGCATTGCAGGCGAGCGGGTGGGCGGGGCTACACTGCTCTTTGAGCAGGGCAGGGGAGGCTTGCCCACTCCTGAGTGTGCACAGACTGGTCGGCCCTCTCGGGTTGCCCAAACCAGTCATGCGCACTCTGCCCTTCTCCATGCAGGCTGCATAGCAGCCTGCATGGAGAACATGGCCACCCCAATAGCCCCTGGCTGGGTGACATCCCGACCAATCACAACGCTGCTTGCAGCGTTGTGATTGACTTAAGCGAGGGAGCCTGGCTGCCTGCTTACTGTTCCTGTTGGAGGCAGGAGAGCAGGAGCCGAGAAGATGCGGGAAGGTAAGTTAATTTTTTATTTTTTATTTCCCTGCGATCCCCCGCGACACCCATGCGAATCCTCCCCCTGTGACCCCTCGCGCCCGCCCCCCCACCCGCGATCAATGCCGGCCGCCTCTGCAACACACATGCATTACCTAAGGGTATATTGCCTCCTAGTATGTGTAGATGCGCTTTATTGCAATGATGGTAGTTGGGCCTCCTCCCTGGAATCCTGGGACAGGTAGTCCCTTTTGCTGTAGGCCTTCTAAAACTCATCACTGTGTTCGTCAATTATGGGCAAAGATCAAAGCTAAGGCATACAAGTCAGTGACTCTACAATGCTTTTATAGTATTCTCTAACAGACTACATAAGACCATTTCTGATATAGTGAAGCTGGACTTGAAAAGCTGTATATTAAAGTTTGAACACCTTATAGAACCTGCACGTACTCTAATGGAGAATGAGTTAAAATGCACTACTGTCTGGGTCACAATGGCACTTGGTACCAAATGGTTTTAAAGTAACAGAGCTTAGAGTCACTTTATAAAGCAGTGAATTGGTTTAAAGTAGTGCAAAATACCACTGATGCAAGTAGGATAGTTTCACAGTACTTCTTACTAAAGTGAGCCATTTAGCAGATGTGAATATTCTGCCAATCTCTAGTTGCATTAGGAATTAAGCGTTTGCCTACAGTTGTCAAACGAGCACTCTGATCACTGGATGCAAACTGGGGGTTGGATGAGCCTTACAGCATTGTACACCAGTAAAGTATTCTGACAATGAGAGGCGAGGCAAAGTACTTGAAGCATGCATGTATACCTTGAAAGATTGTGACCCTTGGACGCTTCATTTGTTACCAGGCCACAGCGCGGAGGCTTCGTTTCCTCGTGCTGCTTCCCTGCCCGATGCTCGCTACTTAGCGATTCAACACGCAGATTTACTCTGGTCCTCGCTCTAACCTTCAAATTTTCTTCAACGGCAGGGACGTGATTATACCACGGGGCTCTATTGTTCCCCCCCTCCCCCCGATTCATTCATATTAGTATCACCACGGTGGCCTGACGCTGCCCCTCTCTTGGCTACCCCTGATTCTTCAGACCTGGACGTTTGACTTACCCCACGCCCACCTGAGCACTACTTTAAATGAATGACCATTGTCCTGATGATGACCTGAAATCAATCAGGTTGAAACGCCGTTGACTACCCATCTAAAAACGTAGGCGCTGTTGTGGTCAATTTATCTGTCTTGAATATCTAAATGTATATAAATCCTTATTTACATTCGTTTGACCACAGTATTATTATTATTTTTGTCGCCGTTCACGCTGTTATTCTCACCCCTGTGTCACTGCGCCGTTCACTATCACTAGCACGTCCAGTGCTCACTTCGTGTGTTAATGGTCATTGTATATTAAACTGTACTGTAGTGCTGTTATAACTATGTACAAATAATAACTCTTTTTACTCTACTATCTCTGTTGTGGTCTCCCTTCCGTTGTCCCCTTCCCGCTGTGATTCATAACACTTTTGTCTTTGTCCCAATTGAATGTTTTCCAGTTGAGACATTGTCGTATGTTGCAAACTTTACCCGGTCTCACCTGGGTTAACGGGTTATACTCCTGTAAATTGTTTCCTTGATACAGAAAAGGCATCTAAATCATTACCCTGGAAATGGCTTTACAGAGTTAGTTGCAAACTGACCCAAACACAGGAGCTAGTGAAATGGATTAAAACAGAGACAAAACAACAGACGATCGCGGACAAATTGTCTAGTTTTAACAGTACTCCATGCTTCACACTACAAAGAGACATTTGTGAGCCCTATTTTTCAAATAGCGCCATATTTGAGGTACTGCTAATACTGAACCATGCATGCATCGTCCTCCATCTTGTTTAGAGGTCATCACGTGTCACGTGATATTATTGCTGCTTCCGTTTCTAAAATAAACTTTAATAGTGTCACACAAGTCAGTAGAAAAGCTCTCAACAAAAATCTCCTGAATGTACTAGGTCAAGGACAAATCTAAATCTTGCTCATCCTAGTTTTCTGTTAACATTGTATCCATTAAAAGGTATAACCAAGACTATGAGAATGATTGAACCATAATGTAGTAGTGGTGGGAAATGTATGCTATGCTACGTAGAAATGTTTGTTTTAGACTGTTTCCTATTTTTGTAAACTTAATGAATCACATGTTCACACCGAATGTATGAACCCCATTGTCCAAAGTCCTATATAAGAGTGTGCATTTCTCTCACAAGACAGAGGCCCTAATCCCATTCTTTGAAGGCAAATCTATGCCGTATTTCATACTGAACTCTACTGAGTTCTTTTACTTATTATTTATATGATGTGATGCTAATTTACTTATGGCATATTCTGTATTTTGAATTTAATACTTACATAAAGCATTTGAAAAGATCTAGTGTCTGTCATTATTATGAGAATGTTTCAGAAGTATTAGGTGACCCCGTTTTTGATTTGAAAGTGACAGTTTGGGGAGGTGTGGCTTACGACCGTGAGTGATGGCTGCCTAGACTGTCGGCTCTGCGGTCCATTCACGACTCCTCATGCTCAAAACGCCCACCTGAGCTAATGAGGTAACCCATTATCAGCCTGACATTACAGCGTGCCCGTGGTTCCACCGAAGGATGATTCCTGTCATTTAACACATGGAATCCCTCCTTTTACCCCCGGGGCCTTTGACGACATAGTGTCCTTTATTGGAGTCAGCCACTCCTAAGATCCTTCCCGAATGGCTCCCGCATCCTACATCAGCCTAATGACTGTCATTTGCCTGCAACTAACAGGACCACTTTTGCAGAGTAAAAGTGGTATTCCATCGGTGGGTATCAACTCTCCATGTGGCATTCCACCACCCCTTCGCCGCTACTGTGACTTCACAGGACAGCATGGCTGCACCCCTCTGACTGCTCATCTTCTTCAGCACCAGATAAGTAGCTGGCAACCCTATTCGTTATAACCCTCTTAATTATACATAAAGTCATAAACAACCATCCGACTTCACTCCTGCATCTATAACTTATAGCTTTAATTGAAATCAGAAAGCGCCTCACCGGTTGCTTTGCCTGCAGAAAGGGTGTCACGCAGCACCGCAGTGCTATCCCGCTACCTTCAATAGAGGTCATGGTGCGGCGCTCCTGAGATCTACCTCCCTACGCCCTAACAGAGCTCCAGCTACAATCGCCACTACCACTGCATACGCCCTACTTGCCCTAATCTGCTGCGATCCTGCCTTGCCCCAACACCACTGCACCTCCCATCTGTGCCGTCTGCCGAGAGACCACCTACTAGAAATCCAACTGTGCTATGGTGTATGCAGCCTGCATACAAGGGCCCACCGCACTTCGGTTCTTAGAGGCCTTATCAATCACCAGTAATACGATCCTCACCCGCTGTCGTGTAGTTCCTATGGTACCCATGCAGGACCTGCACGTTTGGATAACATAAACTGTGGGCTTGGTGGCAGACTGATTCTGTACACCCCCGTGAGAAATGTTAGCCGGTTTGCAAAAGCTAGCTCACAGTGCCACTAGCGTCTCCTCTTATCGGGGAGAGATTAGTTTCTGGCAACCTCAGAACATGACAACCCTGATCCCTCAAGATCGTGGAAACAATGTACTACTTTTCGCTCAGTCACTCGTGCTCATTTAGTTTATCTCAGAGGTACACAGAATAAGCAGTCTGGGCGTTTCAATAAGGATTTATTGAACAGCTGTTATTCTCGTGTAAAGTATATGAGCTAAAACAACCATTAGACAGAAGCAGAGATATATGATTAGCAGTACTATGAATATAAAAGGATGGTACAGTTCTATCATCTTGCAATAAGCATGAATAAATACATGAATATAAAATGCATTGATAAAAGCGAGTGCGTACTCCTACGATGCCTTTCTAGATGTACCTAAGTGTACCTAGCATGTGAGTAGGTGTGCAGCCAAGAATCCCTCTAGGATTTGGTCGAACCCCATTACCTGAAGTGAGAATGTAGGAGCCTATCCTGGTCTCGATCTGGACACCCCGCAAGGGATGTTCAGACCACTGTCAGCCGGAGCGTCTGCATGCAGGAGCCTCAGCGTCTCTGGTCAGTGTGTCGGCCTGGAAGTCTCGGTTCCCTCTAGCTACTGATAGCAAGAGGTGCTGTATTTATACAGAAAAGTACATAGAGTCCCTTTGTCCCTTGTTCTTGTGTTAGCCATTGTTGGGTATGAGGATGACGTATGGGATGAACCTTGTGCATAGATATTAGGAAGGTGGTGTATAGCCCCTGCCTGGTTTCCAAGTAGCCTCATGAATATGTTATTCATGCAGTGTCAGTCTAAAGATGAAGTCATAGAACACTATTGTTCGGGAAAAACCGTCCTTCTGCACCCAGGCCTAGAACTAGGTAAAAGATTCAGTCCATAAAAGGTGTTCAATACTTAAAAGGCTTGTTAGTGTGTAATGTAGGGGAGGTGATGTAGGTGAAAGGTTATGATGTTACCCGGGCCTATATTAGGGTACCTATATGAAACATAACACCGCCAGCAGCACCCCTACCACCTGTGACCCTACAGCCCGCTTCATTCATCAAGGTGCCGCCTAGCTGTGCACCCCGCTGTGTCTCCCGGCTGAAGACCGTCTGAGGGCCGCTTTTGTAGAAATCCAGTTGTCTCAAGCAAAACTAAAGTCTAAACTATCAGCTTCAACTCTCATGAGCTATCCATGCAGCTGCCATCTGGGGTCCTTTTCCTGCAAACGCCAGAAATCAATCTGGAGTGTACAACTCAGTGCACAGTTCTTTGCCTGACCTTAAGATGGGGGCCATATAGCTGTGACAGAAATCAACTCCACGGTAAAAGGGGCATTTACAATCTCATTGCTGAGATCTCATCCAAATACCTGCTTACTTGCCAGGCCCTCACCTAATAAGTGACTATCCTGAGCACTGAGCACTTCTTTGCAGGATTGCTCGATACTATCAAGCAACACAGAGCGCATTAAGATTACCTCCTTCCTGCCCATCTACCAGCCACCAGGTGTTTCTGGTGCAATGTACAGAACCGAAAATTGGAAAATCAACAAGTAGACTAACCAGCAAACACCTGCCGATCTGTGCAACTACTCAACAGAAGATCTCCCACATATCCTTAACAACTGTCATTTGGACAACAATAATTGCCCTTCAGTCGATGCCCATCAAACTGTGGGGGTATAACCTATAGACATTAATAGATAACAACTGCCAACGTTTATTAATAGACAACAACTGCAAACGTTCATCACCAAACAGACAGTAGACCACAGTGATCAGCAGTTGGTGTTCAATCTACTCACCTAGTCCTCTGAACCTCTCTCCCCAAAATGGCCAACCATAAATGAAAGTATTTCAAATATTAGAAAGAGCACAAAAACAGTAACGCTCCCCATAAGAGACCTAAACCCGAACTCACCAGTGAAAACCAAAGATATGACCACCAACATGGAAGTTATCATCCAACGTTTGGGTGCCCTTCATTCTCTAACTCAAGCTTTGAAATCGAGCACTGACGCCATGCAGCAAGACATCCAAGCTCTCTGTGACGATTTGAGGGGTCTCTCTAGCAGACTCACCAAGGCCTAATCTAGAATTAGCTCCATGGAAGATTCCAACAAGTCGACAGCAAAACGCATGGAACACTCATATCGCTCAATGAAATCAATGGCGAGAGAAATCTATGAACTCGAAGTCCATAACCGAAGAGGAAACCGATGTATCTTTGACCTACCCGAGACATTGAAAAAGATGCCAACTCTTGCCTGTAATTCTTGGAATCCTGGATCCCTCACACATTTGGCATCAAGTTTGACAACGATTTTGAAATCGAAAGGGTGCACAGGATCCCTTCCAACATTCCACCCAACTCCGCACCTAGTTACTACACTCACTCTAGAACAATGATCTTTAAACCATTGCGTTATCGCCACACCAAAATAATTCTTGCACACATGAGGCAAAACCAAAAGGTTGTTTTTAATGGATCTCGCGTTACAATCGCCAGGACTATTCAAAAGAAACTGTCGCCACAAGATCCCTTTCTCCTTTACAGGACCTGCAAGATTCTGCATATTTTTCAAAGGCAAACCTCTGGTCTTTTGCTCCCCTACAGATCTTCATGCCTTTTTGGACACAGCCAAACAAACATGTCCATTAGACCAGACATTGGGTTTGTCTTCTTAAACCTGTGTGTATGTGCCTATTATTGAGTCTTAAAACATCTGGGTACCCCTAACCACAGGTGTCCTTTGTCTCTTTACTAACACTCACCATTGAGATGCTGTGAGCCTTATACAGCTAAATAACTACCATGTTCTTGTTTACTTTGTTTAATAAGTTTTAACTAGTTATTCTCTAGCTATTCTCGATATCAAAACTCCAGTCCTGTTGTTACTGGCACCAACGCGCTAACAATTCCACTAACTACTAACCCCACATAACCTTACAGGTGGTACATAACTCTCTCACTCTAACCCTTTAACACCTTCTGAATAGCATACCTCACTTTTCTCCCTCGAGAACTCCTTCTCAAGTGCCCGCCCCTGCATTCGCTCAAGTGCTCCATTTCTACAACACTCCTGCACTCTAACACTAAAAACACTAAATACTCAGTTACATCTCTGAACCCACTATAACATATTAACTCATGCCTAATGCCCTGCCTATATCTTTTTCTCTGCTTATTTCATTTGAATACCTCATGGATTTATTATTGCATTTGACATGTAAATCTTGGTCCACAATAAGCTGTATATTTCGCATCAAGAGTTTTACCTCTAGGATTTAGCTTCCTTGCCAATATCTGGGCGGGCCCGTTGTGGCCTTCCTCTTCTTTTCTCTAGATAGGGTGGGGAAATGTGGTTCTCACGTATTTCAAGGGTGAAGTGGCAGATTTAAGGTTCAATTTGGTTTAAGTTGTTCTCTCTCTTATTCTCTCTCTTATTCACTCTTCATCTTCCCCTCTATCTCGTCCCTTTATCCACAACTCCTTCCTTCTTCCCTTATGTAGATTCTATTGAGAAGTATGCTCTCTTCTGCAGGTCTGCAAGGCTCCCTCCATGGACCATGATCTCTCTCCCCAACTCCCTGGCCGTCAACCCTGAGACCAAGTCATTGCGACAACATAACCCACACATGTCCACGCGAAATCTACCTGGCCGTAGATCCCCTCACTAAACCCCCAGGTCACACGACATATGTCCCTGCAACCCCACACGACCACCTGCTCTCCGTTATCATCTACTCTCAAACTACTCGGCTTCTACATCATCCAATGGCTGACATCCTCTCCTTAAACACCAAGGGCCTCTCGCACCCAGTTAAATGAAAAAAATAGCCGACTAATGCCATAAACTGAATGGAGATGTTATTCTCCTACAAGAGACTCATATTGAGTCGGTCAAAGATGCCAGATTCTATTGGGTAGCAGATACTTTAATCTCCCCAGCCATAACCCAAAAAAACTGTGTTATTACCTTACTTGCAAAAAAATCCGGGATATCCATCCTCTCCCACTCACATGACCACCAAGGACGCTGGGTAATTACAAGGATACCAAAGGAAAACCGAGAAATGGCCGTAATAAATATATATGCACCTAACTAAAAATCGGTTGCATTTGGCAAGACCTGGGCACGCATATCTCAGAAATCCCAGATAATATCGGCATCATAATGTGGGGGGGGGGAATTCAACATTCCAATGGACGGCATCCATGATAGAATCTCTGCACATACATTTCTTGCTGCAAGAACAATAATCTAATCGATACATGGAAATTTTACAACCCAAATGGTAGTGATTACACAATATACCCCTCCACACATTACACCTTCAGAAGAATTGATTTCATCCTAGTAGATAAATCCTTAGTCCCTGCAGCACAGAACCCCAAATTTTAACCCATTCTAATCAGTGAGCATGCGTGTATATCGTTTGAACTCTCAATTACAGATATGCACCTACCCCCAAAAGTCTGCCATCTTAACAATGCACTCTTAGAAGACAATCTAACTAAAACTACAAACAGGGAAACAATCCAACAATTCCTAGTAGAAAACAGAGTAGGGGATACCTCAAACTCAGTTAGATGGGATGCCCTGTAGGCCACACTCAGGAGTACCTTAATGTCGCTTGCCGCTATCAGAAACAAATCCTTAAATAAACATCTCTAATCCATCGAACCTGAGATCAAGTCCCTAAACAAATCCACTGGGTCACAAGAAATTCCCAAACTGCGTAAACTACAATATGAGTATAACCAAATACTAAGAGCTAGAGCGCAGAAATGGGTGAAAATTGTCAATGCGGAAAAATCGACCACTAGAAAGAAAGCCAGGAAGACACTTGCAAATTACTTAAAATTACCAAAAAACAAATCAATCACCTCTACCATTAAAAACAATTCAGGTCACAAATTAACCTGTCCTAATGAGATTCTGGAGGTCTTCCCTAACTTCTACTCGGACCTCTACATCCCAAACAACACAAAAGACTGCGTTTCGTACCTGAACTCCTGCTCACTCCTATCAGCCTCAGCAGAGGACAGATCTCTGCCTAATGCCCTGATAACCTCTGATGAAATCCATTCAGCCATTAAATCCCTCACCTGGGCAAGGCTCCAGGCTCCGATGGGTATACAGTGGCCTTCTACAAAACATTCAACCCCACCCTTACCCTTCTCGCTTTGTTCCAATCGTTTGCCTCTACCACCAACGTATCTGACTCAGCCTCAGAGACCACATTAGTTGTCATCCCGATAGAAGGGAAGGATGCACTGGAGGTCAAAAACGACAGGCCGATATCATTAATCAACCCGACTGTAAAATATATGCAAACATTCTGGCACAAAGATTAGAAAAGGTACTACAAAACACATTGCACCAACCCAAACTGGATTTTTGAAAGGCAGGTTAGCAGCAGACGACATCCGTGTCTTCTGCCATGCCCTCGAAAAAGCACGGTCATCATCCTCACCCACCATGTCGATGGTGCTCGACAAGGAAAAAGCCTTTGACAAGGTCTCCTGGACCTTCTTATACGAGGCACTCCACAAATTCCAACTCAGCAAGAACTTCATCTGCATGGTGATGGCCCTCTATGCAGCCCCTGTGAAGAAAGTCAGGATAAATGGCCAATTATCCAAATCATTCTCCATAGCCAAAGCCACCAGGCTAGGTTTCCCCCTCTCTTCCCTCTTATTCCTATTAGTTATAGAACCCCTGTTATGCTGCCTACAAGTGAATGGGGACATCAGAGGTGTCCAATTCCAGTCAGGTAGACAACTAGTTGCAGCATACTTTTATGACATTCTGATCTTCACTGAAGATGCAGATAAAAGCTCTCCCACACATCATGACAGAAATCAACACCTACTCAAGAGTATCAAGCTACACCCTTAACCGCTCCAAGATGGAAATCTTCCCCATGAATATTCACTGTACCCCTACAATTTAACCACTTCTTCAATGCAGTAGACAAGGCTATCTCGAATTTCATATGGCAGGGGAAGATAGCAAGGATCGCCGGTCCCATCCTAAAACTGAGCAAAAATAGAGGTGGCCTAAACATGTCTCATTTCCACAGATACCAACAAGCCTTCCTAGCTGCACAGGGTAACTGGTGGCTTAACTAAACCACGGACCCTCCACCTCCTTGGCTGCAAATTGAATCACAACTATTCTTCCCTATCCTGCTAAAATCTACCCTAACGATTTGTGAACTCATAAAATTACCTGTTGCCCACTCTTAACCCATAATAGCGGACACAGTGGCAACCCTCCTATGTGTTGACAAAACACTCCCCAACTGTCTCGCTGACTCTACCATAGCTTCTTTATGGTATAATCACAAAATCCAACTAGATGGCAGAACCCTTTTCTGGAAACAATGGGCTGAAAAAGTTGTCAACTGCATTGGAGACTTGGGCTCAATAATAAACCCCATCCCCTTTGCCGATTTGAGCTCGCGATACCATCTCCCCTGATCGAATTCTATAACTTCTTAAAACTTAAAAGATCACCTAGGAATTTCCCAAAACCACATAAACCAGACTTACCTCACCTCCTAAGGAAACTCAAAAGAATATGCCACACTATATCGTACATCTATTAACTTTTAGAACCTCAAAGACCACACCTCATAAAAATACAAAAAGAAATGGTCAATTCAAATTCCTGAAAACCTAACCGCACACTTCTCAGACTCTACCTGGCATAGAATCTGTCATTCTACTTCCAAGCGAAAATTGCACTGGCGATTGCTCAATCTAGATTTTGGTCGATTTACAAATCATACTGGACTCCATCCAGGCTCCACAAACTGGGGATACTTCAATAAGACAAATGCTGGTGCTGTGAGGAACACACCGGGTCAATTGAACATATGTTCCTTTCATGCAAAATGGTCCAAGATACAGCAGACCATCCAAGACATTTTTGAAATCCATTTCTCCCCAACCGTACTGACCTCAACGCTCAGTCTAGCTGCACATCACCCTATCATCAACCTATCCCCACAAGACTCACTCTTACTCGACTTAATGCTACCCTTAGGGACGAAAACAATCCTGCTAGAATGGAAATCCACCACAGAAATCCCTTTGAAAAAATGGTGGAACATTTTATGTGACACCAAAAGTGCCAACAACATCATGTATAAAAAACACACAAAACCTCTTGCTCACATGGGTTATGGGACTCACTCGACTTTATCTTCAAAAAGTGGACCCTCTATATCTCCCATACACCAGGGTTAATGCCACAAACACATATCTCATGCCTTGCAGACCTGCTCCCACCTAACCCCATGGACAGCTACTATGCACCATGAGACCATATCCCATCCTCCCCTCTAGCCCACCTCCCCTTACTCCTGTCCTCTCTTTCTCTCTCTCCGCTATCTTACTCTCTTTTGCACACTTGGCCATCTCACTCACCCACCTACTAGTGTACGTCCGACTAACTCACCTTATCCATCGAGCTCTTGCTCATGGGCCATTCATACTTGGTGCTTTCTCATCACTACTTAGAGTAAGCCTGAAGTCTTCCATCCAA
Source organism: Calotriton arnoldi (assembly GCA_963921515.1). Taxonomy (NCBI): domain Eukaryota; kingdom Metazoa; phylum Chordata; class Amphibia; order Caudata; family Salamandridae; genus Calotriton; species Calotriton arnoldi. The sequence continues at coordinate 300,568 of CAWUFW010010668.1, forward strand.
CTATTGCTAAAACTATCTGAGAGTCCACATTTTTCATACTGTAACACTGTTGTCCAATGAAATTATATGCCGCTCTAACCCTTACTCTGTCGTGTGCAAATATCATTCACCGTGTATCCGCTCATTGTTTTTATGTTTTTTCTTTCTTTATATATATTTCAAAATAAAAACATTTGAACACAAAAACAGTCACAGTTCCAATTGAGGAGCACCAAAGTCCAAGCTACAGGGACCACACCGCTCCAAAGATTGAAACTGCGGCACTGAAAGTGTACAGCTTTAGTGAGGAATCTTGTAAGGGTTCCACGCACCAACAGATCTTGGTAGCAGAGGACAGGTTATGGTTGGAACTGACCTATGTCTCGATATTAATTGAATGTAGAACCTGGTACTGTATCTTCATTGTCCAGATGGTTTGCCCTGAGATTTAAATTGTCCTTCAACCTAATCCTGGTTCCAGAGAGACGAGAGATGGCTGATGGGAGAACTGGCTGACAGAAGAACAACGTAGTAAGGAAAACAAGGGGACCCCAATAAGTGAACCTGGGGTAGACTAATGTTTTAGAAAACAATGGTTCTTATGTGGCCAAAAAGGTCCAAAGAAAAGGCAGTGTCAGAATTAGGGACAATGCGCTAGAGTCGAGATTGATAATGAATATCTCAGGGAGCGATAAGTAATATGAACAGGGACATGTAAGTCAAAATAACGTTTGTTATTTATTTTAGGAGAATATGCAAGAGAGAATTCAGGTGCTCACATAGGAAAGTGACAACAAGCGTGAAGTGATAAGTGGGGGTGACTTTAAAATATAAACATTGCATTGACAACACATAGAAGAACTCCTAATGAATAAATTATACAAAGTGTACAGAGTTCTTGTTGTAGGGGGTCGACGGCGTTTCGATCTCAGCTATTCGAGATCATCTTCAGGACATAGCAATTGTGAGCAAGCTGGATCTATAAGAGATATTACATATGTTATAGTAGGGTCCCGGGATAATCATTTATATTATACTTAAAATAGTGAAATGGTGCTACCAGTGAACAATTATTCGAGGTGGAGCCTCTTATTATTCAATGCAGGTAAGAATTACTGTCATTCCTGTTTTAAATAGTGAGACAAGGTTGTCTGAGAAAAGAAGACTCAATATTTTTACATTTAAAAGACCTTAAACCATAAGGTACTGCCATACTAGATCAGAGTCATGTGTTTTAGACATAATAGAATATGTCACAGGTTATAGCCAGTGTAACAAGAGCTAGAGGTAAGGTGTCAACCACGTGAAACAGTTGAAGCGCGAGTGATTAATGACAGGCAGAAGCGCGACAAAAAGTGGAAAGGAAAGACTTAAAACGTACTCAAAACCGGGCGGTGCCGGGGAGCGAGAAATGAAGCAGAGCGCCGCAAGGGGCATGAAACCCTGATACTTGAAGCGGAGGGCGTGGAACTATTCCAACTGTGACTGTCGTCCGCCAGTGAAGGTACTGACTAAGGGAGAAGGAACAATTTATTAAGGACTAGTTGAGGCTTGAAGGTGGGGAAAACAAGACTGAGAAGTTTTTGCACTTACGGAGATATGTAGCGTGTAATTGGAACAATTACTTGGAGCTGCGCAAGGAGAGGCCGCTTATTCCGGCGTCATCCGAACCAAAACGGATAGAAGACCACAATGTGGTGCAGCGGGTCAAGGCTGCACCACATTGACAGAAGAACAACGACATGAGTTTCAACAGGGATTGCATGAAGCAAGCAGTTTATTGCATGTTGGGAGTTCTAATAAACCTTGTAAGAGAGGGATGCAATGGGCAATAATTGAGGATAAATACCAGATGGCTTTGATTTTTGGTCTTATAGTAAGGGTGGTTTTGATAAATTTAGACAACAGGTACCTCAAGTTAGATTTTGATTTGGGATATCTTGCCTGCTAGGAGAGGTGTACTGTGAAGCACCAACTTAGAAGTATAATTTTCTTGTTTGAGTGTATTAACAGAGCTTAGTAGTGATCTGCTCCTGAGTGCACAAAGGGGTAAACATGCTGAGTGGTGACTCCCACTGGGTGAGAGAGCACTTTGGTGTGAGAGCAAGTAGCAAAATCTTTCTTCAAAGAAAACTGTTGTGTAATCAGAACAGGTAAATGGAATAAAGTTGGGAGAACTTTGATGCGATTGAAGTGTTGCGTCATTATCGTGCTGCGCTGTGATTGGAGTGATTGAAGTGCTGTGACAGTGTTGAGCCACACTGTGATTCACTTAGTCAGTGGTATTCCGTGGTGTGATAGGGTGACATTTGACCGAGTCACACTGGGATAGGAGGACAGGTTGCAGAGACTGTGAGTGCGGAAAGGTTGAAAGTTTGAATTATAATTACTTGCAAATGTAAATAATTTGAGGAATCCTTTTTTAAAAAGAGAAAGAGGCTTACATAAGAAAGAGACATTTCCTTCCGAATGTACCTCTGCTGGGGAAAGCAGTGAAGAAAGGGTTACATACGTGCATCTCGATTACCCAATGTCATGAATGTACATCTAGAGATGGGGAATTACGATTTCCTCTGAGTGGAACTTTCCACATTCCACGAATAGAGCATTTGAAAAGAAAAATGTATGAGCTAAAGCTGCAACCTAAACCTACTCAATTTGAGGCTTTAAATCTGTGGGAGCAGATGGTGAATGAGAAAAGAAAAAAAAGATCTAATTCAAAATTAGAAGAAGAGCTCATGAATGGAAAAAGGAGCAAGACATGGAAAGGCAGAGAAAATAGAGTGAGGAAATCATTGAAACTGTAGAAGTATATCCTCTGTTGGAAAAGAAAGCGAAAGAAAAGATTCAAGTAAAACCTGAGCAAGAAGCAAATATAGAATTCGAGGTAGAAGATGCCCTGATAGAAGAATTTCTTACCATTAGACCACCTCAACAATGCCACTAGTTTGGAACTATGGAGTCACACCGCAAAAGTAATGCCTGAAAATACAGTGACTGTGGGATCCTTGGTGGAATCCCTGTGAGCCCCCAAGTTATACTTAGATCCCTGTCACAACTTTGATTCAGACCCCTATGACAGTTGCAATCAGTACTTCACCTATACCTACCATATTATCCACTTCAATAATTGAGACCAATTGTAACCTGGCCCAAAGGTGTAGGGCCCGATTCACAAAGGTAAACTAAGATGAAAGTCTAACTTTACAACTTTCAGTATTCACAAAGGGCATTTACGAGTAGTAAAGTTAGACTTTTGTCTCAGTTTTGATCTCAGATAAACTTAAGACCAAAACTTAAGTTTAACTCAGACCAAAACTGAGACAAAAGTCTAACTTTACTACTTGTAAATGCCCTTTGTGAATACCGAAAGTCATAAAGTTAGACTTTCGTCTCAGTTTACCTTTGTGAATCGGGCCCACTTTTTCCAGAGTATACCTCAAGATGCGACCCCAATTGCAGAAAGTATGTCTATAATTCCTTAACAAGAGGGAAATGTAATCATTAGAGAAAGTCTAGGACAATCAACTAGTACAGATTTATCTATTGCCGCTCCCAATAAAGGGATGGCCACACAGAGAAGTAATCTATCATAGTTAAAAACATGTGGCCCGATTCAGAAAGGTAAATTGAGATGAAAGTCCAACTTTATGACTTTCGGTATTCACAAAGGGCATTTATGAGTAGTAAAGTTAGTCTTCTGTCTTAGTTTTGGTCTCAGTTAAACTTAAGACCCAAACTTAAATTTAACTGAGACAAAAGTTTAGCTTTACTACACGTAAATGCCCTTTGTGAATACCAAAAGTCATAAAGTTATACTTTCGTCTCAGTTTACCTTTGTGAATCGGGCCCAGGATTTTGAAGAATTGGCGAGTAGAAATGTGGGAATGGATTACCTATGATATTATGGGGAAAATGAGATGCTGTATTTATGCAAGCAAGCAGCAAGATTGGCGAGAGAGGCATATGCTGACATGGTAAAAGTGGCAGATGAATGTGGCATTGATATAACGCAACAGAAGAAACTATGAAGACATACAGGAATGGAAGTGACCGAAAAAGAGCTACAAATGTTAAAGGTTAGAGGATTTTGAACACATGCGAAGGAGTTAATCAGAATATTAGAGAATGGAGCAAAACAGAGAAACTTGGGGCCAGATGTCCGACTATTTTTGCATGCGCAAACGGGTTTGCGAACCCATTTGCGCATGCAAAAACAGCATGGGGAATGTACAAACCCTATTTTGCGAGTCGCAATTTTTTGCGACTCGCAAAATAGGGTTTTGCGACTTTCTATTAGGAAGGGGCGTTCCTTTCCTAATAGCGAGCGCAACCCTATGTAAGAATGTTTTGCGTCCGCAATTGCAGGGCCAAAGCACTCGCAAATTACCACACTCTTCAAGAGGGTGTAATGGGGTCGTAAAAGGGAAGGGGTCCCCAGGGGATCCCTTCTCCTTTGCAAATGCAGGGGAAAATATTTTTTAAGGGCAGGCAGTGGTCCCAGGGACCACTACCTGCCCTTGAAAAATGAAACGAAAACGTTTCATTTTTTTCTTTTTTAAATGTATCCTGTTTTCCTTTAAGGAAAACGGGCTGCATTAAAAAAACAAACTGCTTTATTTAAAAGCAGTTCCAGACATGGTGGTCTGCTGAGCCGAGCAGGCCACCATACCTGGGAGGGCCTGCCATTCCCAATGAGGTCGCAAATTGCGAGAGGCTCATTAATATTCTTGAGCCTCTCTATTTGCAACCCCATTGGGAATCGCTAACAGTGTGAAAAACACTGTTGTACATTGGAAATAGCGCCTCGCAAATTGCGAGTCGCAAAAAACTCGCAATTTGCGAGGCGCTATTTCCACGGTCGTACATCTGGCCCTTAGAGACTTATGATTAAAGAAAGAGAAGGTTAAGACACAACTGAAGGGAAAAGAGGGAGAAGAAATTGCTATGGATGAAAAGATAAAAGTTAACAATACGAGAGATTCAAGGAGGAGCATATGTAGATGTTCCATGGTCTTGTTCAGACCTTTTCCATTTTACTAATACTTTTCCAAAGCTTAGAGATTATCCCATAAATGGTATACCCAGATGGAGCAGATTGTGACCATATCAAAAATTGTGTGGGAAGATTTGGATTTGTGATTTGAAGTAGCAGTCACAAATGACTTGTGGGCAGAATGTAAGAGAGCTGTTGATTGGTCCACACAAGAACCACTACAGGTGCAAGGGACTAATACTACTTTACCTAAGGTTCAGACCAAATAGGAAGCAGTAATGAGACATTTAAAGACTAAAGTCCCTGAAAAGGAAATTAATTGGCCAAAGATATTTTGAACTTCACAGGAACCTAAGAAATCAGTGAAGACATACTTTGTGAGATTGATGCAGGTATATAGAAAGCATAGTGAGATGAATGATCCAGTTGGTGAAAATATGGGAGGATTTCTTGCATCTTTTATGTATGGGTTGAGACTATAAATAAGTAATAAAATTACACAATGAGATATTTGTTGGCAGCGCAGATCAACAGATGAGATTTTACAATATGCTAAGTAGTGCAGTTAGAATCAAGAGGCAAAACGAAAAGGTTTGAAGGAAAAGTTTACGATCGCCTAGACCCAATTAGCTCAGAATTTAGGGACGAAGGGATTTAAGGGGCATATTAGCAAGACCCACGTTAAAATTATCGCCGTTTTAGCGGCAGGAAACTGCCGCTAAAACGGCGATAATGGGCTTGCTAATATGCGTTATGGAATTCCAATAGAAGCCCAGGTTAGATGTCCTGCACATCTAACCTGGGCTTCTATTGGAATTCTATAACGCATATTAGCAAGCCCATTATCGCCGTTTTAGCGGCAGTTTCCTGCCGCTAAAATGGCGATCATTTTAACGTGGGTCTTGCTAATATGCCCCTTAGTCTCCAGTTCAGGTACCCGAGTTAGATCCAAATTATGTAACAGTCTCCTCAAGTTATGGTGGAAAGATATCTGGAATAGGAAGAGGTAGGGGAAATGTGACAGGTCTAACATAAGTGCCTTGAAGAAAGTTACACAGTGTCACATATGCCACAAGGTAGGGCATTGGAAGAGGGAGTGTAAATACAATCCAGATCGATTTGCAATAGATTCGCATGGGGTAAATCTGATCAGTCAAGAAGAAATAGCACCAATCCCTAAATCCCCTATAGCTGTTCAAAAAGTTCCAAAGGTTGGAATGTTACCAAACAGTTACACTTCAATCAGATGCAGGGAAGTATTCCAAAGCAACAGAAGGATACAGAGTTCCCCAAAATCCTATGGCAATGCAAGGAGGCCCAGTTCCAAGTAATATGGAGTATCAATGCTGAAGGTGGATACAACCAGGTTTTCAAAGAGCAGCTCTTGATAATTGAACATTGCAAAATAATGCTGCGAACATAAGCTCTGCAATGCGGAGATCAATCACATGTCAGAAAGTGCAAATTGGCATTTAGAAAACAAGAAATAATTGACTTACTGAGCCCAATAAAGAGAGTGATCATACTACTGCACTTGTTGAAGTGGCTCAAGTAAAAAAGGAGAAGTGCCCAGGGTTGTTCTCACAGAACCGTGCATACCCTAAATGGCATGCCACCGAAGCTGTTGAGAGGAGTTCAGAACGGCGCTATAAGCTATAGAAGAGTGAGAGCCGAACAAGGTGTTTAGAATAGTGAAAAGCTGTTTTTCCAATGGAGATCAAAAAGGAAGTCATGTTTCCAGTTTTCATTAAAGATGATCCAGAGGGCATCACGTTGTAGGCCCTCACGGATGATTTGCATAAACCAATTCACAGTGATCCACAAGCATTTTCATTAATTTACACACTGGTCTACAATGCTACTATGTTCATGAAACCACCACCACCTTTTGATAGCCCCAAAAAAGAAAAATATTGGTGATAGATGGACTGTTTGGATACAAACATTTGATGATTTTATTGATGCTCTTGAAGAGACTGATAACAAAAAGATTATCAAGTATCTCAAAACTCTTGCTGGTGATGGTGTAAAAGAAGTCATAAATAAAACGCTGCAAACTAACAAAGAAGTCACATACCATCAGATTAAGCAAGCTTTGAATCTCAAGTTTAATCCAATGCCCAATGTTGATTCAGTCAAGAATGACAGAAAGTTGGTGAAACCATCGATTAATTTGTGGAGAGACTGCACACTCATCAAACACTGTAAGTTCAATTCATTTAATGATGAAGAAGCTTTTCATCTTAGAGTTATTGATGATGTCTGTCAGATTCTATCAGACAATGAATGCTGAGAGAAACTCTTAGTCTGGAGTTAGTGTGCTGATAGACAAGCTGCTTACATGGAGGCTGGAATGAATCAGTCATGAGTGTGAAAAGTAAGCCAAAACAAAAGACTGAAAGACACAAAGTGATGTCTACACATAAAAAGAAGTTGTGTTTTAGATGTGGATATTCATTTCCACACAAAGGTAAATGTACCGCCATTAGACAGATATGTAAATGCTGTGGGAAGGAGAACCAGAACATTCCAGAAGCAACATTCAACACACACCCAGAAGGCCAAGCAGTGAAATCAGTTAAGACAAATTGACACTGAACAAAGTTCATCATCATCTAGATCATCATAAAAAGACGTCATCTGTATCAGTATCAAGTGAAAGTGAAGAAGATGGTTGTACCATGTCAATGTTTATCTCAGAAAAGCGTGCGCTGGGGGACTGGCCGCATGTGAAGAAAAATGTCAGTAAAATTGAAGTCGACATGCCAAAGCAATCAAGTCACTCAAACATTGTCCGAAGATTACACTGAAAGTAAATGGATGTTTGATACCTTTCATCATTGACAGTGGTGCTTCGATAAACATTATGCCTGTGGAGAAGTATAATGAATTGTCTCCATTACCGCAACTTAGGCCATCAAAACCAAAGTGTATACCTGGGCTGCATCAAAGCCCTTAAAAAGTCAAGGTTCATTTGTAACAACAATGAAACACAAGAAAACGAAGGTGCAAGCACCCATCTATGTGCGTCAAGTGACTGTGTACTCAGTTTCAGCACAGCTGCTGATTTGGGACTGATTTCCGTAAACTACAACATGAATGTTCACCATGAAATAGTAAGTCAATTCCCTTCATTGTTTGATGGTTTAGGAAAACTTAAGACTTTAAAAGTAAAGCTACATATTAATGAGGACATCCATCCTGTTGCTCGAAGAAATAGGCAAATTGCTTTTCATTCACAAGAAGCTGTTGAAAAAGAACTTGAATTGTTACTTTTTTTTATAACTATTTTTATTTTTAAACGTCAGCCAGTACATCAGCAGGTGAACCTTGTACATAGTAGGTTTTACATTATTACATCCAGTAATTACTGTCAGGAAAACAAAAAATAAGAGAGTTCCTTCTAAAATACCACTCTCCCTCCCTGGTTCAGAAATGGCTCCTTTTTGTAAACATATTCTCGAGGAATGAAGAAATCTGCGGACTACATTCTAACCCTGTGTGCTTGGGTGTGTGCTATCAATCCCAGCCCCCTCTATTTCTAAGTTATAGTAACTCAGCCACGGAGTCCATATCTTAGTGAAGTTTTTTGGGCATCCTCTTGCCACGTATGTCATCTTCTCCACCCCCATATATAGGTCTATACTGGCTCTCCATTCCACTAGTGTGGGCAGGCCCTTGCTCCCCAGTGTCTGGCGATATCAGCCCTAAGTTTCTTAATAAGAGTTTGTGCCTAGGAAGGTCAACTTCCGTAGGGATGCCAAGTAAAACATATTTGGGGTCCATGGGAATCTGAGCCTCAAGTATGTTGTTCAGTTCTTTAACTATCCGTGACCAGTAGCTTTGTACGTATTGACATTCCCATAGCGTGTGCATTTAAGTGCCCCGGTCTATTTTGCAACGCAGGCGGTTGGGCGTCTCTGCTCTCCCCATGGTATGTAGTCGGGCCCTATCATAGTATACCCTGTGAAGGACTTTGAATTGTATCAGCCTTAAGCGGAGCTTAATTGCCACTTCTCTTAGGTGCATTAAGGCCCCCTCTCAATCAATATCTTCTAGTGGACCAGTGGTTTCTTCCCATTTAGACCTAAGGGATTTCAGTTTGTCAGGGATATTATTGATTAAAGTTTTAATTGTCCAGGAGACAGCCTTGGAGAGTAGTTCCTCTTGCAGTAGTCTCCCCTTCAGTGGTGCATACTTGGGATTGTCTGTAGTGTCAATTTTTTCTGCCCTCCAAGCGTGTTGCAATTGTAGGTATTTGTATTTTTGTGTGTGTGTTAGGTGGTATTCGGTTTGAAATGCCAAAAAGGAGATCAAGTCCCCGTCTTTTAGGATATCACCCACTGTAGCAATCCTGACTATGTCCCATTGCCTGAAGCCCTGAAGTTTTGTGACTTCTGGTAGTCTCCTACCCTCCCAGAGTGGCATCGCTCTTGTCAGTTTCTTTTCCCATCTCATTTGTCGCTCCGCTCCTTTCCATGCCTCAATAGTCCTCTGTGTGGCAGGTAGCAGGCCCTGGACACCTGCACACCCGTAGAGGTAGTGAAGGTAGGTGTGTTTCTGAAATTGGAGCCTTTCCAGAGCATATGTGGGGTGATCTCCTGCAGCATGCCCCCATTCGTTGATTACAATTAAATGTGCAGCCCTATAGTAGGATTGAATGTCTGGCAGGGTGATCCCCCGTTTTATTGGTTGCGCTGTAAAGTTTGCAGCGCCACTCTTGGCCCCCGTTCCATAAAAATGTGCGGAGTTCATCATTAATTGCCTTAAAAATTGCCCCTGGGACTCTGTGGTATGTATTTTGTAATATGAAAAGTAGCTTAGGGAGCATGGTCATTTTATACATGGCTGCTCTTCCCAGCTGCTTCAGGGGGAGCCACCTCCACCTGGCAACGTCTGCACGGAATTCCATGAGAACCCGCTTGATATTATGGTGTAGACAATCAACTTCATTGGTAGAAATGTAAAGCCCTAGATATCTGAATCCCTCCCTGGTAATGTGAAGGTGCTCAGGTATTGAGCGCATATCGATGGTACCTCCCACAGGGTAGAGACTTGACTTTCCCAATTTATGTTATATCCTGCATGATTACCATACTCCTTAAACAGGTGCAGTATCAGTGGGAGTGTCTTGTCGGGGTTAGTTATATATAGCAGGATGTCATCTGCGTAGAGAGATATCCGTTCGTCTTTGAGGTGACCTCCTTTATCTTGGAATCCACTTAACTCTGGGTGGGTTCTAACCAAGCATGCCAATGGCTCCAATATCAGGGCGAAAAGCAAGGGAGATAGGGGACAGCCTTGTCTGGTTCCTCTTTGTTGGACTTGGCCCTTTTTGCAGGGTCATTCCAGAACTTTTTGCCTTCCTCCTGTATTTTTTCTGACCTGTTGTTTTATGACTCTGGGCACTTCATCACTGCTGATCAGTGCTAAAGTGCATATGCTCTCTTTGTAAATTGATGTTATGGATTAGTGATTCCATGATTGGCATATTTGATTAACTTGTCAGACCCTAGTACAGTGCACTATGTGTGCCCAGGGCCTGTAAATCAAATGCTGCTGGTGGGCTTGCAGCACTAATTGTGCCACCCACAGAAGCAGCTTGTAAAATGTGACTCAGGCCTGCCATTGCAGAGCCTGTGTGCAGTCTGGAACTGCCTTGTCGACTTGGCAAGTGCACACACTTGCCAGTCCCTAAACCTTCCCTTTTCTACATGTTAGTCACCCCTACGGTAGGCCCAAGGTACCCCTGTGGGCAGGGTGCATTGTAAGTGAAAGGTAGGACATGCCCTGATGTGTGTGGCATGTCCTGATAGTGAAATACTGCCAATTTAGTTTTTCACTATTGCAAGGCTGGCTGTACCCATAGGCCAGAATGGGGAGTTTGTTTATAACATCTTATAAACATAACTTACCCAGGGAACAAGATAGGAAAATAAAGTTTAGTATGCCTGAACTCAGAATGTTAAAGTGCATCTTTTAGTGAAGGTGAGTTTTACATTCTGTGTTTGAAAATACCACTTTTAGAAAGTAGGTATTTTCTTGCCTAACCATCCAGTGTACCTCTGCTAGGTTTGTGGATTGCATGTCTGGCTTTTGGATGACAGGGGCTGGAGCAGGGCAGTGGCTCCAGAAGTCTGATGAGTCAGGGCTGGGCTGAATAGGCTTGTTCTGCATTTGGAGTGGTGGGAGGAGTAGCATCTTCACCTGAATAGGGCTGTGCCTGCCTTCCACAATGACGGCTCCGCCCCCCTGTGATATGTCTGAAGCCAGGGCTCACACTGACAAAGGAGGTTGTTGTGCACTTGCAAAGTGCCCCACAAAACTGGTTTTGTCTGGGTACAGACACTCTCTGCCTTCAGAGAACAAAGGATTTTTGGTGTATAAAAAGAGGGGCCCAGACCCCAGACTTTTAGATCACTTCTGGGAAATCAAGAGGAAACCTTTGCCAAGGAGAAGAGCCGGATAAGCTGAGGAGGAATACTGCCCCTGTGCTGTTTGCTGTCTGGGGTTGGCCTGCAGTGGCTGCTTGCTGCCAAGGAAAGGAGTAAAAGGACTTTGCTGTTTGCTTTGTCACCTGCTTGAAGAAAAGATCTCAAAGGGCTTGAAACTGAGCTTGCCTCCTGTTCTGAAGTCTCAGGGACGCAAAGACTTCACCACCAGCTCCCCTGAATTCCCTTGCTGGGAAGAGGTGCCTGCTGCTGTTTAGGACCTCTGGAGACTGTTTGTCGCTGGGAGCTGGGAAATTGACGCAACACCGATGAAGCGTGTCGCATCCGCACTGGTTTTCTGACGCATCGCCGAAGAAACCGTCGCAGCGCCTGCTGCGGCTCGAGAAATCGCCGCCGCCGCACCGATCCCTGACGCATGCCTGCTGTGCGGCTGCGCGAAGACACGCATCGTACCGGATCGACGCATCGCATCGAGGTGGCAAGACTGTCGCATCGTTTGGGGTCTGCAGTAAGAAACAGACGCATCAACTCCCCACGCAGTAAGGAACTGATGCATCACCTCCCCTGCGCCGCAGTAAGGAACAGACGCATCACCTCCCCTGAGTGTAAGGAACAGATGCATCACCTTCCCTGCGGCCATTTTGTTTGCTTTGCGTGACGCATCTAAGGTACTTTTGAGAAAGTGTCACATTTACAACTTGCATTGAACTGAACTATGTCTACCATCTGAAAGTAATATTTTTATTACTGTAATGTGGGTTTTTGTCGTTTGGTCTTGTTTTGAGTTTAGATAAAGATTACTTATTTTTCTAAACTGGTGTGGTGTCCATTTGTAGTGTTTTCACTGTATTACTGTATGTGTTCACAAATGCTTTACACACTGCCTCTGAGATAAGCCTGTCTGCTCGTGCTAAGCTACCAAGGGGGTGAGCAGGGGTTATTTTAGGAGTGTATCCCCCTTACCCTGACTAGAAGCAAGGGTCCCTATTTGGACAAAGGTACCTACCTCTGCCAACTAGAGACCCCCATTTCTAACACTCTTTTTATGGGGAAGTCTGTTGACCTTACCCCATTGACCCTGACTTTGGCTCTTGGGTTGGTGTAAAGCAGCTCCACCCATGTCATAAAGCCCTGACCAAACCCAAACTTCACAAGGACTTGCCGCATAAAAGGCCAGTGAACTGTGTCAAAGGCCTTTTCTGCATCCAGGGAAAGGAGCACCTGTGGGGATAACCTGTGTCTAGCCAGTTGGCCAAATGGCAGAGATTAAAACGTGTTGCTCGGCTGGACAGATTGATCGCAGTGGATAAGGGATGTGATCACTGGTAGTAATCGCAATTCTAGAATAGAGGCCAATATTTTTGTTTCAACGTTGGGTAATGATATTTAGTGGTAAGACCCACAATGCTCTGGGGGCTTCCCTGGCTTGGAATTGACCGCTAGTGTGGCTTGACAAGGGTCTGCATGGAGAGTTCCCTCCTCTCATGCCTCGTGATACATATTTAAAAGGTGAGGACCTAGTAAACTAGCATTTTGTTTAAAAAATTCCCCTGGCAGTCCGTTTGGCCCTGGGGTGTTCCCCGATTTTTGTCAGTTGATTGCATCTAATATTTCTGTCAGAGTGATATCCTTCTCAAGGGCTTCCCTGTCCTCCCGCATCAAGGCCGGGGTATCTATTCCGCTGAAGTAGTCTGCTATCTGTAAATTGTCTGCTAGTGGCCTGGCATCATATAATTCTGTGTAGAAGTGGGCCAATGTCCCCGCTATAGTGTGTGCGTGTTTGTGTATTTCCTCGTTTTCGTGTATCTTGGCCACCCATCTCTCTTCTCTCTCCTTCCTGCCCAGCCAGGCAATAGCCTCCCGGCTCTGTTCCCGACTCATAGCATCGGTGATGCGAGGCCTGGATTTGGGTCTGTATCTCCCTTTGTGTTAGGGCTCGGAGTTCCCTGCGTGTAACTGCAATCTGGCGAAGCAGAGTAACATCTGCGTCTGTGCTTATGTCTTTCTCGATTTCCAGGAGCTTTCGTTCCAGCGCCTCGACTTGGCAGGTCTCTTCCCTTCTTTTCCATGCTATTACATCCTGCACCCTACCTCGTATCACTGTCATATAGGCCTCCCTTAAGGTAGTGGCTGAGGACACTGAGCCCTCATTTTCTTGGAAGTATAGCTCAGTCTCCGTCCTAATCACTCCAGTTACTGCTTTGTCCTGGAACTCCCAAGCATTCAGTCTCCATTCCGAATGTGGTCTACTCCCCCTTCCTCCCACCATTAACCAAAGTGGCGAGTGGTCAGAGATTCCTCTTGCGAGGTACTCCACCTTCTCCACCATTCGTATCTCTCCCGCTGGGGCGAAGAGATAATCAAGTCTGGAGAAGACTCTGTGGGCCCTGGAGAAGTATGAGTAGGTGCGGTCTATTGGGTGATTTCGCCACCAGAGGTCAGTCAGCCCTAAGGAGTTTGCGAATTCGGCCAGTAGGGTAGGAATATGGGTTCCCGTGCTAGTGTGTGTGCGATCGAGGCTTGGGTCGATTACATCATTAAAATCGCCACTGATAATGTGTGTGGAGGGGCCGGATTCCAATAGTACCTTAGCTACTGCATCTAACGTTTGAGTTTGCAGTCGTGGTGGAGCGTAGACACTGATCAATGTAAGCTCTCGCCACCCCTAGGTTCCCTGGACAGCAACAAAAGTCCCACAGGGGTCGGTCCAGGTCTTAGTAGTGTGGAAGGGGGGATTTTTCTTAATCAGTATGGCGACTCCCCTAGCACCAGAGGAAAATCCTGCGTGTTCAAGTGTAGTGTATGTCCCCCTTCCCAGGAAAGTGCAATGTGTACCCATCAAGTGTGTTTCCTGCAGAAATACAATGTCAGGCTTGAGCCTCTTGAAGTATCTAGTTACTAGTCCTCTCTTGACCTTGTTTCCTAGCCCGTTGACATTCCATGTCAACGCCGTGTAGCATTCCTCACCCATTGCATGGGTAGCCCTTCTTCCTCCCCATGTGTTCGGGAAGGCTTCCTTACTTGTCACCCCTCCCTTGCCCCTATCTGTGACTCTGGAACTCCTATGGCTGGCTGATTAAGAAAGAACTTACCCCCTGGTATGTCGATGAATCTCTTCTCCTTCAACCTGTCTCCCCCTCCCCACACTCTCCCGCTTCCCACACCCATCCCCTGAACTGTCAACATGACAACCTGGCGTAGGTATAGCCTGACAGTTCTGTATTCCCACCCCTTCCCCTAGTACTCTAATATAGTGAGCAAACGAGCAAAAGGATATAAACTTCAAACAAGTCTTTTTGCCCTGATGAACTGAGCGTGGTAATGTCTGGGGGGGATTCTTAGCCGTTTTACTCTTCATCTGCCGTCGGCATGGCCCGTATCTCAGCCTTCATCGCCACTCTTGCACAGCCGCTGGTGTTTAGTCTCTGGGTCTCCTGTCTCAGTGCCTAACTTTTCCAAGTGGTTGATATTTTTGAGGAGTGGGTGATCGCTGTCTGTGTTGGCAAGGTACTCCTTATCCGAAGGTTCAGTGTGGGTGCTGTCCCGTTGGCTGCAGTGTCTTTTACTAGCTTTGGCTTGTGTTGAGTCCTCGTCAGAGTCTGAGCATGGCGTCTTCTCCAGCGTGTGTGGGGTCCCCTTCAGGGGTGTCCCCGTCCGAGTTCTGCGCACTCCTGTGGGTAAGCGTCTCTTTATTTCACTCTGTGGCTTTGGGTCCAGCCTTTTTGGAGTGTGTCTGTATAGTGACCCTGCAGTCCTTGTCTCCCGCCTTAGGGGGGGGCGCTCCTCGATCCAGGCCCATGCTTCTTCTGGTGTCTGGAAGAAGTGAGAGTTGCCCTGAAAGATTACTTTTAATTTGGCTGGGAAAAGTAACATGCATTGGATTTGTAGGGCTCTCAGTTTCACTTTCATGGAGTCGAATGTGCGCCTCATCTTCTGTACTTCTCGTGAGTAGTCAGGGAAGATCATTATTTTCATGTTGGCGTGCTTGATTTCACCAACTTGTCGCGACTCTCTAAGGAGTAAATCTTGGTTCTTTAAATTTTAGGAATTGAGCTATTATCGGCCGCGGAGAGGCGCCGGGTGGTGGCCTCCTAATGGGCATCCTGTGAGCTCGCTCGATTATGAAGCAGGGTGAGAACCTTGCAGCTGGGAGGGAGTCTCAAAGCCATGTCATCAGGAAGGCTCCCGGGTCTGAGCCCTCCGTCCCCTCCGGAAATCCAATGAAATGCAGGTTGTTTCTACGTGCCCTGTTTTCCACATCGTCCATTTTCCATGCCTCCTATCTCATGGCCGCCTTTAGGTCAGAGACATCCGTTTTTAAGTTGTGTGACGTGTCTTCCACCTCCGAGATACGATTTTCAGCTTGGATTACACTTTCGGAGATGTTACAAATATCTTGGCATAGGAGGGTCACCTCTGACCTTATTTCTGTCATTTTACCCTCAATGGCCTCTCTGGAGGAATGGATCACCTGGAGGAGGGCTGCGCTGTCCAGCGGCCCTTGGGGTTCTCCTTCTGTCTCTGGTGGCGGGGGGAGCACTTTTGTGTATTTTTCCATCTTGTCCTGCTTTTGGGTTTTGGGGTCTTTGTCTCTTGCCATTATCTATCCATTGAGGTGGGACCCCGCATTAATCTCCGACTTCCCTCCTTCTCACTGCCACCCAACCTTGGTACCAGATCACAGCTTATCGGCGGATGGTGCCTGGAAGAATAGTGCACTTATCTGGGTTTATGGTCGAAGATGCCCTTGTGGGTTTAGTTCTATCTCTCCTCTGCTTCAGTGGTCTCAGGAGGAAGGTTTGCGGCCTTGCGGATAGTGAGCAACCCCCGCCCCAAGCGGAACCTCTCTTGTGGTTTTAGTGCCCACCTATTTGCACACGTCCACCTGTCCCGACTGCTCACTCTTTCAACATTGCCTCTACTGTTCCTTTTGATGGACTCTCGATGTGTGGGCCTCTTTCTTGCTTCAGGTGTGATCTACTGTGTCCACTCTCAGAGCTTGGTGGGTCGTCTTGTGGAGTTAGTGATCTGCCCCTGGTGCTAGTAGCCAATATTGGTCCCCAGGTGCCCCTTGTGACACGTCTCAGCCAGGGCTCTGCACGTCCCTGAGGGCCGTCTCACTCCCGCGTTGTGTATGGGGCTCACCTCCCTCTTCAGTCTCATCCTGAGCCTCCCCCCACGGCTATGTTCCAGGCTTGCACTCGCTTCGTGACTGCTGCTGCGATTTCACAGGGCAGACCCCAGATGCGGTCCCCCGCGGCTATGTCGCCAACCCTCCTTTGCGGCTCTGGTGGACGGATCCGGGAGGGACTCTGGTATCTGACTCCACCTTAGGTCTGCTCTTGCGATCCTGTTCTTGGCCTTGTTTTCCTCCCCCCTTTCGTGGTGGCACTTTTCTCTCACCCCCTCGCTCCTTCAGAGCACCGTAGTTTTTTCAGGGGTCTGGGGAGGTCACCCAAATCGCTAGTGTCGGTTCACGTGCAGCCCCTCTCACCTGTGTGTGAATTCGGGACTGGTGCCGAGTATTCCGCAAGGTCTGGCGCTAGGCGGTACTCCCAGGGCCTCAGTCTTCAGGCCTCTTCCCCTCCACTCCTTGGCCAGCTCGTCGAGGGGGGGGGACAAGGCAGCACCTTCTTCCTGTCTCGGGGTTCTGTCCAGCAACAACAGGGTCGCCGTGCCACTACCACCCGGTCGCCCTCGGGTAGGGGGCTCCTGTCCCTCTCTGCTCACCGTTGCATGGCAGAACCTGGTGATGGGCAAGCCCAAACGGCCATGGGCTTCACGCTTCCCCCGCGATCTGCTGAACATCCGGTCTGTTGTTTCTTTTCCGGGAGCACTCCTCTCTTGCTCCTCGCATCTTCTGTTGGCTGGTTCTACTTGAGGGGGGATATCGGGGGCCACCCGAGCTGCCAGAACCTGCTCATGCACTGACCCTTTCGCCTGCGTGTGGGCTTGAGCACGGTGTTGTGTGCCAGCCGGACCTGGCACAAGCTTAACTACCAGGCACCTCTTCCACCGTCAGGAGACCCTCTCTCCCCCCTGTGTCCTTTCGATCCGCTAGGGGGCTGAGCCTCTTTAGCCCATTCATGAGGTCAGGTCTGGTGCCATGTGGGCCGCCAGGCCCGGGGCTTCTTTCTTCGGCCTGCAGTTTTCCTCTGCCCCTCTGTGCCGAGCCAACCAGAGAGGAAGCGAGGCTGCCCTTTCTTTTCTTACACCAGCGTGGCCTCTGACCCTCTCTGCATCGCCGTATCATCTCCGGATGGCCTCCGACTCTGAGTCTCTGCTTCTGCCCGGGGAGTGCTGCCCGATCTGCTCGCTCTCATCCACGCGCAGCCCCTCTCACCTGCACGAGGACTTGGGCCTGATATTGTGCGTTCCGCTGAATGCAACCCTGGCTTCTATTTTTGGGGCTACTTTCGCCACTGGGTGAGCTTCTCTCCCCCTATGCTCTGTGGCTGGTTAGCAGGGGAGCCAGGCCATGCCTTCTTTCTTTGGCCCGAGTTGCTTGCAACAGGCTAGGCCTCCCGATCTGCCATTTTGGGTGGTCCCGCGTCGTCCCTGTTCTGTACCATTTTCTCTGCCACTACTCTTTCCAGGCTGTTTTAAAATGTTTCAAAGGTTGCCCGCTTAGCATGAGGGATCAATGGCACTGATTTTGGGCGGTGGATGGTGATTTGAAAGGCAGAATCCATGTCAGGATTTTATTCGGGCTGCCGAAGCTCCGGCAGATGTTGCTAGTCAGCCATGTTCCTGGCCACCCCCCCCCTTGAATTGTTACTTAAGCATGATATCATTGAGAATTCTACAGGTCCAACGCCATGGGTTTCTCCCAAACTGGTAGTGCTCAGAAAGGACAGTGAAGGTGATCCAGCGGCTTACTAGCAACAGATACTCCACTACCATATACTCACTTGGGCCCATACAACTCGCTTCCGCTCTGCGCTAAGTAAACCTCTGGAATCTTTTAGTTTTTAATGTTTCTCATACCTCAAGATCTAGTTATTGCTTCTTTAACTAAACCTTCTGCTGATCAAACAGTTCTTTCCTCTGGTCAATGGACCAGTTAGGTAAAACTAGTTGATGGCGATAATTGACATAACTTATTATACATTTCTTAATAAGTATAACATAATGACAGACTCGGTAAGTTTTTAAGTCTTTATCTAAATTAGGGGTTTTGAACCATCTCAAAGCGTTTCAGTACAAACACCCTCATTCACGGGAGTGCCAATTCAAAGAAAATATTTCAGATAACATTTATCAGTTCAGATCCACACAATAACTATGCTCAGAAAGAAGAGGATAGAGACAGAAGAGCACTTATCAGACGATGAATTTCATAATTACCAAAATATGGTGTGAAGACCAACCCCCTGGCCAAAGGGTTGGTTAGGGCCTCCCAGGACAGATCAGGAGACAAAGACTTCAGGACAGGAATCAGGACAGGATACTTCACCTCTCTAATTACCAAGGACTACGTCGCACCCCTCTCTGACACTCTCTTCCTCCTCGTGGTTCTTCCGCGATCTTCTTTCTAACCCACCCAATTCAAATAGATGGTTCTGCATTCAGTTTCTTCATCAGCATTTCAAAGCATCGGCACCACCCCAGCACACCCCGTTCTCAGGCTTCTTCAACGCGCTCCAAAGCTTCTTCGTAGCTTCCCCAAGGCTTGCTTACTCTTCTAACTAAACTACCTCAATTATACCTTTCCATAGACATGTACCACCCATTAATGTTTCATTTTTCACAGAATACTAACTTCTGATTGGACAGGCGAGGGGGGGGTGATCCTCACACCATGCTTATACTTCATTTATTCCCTTAAACCATTGTTTCCAAACTCCTCCCCTCAAACTTTTATTCCGCGCTTCCTTTCCCATACATCTTTAAACTTTATTAATACAATTGTAACTATTTTCTCGAATAAGTTCCTTCATATGAACTCTTCACCCTCATGTTCCCAGGGCACATCTCCGCCGACCTTGGACATGTGACAAATCCTTAGTCATCCTCCAAGCTTCCGTACCAGGGTGCATGCAACTCAGCCAACTTTAACAGGCCCAAATACGCACTAATAATAAAGTCAAAAAGAAAAATGTTAATCCCAAAAATAAATGATTTCACTGTATATCACCAACCTCTACTCTGACCCATACCATTTGTTATTTCTCTTTCTGCATTTGCGTTAGTTATAAATTCTTTTTCTAATTTCAGCAAAGCAGGTGCCATGCATGTGAGCTTTCAAGCGGCCATTTTATAGCTCTTTGCGCAAGCGCCAGAATTTCCCTCCAAGCGTCAGCACGTCATACTACGTAGATGCAGTAGACGCATGCGCAGTAAAGATCCCGTGTTAAATGCGTTCTAGTCCTATGTCCGTGTTATTTGCAGTTAGTAAACACATAGGCAAGCTTCATTCTTTTCCCGCGTGTAATGAGAATGCATATTATTAATCACAAAATACGTTTGTTAGTAATTCACTAGTAAGTTAAATCGAGAGGATTGCTTCCGAGCAAGTCTCGTGTCCGAGTCCTTGCTCCATCAATCCCCTCTCTGATGGCATATTAAGCCATCACAAAATTTCCCATCCATCCCAGATACCAACTTTAACACTTCTCAGTTCTCTCCATTTGGCCTCCCAACCTTTCATCAACTATCTCATTTCCTTCTAAATCTCGCATCTTCTTATATAACCTGCCTTTCATTTCTTCCAAGCGTATTTCCTCGTACTTTCTCTTATGTGTCTGTCCCTTTCCTTTTCTGTTCAAGTGTACTTTTCCTTTCGTACCTTTTCTACAACATCTATATGTAATCATTATTAACATCACTATTGTTATTATCATCACTAATGGTATTATTATTTGACCTAGAAAACTTTTCCCAAACCCAACAAACCATTTCCCTATTGATGTTATGCTTTTTGTTA
Source organism: Calotriton arnoldi (assembly GCA_963921515.1). Taxonomy (NCBI): domain Eukaryota; kingdom Metazoa; phylum Chordata; class Amphibia; order Caudata; family Salamandridae; genus Calotriton; species Calotriton arnoldi. The sequence goes on from CAWUFW010010668.1 coordinate 320,921, forward strand.
GTCTTCCCCACACACTGTCAACCTCCAGTTGGGTCAAATCTTTATGCATTCTCGTAATATTTTCAATATATCCTTTAATTTCTCTGCTCTTGTCCGGAATATAAGTGCAGCAATGTTGAACTTTCAACATGCCACAAACTCCACCTTCTTTTGCTAACAATATGTCAAGAGCAAGACGGTTCTGTAAAACCATCGATCTAATTGCAACCATTTCTGTGTTAATCATTAAAAATCCTTCTGCAGTATCTGTAGAAAGACGATCAACTATGGTTGATAACTTACAAATTTTCTGGGAATTTAGGATGACTCCAACTGAGGGTATCAGTGCAATAAAAATATCTCCTACAATTTCAGAAAAACTAGACCTTCTTCTTCGTGTCAATCTGTTAGAATTTCCATTGGTTCCACTGATTTTGTCTACATGATAAATTTTTGGAAAAACGATTCCAAAATAACAGCTTCCGTACCATCTTGCAGGTAACCTGTAATAGGCATTGTTCCCACAAACATAATACACTCCTGGAAACACAGGATCAGTTCCCCCTTTTAGTCCCCATCCTCCTAATATTAGGAAGTTATGTTCACATTCACTGGAACCAATGTAATTATTGTTATAATCAGTCTTTAATCTATGGAGGCAGAATGTTCCCCTTTTCACAAAGTCCAGGGACATCGCAGCATGAGCCTTGCCACTTGCATAGATTCCCTCCTTCCCAACCCATGGAGGTACATGAGTTTTCTGTGTAGTTGCCTTTTTCATTAAATCCTGTCTCCTTTTTTCTACTAAATCTAAAAAATCTTTTTCTTCTTTTCTTAATGTACATGTTAGATTATCTTCGTGTGCCTTAACTAAATCTATTGAACTCATTGTTATGAAAAATTCACCCATAAATTGTGCATTTTTACTACTAACTACTGGATTCATATTCTTTCTAATAGGAAGTTCAGAAAATATTACATCTAAGTTTGAATAAAAATACTGCAATCTCCCTGTAGTGTAAAATAAACTTGACAAAACACTACATGATACACCATACGTTAAAGGTATATGGTGATACGTCATCCCTTCTGATACTGAAGAAGGCAATTTCATACATACATAACAGTTGTTAATTTGCATAGTGCTAACATACTGAAATAATAACTTAATAAACACATTAGAGGACGTATTATAGTCTGATTCATTATGATAGTTTGCCTCATCTTCTACTCCTATTTCTATTTTAGTTTCTCTTAATCTATCTACTTTAACATTAGTATCTGTATTATTCTCGTTACTTGTTTTCATTATTAGAGGTACCCCTACTGTTAGGAATAACCATCCTAATATTGCTAATAAAATACTACAAAAACAAAATCTAAGACACTCTCTTTTTACTCCACACTTTGGTTTTCGCTAACTTCAATGTCGGCCATTTTGTCTCTGAGAAAATTTCTTTTCTTTTCTCTAATCTTTTTCCTTTTTCAGTCTTTTTATTCTTTTTATTCTTTAAGGAGGTTTCAATTGGCTTTCGTCAATTTGTGCAATATGGACTTCTTCTGTCTCATCAGACAGGTCCAGGGACTCAAATTCTTCAAAAATGACGTACGTCCACTCTGGAGCCTTGTATTTTCTGTTTAAATTTCTCAATCTTGGACTTCTTTGAGTTATTTTTGCTAAAGTTTGCTTAGGTCTTGTTTGACTTGTGATTTTGTTCACTTGCTCTGGTTTCTTTTCAGATTTTCTCAGGTGATATTTCAGTTTCTTTACTCCAGTTGGCCAATTGTCTCCCTTTCTGACTCTTTTAATTTGTACTGCTTTTTCACCTTCCTTATCTCCTTGTAAGGTTATTTTTATTTCATTTGTTCTGGGCACAATCTGTTCTATTTCTCTGTTTTCTGTTCTTGTACTTTCTTTTGCTTCTTCCTGCTCAGATTCTACCGTATTTTGTTCTACTTCTTCCTGAGCTTGTTCTTCTAATTCTGTCTGATCCTGCTCAGGTCTTACTCCAAATCTTTCTTCTTCTGCCTGAGTTTGTTCTTCTAACTCTATCTGGTCCTGTTCAGGTCTTAATTCAAACTTTTCTTCTTCTGCCTGAACGTCTTCTTCTCTTTTTCCCTCCTCAGGTTTGTTTATGTCTCTTTCTCTTTTCACCTGAGTGTGTTCTTCTTCCCCTGTCTCTTCCTGACTACCTTCCTGTCTTTTCAATTCTGATCTTCTCATGGTTTCAATAGCATCATCAATTACTTCAATTACTGGGATCTATTCTTCCTGACTTATCTCGGGCTGCTCATCATATGGTTGTCTTCCGGAATCTATCACTCTAGATTCTTCAATTTCACAGTTTACAACTCCTGATGCTTCAGCATGCTCAGTCAGTGGTGGCTCTTGTTGCTCTGATGGGCTCGGAACTCTTCTGGTATGACTAGCGTGAATCCAATTGGGCAAACCTGCACAGTTCACTGCTGTGGTAGTGACTAGTATGACTTGCCTTGGTTTGTCCCACCTTGGTGCTAGACACGATTTCCTTGCGTGTTTTTTCACTAGCACCCAATCTCCAGGATTCAAATCATGCGCTTGATCTGGCTGTCTTTCAACTGCGTCTTCTCCAACCTGATGAGAGATAGAACGCATCATTTCAACCAATCCTTTGCAATAGTCCAATACCAGATCATCAGTTATGCTCATTAGTTTATTTCCGGGAATAAACGCCTGTCTCATGACTCATTCCTGTTTTTCTGTCTGGAATGCTTCTGAGACCCATTAATACAAGTGGTAATGCATCTGGCCATTTTAGCTTTGTGGATGCACACACCTTTCCCAATCTTGACTTGATTGTGCCATTCATTTGTTCAACAACTCCAGAAGCCTCTGGACGATAAGCACAGTGTAGTTTTTGTTCAATGTTAAATGCAGCACAGATTAATCAAATTACTTCATTATTAAAATGAGGGCCTCTATCTGATTCCAAAGTGACCGGAAAACCAAACCGAGGCACCAACTCCCTCAACAACAATTTTGCAACTGTAAGACTCTCATTTCTTCTAGTAGGGTAGGCTTCCACCCATCTTGAGAAAAGGCACACTATGACAAGTACGTATTTCAATCCGTTGCAGGGGGGTAACTCAATGAAATCTAACTGTAATCTGGTGAAGGGTCCTTCTGCCTTTCCGATATTTCCCCAGCTTACCACTGTCTTTCTACCTGGGTTCTGCTGTTGACAGGTTAAGCATCTTTGGCAAAGGCTCTCTGCGATTACCCTGAACTTCGGATTGTACCAACTCTGTCTGAATAGTCTGATCATTGAATCTCTCCCTATGTGTGTTGCTCCATGATACACCCTCGCCATTTTTGAAAGCAGACAATCTGGCATGACTGGTTGTAGTGTAGCTCCTATTTCCCTATTAGGCTCTGCGCATTGGAATAATATCCCCTATAGGTTTGACATAGGACTAAGGTCAGTATGTCCCTATCGAGTATATTAAACTTAATTACTTGTGCCAGCTAGCTCAGACGCCACTAGAAACTCCTTGTCAAACAAGAAGGGAGTAGTTTCTGGCAGCCGCAAAACATGACCACTTTGTTTCCCTTTAGAATCAGAACGTGTCCCAGAGTCGTGGAAACAATAGATAACTATTTCACTCAGCTCAGTCGTGCATACTTAGTTTTCCTCAAAGTTACACAGAAAGAATAGACGGGCATTTCAATAAAAGGTTTATTGAACAGTCTTGTTTCTGGTGTAAGTAAAATGTGTTGTTACGATCACAAGACAGTATGCAAGATAAATAATGTACAGCGTAAGCAGTAGAAATAAATAATACTGCGCTAGCATGATCTTTAGCAGATATTCATTTACATAAATAACACAGACTAAAAATGCGAGTACTCATACGATGCGTCTCTAAGCTAGTTCTACCCCAATATACCTAACCTGTCCTAGGTGTAGGGAGAGGTATGAAGTAGGTGAAGTATTCCTTTCTATGGTATACTAAGAGTATGTTAAGTCTAGTATGCCTAGTATGCCAAGAGTCCCTCTAGGTTCTAGTCAGCTCCATACCTTTAGAATGAGAGAGGTGGGAATCTCTTGCCAGACTCGAACTCCAACACCCCACGAGGGAAGTCAGATCACTGGAAGCTGGACTCTGCGTGCAGGGATGACAGCGTCTTCTCAGTGCGTCAGGCCGGGAAACGGGCTCCTCTGAAGTCGAGGTCTCCTCTAGTTTACAAGGGCTAGGGAAGGTATATTTATACCTGAGAGGTACCTCAGAATGTTAGCATTGACGTGAATCGGACAGCGGAAGACGTCATGAATGAACCCCTAAGGTATAACGGTTCATGCATAATATATGAGTCCTTGAAGAAATCAATAGTCCTGTGCTAGGGAAACTCCCGCAGCCTAAGGGTCTGTTCTTCAAGAACTCGTTGTGACGTTAGGGTGGACGGATGTCGGAGACCATGCCTGTATTTGGAGTGCACGGTTTAATGCCTAAATAAGGACTGGGATTTTATGCCTATATAAGGGCAGGGCGAATTGTGCCTATATAAGGACATGATACAGGAAAGCCCGTGTATGGACACCATAAGAGGAATACAACATGGTCTTCCATCTAGATACACCCATACTTCATCATGTGATCTTTTGATACAGGCTGCCTTTATCCAGATTTCTTTTTCCTTTTCCTCAACTTCTTCCTGCAATTGTCTAATCTCATCCCATGTCTCTGGCCCTGAGAAGTACATAAGTTGGCATCTGGTTTCCCCGTTTCAATTTTTCTGTTTATGGCTACTGCATTTTTAGCGCAGTATTTCGCCACTTGGTCAGCATAATTATTACCAGCAGTCACATAGTCATTTATTGACTGATGTGCAGCGCATTTTACAACTGCTATTTCTTTTGGTAATTGTAATGCTTCCAACAAATCCTTTACATTTTTGCTGTTTCTGATAGGAGACCCTGAGGAAGTCAGAAATCCCCTCTGCATCCAAAGCTGGCCGAAGTCATGCACAATCCCGAAACCATATTGACTATCCGTAAATATGGTTACTCTCTAATTTTTCCCCTTTTTACATGCCATTGTCAAGGCAACCAATTCAGCTACTTGTGCAGACTTGACCCCAGGTAAACAGGATGCTTGAATTACCCCGAAATTTTGCAAACAGCATATGCAGCACTTAGACCTCCTTCTTGTGTCCTAAGCCAGGAGCCGTCTACAAATAACTCATGATCTGCTTCTTTTAGTGGTGTCTCTCTTATATCCGGGTGGGGCTTTGTGCATAACTCAGTCATGTCTAAGCAATCATGATCACTTTCATCTTTTACTTCCTCATCACAGGGGTCTGGCAATAGGGTGGCTGGGTTCAGAATCGTACACCTTGTCACAGTCACATTCTCAGCTCCCAAAATCACTCTTTCGTACTTTGTCAAACGACTAGGGGTGAGGTGCTGTGTTCTTGTTCTCGTCAAAAGAATCTCAACCGAGTGTGGTACGAATACCTTTACCAGATGTCCCATCACTATAGACTCACTTTGCTCCAGACTCATACAAGTAGCAGCTACTGCTTTTAAGCAGCCAGGCAATGCTGAAGCCACCGGGTCCAATGTAGCTGAAAAATATGCCACTGGACGCCGACTCAATCCATGTCTCTGTGTTAAAACTGAAAGTGCACAATTTTCTCTTTCGCAACAAAACAAAGCAAAGTCTTTTGTATAGTCTGGCATGCCCAAGGCAGGAGCCTCACACAGACAATTTCGCAATCTCACAAATGCCTCCAGGCAGTCATCATTCCAATCAATCGGATCTTTTGCTCGTTTCCGAATCATCTGTATTAGTGGTTTCACCAACACAGAAAATCCATTTATCCATTGTCTGCAGTATCCAACCACTCCCAGAAACATTCTCATTTCTTTCTGAGTCTGTGGCAATTGCATTTCTTTGATTATTTTTATTCTTTCCAGTGTAACTTTTCGAACTCCTCTTTCTATTTTATGCCCTAAATATCTTACTTCTTGTCGACAGAACTGTAATTTTTCTGGAGACACTTTGTGTCCTCCTTCAGCCAAATGGTTCAGCAACGCAATTGTATCTGTGACACAAGATTCTCGCGTTTTTGATGCCACTAACAGGTCATCAATGTACTGAACCAGAACAGAATTTCTGGGCATAATCAATGATTCTAGCCACTTTTTCAAAATCTGATTAAAGATTGAAGGACTTTCTGTGTACCCTTGAGGAACATGACACCATGCGTAAATTCGATCTTCAAATTTAAATGTAAACAAATACTGGCTGTCTGGGTGCAAAGGAATAGAAAAGAACGCTTGGCATAAATCAATTACTGTGAACCATCCTGCATTCCATGGTATCTGATAAAGGATCACTGCTGGATTTGGCATGATTGGACAACAGGGATTTACAATCTTATTTATTTTTCGCAGGTCTTGCACTATTCTGTACTTTCCGCTAGGCTTTTTCAGTCCCATTATTGGCGAATTACAGGGACTACCCATCACTTCTTTTAAAATGACTTGTTTAACCATCCGTTCAATTTCTGGAATAATTCCTGCTTTTACTTCTGGACTCATTTTGTACTGTCGGGTATTTGGATACACTGCACCTTCCTTCACTGTCACTTTAACTGGGTCTATATTTTTCATTAGCCCAATATCTTTTCCTGTAAAATCCCACACTTCTGGATTGACTGTCGTTCTCAACTCTTCCGGCAATTCATTCTGAGTTACTAATGAAAACATTTCATCTACTTCTGTTCCCTGTTTGGCCAGCATCATTTTATAGACTACATCCTCATCAGGAGTTTGGAAAGCGACACCATCCCGTGTACAATAGATCGTGCAATTCATCTTGCACAAAAGATCTCTTCCCAACAGGTTTACAGGACTGGAATCGCAAACTACAAATCGATGCATTTCTTTGAAGTTTCCAATGTGCACCTCCATTGGCATTGTGATAGGGGTTGTAATCTGTTGGTTAGATACGCCTACAACTTGGATAGTTTCTCCCGAGAGGGGTAGGTTTGGGATGTCTGCTGTTCTCACAGTAGACCTGGTAGCACCAGTATCCAATAGGAAAGTTATGTCTTTACCTTCTACTTTCCCGTCAACAAATGGACCTGACTGATCTACCGATAAGGATGCGCCAAGCACGCACTCCTCTTCCTCCCCCCTCAGGCACCGTCATTGTGCAGTATCTGAACGTTCTTCATTGTTCTGCAAAAAATATTGTGCAATTGTTCTATTATTCTTACCACTTTCTCCTTGACATCCGGTGTTCGCATTGAAACTTTGATGGTTCACAAAATTTGGCATGGGAGCTGGTGGCACCTGATATTGTGGAGTGACTACCTGTTGCTGCTGATTCATAAGTACTTCATTCTGCATCTGTGGGATTAAATTTTGATTTGGCCCATTATTATTATTATTATTCTGAGTACTCTTACACTCGTTCTTCCAATGTCCAAGCTTTCCGCACGCATGACAAGGGAACTTCTTTTTCGCTTCTTCTCTGTCCATTCGCCCCTTAAATCTGTTACCATTCGTTCCTTGATTATTCTGACTCTGTTCTTTTACTGGATTATGATTTTGCTCATTTGTCTTCTCTTCCTGCTGCTCTGCCAATTTAACTTGAGCCCACATCATTTTCTCTTTCAACTTCCTTCGCCTGGCCTCTATGTCATCCCCGCAATATTTCGCGTACTTTAGAATTTCATCCACTGTCTTAGTTTGCCAGCACAACATGTGCTGCTGTATCATCTGACTAATTTCCGGTTTCAAACCATATACAAACCGATACACAAAATGTCCCATATCTTTGTCACCAATGTTCTCAAAACCACTATACTGCTTGAACACCTGCAACAATCGTTCATAGTACGCATGTACAGATTCATTCGGTTCCTGTGTCGTTCTATCTATTTTTACCCAATCTGTCTCTTTAGGAGGGATTTTCCCTTTCAAATATGTAATCACTTGGTGATACTTTTTCATCACTTCTTCTGACGGTGCTCCTGTTTTCGCATCTCTAGGATACTCCTCTTTAGGCCAATCAATTGTGATCTTACATTCTGTCCATAAATCAGCAGGTACAACTATGTCAAATAGACCATCCAGGTCTTTCAATAACACCTTTGAAACCTTCACAAACCTCTCTACCTGTTTGTACCACTCAACTGGCTTTTCTCTCAGTTTTGGAAAATCATTTGTAAACGATAAAATATCTTGTCTACTCCAAGGGACATGAACATATCCCCCTCCAGGATCTTCTCTCATTGGACACAACCTCTCCACTTTTCCTGTTTCTCTTACTGGAAATGCAGCTGCTGCCTCCCTCACCTGCACTTCTTCTTTCTTCCTTATCCACCTAATCCTCCATTTATCAATGTCTCCCCATTTTCGCAAAATATTAATTCATTCTTTTATCTGTAACCTTTTTCCTGAAGCATTCACACTTTCTAAATCGTTATCAGTAAAATCCACTCGATAGGGCTTCTGTAACAATTTTGATTTCCCTATATCTATTCCAATCTCTGAAGCAACTTCAGTCAATCTTTCATGAAATAGTCTTGCTCTCCTGGTTATACTCTTACATAGATACAATAATTCTTCATCATTGTAAACGTTTAATCTTTCCGTACCCACACATCCTGTCATCATCTCTTCCAATTCCACTTTCAATCTACTAATATCCAAAAGTTTTGGTATTGGGTTCCGATTATCCCTTTCCTTAGCCCACCTCTCTAATTCTTCAGAGGTAACTACTGTTGTACCTGAAGTTCCAGCCGGAACCAAAGGTCTTGTCTCTCTCAAATTCATAGGCGTAACTCTCTTTTGAGTTTCCGCATTAGGTTCTACAATAGGAAGATCCATTAATGAAATAACCGACTCACTTTCACTAACTTGATCATCTGTGATTACTACCTCTTTTCTAGGATCACTTAATGGAACTGTCATGAGTTGTGGTTTCTGGCAAATCTTATTATCCCCATATAATGGGATTACTGGACCAATGGTTACTGGTACTGTCAAAGCTTCAGTATTTAAATTCAATTGACTTATCCTTTGTACTAATTCTTCCCTAGTTTTGTTCAAAGCTTCTCTTTCATTATCTTCCAACCCTCTGTTGTATGATGTCTCCTGCAAAATCTGTGGAGTTAATGGTATTCCCATTACGGGTGCGCTTGGGAAAACCTTACTAGCTGCTTCTTGATACGGTGGTGGATTTTTAATTAAAATATCCTCTTAACAATTCGTCATCCGACTCTCCATATCCTGTCGAATTCATATGTTTCGTTTTCTCTTTACACTTTCCTCCAGATTGTTCCTCAGCCATCAACACTGGATATAACCCTTCTGATACCATAGCTCTCCTCCACTGTTTCATCTGCCCTTCTCTTGACTCATGCAAATGTCTCGGAAAGAATCCTCTATATCTTCCACCTCTGCAGTTCTCTCTTTCATATGACTCAGTCTCCCATTCTTCCAAAGCCTCATATTGAGTTAACCTAGGTCTCGGTTCTAAATCATTCATCTTCAATCTCAAATTCTGAAGAATCCTCCCATTAAACGTACCATCCTTAGGAAACGCCAACACACCATCATCCTTCGTGTACTCTTCCCAATTTTCCAGCCACCCGCAAGTATGATATCCTCTCTCCAGCATCATAAAAGATGCTGGTGTCTTCGGTGGCGGAATAGGAATGCCCTCTCTAGTGAACATAGGCTTATCCTTAACAAAGAAATTCTTTATTCTCTTAAAAATTGACATCTTTCTTTTCTCTCCATACATTCTTGAAAAACGGTGTAGGAAATTGTATTCCGCAAACCCTTGAAATCTTCTACCTGTACGTCTTGCACTGACAGTCAAATCAAAATCCCGCATACAATCCTCTCTCCTCCAATCCTAGTGCGGCTTCTAACTATGTATCCAATCAAATCAGGCTCACACTCGTACTCTGACCAATGTCAGCGCAGCTTTCTCCTGACGTCAGTTCTGCTCCTCACTACTGACCCCTTCTTTACAATGCTGCTTCTGTCACGTGCCCGCTGCTTCTACCAATCCCAGCGCGGCTTTTCTGTGATGTCGGTCCTACTCAGGCGATTTCTCACCCCTCCTTTACCAAGGTCCTCCTGTCACACGCCCGCTGTATCTACCAATCCCAGCGCGGCTCTCTGTGATGTCAGTTTTACTCCGACAACTGACCCTCCCTCTGCAAGGTAATACAAAATATTATTTCTTCGAAAATTCTTAAAACTCCTTTGTTATTAACAACGTAAAAACATTTGCTACTCTGTCTGTTCCACTAAATCAAAAGGATAGTTTATTTCTTTTCACTGCGAGTAAAACCTTCCGCTTACTCTTCACCTAAGCTCCAGAGAACCTGCTACTCTTCCGGTATCTCCCATTAGGGAATTTTGAGACCAGTATTCACCGGCGAACTCCTTTTGCTGTCACTCTAGCTTAGAAGAACCTGCTACTCCTTCAGAGTTACCCTTACTAGGTGATATAACGCCTAAAGTTTCACCAGCGAACTCTTTGCTTTCAACCACTCTCACTTTTGTACAGAAAATAGTCCCTACTTTAACACTGCCAGCCCTACCTAGCTTCTCAGTGTTATTCCAACAGACGAGTAACCTCACTGCAGTGTGGTTTCTATCGCCACCAGCTATTCATTCCCCGGGAATTTTCCAGACAACATAAAAACAGGACACTAACTCTTTTATTAAAACATTAACCAAAATTCAATAATCTAGTACTTATCACCAAACTAGTTACTAACAACCATAGCTCTGCTACCAGAAAACTGATCCAGCAGCTTACTAGCAACAGATACTCCACTACCATATACTCACTTGGGCCCATACAACTCGCTTCCACTCTGCGCTAAGTAAAGCTCTGGAATCTTTTAGTTTTTAATGTTTCTCATACCTCAAGATCTAGTTATTGCTTCTTTAACTAAAACTTCTGCTGATCAAACAGTTCTTTCCTCTGGTCAATGGACCAGTTAGGTAAAACTAGTTGATGGCGAAAAATTGACATAACTTATTATACATTTCTTAATAAGTATAAAATAATGACAGACTCAGTAAGTTTTTAAATCTTTATCTAAATTAGGGGTTTTGAACCATCTCAAAGCGTTTCAGTACAAACACCCTCATTCACAGGAGTGCCAATTCAAAGAAAATATTTCAGATAACATTTATCAGTTCAGATCCACACAATAACTATGCTCAGAAAGAAGAGGATAGAGACAGAAGAGCATTTATCAGACGATGAATTTCAGAATTACCAAAATATGGTGTGAAGACCAACCCCCTGGCCAAAGGGTTGGTTAGGGCCTCCCAGGACAGATCAGGAGACAAAGACTTCAGGACAGGAATCAGGACAGGATACTTCACCTCTCTAATTACCGACGACTACGTCGCACCCCTCTCTGACACTCTCTTCCTCCTCATGGTTCTTCCGCGATCTTCTTTCTAACCCACCCAATTCAAATAGATGGTTCTGCATTCAGTTTCTTCATCAGCATTTCAAAGCATCGGCACCACCCCAGCACACCCCGTTCTCAGGCTTCTTCAACGCGCTCCAAAGCTTCTTCGTAGCTTCCACAAGGCTTGCTTACTCTTCTAACTAAACTACCTCAATTATACCTTTCCATAGACATGTACCAGCCATTAATGTTTCATTTTTCACAGAATACTAACTTCTGATTGGACAGGCGAGGGGGATGATCATCACACCATGCTTATACTTCATTTATTCCCTTAAATCATTGTTTCCAAACTCCTCCCTCAAACTTTTATTCCGCCCTTCCTTTCCCCTACATCTTTGAACTTTATTAATACAATTGTAACTATTTTCTCGAATAAGTTCCTTCATATGAACTCTTCACCCTAATGTTCCCAGGGCACATCTCCGCCGACCTTGGACACGTGACAAATCCTTAGTCATCCTCCAAGCTTCCGTACCAGGGCGCATGCGTCGCGCCGCGTTAGTCTGCTCAACTCAGACAACTTTAACAGGCCCAAATACGCACTAATAATAAAGTCAAAAAGAAAAATGTTATTCTCAAAAATAAATGATTTCACTGTATACCACCAACCTCTACTCTGACCCATACCATTTGTTATTTCTCTTTCTGCATTTGCGTTAGTTATAAATTCTTTTTCTAATTTCAGCAAAGCAGGTGACATGCATGTGAGCTTTCAAGCGGCCATTTTATAGCTCTGTGAGCAAGCGCCAGAATTTCCTTCCAAGCGTCAGCACGTCATACTACGTTGATGCAGTAGACGCATGCGCAGTAAAGATCCCGTGTTAAATGCGTTCTAGTCCTACGTCCGTGTTATTTGCAGTTAGTAAACACATAGGCAAGCTTCATTCTTTTCCCTGATAGCATGGAAGTACGTGCTACTTAGGAAACAGCGGCTCTAAGTAGCGTTTGTGGACCTGCGAGCCGCGTTTGACTTGGTTCCGCGCAATTTGTTGTGGAAGACCATGCTTGACCAAGGTGCCCCGGAAAATTTGGTGTCTATGATTGCCAGATTGCACAAGGATAATTATGCTCAGATTAGGTGGGGGAAAAATGGGGAATTGACAGAGAGGATTTCGATTCAACGTGGGGTGCGCCAGGGTGTGTTCTCGCCCCCACACTGTTTTCCCTATTCATTAATGATGTGGTCAGTTGTTTAATGGGTTGTAAGAATGATGCCCCTTCAATGAACGACGCAAAAGTCCCCATCTTGCTTTTTGCAGACGATTCCTTATTAATATCTACAACGCCCATGGGCCTACAGGTACTATTGGATAAATTCCTGAGTTTTTGCAAAGAGAGGAAATTGGAACTGAATACTTCAAAAACAAAATTTATGGTGTTTGGAAAAGTACGGGGTGGCATACGAGATGTTAAGATTTTGCAAGAACTCCTGGAGCGGGTAAAAGTTTTGATTACCTAGGCATAGGTTTGAATGAGACGCTTAGCTGGGAATATCAATTAAGGAAGAGCTTTTTAATACTAGGTCAAAGATCTAAATCAGTATTAAGATTTTTAAAACAATCGTATACTCAACCTCTCTCACCGGCCCTTGAAATCTATCGGGCAAAAGCCCAAAGTGGTGCTCTGTATGGAGCAGAGATATGGGGATTTACTAATGTAAGTAAATTAACTATCTGTGAGAATAATTTTGCAAGGGCTCTCATCTCGCTACCTGTTACAACACCTCTCATCCCACTTTTTTGTGACCTTGGGTTAAAGAGAATAGGCGACCTGGCAGCCCTGAGACCACTGACCTATTGGCTACGCCTATGGACTACTCCACAACTAATTGAATATCGCAATTCGCTTCGGGAGGTCCTAGCACTTAACGAGGCTAAACTATTACCTTGGTTCAGACATATCGCCAGATGGTGTAAACTATTGAACCTGATGGGCCTGTGGGAGCACCCAGAAAGGGCCACTAAACGTGACATCTTGACCCTTAAAGCAACGTATTGGAGGGTAGTAGGGGAGCATTATATAAGTAATCAAACAAGCGGACAGCTAACATCTAACTTTTTAAACATTAAATCACGCTTTCTGTTTGAATCTTTTCTTGACTTGATTTCACCCCCCTTTGCCAAAAGCTTGTATATTAGGTTTAGATATGGTAATCTGCTATTGAAATTTCCGGGGAAAGAGGCGATTGGCCTAGTTTTAGACATTTGTCCTGCTTGCCGTGAAGTTGTTGAAACAGAAGAACACATTCTGTTTTTCTGTCCAAAGTATCGGCAGTTACGGAGGAGATGGATCAGACCTTTATGCCTCAATCTGGGTGCTAGGCAGCACCAGTTTGCGTTTAGGATTTTAAAAACTGACACATCAGGGCCAATAGTCTTTGCTCTTAGCCATTTTTTATTTTCTTTCTGGCTGATCCGCAAAAAATTCTTATTAAAGGAATGATACGATCTTTTAACCCTTTCCCTTCTTATGCTGTACATGTATTTTAAATATGAAGCTTGGTATGCATGGTTTAGCATCTCAAATGTCTGGTGGCTGCTTTAGCACTCCACTTTAGCTGACCAGGTCGTTTGCATTTATGTATTCAGGTACCCTTGTATTTTTAACCTGTTTTGGGATGTCATTTGTACTTGTGTTGAATGGTTTAATACTATTTTTAATTGTACATATATTTATGTTTTATTTTTGTACACTTTGATGGTGTTTTGTACAAATGACCGAATAAAGTTATATATGGAATGCATATTATTAATCACAAAATACGTTTGTTAGTAATTCACTAGTAAGTTAAATCGAGAGGATTGCTTCCGAGCAAGTCTCCTGTCCGAGTCCTTGCTCCATCAAAGGCGCTGTACGCATATGCATTGACATGCGTCAGGCCAACAAGGCAATTGAATGAGATCAACATCCAGCTCCACAAATTGCTAACATGATAACGCAAATAAATGTTGCGATGGACTTCTCTGACCTTGATTTGAATAAAGGTTATCATCAGTTGGAACTCAAAGAAAATTGCAGGTACATTAAACCTTTTCTACACATGTTGGTCTGTTTCGATACAAAAGACAAACCTTTTGTGTGTCATCAACTGCAGAACTTTTTCAAGATGTCATTCGGCGTATCGCACAGCCTGTCATGAATGCGTTCAATTATAGCGGTGACATATTGGTTATTGGAGCTACACGAAAGGAGCATGATAAAGCTCTCACACAAGTATGTCCTTTACTTGCTGATGCAAGTTTGACTTTGAATGCAGATAAGTGTGAATTCTATAAGACAAAGCTAAAATTATTTGGCCATATGTTTTCTGATGGGGGTATGATACCCGATCCTGCTAAAGTACAAGTGTTATCAAATGCTGATTCCCACACAAGATGTTTCTATGGTGAGTTCATTTCTTGGCATGGCCAGTTACTGCTCCAAATATATATGATACTTTGCTGCTATAGGTGCTCCACTGAGATACTTGACTAAAAAGAATGTTTCATTTCATTGGTCACACGAATGTAAGTAAAGATTTAAGAAAATCAAACAAGTCATTGAGAATGTTACTGAAGTGGTATACTTCAATCCGAAACTTCATACAGAGGTTGTTGTTAGCGCTAGCCCAGTCGGGTTGGACTCTATCCTTGCACAGCACAGCACACCGGACACTCAAATGCTTGAAGGCATATTGTGGCATAAGCAAGTAGGAGTTTGTCCCAAGAAGAACATGCTTATTCACAACCTGAAAAAGAAAGTTTAGCCATGGTATGGGTTTGTGAACATTTCCATGTTTTTCTGTACGAAACATTTTACACTGGTAAATGATCATTAAGCTTTAGTGACTGTATTTGGCAATCCAAAGGCCAAGATGACGCCTCACATTTAACGATAGGCACTACGATGACAAGAGTGGAAGGATCAGAACCCTGCTGACTACTTTACGGTACTCCAACCAAGTTTGCTGAAGCTTATATCAATTTCATTGTAAAATCAAACACACCAGCTGCCATGTCATTAGCCCAGATTATCACTACTACGAGCTCTGATAGTGACATGCTAAAGTTGTTTAAAGTTATATTTATACATCAGTCATGGAACCAGCACATTTGACATCTCACTTGCGATGGTGAATATCAGAAATACAAAAATGTCAAAGATTAGATGTCCAGAACTCAGGAAGGAGTTAGGTTGCGAGGGTAGAGAATCCTGATTCTGGAGAGTCTGCAACAGAAAATAATTGAAGTGGTTCACGAAGGACATTATGGAATTGTTGCCACAAAACCATCTCTCTGTGACCGAGTCTGGTTCCCATATCTTGATGAGAGTGTTGAAAAAGAATTAAAGTCATCTGTGCAGCTGCCTTTCTACAAAAGTTACTCAACGCACCTTAAACATGTCAGAACTCAAGCCAAGTCAAGTCAAGTTTCTTTATTCGATTTTACAAATAAAATCATAAAAGACATTAAAAATATTCCTTAAAAGTAATGTACAGGTTATCATGACCAAACTCATTCATAATTTTAAAACCCCCATCAGAAAGCGTACAAGGAAAGAAAAACAGTAGGAGAATTTAACAGCTGTAAAAACAGTAAGGCAGGCCTAACCTGGATAAAATTAGTAGTTTTTAAGATTGGATAGAGGTACTTATGCCATAAGTCATTATATTTTGGACAAAACATAGTGATACGTAAAGTATCATTAGTCGTTGTGTTGCCATATTCACAGAGGGGCAGTTCTGAGTACATAAAACAGCCTTGGTTAAAAGGGACAAGGCAGGGAAATAAGTTCAGCCTGAAGTAGGTCAACAGGCAGCACTGATTACGTGTCATATCCCAAGTTAGATAGGGTTCTATGTTATTAACAGTTTTCGCTAATATTGCATGCTGCATTGAATGTTTCATTAGTGCAAGGTCTTCACTCTCTGACACCAGCCTGTCCCTAAATGCTGCTTCAACCTTTTTCCCCACAGAGCGAGTCAAGACAGAGGGATTGTCATGCAATTCAGGCCACCCTAGGGCCTATAAATTACGCGCCACATACACCAACCACGGGATTAAGGAGGATTTTTCCAATTTGAAACAGTTCCCGCAGAATTAATCTGCTTAAACTAAGTTCCTCCTTTAACCAGATTGAATTCCAGAGCTTTAGAGGGCCAAGGCGAAGCTGGTCAATTAAAAAATTTAAGCCTTGTTCCTCATGGACCATTACATAGGGTACGCTTTGTGGTACCCCCAGGAGACCTCTTAAGAATTTATTTTCAGCAACTTGAAGAGGGGCAACACGTCCGTATCCCCATATTCTGCTGCCATAGCTCACTAAGGGGATGCACTTGGCCCTGTAAATTTTCAGAATCAACTGAATGTGAGTGCGCCCGAGCTGGCAGGAGAAATCTTTGATGCTGAATGTCGCTCTGTTGAAGGACAAAATATTCTGTGTGATGAGTGGGTGCCAGGTCAACTCTGAGTCTAATAAGACCCCCAGATACTTGAAGTTGTCTACCAGGCTAATGTGTTGGCCTTCCACAATATGTTTCATCGTTTTTGTATTTGGAGGGCCGAACTTCATAACGTGTGACTTGGAGAAGTTTGTTGTCAGGTCAAGCCTACTCATAAAGTTAATAAAAAGGATAAGAAGTTTTTGTAAGCTTATAGCAGTGCGGGCGATTAAAACTGTGTCATCTGCATAGGGCAAGGCGGGTATAGGACGACCTTCCACTTTAGGAACGTCAACATCTGGTGCAGACAAGGCTTGCTCTATGTGGTTGATACAAAAAATGAATAAAAAATGGTCTAAAATATAACCTTGTCGCACCCCGCGCAGCAGTTTAAAGTGCTCAGTGCATTCTCCATTAGGGCCAAACCTGACACTGGCTGAAAGGTCATTACGAAAATCACGCAAGAATTTTATTAAAATTGGGTCGACATCCATCTATTCCATCATGGGCCAGAGCTTAGAACAGTTAACTCTATCAAAAGCAAAACTAAGGTCCATGAAGGCCAGATGGACTGCACCCTTCTTGACCTTAGAGTATTTACTTGTTAATTAATAAAGGTTAAGGGTTTGATCTATAGTCCTCCGGCCAGGGCGAAACCCATAATGTAAATCAGTTAAAAAGACTCTCTCTTCGGCCCAGTCAGCAAGGTGGTTTAGTAAAATCCGGCCGATAATTTTCACCTCAGAGTCTATGAGGGAGAAGGGTCTAAAGCAGGGTTTAGGTGCAATGTCAGTAAAGGTGCCCATAAATCCATGCAGTTTTTGAAAAGATCCCCTGGTACCCTGTCCGGCCCTGGTGCCTTGTTAGATGGTAATTGGGAGATGGCAGCTCTAACCTCGGATAAGTTAAAAATAATATGATCAACTATCTGGGGGTCTGTTAATGACTCCGGCTCTTCCTCTAAGCTATTAATGGCCATATAATGGTTGACCCAGGCCTGAGAAGGAATAGTACAGGCCTGGATGGAGAGATGGTCATAATTAAAAAAGGGCGAATTAACGATGCTCCAAAAGGCGGAGCTGTCGCGTTGCCTACTAACAGTTAGTAACTTTTTCCAGAGCTCCTCTTTGAGTTGAGCCTTATGCTCCTTACAAGCCGTTCTAAATGCAGCTCTGGCCTTCTTGACCTCTGCTTGGCATCGCGGCTTCGCATGCAGAAGGTTCCAGAGGTCCTTATGGGTTTTGGAGCACCGGCTGTCAAACCATTTTTCTACCTGAGGTCCCCGGGGTGTGGATGTTTTACAAAGCGCTGATTTAATAAACCTACAGATGGTGGAAAAAGACGCCAGGATACTATGTGATGACTCATCTTCGGACAAGCATGTAAGAAAGTCAAATTGACACGAGGAAATCAGATTTTGCACAAAAACTTCCGGGATGATAGTGGCCCACCTCACCCTTCAACCCTGATCCACCAAGATAATGGGCTTTCTGTATAGGGGTACTACTCCTGGGGATTTAGTATCCCAAAAAAATAAGGCAGTGAGTGGATTTTGATCGCGCAAGTTATGGCTTAAGACCTTAAAATCGTAGGGCCCGATTCACAAAAGTAATCTGAGACAAAATCCTAACTTACGACTTTCGGTATTCACAGAAGGCATTTAGGAGTACTAAAGTTAGGATTTTGTCTCAGTTAAACTTAAGTTTGTCCTAAGATTAACTTAAGACCAAAACTTAAGATTGACTGAGACTAAATCCTAACTTTAGTACTCCTAAAGGCCTTCTGTGAATACCGAAAGTCGTAAAGTTAGGATTTTGTCTCAGATTACTTTTGTGAATCTCTCTCAGTTTGGTGATCCTGGCTACTATTCATTAAATTCAATAGGTTGAACTCGGTGACAAGACTATTCTCAGCAACACCTAGACGAGAATGTTTGAAATGCATCTGGTGTTCAAGTGGGCCCTCAGAATCAAAATCCCTGGTCGTTATGCATGAGTAGCAAGGGTGTAAGTTAAAATCCCCGGCGACCATGATTAGAGTAAAAGGTGGTTCTGAATGATAAAAGTTGTCCATAAGTACTTTAAGACTGGAGATTGCATCTAGCTCCTTACTAGATGTAACAGCATTGTAAAAATTGATAAGAAGCAGTCTGCGCTTTTTGGGGAATGTTAGGAGGGTGCCCTGCGAGGTTTCAGAGTTAGACTTTAGAACCTCTATTTTACATTTGTGCTCCAGTTTTACTAGGGTTGTAAGGCCACCCTTAGCCTGCCCACTAGAAGAATGGATTGCTGGGACTGAGTATGAGGAGAAACCATCAAGATGAAAACAACCCTCTGTGTCCCACGTTTCCTGTAGACAGATAAAGTCATAATTCTTTAACATGCCCAACCACCACACATCTGTAAGCTTACTATGTACCCCTGCAATGTTCCAGCTAAGGATTGCAACAGTGTCTTGTTTTCTAGTGGACGGTTCCTTGTTCAGAATGTCAGAATTGTGGATGCCAGTAGCGGGCGAAGGGCCCAGTAAATCAGGGTCTTCCATCTTGCTCAAGGGTAGAAAGCGATTGCTTAATAGTATGAAGGAACTGTCAATAGCGCACGAAAAATTGATTGGCTCACGGGGTGACTTCATCTGAGTTTGGTGCCAGTCTCTCCTGGTCGGAACATCAAGCATTATGAGCGAGTAGAAAAAGCCCAGGGGGAGAACAGATTTGCATTCCGTAGAAGCAGCTTTATCTCCCAGGGCATGAAGGGTTACTCTAGCTCACACAGGGTTATTAAAATTCACTATAATGCAGTTGCCCGCACAAGATTTTTGTGATCAGCCTGCCCAGCCCACCCTACTGACCATTATAATTTCTTCAGCCAATATCTGAGTGGGGGGCTGGTAAGTGTTCACCCTGGTTGCCAGCCAGTGGACTAATTTGTTCTTGAGTTGAACGTGGTTTTCCTGTAAGTCCTTTCCCAAAGGGGGTACATCCCCCAATACAACGATGTAGGGAGTTACCGCTGGGGACAGTTGGATGGTAACATTAGAAGGGCATTGCGTTGGTGGTACAGATTGAGATATGCAGGAGGCGGCCATAGCTAAATTAGAGCGACTTCCCTGGGTAATCAGCTTAGCTTTATCAGAGTCTTGCTGCCCATAAAAGGCCTCGACTGTGCAAGGGGGTGCAGCTTGGTGGTCAGCGCTAACCTTTGGAGGCGGTTGTGATGAGCACTGGATAGATCCTGAGCCTGAGGGAGCACCCCTGCCCTCGAAGTGTTGGTAGCGCCACTAGGGAGGGTTCTATTACCAGTAATTGGTGTGGATATGCGGAGGTCATTCATACAGCTACTAATGCTTGTGTGTAGATTATTCACTATCCCACTTAGCGACCCTAATAGTTGCTCAAGAGCAGTTACCCGGGCTTCAAATGCTGGGACTGAGTATGAGGAGAAGCTGTGGCAATACTGGTCTCCAGGTTTTTGATAAACATCACTAAAGAGTCCTCTGTTATGGTCAGCCTATGAGCTGTGCGGTTGGCAGGTGCAGGAGCAGGTGGAGATGTGGCTGAAACCTTACTGGGGCCAGATGTAGCCCTTTTCACAGGTTTGACAAGAAAGGACTGACTCAGGATAGAGGTTTTGCGCCGGGCATCCGTTTGACCTGATCTGCATGACTTATCAGGGCATTTAAATAAGGTTTCCTTGAGTATGGGCTGAGCAACCTGGGTGTTAAGGTGGCTAGCTGAGGATTCACTATGGGAAAGAAGGAGCTGGGGGGTATACTAACGACAGTCTGAGTGGGGCCATCTCCTCCCCCTGTCTGGGGGCCTGCGTCTTGTGTTATGGCCCGGCAGTTAACAGCCAGGCAGTTAACGGTTTCAGCACTGGTGATCTCCTCCGTTAGTGCCCCCACAGCCTGGTTCAGGAAGGACAGTATGGATGCCCTGGCTCTAGGTCTTTTATCAGCCCCAAGCGTGGTATCCGCCTTTCTTTTCCCTATGCTTACCGGTATTTACTGCAGTTCAAAAAAGTCAAACTGGCAGGATGTATGGGTAAATATATGGGGAGGCACTGTCCCTAAAGGGAAGGTGGAGGCCACTAATTCCAAGGTTCCAGGGTCACAAAATATGCACTGCAACGTGCTCACTCACCGACTCCAAGGCTCCTCAGTCCGTCTGTGCTCCAGAGGTAAGGGGGTGGCCCAGCCCAGCCTCATCTGGGCTCTGACGGGCGCAGGCTGGGCCCGGGGTTTGCCCGGGCACGGCCCATGTGCATCCCGCGCAGCGGGGCCTCACGTCTAGCTTTATGCACCTCCGGCCGCCAAGGATGAGGCAGAGTGGTGCAAAGGAGCCTGGGGGCTGTGGTCCGTGCCCCGGCTCACTGCGTAAGAGGTCTCGCGCAGCGGGGCCTCACATCTAGCTTTATGCGCCTCCTGGTGCCAAGGATGAGGCAGAGTGGTGCAAAGGAGCCTGGGGGCTGTAGTCCATGCCCCGGCTTGCGATGTGAGAGGTCCCGCACAGCGGGGCCTCGCGTCTAGCTTTATGCACCTCCAGATGCCAAGGATGAGGCAGAGTGGTGAAAAGGAGCCTGGGGGCTGTGGTCCGTGCCCCGGCTTGTGGTGTGAGAGGTCAGAACTCCCAAAGCATGCATGGGAGAGAGAAGCCATTGAATTTTTGGGTCAATTTGACAATGGACATCACCTGATGGTGATTATGGATGAATACTCATGATTTCCATTAATTGAAGATCTCTCATCTACCGCTCAAGACAGAGTCATTGAGAGACTAGATGGCATCTTTTCAACATGCAATGTTCCAGCCAAATTGAAATCTGGCAATAGCCCGCCTTTCAACAGTCGAGAGTTCAAAGATTTCTTAGAGCATCTGAATATAAAGCATGAGAAGAGCACACCTCTGTGGCCGCCGGCCAAATGACTTGTTGAGTGCTTTATGAGTACGCTAAAGAAAGCAGTGCAGCGTGTTACTCTTAAGAAGCTTGATTTCAAAACTGTGTTAAACTCTACCCTGTGAGCTTATCATTCAAAACCTCACTCGACCTTAGCTCAATAGAACAACGAGAGAGAGAAAAAACGAAACGCAACTTGTGAGAAGGACATGGTTTATAAACAAAAGATGAAAGCATATGCTGACAAAAGACAACATGCAAAGAACATCGTCTTTAAAAAAAGAAGATCAAGTGCTCACACGCCAAATGCGGAACAGAAAATCTGATGCTCCATTTGATGCCGAACCTTTTCAAAAGGTGTTTACCAAGAGACACATGATGACAGCCCAGAGCCTTGGCAAGTCTATTATAAGAGACTCTTCTCATTTTCAGCCTTTAACTCATTGTTCATCAGATCTACATGTTGAAGAAGAGACTGGTTATGAAGCATCAGTGACTGCTGTTGCCTCTACACCATCAACGCAGATCCTCCATATAGATGGTGGCAGTTCCCAGTTTCCAATGACAAGATCAGGTAGAACAATTAAAGTGCCAAAATGATTGATTGAAGAGATTCAATTGTACAAATATATATATTTTGTAAAAGAAATATGATTTTTATTTAACAGAGGAGGAGATGTAGTGGCTTGTGAGTTACCAATGATGGAACACTTTTGGCTCCTGATGGACTCCGTAGAGCTGTGACATAAGTGTTAGAGCGGAATGCAATGAAGGCTGCTTTAGAATGCTGAGTTTGCAATTACACACAGATGAATAAAGACTTATAATACTAAGCTCCATGTGCGGCATAGTCGTTGGCGGGTACACAGGCTAGGGAGGACGCTCACCATCAAGTTGTAATTTGTGATTTGAGTCCTGCAAACCTGTTAGGCAGAGATGTCCTTTGCAAAATTAACTGTCAGACATTGTGTGCAGGATGATGTAGGAATTGAGATTCAAGCAGCTGATGCTGAGCTTAAACAACAATCACCAGAGTCTGTTGTCAGACTCTAATCAGTCCTCACTACAGAAGATTTGCCTATTGACTTGAGGAAGACAGTTAAGGAAGCGATTTGGGATTTCACTGGGAAGGAATTTGGATTGATCAAAGGCGCTAAGCCCATTAGGATTACCCTTAGATCACATGTTGTTTTCCCTTAGATTCACTCATATAAAATGACCCCAGGAGCCATAGAAGGAATCACCCCCATTATTGAGAATATGATAGAACAAAGAATCTTGAAGGAAATATTTGGAAGTCCATGCAACTCACCTATATTGGCCTTTACAAAAATCTATTACGGAATGAAGGATAGTAAAAGATCTCTGAATGATTAATCAGATTGTCGTTCCCTGCTATCCTATGGTACCAAACCCTGCTTTCAGGTGCAGAGTGATTTATGGTCATTGATCTTTGCCAGGCATTTTCTCTATTCCGTTGAATGAAGAGAGCGTTTTGGTTCCAAGAGAAATCCCTCATGCGGTGTCGAGCCTCTCAGGGGTATACAGAGAGTCCTTCCCAATTTAATCAAATTCTTAAACAGAACTTAGAGATTTTGCAGTTACCATGTAGTTCAACCCTAATCCAATACATTGATGATCTATTGCTCGCGTCAATGACAAAAGGAGCTTGCAAACAAGATGCCATTGCCCTACTAAATCACTCACCGGAGAATGGACATAAGGTTTCACCTGAGAAGTTACAATATTGTCAGGAGGAAGTCATGAACCTAGGTCATCAAATATCAAAAGGAGTGAGACGAGCGTCTCATGAGGAATAGAGACAGTCCTTAAAATGAAATTTCCAACTGCTCAGAGAGAAGTAAGAATCCTTTTGACAATGGTTGGTTACTCCCGACAATGGATACCAAATTTCTCTTTGATTCAAATCCTTTGATAAGGCTGATGAATGCTGGTGTCAATGAACCGACACCAAAGGATGATGAATGCATGGAAGCCTTTCAAGAGCTTAACAATGTACTATGCAGTGCACCCACTCTTGGAATGGCACACTATACATATATTTTGGTGCTAAAGAGATGGGTGCGCATTGTCTGTACTAACACAAGTCCATGGTGATAACAAACGTCCCATTAGCTATTTATCTTTAACTCTTGATGCAGTAGCTACAGCTTTGCCTGGTTGTCTTAAAGCGGTTGAAGCAGTTAACCTTAGCAATCAGCTAACAGAAGGGGCTGTGATGGGTTATCCTTTGATTGTTATGGTACCATATTTGATTGAGATTCTCATTAGGCCTGGGGGGAGTTCACAGAGTTTACGCCGCAGAACTCTGTGAAGTGCTGGAAAAACCCCGCCATGTTCTGCGGAGTCCCGCTAGCGGTGGAGTCTGTTAAGTAGTGCTTTTCACACTGATTTTTATCGAACGGCACTACGCATCGCGTCAGAGGGCGCTGCTGCTTTCTGCGGCTTGAGTAGACATTCGACACGAGCGGCAGCATCAACACAAGCAGCAGATTTCTCAATGCGAGTGGTCGTGAGATGCTGTGACTGCCCACGTTTAGAAATCTCACCGGGAGGAGGTCTAGTATGCAATTATTATTCGCGAGCGCTCGCCAACTTAACGTTGCTGGGCAGCTCGAGAAAAAATACTCCGCTCCACGTCACTTCGTGGAGTTTTTCGGAGCTACGGGCAGGGTGCAGAGTGGGTAAAACTCCACAAACTACGCAGGTGGAACGGAATTCTTCTCCCACCCTAATTCTCATGACTCGCTCTAGAACATTCCGTCCATCAATTGTTTCTTTTGCATTTGTCGCCCTAAGTGGGAAGGGTATGCCCAGACGTGGGTTCCGTGCTCACTACACCACTGGATTCAAGCTAGCCTGGCTGAAGAAGGGTGATGCCCTGAAACCGGTCCCAGGATGCTTGTTTCTGGTCCAGGGAGGACCTGGCTTGGCAGTTCGGGCTGGACTGTTCCCACAAGGAACAGGGTCAAGACTGATTTGCATATGGCTGGGTCCAAACTGGGGTGGTGTGGTGAGCAAAAGAATGATGGATTTAACCCAGATCCTTGTGACTGGGGGTGAATGTTTGCATTGTCCAGCATTCCGTCCATCAATTGTTTCTTTTGCATTTGTCGCCCTAAGTGGGAAGGGTATGCCCAGACGTGGGTCCCGTGCTCACTACACCACTGGATTCAAGCTAGCCTGGCTGAAGAAGGGTGATGCCCTGAAACCGGTCCCAGGATGCTTGTTTCCGGTCCAGGGAGGACCTGGCTTGGCAGTTCGGGCTGGACTGTTCCCACAAGGAACAGGGTCAAGACTGATTTGCATATGGCTGGGTCCAAACTGGGGTGGTGTGGTGAGCAAAAGAATGATGGATTTAACCGAAGATCCTTGTGACTGGGGGTGAATGTTTGCATTGTCCAGCATTCCGCCATCAATTGTTTCTTTTGCATTTGTCGCCCTAAGTGGGAAGGGTATGCCCAGACGTGGGTCCCGTGCTCACTACACCACTGGATTCAAGCTAGCCTGGCTGAAGAAGGGTGATGCCCTGAAACCGGTCCCAGGATGCTTGTTTCCCGTCCAGGGAGGACCTGGCTTGGCAGTTCGGGCTGGACTGTTCCCACAAGGAACAGGGTCAAGACTGATTTGCATATGGCTGGGTCCAAACTGAGGTGGTGTGGTGAGCAAAAGAATGATGGATTTAACCCAGATCCTTGTGACTGGGGGTGAATGTTTGCAGTGTCCAGCATTCCGTCCATCAATTGTTTCTTTTGCATTTGTCGCCCTAAGTGGGAAGGGTATGCCCAGACGTGGGTCCCGTGCTCACTACACCACTGGATTCAAGCTAGCCTGGCTGAAGAAGGGTGATGCCCTGAAATCGGTCCCAGGATGCTTGTTTCCGGTCCAGGGAGTACCTGGCTTGGCAGTTAGGGATGGACTGTTCACACAAGGAGCAGGGTCAAGACTGATTTGCATATGGCTGGGTCCAAACTGGGGTGGTGTGGTGAGCAAAAGAATGATGGATTTAACCCAGATCCTTGTGACTGGGGGTGAATGTTTGCATTGTCCAGCATTCCCTCCATCAATTGTTTCTTTTGCATTTGTCGCCCTAAGTGGGAAGGGTATGCCCAGACGTGGGTCCTGTGCTCACTACACCACTGGATTCAAGCTAGCCTGGCTGAAGAAGGGTGATGCCCTGAAACCGGTCCCAGGATGCTTGTTTCCGGTCCAGGGAGGACCTGGCTTGGCAGTTCGGGCTGGACTGTTCCCACAAGGAACAGGGTCAAGACTGATTTGCATATGGCTGGGTCCAAACTGGGGTGGTGTGGTGAGCAAAAGAATGATGGATTTAACCCAGATCCTTGTGACTGGGGGTGAATGTTTGCATTGTCCAGCATTCCGTCCATCAATTGTTTCTTTTGCATTTGTCGCCCTAAGTGGGAAGGGTATGCCCAGACGTGGGTCCCGTGCTCACTACACCACTGGATTCAAGCTAGCCTGGCTGAAGAAGGGTGTTGCCCTGAAACCGGTCCCAGGATGCTTGTTTCCGGTCCAGGGAGGACCTGGCTTGGCAGTTCGGGCTGGACTGTTCCCACAAGGAACAGGGTTAAGACTGATTTGCATATGGCTGGGTCCAAACTGGGGTGGTGTGCTGAGCAAAAGAATGATGGATTTAACCCAGATCCTTGTGACTGGGGGTGAATGTTTGCATTGTCCAGCATTCCGTCCATCAATTGTTTCTTTTGCATTTGTCGCCCTAAGTGGGAAGGGTATGCCCAGACGTGGGTCCCGTGCTCACTACACCACTGGATTCAAGCTAGCCTGGCTGAAGAAGGGTGATGCCCTGAAACCGGTCCCAGGATGCTTGTTTCCGGTCCAGGGAGGACCTGGCTTGGCAGTTCGGGCTAACTGTTCCCACAAGGAACAGGGTCAAGACTGATTTGCATATGGCTGGGTCCAAACTGGGGTGGTGAGCAAAAGAATGATGGATTTAACCCAGATCCTTGTGACTGGGGGTGAATGTTTGCATTGTCCAGCATTCCGTCCATCAATTGTTTCTTTTGCATTTGTCGCCCTAAGTGGGAAGGGTATGCCCAGACGTGGGTCCCGTGCTCACTACACCACTGGATTCAAGCTAGCCTGGCTGAAGAAGGGTGATGCCCTGAAACCGGTCCCAGGATGCTTGTTTCCGGTCCAGGGAGGACCTGGCTTGGCAGTTCGGGCTGGACTGTTCCCACAAGGAACAGGGTCAAGACTGATTTGCATATGGCTGGGTCCAAACTGGGGTGGTGTGGTGAGCAAAAGAATGATGGATTTAACCCAGATCCTTGTGACTGGGGGTGAATGTTTGCATTGTCCAGCATTCCGTCCATCAATTGTTTCTTTTGCATTTACGCCCTAAGTGGGAAGGGTATGCCCAGACGTGGGTCCCGTGCTCACTACACCACTGGATTCAAGCTAGCCTGGCTGAAGAAGGGTGATGCCCTGAAATCGGTCCCAGGATGCTTGTTTCCGGTCCAGGGAGTACCTGGCTTGGCAGTTAGGGCTGGACTGTTCCCACAAGGAGCAGGGTCAAGACTGATTTGCATATGGCTGGGTCCAAACTGGGGTGGTGTGGTGAGCAAAAGAATGATGGATTTAACCCAGATCCTTGTGACTGGGGGTGAATGTTTGCATTGTCCAGCATTCCGTCCATCAATTGTTTCTTTTGCATTTGTCGCCCTAAGTGGGAAGGGTATGCCCAGACGTGGGTCCTGTGCTCACTACACCACTGGATTCAAGCTAGCCTGGCTGAAGAAGGGTGATGCCCTGAAACCGGTCCCAGGATGCTTGTTTCCGGTCCAGGGAGGACCTGGCTTGGCAGTTCGGGCTGGACTGTTCCCACAAGGAACAGGGTCAAGACTGATTTGCATATGGCTGGGTCCAAACTGGGGTGGTGTGGTGAGCAAAAGAATGATGGATTTAACCCAGATCCTTGTGACTGGGGGTGAATGTTTGCATTGTCCAGCATTCCGTCCATCAATTGTTTCTTTTGCATTTGTCGCCCTAAGTGGGAAGGGTATGCCCAGACATGGGTCCCGTGCTCACTACACCACTGGATTCAAGCTAGCCTGGCTGAAGAAGGGTGATGCCCTGAAACCGGTCCCAGGATGCTTGTTTCCGGTCCAGGGAGGACCTGGCTTGGCAGTTCGGGCTGGACTGTTCCCACAAGGAACAGGGTCAAGACTGATTTGCATATGGCTGGGTCCAAACTGGGGTGGTGTGGTGAGCAAAAGAATGATGGATTTAACCCAGATCCTTGTGACTGGGGGTGAATGTTTGCATTGTCCAGCATTCCGTCCATCAATTGTTTCTTTTGCATTTACGCCCTAAGTGGGAAGGGTATGCCCAGACGTGGGTCCCGTGCTCACTACACCACTGGATTCAAGCTAGCCTGGCTGAAGAAGGGTGATGCCCTGAAATCGGTCCCAGGATGCTTGTTTCCGGTCCAGGAGTACCTGGCTTGGCAGTTAGGGCTGGACTGTTCCCACAAGGAGCAGGGTCAAGACTGATTTGCATATGGCTGGGTCCAAACTGGGGTGGTGTGGTGAGCAAAAGAATGATGGATTTAACCCAGATCCTTGTGACTGGGGGTGAATGTTTGCATTGTCCAGCATTCCGTCCATCAATTGTTTCTTTTGCATTTGTCGCCCTAAGTGGGAAGGGTATGCCCAGACGTGGGTCCTGTGCTCACTACACCACTGGATTCAAGCTAGCCTGGCTGAAGAAGGGTGATGCCCTGAAACCGGTCCCAGGATGCTTGTTTCCGGTCCAGGGAGGACCTGGCTTGGCAGTTCGGGCTGGACTGTTCCCACAAGGAACAGGGTCAAGACTGATTTGCATATGGCTGGGTCCAAACTGGGGTGGTGTGGTGAGCAAAAGAATGATGGATTTAACCCAGATCCTTGTGACTGGGGGTGAATGTTTGCATTGTCCAGCATTCCGTCCATCAATTGTTTCTTTTGCATTTGTCGCCCTAAGTGGGAAGGGTATGCCCAGACATGGGTCCCGTGCTCACTACACCACTGGATTCAAGCTAGCCTGGCTGAAGAAGGGTGATGCCCTGAAACCGGTCCCAGGATGCTTGTTTCCGGTCCAGGGAGGACCTGGCTTGGCAGTTCGGGCTGGACTGTTCCCACAAGGAACAGGGTCAAGACTGATTTTCATATGGCTGGGTCCAAACTGGGGTGGTGTGGTGAGCAAAAGAATGATGGATTTAACCCAGATCCTTGTGACTGGGGGTGAATGTTTGCATTGTCCAGCATTCCCTCCATCAATTGTTTCTTTTGCATTTGTCGCCCTAAGTGGGAAGGGTATGCCCAGACTTGGGTCCCGTGCTCACTACACCACTGGATTCAAGCTAGCCTGGCTGAAGAAGGGTGATGCCCTGAAACCGGTCCCAGGATGCTTGTTTCCGGTCCAGGGAGGACCTGGCTTGGCAGTTCGGGCTGGGCTGTTCCCACAAGGAACAGGGTCAAGACTGATTTGCATATGGCTGGGTCCAAACTGGGGTGGTGTGGTGAGCAAAAGAATGATGGATTTAACCCAGATCCTTGTGACTGGGGGTGAATGTTTGCATTGTCCAGCATACCGTCCATCAATTGTTTCTTTTGCATTTGTCGCTCTAGAACACAGCATATAACAAATAGCCGCATAACCCGCTATGAGAGAATTATTCTGGCAGCTGAGCATGTTTCCATCCAGAAATGTAACACATTAAGTCCAGCCTCTTTATTGCCTGTTCCAGAGGGAGAGGATGACTCTGACTTTGATCATGACTGCCAATGTAACCGAGCTATACATAAAACCAAGACCACATATACTGGACATTCCGCTAACAAATCCTGGTCATATTCTTTTTGTTGCTGGACTATTTCTAAGAGATAAACGTGGTTTACTGAGAACTGCCTATGCTATGTGTTCTTCACGTTGAGTTGTGGAAACTTCCTGCTTATGCCAAGTCACCTTTGCACAAGTGGCTGAATTAATTGCCCTTACCAGAGCCTGCTGTACTTCAGAGGGTTTCCGAGTCAATATTTACACTGACAGACAGTATGGATTTGGAGTTGTGCATGGCTTCGGTCAATTATGGTCAAAAAGAGATTTTTAACTTCTGCTGGTGGTCCTATCAAAAATGAACCCCATGTTTAAAATTTACTGAATGTTCTATAATTGTCGAAGGAGATTGCTGTCGTGAAATGTGCCACACACAAGAGCGGAAATGACTTTGTCACAAGTGGCAATCGCTATGCAGATGAAGTTGCTAGATACTGCGCTCTTGAGTCCAGTACCTTTCACTTAGATGAAGAAGAAACTGTGACAAATATGATAATGAATACTGTACAAACGTTTAATGAATTTAGAGAACTACAACACACTACCCCAGAAATAGAAAATACCAGGGAAAGAATGGGATATATGAAAGATGCGAGTGATATTTGAGTATCCAATGAAGGAAAGCCTCTGTTACCCGGTTCTCTTTTACCAGATAGGATTTGGCATATACATGGTCCAACTCATGTAGGAAGAGATGGAATGGTTTTTACTTTCTGTTCCTACTGGCATAATCCTTG
The DNA here is from genome assembly GCA_963921515.1 of Calotriton arnoldi. Taxonomy (NCBI): domain Eukaryota; kingdom Metazoa; phylum Chordata; class Amphibia; order Caudata; family Salamandridae; genus Calotriton; species Calotriton arnoldi. The sequence continues at coordinate 351,335 of CAWUFW010010668.1, forward strand.
GTTCAGAATGATGGCAGAGGATTATTGCATGAGGTGTACGATCTGTCAAAACCAAAATGTGGGCAAGAATATAGCAGTAACAAAGGGTTACATTAGAAAATCTGATGGTCCAATTTCTGGGAAGCAAGATGGCGGCCGTGTGCGTCGGCCGTAGGTGGCTCCTGAAGGTGGCGGCTTTTTTCACCTAATCACAGGTCGATGAAGTGAATATGCAGAACCCCCAACACTTTAAAAGACCTTTAGAACCCGTGGGGATCCTACCTTGGCTTGCGGTATTGGAGGAGCAGGCCGAGCGACTCGTGGCCGAATGCAGATGCCTTGAGCGAGCGCTCGCCCTCACTCCCGGGTGGTACGCCGCCTGCAGTTTGCTGGCCGTGATGGGGCTGAAGCCAGGCACGAGAGGGAGAGGAGCTACCCAACATGACGGCGCCCAGGCATCTCCAAAGACAGCTGTGACGGAGGCAGATGCGGCTCCTCCTACGGTACAGGCCGGACGGCGGCGAGGAGTCCGGGCAGAGAATCACCCAGACGGGAAGGGGAGGGGTGCAGACTCTCAGCCCCAGCCACAGCGGACCGGCGTTTCGGTATTAGAGATGCTTAGAGGAACTGGAAGCAGCTCCACCATGCAGGATTCGGAACTGCGAGTCGAGACTTCGGACCAAGCAACCAGTCAGTGCTCTACACAGACTGGTAAGCCCCTGATTGGGTCAGGAGTCCCGGGTGGCCCTGCGGAGACAGAGATATCTGGTGGGCAAATCTCAGGGCAGCCTGCAGCGGCAGAGCCTGGCTCCCAGGAGATTCCCTCTTCGGGACAAACTCAGCCAATACAAACGATACAGAGTGAAGGGGGAAAAGACTCAGCTCAGGAAAGGCCCCTGGATGTAGGGCCAGTCGGGCAAGTACAATCAGGGCTGGAAGTATTACAAAATAATTACCCGCATGAGCAAGTTGTTCGAACTGTGAAGGGGCAGAACACAGGAACAAAGAAAAAGGATGTTAATAAGGGGCAAGAAGTGCCATCAGGGTTACAAGGGTTGAATCCCTCAAAAACTAATAATCAAAATTCTGGGGGAAATTTAAGAAATCCGAGGACTCCACATAATAGAAGTGAAAGGGAAATAGACTCAGAAACCAATGATTTTTTTTTCACTCTCAGATGTCACCTGGTCAGATGAAGGGTCAGGGATTGGGTCCAACTCAGAGCTGACTGAGACGGATAGTGCACCCGGACCTAGTGGCAAAGATTCAGTTGCTTATAAGCGAGGTCAGAAAAGACAAACAGAAGCAAAGGGATCTGAGATGGGATTACTCTTTGGGAGGGCAACTGCTGGGGCACACCAATGAGACTCCCAGCGACGACCAATCCGTAATACCCCCTACGTTGGAATCCATTTTGCAATGTGTTGTAGCTCATCGTGCAGAAGCCCGGCAGGAATGTAGACGGTCCCAGATCGCAGCTCGCAAACTACAGGGGGCAATAAGGAAAATCGCTAAAACATGTAATACCATAAGCGATCGAATGTCGGATCTGGAGACGAGAACTACCTCCCTGGAAATGGACATAGCAGGCTCTAAGGGTCAAGTGGAAGCTCATGAAAATCAACTAGTTGATATCCAGTGGAAGCTGGAAAAAAATGAAAATCGTCAGAGACGTAATAATTTGCGATTTCTGGGAATTCCCGAAGGGAAAGAGGGCTCAGACCCACGAATGTACATGGTCCAATTACTGCAGAAGGCATTCCCAGAAATTGAGGGATGGGACTGGTCCCACGAGATTCAAAGGGCACATCGAGTTCCGTTTACTCTCCGGCAGCCAGTTAGCTCAAACAGTAAGCCCAGAGCATTTTTGGTATATTTTGGAAATGGTGTTTGAAAAGGCAAGACCAGAAGCCCAACGTGCAGCGGAAGGGTTTTCATTTTTTTCACGGCCTGATTTCTGCCATACCACAGTCGAACGGCGCTGGTGTTTGCGCCAACTGATTAAACCCTTTCAGGAGAGAGGGGCACAGGCCTTTCTCCTAAATCCGGCACGGCTGAAAGTGATCTGGAATGAGCGAACCAGATTTTTTACATCAGAGATTAAAGCAAAAGAATGTCTAAATGCAGGAGGGGTTTGATTCCGTGACTTTGATTCTGCCTATGTCTCTGATTTGATATTAATTAGGACTCAGCTAGAGTATAATTTCTCTTCTTATATCTCTACTCCCTCCTATCTTCTATTTTTTTACTGGCTGAAAACACGGTTCGTAGGAGTTGTAGAGGAGTATCAAGGTTTAAGTATGTCTAGATGTCTTTAATAAGGAGAGGAGGGAGAGGGGGAAGAGGAGGAAATCTCTTTCTTCTTTTCTGGGAGGGATCATTGATGTCACTTGGGGGGCATAGATAGATAAAAGCACCAACTTGTATACATTATGTCACCATTTGGGAGGAAACCACCGCCCATCAAATATACAGACCGGGACAGGTCTGTTGCTTCACAGGTCAGGGTGGGGGGGTAGGGAATTGGAGGGGGCGGGTGTGCCTAAGTGGGAGTGGGGGAGGGGAACTCAGGGGGGGACGGATGGAGGGGGGGAGAAAACTCAGGAAAGCAGAAAAATGTTGTAATTTAAGAAGAGAGACAGGAACGACTATAAGTAAATGCTACAACAATCAAGTGGGGTGTATTGAGAATTTTTGGGATAGGTAAGTTGATTATTTGCTCTATAAACATAGGGGGCCTGAATGATAGGGGGAAGAGAGGTAGTGTAAGCCAGACACTACGATCCTTGGGGGCAGATATCATCTGTCAACAAGAAACACATATTCCATGGCATAAGAGAGGGCTTAATATGATCCCGGGATTCACTCAGGCAATCTGTTCATCTCAGTCTACGACTACTAGAGGTATATCAATCCACGTCTCCAACCGGATGCCACTAGTTGAACGCACACTATCAGATAGATGGGGTCGATGGGCTATTGTATCAATAGCGAGGGGCATAACAATCTGTACGTTTTATGGGCTGAATCTTGATGACCCTGGGTTGTTTGAGGAAATAGAGTTAGCCTCCTGGCCGTCCCCCCTGGTAATCTGTGGTGACTTCAATATTCATTTGGAAACAGACAGTCCAATCATGAAAGAATATCGAGGAAGGAAGTCTCAGGTTTTTAAGGCTTTAGCAGCCTTGGTGGCAAGTCATGGGCTAGTCGATATGTGGTCTTTTAGGAAACCAGGAGACTCAGGGTTTACATATTATTCATGCCCCCATAAAAAATATGTAAGACTGGATTACTTTTATGATTCCTCTACTCTTACAGAGGGTGCCAATATCAGGAAGTTACCTAAAGTTTTATCGGACCATAATCCTTTAATGCTGGAAATACCGATACAGGGATATGACCGAGTACCGTCTAAATGGACCTTCGACAGGAAACTATTGGTCACTGAAGGGTTCATAGGACATATTAGGGGGTGGACCCGACAGTTCTTTGATATGAATAGGTACTGCTCCTCTAGGGAAATTGTGTGGGATACTTCTTAAGGCGGGGTTAAGGGGGGAGATCGTAAGCTTTGTAGGATATCGTAGGAAAAAGCAGAGGGTGGAAATACAACAATTATTGGAAGAACTATCCAAGTGCGAGGAAGAACATACAGAAGCTATCGCGTTAAAACAGGAGGAGAGACAAACCCAAATAGGGCTCGAAGTGCTAAGGATTAAGGCAAAAATCAACGGGTTATTTAATAAATCAGTGGCCGAAATATATCAAACACATGCTAGAGATATTTACGAGTATGGGCAGGCCACTGGAAAACATTTGGCACTTCGTCTCAGACAAAGGGCAGCGGCAAATAATATTGTGAGGCTCAAAGGGAAGAATGGGATTTTGGCGACTGAACCCCAAGAGATTCTTAAAATATTTACAGAGTTCTATAGGGAATTGTACCGGTCCAGGCACGATACTCCTATGGTAGCACGGTCGGAATCTGAGGCAAACTCCCCTATATTGCAGGAACTAGAGGAAGATATGTTAATTAGTGAAGTTAAGGATGCTCTCCAGGGGATGGCTTCAGGTAAGGCAGCAGGCCTGGATGGTATCCCGATGGAAATTTATAAGGTCTTACAGACAGAACTAGCCCCCCTTCTTCTGGACTTGTTCCTGGCTGTACATCGTTCTCTTCTTGAAGAAAGGGAAAACGGCAGAAGATCCATCGTCATATAGACCTATTACCTTGATAAACGCCGATGAGAAATTATGCTCCAAAATCATTGCATTGAGACTAGCTAGAATTATCACCCCCCTGGTAAGTCCGTGGCAACACGGCTTTAAACCAGGGAGAGGGACTACAGACCACATCCGCCGGGCAATTTCATTGTTTGATATAGCGGAAGCCTCAGGGGAGCAGATGTCCCTAATCCTGCTGGATGCACAAAAAGCTTTTGATCAAGTGGAATGGGCATATCTTTGGGGCAACCTTAGAAGTAAAGGTTTCGGATCACGTATAATAACGACCCTAAGAGCTATGTATGTGCAATCTTTCGCAAGAATTCAACTGATGGGTAGGGAAACAGAAAGGATCTTGATAGCTCAGGGTACAAGACAGGGCTGCCCCTGTTCCCCTATCCTTTTTGCGCTATACATTGACCCATTTATAAGAGCAATATTACAAGATCAAATAATCAAACCATTTGTGGTCAGGGGTTTAAAACCAAGGTGTTAGCGTATGCTGACGATATAGCTGTCATCACCCCTGACCCAATAGGTGCAATAGCAAGGATTGAAGTGTTGGCCTCTGAATTTGGTAGGGAGTCTGGGTATGGTTTGAACACTGATAAGACCAGAATTGTGTGCACTAAAACCACCACATGTCAGGACCCACGTAAGACCGACGCCGCTACATATCTAGGGATAAATATCTCTGCGGAAGTTGGATTAATATGGGATTTGAATGCGGCTCCTATGATAGAGAAGATGGGTAGAGATCTGAGAAGAATAGACAAATTACATCTATCTATTATAGGAAGAAGTAATGTGATCAAAATGACAATGTTTCCCAAAGTCTTATACCTATTACGTTATATTCCATTGGAACCAGCAAATGCTATCTTCAAGAGTTTAAATGGGATGTTTTCTCAATTTATTTGGAATTATGGAAAGATCAGGAGATCAATGACTTTCTTGACATTACCACAAGATAGGGGGGGGTTGACAGTCCCTAATCTTCTATATTATTATTGGGCCATAACACTGCAGCAAATGGGGATACTGTTCAAACTTAAGGCAGAAACAACCCCGGGTGGACAGGATGAAATCCCTCCTACTATTTTTGAGTTGGCTATTGGTGGTGCAGCACCTGGGATCCTAATGAGGCAGTTGGAGAGGAGTTATTATACAAAAACACGTTTTAAGCCTCTTAGAGCGGCCTGGAATGTTTGGCATAAAGTGTGTAAGCACTTAGAAATCCCTAAATTACTGAAATATTTAGCATTGTGGCGCTCATCAGTCTTCCCTGCCCCACTATATGACTCACTGGGTAAAAGTTGGGAACAGGCTGGAATTAATAGTATAGGAGACATACTTGATTTAAATGGAGTTATGTCATTTATAGAATTACAGGAGAGATATGGTTTGGACTCCAAATCGTTTTTTAAGTATGCCCAAATCAGGGAGACAATTAGACTCGTTGTCCCACAGATCATCAATAAGGGTAGAGTACAGTTGTTAGACTGTTTGGTGTATAAACAGCCGCGTACCAAAGAGATATATTCCATCTTGATGGGGGCCAGCGTGGATGATATCCCTAGAACCAAAACTGTCTGGGCAGACAAATTAGGGAATCCAGATGTTGATTTAAGCAGATCATTTGTTTTGTCTAAGAAGGTGTTCTTATCTGCCAATCTTAAAGCCCAACACTTTAAAACAGTTTTTAGTTTATATTTTACACCGGCAAAATTGTCTGCCTGGGGGAAAAGAGAAAACGACCACTGTCCAAGGTGTGCACAGGGGCCTGCGGACATGGTTCATATGTTCGCTGAATGTGTTAAACTAAATGAACAGGGGATTGAAACATTTCTGTATAAAACTTTATCACGGGTAGTGCCTCTTTCGCCGACCATGATGCTACTTGGTTGTGATGAGTCTCTACAATTGGATTCAACGCAAATTGGCTTTTGCTTTATGGTAACTTCAATAATTCGTATATTGATTGCATCAAAATGGAAGGACAAGGATCCCCCGACATACCAGGCTTGGTATGCCAGACTGTTTTATGTATTTAACTTTGAGATGAGTTTGTATCAATGTAAAGGCCGGAGGGCGAAGGAGAGGGGCAAACAAGTTTGGAACCCGCTTATGGATTAGCATATGTATAATATCTGTTGTAGTTATTGTTTGTTCTCTGGCTCACTGTAATCATTGTTTTTCTGAGAAGAAATAATAAAAAAAAAAAAGAAAATCTGATGGTCCATTTAATTGCCTAAAAAAGAGGTTTCTTGGAGTTGGCACAAGATATCAGTTGAGCTATAGCCTTGTAATTGTCTGTTTGTTGTCACAATGGGTTGAGGCTTATCCCACCCAAAGATGCGATAGTGTAACAGTTGGCAAACTACTGTTGCAGAAGTTAATACCGTGTTTCGGCATGCCTGCTCATTTTGAATCTGATCAAGGGACCCACTTTAAAAGTGACATTATGCGGTTAATATGTACAGCTTTAGGGATTGACCAAATATTCCACAACAGCTATAGACCAGAAGCATCCCAAGTGGTAAAAAGACTGAGTGGGACTGTTAAAACTAAGTTAGCAAAAGCTTGTAGGGCCACGAAGTACCCCATTTAAAATAACTGGATTATCTGTGCTTGAAATATTGATGGGAAGAGCGATGCATATCGCCTCAGTACTAGCAGCGGTCCTATTGAATGTCACAGATGATGTGGTCCTGGAGTACTGCAAAGGATTGTCTGATGTGGTGTGTTCTCTCAGGTTGACCTTGGTACTCCAGTAGTACCAGACTCTCTAGGGCATGATTTGGACCCTGGCGATTGGATCCACATTGAGAAACACAACTGAAAGTCCTGCCTGGAAGAGACGTGACATGGACACTTCCAGGTGATTCTGGTCATAAACACTGCTGTTAAATGTGCTGGTCTTCCATACTGGATACACGCCTCCCATACCAAGAGGGCAAGGCATGAAGGGGAGGAAGTAGAGTCAACTTCCGCCAGTTCTTCTAGTCGCCTGAAATTTGAGGTGTCCGAAGCTTCAGAAGAGGAGGAGGAAGATCAGACTGGAAACTTACCATCTCCACTTAATGAAACAACCCTCTAAATCACACACTGATGTGGAGGTTGCACACCCAGCGATTTGTGTGATACCAACAACTGGCCAGAGAATGCGTGTAGGAAAGTGCCTTTTTTTGTATGGTTAGGCACCAGTTTTTACCTGATGTGATTTCAAACTGTAAGTGTACTGGGTCCCCGCTAACTAGGTTCCCAGTGCCAGAGCTCTTTCCCAAACGCTGTACCATGATTGCCACTACTTCAGCTATCCCTGCAAGTCCCTAGTAAATGGTACCCCTGGTTCCTAAGACATGGGTACTGAAAAGGGTCTTCTGGGGCTGCAGCACCGGTTGTGCCATCACAGGGTCCATCACCAAGACTATGCACTCTGCCATTGCAGGTTTCATGTCTTGGTGCAGAGAAATCCGAAGAGTCAACATGGCACAAAGCCCCCATGTAAGATATAGGTAAGCTACCCCTACTGCAGGCCTTTAGAACTATGGCAGGGTGCAGTATTCCTGTGTGAGGCATATCAGCAGGAGCAGATATGCCCCTACAATGTCCACTCTATTCTGAGATATTGTAAGTACACTGGGAAGTCATAAGGAGTACATGGGCTGGATACTTGTCAAGACAAGATCTGAAGCGCTGCTGCAGAAGAAAAAGTTGCCAAAACCTGTCTGCTGCCTCCAGGACTTGACAATCCCTGCCTGCTGTGTTGTCCTGAACCTGAAAGGACGCCAAGAACCCCAGAGCTCCTCCAGCCTTCAAGAAATCACCAAAAAGCTCCCTTGGACTGAAGGTATCACTCCCATGCGTCCCGCAGGCCCTGATCCCATGAAGTCCAGTTTGTCAACTTGCTGCTCTCCGATGACCTCAACACAACACTGAAGCAAGAACATGTACAACAGCTCCATAGGGCCAGATCTGTCTCCACACCAAGTTTGGAGACACCAGGACCTACCGTAGTCGTGATGTACCAATACCGGGGGTACAGGACCCCCAATGGCAAACACCAAAAAGAAGAGTCCACACCAGAGTCCCAAAGAGCCAGAAGCAAGCACCCATCGAGGGACATCAAGACACCTGAGACCCACTTTCCAGGTGTCTGGAGATTGCCTCTCCAAGTTGTCTGCTCCTGACTGCGAGAATCTCAAGATGCACAACATCTGGCTGACCTGTTCGCTCCGCACTCGGCCCCACTGGCCCCAACACTGACCAACCAGTTGTGCTCCCATGGTCCTCAAGCCCTTGTGACCTCCTCCCTCAAAGGAGCCCCATCGGACTTACCTGTAAGCCCTCCTGTGCAGCGTATTTTCAAGTGGCCCCCTTCGTCTTTGCGCACCAGCTTCCAAGACCCTTAGCACTCCCAAACTTCTCCTGCTGGAACTTAGGGCCTGGTCCCAACATTGACCTAAAACAAGAATGTGAACTTCACGAAAGTATTGCCTGATTTTATATGCATTTTTTCAGCTTTTTCCCTATTGTTTCCAATGGTGTGTAACTGCGCACTAAAGTGATACGTTTTCTGAACTTTCAAAAAGTGACACTACTTACCTTAGAACTGTGTCTTCTTAATCTTAAAAACTGCATAGAAATCGGTATTATTTTTATAAATTGGTCACTGATTTATTCTTGAGTGTGTGTCTCATTTATTGCCTCTGTGAGTACAGTAAGCCTAACTGCTCACCAACACTATCACAAAAAGAGCATTAGAATTATATGCTTTTACCTCTGTATACCATTTGGGGATTCTCTGGACTTTCTGCACAGTGTACTTCATTTTAGTACACTATATAGAGAGCCAGCTTCCTACATTTGGTGGTTCAGTGGTGGGATAGAAGACTTTGCATTTGCTGAGACCTCTTTGTCAATAAGTGGCCTCATGAGTAAAATCCAAAAATTGTCTGTAGTAAGTCAATTTTTCAATTGGTCTGTTTTTTTACATTTCTAAAATTAACTGCTAGGCCCTTGGCTAAGTCCCTGAAACTAAGCGGTTAGAAATGTAAAAATGTGTACTTTAGTTAGGGGACAGTATTTAGTGTGTAGTATTTTTTTTGTAACTTCATAAAAAGTCCCCAACTTTAATAAAACATTGCCTGATACCGATAGCCAAGCTCAGGAGCTCAATCTGACTCCTTACACGGACCTGAACCATGCTCAATTTAGGTCCCTCTATAAGGGCTATGGTATCAAACCAGGCAAAAGTCCCAAGAAAGAATAACTCAGACATCTGATAGCTCAGAAAGATCAACAAGAGCGAGTAGCTTAGTGTGAGGATGATGAGCCTGCTAATGAAGATTATGCTGAGAATGGACATGAGTCACTCCCCTCAGACACAGCTGAGGGCCTCTCAGATTGAGTACCTCAAGCTAGAAAGATTGACCAGGAGACTGAACTTAGAAGCTTAGCTCATGGACATAGAAAGACAAAGAACAGATATGGGCCTAAGACCAATCTCTAGTGGCAATATACAAATAACTATGGAGAATGAAAGATCTTATGACCCAAAACTCCCCAAAGGATTATCCATACATATTCAGAAGGTGATGACATTACCAAATGGTTCACTGCTTTTGAGAGAGCCTGTGTAGGATTCACTGATACAACATCGATGTCACAAATATCGATGTAAAAATATCAATGAAAAAATATAGACTACAAAAATATCGACTACCTATACTTAAACAGGTAAGTACAAAAATATCAACTAACAAATATTGATGTAAAAAATATAGATGTACAAAATATCGAGATATATATATATATTTATATATATATATATAATATATCCATAACAAAGTCCATCCATGCAACCACCGAACACTTTGTGTGTGGGTTCTCCGTGCGTGAGGAATGGGCTCACGTGACATGATAAACCACAACAGTCCCCCTGGGGCAAAGGGAGTAACGGGAACACGTGGGCACGTTCTGTATTGAAACGCATTTATTCAGCAAGGCGCGTTTCGTCTCTCATGCCTTTTTCAATTGCTGTAAGTCTGACACACACATGATTGGATAGTTCACTTTTAAAATCCAAGGAGTGTTCCTATTGGAGGGTGGTGCAGAGGCAAAGAGGAAGACTATGCCGTCTAGGCTAAATACCATATTTCGGCCTCCATCTTGGGTGTATTTATTAATAATTTAGACATTTCTAATCTTTCACCCCTGGTGGGTTAAATGTTGCAGTCCTCTCCCTACAATAACACTCTGCATGAGCTGCCTCACCATTGTCCTTAGTAACAGTTGTTATAAACTCATTATACTCTGGGTATCTCGCGCTCAATCCCGCGGGCCCGTATAACATCATGCAGTCTCAAATAAATGTTTTTTACCCAGAACCATGCCCTCACCTCAGCCGCATATCAAATTATAATCCATGACCTTCGTGGGTCACATATCCAGACGCGTTGGTTCTGGCAAATGCCGAACACTCACGCAAATCCGTGATTGCCATCCATGGCTTCCATGTGCCAGTCCTTCAAGACGCGGTGGTTCTGGCGGTATCCCCTTAATGTCCATAACAAAGTCCATCCATGCAACCGCCGAACACTTTGTGGGTGGGTTCTCCGTGCGTGAGGAATGGGCTCACGTGACATGATAAACCACAACAGTCCCTCTGGGGCAAAGGGAGTAACGGGAACACGTGGGCACGATCTGTATTGAAACATCCATTTATTCAGCAAGTCCTCTTTTTGTTTGTAAATCTTTTCTAGTTTAAAATATAATTATATAATCCATGACCTTCGGAACATCAAAAAATAAAAGATTACACAAAATAAATATCAAATAATTAACATTAATAAACAACTATATATTAAATAATTAAACAGAAATTACTTCCGGCCCTTTACCCCTATAAACACCACAACACACACCTAAAATTAATTACACACTTACAATAATTAATTACCAATTAATTAATTAATATTAATAAACAACAAATTATTAATTCATCAATAAAAAAAATCTTCCCATCCTTTACACCTATAAACACCAAAACCCACACCTAAAATTAATTACACAATTACCATAATTAATTACAATTAATTAATTAATATTAATTAAAAACGAATTATTAATTAATTAATAATAAATTACTTTACACATTTAACACTATAAAATCTCAATTAAATAAATATTATTAAATAAAAATAATCATTCATTTAATATAATTAAATTACTTCCCACCCTATTCCCCTATAAACCCACAACTCGCTACGGAACTAAAAACGCAAAATTCAAATACATTTTTTTTTATAACTACTAAAAATGTAACACATATTTTAACAAATATAAACAATTCTTATACAAAAAATAGATCACATACATTTAAAACATATACTAAAATACATAACATTAATTTAAAAATCGATATTTTTAGCAACTAAATTTTTGCAAATAATATTTCTCACTTACAATATTTATGACCCGATATTTCTGTCAGTCAATATAAAAAACTCAATATTCTGTCTGCACACTCCTGTGTAGCAAGAAAAATAGCTAGAAAAACTGGGCATCTCTCTTGTTGGAATTATTCTCAGGAAAATGCAGGGATAGACTCCTGACATTGAATGAGGAAGATGCCGAGTCTTAGTAAATGGTACCCTGATTGAGGGATTTGGACTCACCACTGAGGAGTATAGAATAAGATTCAGAGAGACTCAAAAAACACATAGTCAGTCCTATGTGGAATTCGTTGAGTTTTCAGTGAAAACACTGGGTGGTTGGTTAACAGGTAACAATGTGAAAGACTATGAAGGGCTTTATATTAACTATGGAGGAGCATCTTTCAAGTAACTGTTACAATGAGAATTTACATCAGCATCTGGTAGACCTCGGCCACTTTCTCCTCTAGAGTTGGGGAAGAAGGCAGACTGTTGTAATTTGGCAGCATTTAAGTTAAGCATTAACTGAAGACAGCCTGTATTTAGAGGCTAAATTGTCCGCTTTGTGGAATCCATTTTGTATTTCTGGCAGCCATTTTGGCTGCCATGTGCTACCATGTGCTCGCCATGTGCTCTGTCCTACCTTCCTGTCAACTGCTCTTGAAATCTGCCTAGAGACAAGTTATATTTAGTTCCTCTTGCTTTGCACATGCTCAGTTGAGCTTGCAGCTGTTCCGAGTTTATAAATGTCAGGATGTGTCTACTAAAAGTAGAAACTGTTAGCTCCACCCACTTGTCGACTGTGCATTCTCTGTATGACCTTATATGTGCCTAAAACCAGCATTTGTGTTAGTACCGCCTTCATTTGAGCCCCTGTGTGGGTATAAAAGGACCAGGATCCTTCCATTCAGTGTGCTACTTCATGCATTACTGAAGGGTGATGTGCGAATGTTAGCTCCACCTCATGAGGTTTAATAAACTCTGTCTTTTCTATTTCCAGTTTCTGTGCCAACTTCTTCCTAAGTGTCTGAGGACTCTGTGCAGAGAAGGGAGAACCCCTAAGCACTGGTAGGCCTTGCTGAGGCTCACTACAACAAATTGGCGCTTCCAACGTGGGACTCATCAGCAACTCGGATGCCCGAAGGACTGGTCGCGACGAAGGATTGGAATCTCGCTTTGGACGCGATCGCTGCCTGAGGAGACCAGAGTCTTGGCACCCACTGCGTTTTTCCTTTCTTTCTGATCTGACCATCCCGGCGGCGCCGGTCCTTGACTGAGATCTCTTCTGTTGATTCGCCGTGCAGTGACCATTTGGTCGATTTGAGAACTTGGCAGTTGGAACCTGGACACCATTTGATTGGTAAGAGCCGCTTTGCGGCACTTGCTGTTGGTTTGATGCCTTTGATTGGTAAGGTAGTTTTAGTAACACTTACTGTGGCTTTGTTTGTATGATTGGCCAATTTTGGAATCTGTTTTGTAATTATATATGTATTGCAATACATATAGGCAGGTAATGAGGAGAATTTTCTCTATTTAAAATTGTTTGAACAGCGCAACGTACGAAAAGTACCTTAAGCGCTACTTTGATTATAATACTGCATCTTTTGCACAATTTTTGGCATGCCTGTTTTCAGCACACTTCGTAGGATGTGTTGCTTTTGTAGTGGTACCAATTTGAGACTTGACGAAGCACAACCAGCCTCCCGGAGGGGACGCCTAATAGGGATATGTATATTAAGTATGGTATTTCTTCTATAATGTACTGCACGTTATGGAACAAATATACTAGTAAAGATCCTGAGTTGCGTTGGCCTGTGTATGGGTCATTTGATTTGCGAAAAATTCAGTATGTGGAACAATGTATGTTTAAACGAAAGACTAGGCAAGATATGTTTGATTGTGTGCGAATGTGGGAGAAAGAAGTGCGTGAGCGAATGAAGCGTGAGCAAGCCTTGATTGACAAAGAACAGCGAAAGACCATTTATGCGAAAGCATTAGAGTTAAAAAACAAGGAGATGAAAGAAATTAAAGAGAGGGAAGATAGGGAACGCCATTTACAGGTAACTGGCCAATACGCTGTTAGGCAGCCCCTTTATCCTATCCTTAATAAACCACAAGATGATTTCTTGTTATTAGATCGTTCTCCACCTCCGTATATTTTTTCTTCTGCTCCTCATGAGTCAGATGAGGACTCTTTTCAGACCAGGACAAAGCTCGAGAAACTCGTTCCATGTTATCTGCTGAGCGTGCATCTGACATCAGATCTACTGCGCGTAAAGCCGTTCGTAGTACTACCACTGCTTCTGAACTTTTAGATAGTATAAAAGGATGGCAGGAAAGGGAGCAAATATATTTTACCGATACATTTGCTGCAGAGGTTATTGAACGATTTAGGAAGTATTCGGTAGAAGTGGAGCCCGATGATGTAGCAACTAACTGTAAACAATTACGTGACGGTCTTTTTGTCTTCTCCCAGGTGGCTGACACAATCAGACGCTTGGTTAAACTGCGTGTTGAAGCAGCCCGTTTGCAAGAGGAGAAAAAGGCAGCAGAAGCAGCTGCACTAGCATCTCAGATCAGCATGGCACAAACTTCTACTCCTGAAACAGATAAGAATGCTGTAATTCATGTGAAACCCATGCGGAAGCCGCGCTTTATATGTTCCTCCTAAAGGAACGGGTACAGAGGATGATAAGACTTCTCTTAATGCGAAAGGGTACTTTATTTATAATTGGGTTTACACTCCTTGGAATAGAGCAGATGTTATGGCCCTTAAAAATGCATTGCCTGACCCGCGAAAGAATCCAGCAGCCTTTTATGAGGAAGTTGAGGGTGCAATCAGCTCTTGTACTATGACTCTGTCTGATATTGATTTGTTTTTTGGATTAATATTACCACCTGATATGTGGAGAACTGTGCGCAAAATAGATGATAATGCGACATTTGGAGCATTGTGGAAAGATTTAGAGCGGTTAGATGAAGATAGAGAACCTGCACAGAAACCGTGTCAGTTAATTTTAAATCTTCCGGCAGCTATATTAGTTAAGTTAAAGACGATCATTCCCCCTAAAAGATAGATTGGACAGTGCTAGCGTCTTGCAAGCAAAAGGTAGATGAATCAGTTTCTGACTTCTTCACACGCTTTGAAGAAGCATTTCACGATTTTAGTGGCCAGTCATTGACAGATGACACAGGTAGGCATCTGTTTGTCGATAAATATGTCGCAAACCTTTTGCCAGGAATAGCTAGTCGCTTAAAGGCCAGTGAGAGTTCATGGACTACATCTTCTCCGGTTTCTCTTTTAACTATGGCCCAGTATTATGAGCGGCAAGAATTAGAAGCCAAAGGTAATGAGGACAAAAAGTCTAAAGAGTTGAAAACAAAGGTTATGTTGGCTCAAGCTTATGGTCCGCCTTCTAGAGGTAATGATAGAGGTGGACGTGGATCTTATGGTTCGTCCTTTCCTTCCTCTGCCCGTTCGAAATTGTCTGTTGATCAGTGTGCGTACTGCAAAAATTTGGACATTGGCTTTCTGATTGTCCAGTGCTGCGTGCTCAGCAGAATCTACGTGGTCGGGGACAAATGAGAAATCGTTCAGGATATCAAGGGCCTAGAGGAAGCGCGAATGATCGTGCTCGGTTTGATGCTAATACACGTGGGCAGAATGGGTTTAACACTTTTGATAGAAGGAACCAATATCAAATGTCTGACTATGTGCCTTCTGATTTTCAAGATTCTGCTTATGCATAGGATTGCCTAGGACGGGGTAAGGAATCAGTTGAAGTTCCAGTAGATCAGAGGGGTCCCTATGTTACAGCACATGTTTTGGGTTCTACTGATCAGTTTCTGGTTGATACAGGAGCTACTCGTAGCGCCTTGTCTAAACAATTGGTTCCAAGGGCTCCCCTGTCTGGCTTAACCATTACATCGATAGGTTTCGATGGAACACCTTCCCTTAGCCCATTGTCACAACCACTTGCATTTGATATTGATAAGTTTACTGCTCCATGTCCGTTTTTGCTTTCTCCAAACACACCAGACAATATTGTGGGTCTTGATATGCTTAAATATTTCAGGGCTACGATAAGGTGTTCTCCGGAAGGAGTACGGGTTATTTTGAATGACAACTACCCTATGATTGAGAGATCTTGTATTGTTAAAGAGGACATTGCACTAGCCTCACTCCCTAGTACTTTGTGGGCTACTTCGGACACTGATGTAGGACAAATGGTTATTCCACCAGTACATATTAGTGTTAAGGAGGGCGCTTTATTGCCAAGACTGCCTCAGTATAAAATTTCTCGAGAAGGAGAAGAAGCACTCACACGTATTGTACATGATTTAATTAAGGTGGGGGTTGTGGAAGAAGTTCCTTACAATATTTGCAATAGTCCGATTCTTCCCATTTTGAAAAAGATACTGACACTAGGATTTATAGATTTATTATCGATTTGAGAGAAGTCAACAAGATTGTAGTACCACAGTACCCTGTAGTATCTGACATGACGACATTGCTTACCTTGGTCCCTCCAACAGCAACTACATTTTCTGTAATTGATCTGAAGAACGCTTTCTTCTCGATTCCTATTCATCCTGATAGCCGATATTTGTTCGGTTTCACTTTGAATAATAGATCATACAGATTTTGTAGAGTTCCTCAAGGCTATACTGAGAGTCCTAGTATTTACAGTCAAGCATTGAAGAGACAGCTTGATTCCTTTACCTTGCCTAAAGGAGTGGCTCTCATACAATATGTCGATGACATCTTGTTGGCAGCTGATACACCTGAGCAGTGTGAGAAATGCACTTTGTCTTTGCTTTCTTTTCTTGCTACACACCACCATAAAGTATCACGAAAGAAATTGCAATATTGTAGACCGAAGGTGACCTATTTAGGACACCTTCTGTCTAAGGAGGGCCGTGCACTGACACCAGATCGCATTCAAGCAATTTTAGACACCCCAGTACCTTCCACGCAGAAAGATGTCCGTGCATTCATTGGTCTGACTTCGTTTTGCAGGCAATGGATATTGGGTTTTTCACACATTGTTAAACCCTTGCTAGCACTTTTGACTAAAAACACTCCGATCCCCCTTCCATGGACAGATGAATGTCAAAATGCTTTTTGTCAGTTGAGACAAGCTCTTTGCTCTGCACCAGTGTTAGGCACACCAGATTACACGAAGGCTTTTACACTCTATGTACATGAGAAAGAAGGATGTGCATTGTCAGTTTTAGTACAGACACACGGGGACAAACAGCGTCCTTGTGCATACCTTTCTGCAGTTCTTGACCCTGTTGCTCGTGCATTGCCTGGGTGTTTCCGTTCAGTTGCAGCGACGGCTGTGTCCATACGTCAGAGTGAAGGGATAGTTTTGTCACACAAACTGTTGGTGCTAGTACCCCATGCAGTAGATGCCCTTTTGAATCAGACTAAGACTCAGCACTTAACTAGTGCTCGTTTGACAGGATACGAATTGACACTGCTAGCACCTCATATTACCTTGAAAAGATGTGCGACACTGAACCCAGCCACTTTGTTGCCATATCCTGCGACTCAGTCTCAGTCAAAGGAGCCTCACGATTGTATATTCCTTACTGAGGAACAGACAAAGGGTCGCATCGATTTGCAAGATACGCCCTTCCAGATGTAGATGGGGAACTGTGGGTTGATGGGTCCTGTTTGAAGTTACCAGATGGCACGACTTCAGCTGCTTATGCAATTACCACGCTTGAGACAGTAGTGGAAACAGCTCGCATACCTCAGAAGTCAGCTCAAGCAGCTGAACTAATAGCTTTGACACGAGCGTGTGAGCTTAGCACTGACTTGTGTGTGAACATTTACACGGATAGCCGCTATGCTTTTGGAGTGGTTCATGATTTTGGCCTACTCTGGAAGGAAAGAGGCTTTCTTACATCCCATGGGATGCAGATAATGCACGGAGAGTTAGTGCATAATCTCTTGACTGCACTTACATACCCAAAGAGAGTTGCTATTATGAAGTGTAGCGCACACAAGAAAGTGACTGACAAAATAGGACAAGGCAATGCCTTTGCAGACCGCGTAGCCCGTGAGACTGCGATGCAGCGAAGCACTACACCCATGTACGTAGTGAAATCACAAGCTGAGCGTTGGCATGATGCTAGAGAGGAAGTATTGGATATACAGAGATCTGCTTCTGTGGAAGAGCTTGAGCAATGGTCTAAAGAAGGAATATTAGATGATGAGGGTTGTTGGCGTAACAAAGAAATGAATAAGTGGAAATTGTCTGCGGCCTATTTACAACCTATGGTTCAAATGGCACATGGGCTGGCACATGTTGGAGCTCTAGCAATAACTAAATTGCTTACACAAGTTTGGGAGCATCCTGAAATTGCTAGCACAGCCAAAAGGGTAGTACAGTCCTGTTTGATCTGTTGGCAGTATAATCCTGGAAAAGGGACACGAACTCCTACAGGAGGGTTTGCTACACCAACCGCACCTTTTGAAGTTTTGCAGATGGATTACATCCAACTCGAACGCTTCAATAATCTGAAATATGTCCTAGTGGTGGTATGTGCCTTTAGCAAATGGATAGAGGCATACCCTACGAAGGATAATACTGCTCTCACCACAGCAAAGGTGCTTCTAAAGGAGTTTTTCCCTAGATACGGTGTTTGTAAACTTTTGTGGAGTGACAATGGACCTCATTTTATTGGGCAAGTTGTTGAGCATGTCCTGAAAGGATTAGGGATCAAACAGAAATTCCATACAGTTTTCCACCCGCAATCAGCAGGATTGGTGGAGAGGTATAACGCTACTCTAAAAACAAAGTTGGCGAAAATACTGGCTTCCACGTCTCTAAAGTGGCCAGATGCCCTACCTTTGGCATTGTTGTCCATAAGATCGGTGCCACATTCACGATCAGGTCTTACCCCCTATGAGGTGGTGTTTGGAAGACCAATGAACATTTGGGGAATTCCTAAGCCACGCCCCATACATGATGTTCCTTGTGTTCTGATGAATGATTATTTGGCACAGTTAACTGACAGTTTGATTTCTATTCATCAACAGGTTCGAGAAGCTCTTCCTGACAGATCTACAGGTGAGGCCCACGAACTCCGTCCTGGTGACCATGTAATGGTCAAGGTCTTCGACAGATCGAACAGCTTGGAGCCAAGGTGGCGAGGACCAGAGCAGGTGCTCCTTGCGACAAGGACAGCAGTTCGAGTGACAAACAGAAAGAATTGGATCCACAGCACACACTGCAAACGCGTGTCGCCTGCCTTGGTGGAACCTGCTGTGTTGACCGACCATCGAGAGATTCTGGAGACGGAGAAAGGCCAAGCTATCTCACCTGACGAATCTGCGGAAGTCTTCCCGGACCACACGATCACTGGAGTATCCAGATATCAATTGAGACCGAGGAAAGGATCTGCAGTTTTGAAAAAGACTGGTTGAGCTACCGCCCTGGGTTAGTGAAACGGAGAGCCATTGTGGCAAGGGGAGGGGATCAGCCCTGTATTAGTGTAGTGACACCTACTTTGGCCCATGGTGAAGAAATCAGCGGCTGCCCAGGGAGAAGAGCTCCAACGACTGTTTTCAACAAGTTTTCAGAAAGATCAATCATTACTGCTGCTAAAATGAAAAAACAAATCATTTGTGCTGTAGGGTTTGTTGTTGCTATGGTGGCTATGGCAGCAATTACGTGGTACATCGAGAAGGTGGCTCCTGTTCGACAGCTTTTTGTTGCCACTACAACAGTACCCGTGGAACACCACTACTTTACTCTTCCTTACCATGAGCAAAAGCATCGACAATCTTACCTGAACAATACTTTTATCCAGATGTTGCACCATACTCACAATGCTACAAATACTACCAACTGTTGGGTGTGTGGGATGATACCTGCACATCAAAAGAAAGGAGGAACACCTTTTATTCCTCTTCCATTTTCTCACAATGGTTCTTGTCAAGCTTGGTATGCGCTCTTGTTTGCATATGGAAAGCCTTCAGTAGGTGGGATTATTTTTCAACTTAATAAAGTGTGTTATCAAAATAAAGAAGGTTATCCACAAGCCAAAGGGACTAAATGGGAATGGGAAGAGTATCAACCGGACAATATTTCAACACCATATGTTTTCACAAATGTGAGAATAATAAAGAACATTGGACCTTTTGTGATTTCTGTGACAAAAGCTAAAGCAGACTTGTGTATTTGTAGTGTTGGAAGAATTCCAGTGGGGAGGAGCGAGTGTACTGTAATCCTGACCATTGAAGGTGCCAATAAGAGCACTTTCACAGCCTCGCATAACACGTATTTTGTGTGTGGAAATAACGGATATTATCAATTACCTGTTGGGTGGTCAGGAATCTGCTATGTATCTTTTCTGTTGCCCCCTGTGTTTCTGGCACCTGCATTGTATCACCGTGATTTTAAACTGTACAATGACATTTCCAAAAACAGAAATAAGAGGACAATAAGTATGGATGAAGTTGACCAAACCGACACTACCCTACAACAATATGTTGATTTCAACTTGGGCTTATTTTTCTTTGTGGGTGCTGCATTAAACAGCAGGAAAATCCGACGACTGACTCGTGTTGTGGAAGCTGTTACTAATCAGACAGCTATGGCACTTGGGAACATTACAGAGGAACTACAGATTGCAAGGATTGTAGCACTCCAGAATAGGATGGTGCTAGACGTGATTTTGGCTGATCGAGGTGGTGCATGTCGCATCATCGGTAGCAGCTGTTGTGTATTCATACCAGATCACTCACCTTCAGTATATGACGCAATATCAAAATTGCATAAGATTGCTGCAGAAATTCATCCAGAGACTGGAACTTGGACTTTTGCTGGATGGTTTTGGACTCTTGTTTCTGCTTGGGGCTGGAAGCTACTGACTATCCTATGTGTAATAATTACAATATTTTTTACATGCTGCGTATGTATCCAATGTGGTCCAATGCTTTGCTCCATTTGCATCTCTGCTTGTATACCTGCCAGAGGGAACATTGCTGAAACAAAGGCCCAACAAATGTTGAATAAAGAGGTGGCCGAAATAATGTTAATAAATGTACGGGATGAATATCTAGATTACCCCAGATAAACGAATGTCTTCAGCCAATGCTGAAAGGGTCGTCTGTTGTAATTTGGCAGCATTTAAGTTAAGCATTAACTGAAGACAGCCTGTATTTAGAGGCTAAATTGTCCGCTTTGTGGAATCCATTTTGTATTTCTGGCAGCCATTTTGGCTGCCATGTGCTACCATGTGCTCGCCATGTGCTCTGTCCTACCTTCCTGTCAACTGCTCTTGAAATCTGCCTAGAGACAAGTTATATTTAGTTCCTCTTGCTTTGCACATGCTCAGTTGAGCTTGCAGCTGTTCCGAGTTTATAAATGTCAGGATGTGTCTACTAAAAGTAGAAACTGTTAGCTCCACCCACTTGTCGACTGTGCATTCTCTGTATGACCTTATATGTGCCTAAAACCAGCATTTGTGTTAGTACCGCCTTCATTTGAGCCCCTGTGTGGGTATAAAAGGACCAGGATCCTTCCATTCAGTGTGCTACTTCATGCATTACTGAAGGGTGATGTGCGAATGTTAGCTCCACCTCATGAGGTTTAATAAACTCTGTCTTTTCTATTTCCAGTTTCTGTGCCAACTTCTTCCTAAGTGTCTGAGGACTCTGTGCAGAGAAGGGAGAACCCCTAAGCACTGGTAGGCCTTGCTGAGGCTCACTACAACAAGACCACTGGGTCAAAACAAGGGTGACCAAAACTACCACTTGTGGGGGTGACCAAAAGAAAGAGGCCAAAAATACCCCCCAAGGGAAAGATGGGGACCAAAAAGAGAAAAACAAAAATGAGTCTTCTTCAGGACCCTAAAAACCTGTTCAGAAGGGTTGGCCAAGAAATTCTTCACAGCCCAAGGGTGGGTACCAGGATAAGAACTGGGATCCCAAAAAGGCTTGGTGTTATGACTGTAAGTCGTTTGAACACCGAGCTGGAGACCCTAGCTGTAAAAACAGAAAGAATGCCTCTACTACACCTACAGTAAAAGTAATTGTTGAGTCTCCAGAAGGGATCCCA
The DNA here is from genome assembly GCA_963921515.1 of Calotriton arnoldi. NCBI lineage: Eukaryota > Metazoa > Chordata > Amphibia > Caudata > Salamandridae > Calotriton > Calotriton arnoldi. The sequence goes on from CAWUFW010010668.1 coordinate 373,056, forward strand.
GTTGAGCCCTGACCATGTCAAGGTGCTCACTGAGGCAATTCTAGTCTCAGAAGGAGGGATGGCTGTCTGGCCTAGTAACCTGGAGAGGTGCAGACAAGAGCCAAATCTCAGTGGGATTAGTGTGGAAGCCCTGAGAGACACTGTGCCAGCATCACCATGGTAGCTGAGCCACTGGTGTCCCCAGACCAGTATCTCCTTGGACAGACCTATATAGTGTTCAACACTGTTAATCAGGCTATGGAACATCCAACACCCTTGGTGACTTTAGATTGAGGAGGGGTTAGTGGCCTCAAAACCATCAATCAATCAAAAGACTTTATTTCGATCACTATAGATCATAAAAGTACACCATAAGACAAGACACTTACAAACACAATTGCGAATAAGACATAACATTAAAAGTACTCATTCACGGTCTATTTACAATAGCAGCACAGTAGAGTGATACGAATGCATCATTGTTTGTACCATAAAAGTTCATCACAATAGCAGCACAGTAAAGTAATAAGAATTACATCATTATTTGTACTAGAAAACTTCATCATAAAAATACTATAAAAGCAACAATAAAACTTATTAAATTTCCTAAAGGTTGTTAAAAGAACTATGTTCACTTAAAATAGTACAAACCCACGATACAACTTTAGCAGGAACCATACAGTACGGCACAGCCTAAGAACTGTCAGGGGACTACTTGGTACGCCTGATCCACATAGCCATTAGGAACTTGGCTGCACAGAATACGATCATACGGGTTGTATTTGTCTGCAATATTCTATATGCCTCCTTGTACTTACTTACTCCCAGGTTTCTGCATAGCCGGGCTATCCATTTAGTTCGAGATTGATAGTACAAGGGGCAAAAGAATAGAACGTCCTCAGGTGACTCAAGTACCCCTTGGCAACAGGCACAATTTCCTTCAACCCTGTCTCCTACTTTGCGCCATTTGCCTTTAAAATTATTTACAGGTAGGCAGCCATACCTAAACTGGAGGTATAGTTTCCTTGCTAGCGGGGGTACAATTTCATCTATCATTGCCTCAAATGACGATGTCAGTTTAAAATTCATAAAAGCAGCTGAAAGCGATCCCTTACAATTCTTTATCAAATTAGTCTCAAAGGTTTGAGACTGAGTTTATCAATCTGACTAAGGGTTTCTGGTTGGCTCCAGTATGCATCTAGACCTAATTTCTGTAACAAATTCTTAACTGTGCGCAACCAAAGAATCTTGTTTACACAAGTGGTAGTCATTAATTCACGGAGGTTCACCCTGTAGGACTCAAGTGCTGCAGTAGTTCATAGCCGGTGCCAGAACATGAGCATTCTAAGGACAATTTTATGGGCAATTCTTTTCTGGCCCAGATCTAAGTAGAGTGGAATCAGAGGGGTGGACACTGGAAGATTCAACAGGGATCTAAGAAGTTTTTGTTCAATTACTGGCAGATCACTACAGTTTGAACAGCCCCACAGCTCCGCACCATATAAAACTGCACCTAGGACTATAACATTATAAATCTCTAACGCCGGGGCCATCTTTCTGGATATAGTTTTCCTATGGAATTTCTCTATATTCACCGTTTTTTGAATCAGGGATAGCTGCACTCTTTCCAGTTGTGGGACCCAACTCATGTTCTGAGTGAGTTTAATGCCAAGATAATCAAACTCTGTCACTAATTCTAGGGGGGAGCCACCCACATATAACCGCTTCTTACATTTGGACTTTAAGCTGGGAGAAAAAAGCATACATTTAGTTTTGGAGCTATTAAGCTACAACCCTCGTTCAAGGCAAAATACCTGAAAGTCGTTCAGCAACTGTTGGAGCCCCTGCGGCGACTTAGATATGATCAGAGTGTCACCCGCAAAGAGGAGTTCAGGGACCCCTCGCCCTCTTATTTTCGGAGTGTCACAGCCATCCCTGCTCAAAAAGTTTATGACATCAATAATGAAGAGGGTGAACAGGGTAGGCGCTAATACACACCCCTGTCTAACTCCTTTATGAATGTGAATCGTCTCCGTTAAAGCCCCATTGTCCCCCACCTCACTTGTGCCAAGGTATTTGCATGAAGTCTTTTTAAGATATTCAGGAGGGGAGCCGGTACACCCATATCTTCTAGTACTTCCCATAGTTTTACTCTCTGTACCATATCAAAAGCGACTCGCAAGTCCACAAAGGCAACATACAATTTGCCATTGTGGATAGTCACTACCCTCCAAAAAATACACATGAAGCGGAAGATTTGATCTAGGGTACTTACTTGTGTCCTAATACTGGCCTGCCACTCTGAAATAATATTCCCCTCGCTGATCCAATCTTGGAGATGGGCAAGCACATGTTTACAAAAAAAGTTTTGTAGGGAATCTATGAGGCTAATGGGCCTATAGTTCACTGGAAGTGCACGATCCCCCTTCTTAAAAATGGTAACTATTTCTGCCAACTTCCATGATTGGGGAATTTCCATGCCTGAGAAGATACTATTAGAGAGCAAATTAATATATGGACCCCAGATTTCTGGGTTTTCTTTGTATAAATCATTGGGTATTCTGTCGGGTCCTGGGGCACGACCAGGGGCACAGGAGCTAATTGCCTTTTCAGTCTCACTGAGCAAAAATTGCAGATTGTTAGGCTCAAACCAAACCCCACTCACATGTAAGATGTCACTATCATTTGCCATCCTATGCTTATCTATGTACAATTGGCTAAAGTGTACTACCCACTCTTCTGGATGAATAAAAAAATCAAGCGCTGGTTTATTCCACCTTGAGGCCACAGCTGCAGTTTTCCAAAAATCTTTGGTGTCCCTATTAACCAAGGCATCATGCAGATCCGACCATAGCGAGTCTTCCCACTCCCTTTTTGCATTAGTAATCACTGCCCTATGGCGTGCTCTATATTTAATAATCTCTGCCTGTGATTTGGATTTAATAGGAGCAAGGAGCTCACTCTTCGCCACTCTACAGGCATTATTATACCAGGACTCGAGTTTAGAGCAAAGTTTCTTTTTACTTCTTGGTTTGCCCAAAACATCCCTTATTTTCACCTCTAGCATTTCATGTGTTTGTTTCATCGTATCGTTTCTCAGATCACTAGGGAGTTTGGACAGATATTCATAGTCAGCAGTAACAATTCCCTTGACGATATTTAGGACTGCAGGGTTTTTGACTACCCACTCCCACCTAATAGATCTAAGATTATTTGTGGGCTGGAGTGCTCCAATATCACAATGACCCCTCCTCCCATGATGTGAGGTTTTCTTAATACTCAATGACAAGCTAAGGGTATTGTGATCACTGTCTAGTCGATCAATCACTTCCATATCTCTAATAGCAGGCCATAGCTCAACTTGAGCTAGGAAGTACTCTATTCTGCTACGTTATCCCGGTCTATTAAAGGTGGCCTTACCCTGGCGATCCGATGTACACCTGCCATTAGTGGCTCTAAGATCATATTCGAGTGTTAGTGCCAGCAGCTGACCTGCTTTTGGTGTCCATCTTACTATGGGCAGTTCTAAGTGGGGTATACCCCATTGGTTATCCAACTCAGAAGTTAAGTCATGTGGGGCAGCGGCTATCGGTTCGAAGGTTGCATTGAGATCTCCTGCCACCAGTGTGAGGTCTCTTGCCCCATGATTCAGAAGCAATTGCTCAAGATGGTAGATAGTAGTGGTCTCATTGTTTCTGCCCTCTACTCTGTTATAAACATTTATTCGTTTTAGAGACAGACCAGAGGGGAACAAGAGTCTAAGTGCTTAAATATCCTTGGAATCACAGGGCAAGATGCTAATAGTACACCGAAGCAAAGCCTTAATCCAAATGCCCAATACCCCTGAGGGCCTTCCCTTGGTACTCTTAGTTGCTTCGACACAAAAAGATGTGTACCATTTCTGTAAAATGGTGTAAGACACCAGGTTTCCTGGAATAGACATATGTCGAAGGAGTCAATAAATTCTCCCCACTCGACATCAGGCAAAAGTTTGGCTAATCCTGCTACATTCCACGAAGCAATCCTTACCAAGGATTCCAAGGTTAATTCAGCCTCCTGTGAAGTAGGGTTATGTTTTGGATTACTCTCAATGGGCGTAGTACAATTGATGAGATCATTGGTACTTATTGCCTATACAAGCAATAGCTAGGCTGCCCAGAATTGAGCTCCCTAACCCTGGAAGTTTCCTCTTCTTGGAGGAGGAGTGGCAAAAAATTCTCAGCCCACACGTTTTCACCTGTGTGCAGAGAACAAGGGATCATATGCTCCAGTCGCTGGTGATTCCCACTAATTGCACTGGTCTCTTCACCTGGCCCCCTATCTATCTTGGCATGCTGGGATCTCAAGAGATCTGTCGGAGCACAAAATCTATGTTGGATGTCAGTATGTGCATTAGATATTATACGTGATTCGACCGCCATGAGTTCCTTCACTAGGTCATAGTTCACAAAAGAGACCCGGATTAGATCTTGCTTACCAGCTAAGGTTGGGAGCCTTTCCACATCTAGAATGTCACTCCTAATTATCGAGTAACAGTGTCTTGTTTCGCGGAACCAGTGAATGACTTTGTTTGTCAGGGACTCCTTATTTTCCCAAGACCCAGTGGGCAGTTTTGGAACATGAAAAAGATATACAGGTGCCCTAGCACCACCCCCCTCGGCCCCCCATTATTCCACGACCATAGACTAGCAGGAGGGATAGCACAGGGCCCCTGTCCCCCCTCCACTGCTCCTCACTTACAATCCCAGGCTCTACGAACAGCCTCCCTCCACACAACCTCTGCGAGGGCATCCATTCCGCAGTTTTTCTCATGTGATTTTGTGTCATGGGTGGGGCTGAGTGGGGCTGGACACCTATGTCTAGTGGTTGACGACACTGATCTAAAAGGCTAGATGGAGGATTAACCTCAACACAGCACATCTTTGATCTTCCCTCACCCACTCCCCCACCCCTACAGCAACACATGTGGGTTTTAGTATACCTCCCAACATGGTTTCCAACAACATCAAGGAGGATTTTAACTTGCTCTTTTTACTCTTTAATGACTTCCAACATACTCTGCAGCATTGTCAAAGTCTCAGTGTTCATGCAATCTCTCCCTATAGGAGCGCAACTCTCCAATTCAGGCTCAGTATTGTCAAGTACAGAATATCTATTACTGCATTCTATCATTGGAGTCTCATGGGCTGTAGGTAGACTATCACAGTAGACAAGAGTAGACGGGACATCGTTCTCCTCTGGCGCTAACACAGGAGACTTTGTAGGTGGCCTTTCAAACATTTTATGGATACGCTTTGGCGGTACACTAGAATGGACCGTTGGGCTTAAGTTAGGTAGCCCAGAGTTGGATGAGATAATATCAGTGCACTCTGACAAAAGCGAGTCAATTCTATTAATTACATCACCATCAATCTTCCTGAAGGATCTTTTTTTCCCCTTCGGTGCCCTAGGAGCCCCGTCAGTAGCCTTATGTTTACCCATGTCACTAAGCCGATATTGTAACAATATAGTAGCTCGAAAGAGAGAAAAAGTATGAAATGGATAAATGAATGGATAAGTGAGAGAAGGGCATACAAGGGTCCCAGATAATCCTTAAGGTCACAGTTTCAGTCACAGTACCTGGTATGCTTAGATGAGATATTGCAATCGCTAGCACCGTAGGAAAGCCAAGAGGGGTGGCCCTGCCCTGCCTCTTCCTGTCGATGACGGGCGCAGGACGGGTCCGCCCTTGGCCCGGGCTTCGTCCGGGCATGCCCGCGTGCGTCCCACGCCGCTGGAGCCCCGAGCAGCTTTTAAGCACCTCTGGGTGCGATGGAAGGGCGTGGCAGCTCCTGCCTCAATGCCTGATGGGGGCTGTGGTCCCCCCGACAAGCAGAAAGTGCTGAGTGCAGTGAATGCGGCAATGACGGGCTCCCGCACCGCAGGAGCCCAGAGCAGCTTTTAAGTGCCTCTGGGCATGATGGAAGGGCGTGGAGGCTCCTGCTGCGATGCCTGATGGGGGCTGTTGTCACCCCGACAAGCAGAAAGTGCTGAGTGCAGTGAATGCGGCCTCAAAAACAGGGTAGTGGTGTCTCCTGCTATCCCTGTACAGTGTCTGCTTTGAAATGATTTGGAGTACCCAGATGGGCTGAGGTAGAGAGGAAAACCCATGCAGCAACGCTGGGAATACCTGACTGGGTGTGTGTAAAACCCCAAGCACAAAGGTAAACCTAGGGAGAAAAAGAAGTGTTGGAGACTAAAATTATGGACCAACCTTCCAAGAGAAAGCGCAGGATGTCTGGGAAACCAGCATTAAAACAGACACCAGACCACGTCCCCTCTCCTCAGGCAGAAGACTTTGCATCCCCAGAGGGAACTGAGCCTCAGGGGCTTGGGCTTTACATGACAGAGCTCTTAGCCCCTGGGGGACCCTCTAAGAAAGATCTGTGCCAGGGGCAGAGGACCTGTCCCACTCTTGAAATCCTGAGGCAGCAAGCTGTTGATCAGGAAAAGGGAAGTGTCAGTGGTTCCCACAGGACCTATTGGGAGGAGGGACTCCTATACACTGAGGCCAGAGACCTCAAACCTGGTGCCACTAAGAGAGTGGTAGTGCCTTAGCAGTTTAGAGAATTCCTCATCACACTGGCCCATGACATTCTCCTAGCTGGGCATCTTGGCCAGACAAAAACCTGGAATAGGTTAGTCAACCACTTCTACTGGCCAGGAATGTCTGAGATGGTGAAGGAGTTTTGCAACTCCAGTGCTACCTGTCAGGCCAGTGGCAAGACAGGTAGCCACCTGAAGGCCCATTAATTCCAAATTCCAGTGGATGGAGTACCCTTTAAAATGGTAGAGAATGGCATTGCTGGTCCCCTTGACCCTCCAACAGCATCAGGGAATAGATTTATTCTGGTGGTAGTGGCTCATGCCACCAGGTTCCCTGATGCAGGGCCACCACTGCACCTGCAGTGGTCAAAGCCTTCCTTAGCATTTTTACTAGGATTGGCTTTCCTAAGGAGGTAGTATCAGGCAGAGGTACAAACTTTATGGCTGCATATTTAAACCACGTGGGCAGTCGCGGCCGGTGCAGGTAAGAGCTGTGGGGCAGGGGGTGAGTCAACAGATGACGACAAGGGAACGTGAAAGAAAAAAAAGACCATTCTGGATTGGGAAGCTCCAGCCACCCAGACTCAAGTCAGGGCATTCCTTGGCTTGACTGGGTAGTACAGGAGGCTTGTGCAGGTATAAGGGTCCATTGTGACCCCCCCTCGCAGAACTGACCTCTACGGAAATGCCCAAAAGGTTAACTGAACAGTGAGCTGTCAAAAGGCATTTGACACCTTGAAAGAAACAATGTGTTCAGCACCCATTCTAAAAGCTCCAGATTACACCAAGCAGCTCACAGTGCAGACTGATGCCTCTGAACATGGGATAGGAGTGGTCCTATCCCAGGTCAATGATGATGGCCATGACCAACCTGTGGCTTTTATAAGCAGAAGGCTTTTCCCCAGAGAGCAGTGTTGGTGTGCTATAGGGAGGGAAGCCTTTGCTGTGATTTGGTCCATGAAGAAGCTGAGACAATACTGGTTTGGTTTTCACTTCATTTTCCAAACTGACCACAGACCTTTCAGATGGCTCACGCAGAGGAAAGGAGAAAACCCCAAATTGTTAAGGTGGTCCATATCTCTACAGGGATTGAACTTTACAGTGGAACACAGACCTAGGACTAGCCATGCCAATGCAGATAACCTTTCCAGGTTCTTTCACTTAGAAGATGAAGACTCTCTAGGGAATGGTTTGTCTTATCCTCTTTCGTTTGGAGGTGTCATGTAGGAAAATTCCTCTTTTTGCATGGTTAGCCCCAACTTCTTGCCTGATTCCTGATGTGATTTCAAACTGTAAGTGCACTAGGTCCCTGCTAACCAGGTTCCCAGTGCCAGATCTCTTTCCCAAACACTGCACCATTATTGGCAGCACGTCAACTACCTCTGTAAGTCCCTAGTAAATGGTATCCAAGGTACCTAGTGCATGGGTACTGAAGAGGGTCCTCTGGGGCTGCAGCACTGGTTGTGCCACCCACTGGGACCCCTGCCCAAGGGTATGCACTCTGACATTGCAGGCTGTGTATCTTGGTGCAGAGAAATCCGAAGAGTCGACATGGCACACAGACAAGTGTCAAAATCAATGGGGAATGGATCACTTGTACCTGCATCCAGGGTTCGCGTGTTCTATCCGTCAGTGCTTTAAAAAACCCTCATTCACGTAGACAGGTCGTTTTGGCGGTTTATCTTGATTCTCCGCCTGTATCAGATACGTGACAGCATGATCATTGGGTCTCTTTTTTGTATGCTTCCTCCACCTGGAGGGAACCACTGGGTATTACAGTAGTGATCAGTAATGGGTGACGAGTGGAAGTGCTCTAGTGAAGTGAATTGGTTAAAAAGTGATCCTCATATTACCTAAACTGTAGCTTTATTCAGTTCGGTGTATGGGGAGAGTTTAAAAACGGTGCTGTGCAGAAGGGACCTAATTATGAGTCCACTGCACTCAGTAGTCCAGTTAGATGGTCGACATGTTTCAGCCCCTTTGGGTGCCCCTAAGGGGTCGGGGGGCTTTCTTCAGGACCTAAAAATCAATATAGGGAATGGGTGATATCCTATTCCTACAATATCTAATTTCAGAGTATTGTTTATCTGAATGTAAGGTCAATAGTACCTGGAGTGAGGAAAAGGAGACATAAGGAGACAAAAGGATAGGGTGTAATACTGAATGTGAGTTTTTAAAGGGTTAAAAAACAGTTTAAAATTTGGTCTCACGATGATGGTCATATTGTTCAACTTGTTCAATCTACTTTTTGCCCACTGAATCACCAAATTCCAATAGAAATCCAAACCTTCGAACAGGCTGTTATGAAGGAAGTGGAAGATATCAGGAAACAAACCAAGAAACCATTCATGAACACTACCAGGGCTAAGAAACAAGCCTTAGAGGAACTCAGAACACACAAGGACCTTATTATCAAACCCGCCGACAAGGGCAGAGGGATTGTCCTCCTGAGAAAAGACGGCTATGCCCAACAATGCCTTGAACTTCTTTCTGATGACAAATTCTACTTTTGGTTTACCTCAGACCTCAACAATGAAAGACGTTCACTTAGACTCGCTGAAAGATCATGGAGACAACACCCTTCCCCCATCCATCTCGCCCTCCTTAGAACCGCAAGATCTACCTACAAAAAACACATTTTCTCTGAAAAGGCATCTTTCTTTCGCTCGCAACTTGCCCGTGCCAAGAACAGACCCAGAGAACTGTTCAACATTGTTAGAAACCAAACCTCCCCGGCCCCCCTCAACCTGTTGGCCTCCACTAACAAATGTGAAGAAATTGCTAACTTTTTCTCCGAAAAAATTGCCAAAATTGATCAATCCTTCCTTGTTCCTCAGCCCCCCCACCCCCCCAATGGCCTCTTGATGCTACCTCAATACCACACTCCCCCCTGACTCTACCCCCTACTCCTTCCCCACACCTTCCTTCATCTACCCTACCTGAACCCTACCTCGCTAACCCTCTGCTTAAAAATAATGCCTCCTGGCAGAATTTCCACCCCGTTTCTGAACTGGAAGTCTTTAACATCTTATCCAAACTAAAACCGTCCTCTCACACAAAAGACCCACTCCCATCTACCCTCGTCTAAGATTTAAAGCAGGTCATCGTCCCGTACTGGACCAATATAATTAACTCCTCCCTTTCTACGGGCTGCGTCCCTGTCTCCCTCCAACTTGACAAATCACACCCATCCCTAAAAACCCTAAGGCCGATCCTAATGACCCTAACAACCTCCGCCCCATCTCCAACCTCCCCCATCTCTCCAAAGCCCTTGAAAAATGTGCCCTACTTCAATTGGTCAAACACATTGACACTTACAACCTGCTCGACCCCCTACAATCCGGCTTCCGCAAAGGCAGCAGCACAGAAACTGCATTGCTCAATATAATGGATGACATCCACCTCACCCTGGACAAGGGAGAGAGCTGCCTATTCATTCTTCTCGACCTCACTGCTGCATTTGATACAGTTAACCATTCAACCTTACTTAATACACTCAAAGATCGCTTAGGACTTAACGGCACTGTCCTTAACTGGTTCGCCTCCTACTTCCAACACAGAACCCAACAAATTAAAATTCAAAACTGCCTCTCTTCCCCCACACCTGTCTCCCTCGGTGTCCCCCAAGGATCTATCCTCTCTCCCGCTCTCTTTAACCTCTTCATGGAGCCCCTTACCCTCATACTTAAACAAGCCGGAATTAACTATCACCTGTATGCTGATGACACTCAACTGTACTATAAAATTAAATCCCACTCTGATATCTTACACCTCAACACTGCCCTAACCAAGATTCAAACCTGGTTCTACTCCAATCATCTCAAACTCAATCCAAACAAAACTGAAATCATTCTTTTCTCTCCGAAAAACAACCCTCTCCCCATTCAAACATGGATCACGGACCTTAATGCCCTAAACTGTTCTCTCTCCCTCGCTGAATCAGTAAAATCTCTTGGCATCACCATCAACAGTAAGCTAACGCTCAACTCCCATATAAAAAATTTGGCAAAGGGAGCATTCTTCACACTCAGACATCTCAAAAAAATCAAACCTTTCATTCCAGCAGAAGATTTCAAACCAGTTGTCCAATCTCTAGTCCTCTCGAAAATTGACTACGGAAACGCTTTACTCTCCGGAACTCCCAAAGTTCACTTTGCCCCCCTCAAATCTGTTCTCAACCTAGCAGCCAGGCTAACAACCGACTGTAAACGTTTCGACCACATCTCACCTTCCCTCAAGGACCTTAAATGGCTTCCTATCGAAGGCAGATCGTCCTTTAAAATTGCCTGCATTACGCACAAAGCCCTCTATCAAAAGACCCCGCTCTATCTCTCAAACAAACTCAACAAAGCAGGTTGCGCCCGCCCACTGAGAAGCACCAACTCTCTTCTCCTCATCCCCCCTCTTTTGAAAAAAAAAGCCTCTCAATCCCGCTCCTTCTCTGGTAAGGCCCCCAGCATCTGGAATGCCCTCCCTAAAGATCTACGAGGTAACCCCTCTTACCCCTGTAGACATTACATCCAAGATCCTACAGGGAATGAAATCTGGCTCCCCTCTGGACCCTATTCTCCCCCACATACTGGCACAGGCGGGGGATATAGTCATAACACCAGCTACAACCCTACTTAACCTCTCCCTCAGCCAGGGTACGGTACCAAAAACCTGGAAACATGCCATAGTATGCCCGTTAATCAAAAAATCACATCTAGATCCAACAGACCTGGCCAACTTTCGCCCTATTTCGCTCCTTCCCACGCTAGGTAAGATTGCTGAAAAGCATGTAAACTCCTCACTGTCCCAGTTTCTAGAGGAGAATTCGATCCTCCATCCGACCCAAATGGGCTTTAGACCCTCACATAGTACTGAATCCGCCCTATTGCTGGTAACAGAAAAACTGAAGGGCATTCTAGACCAGGGGGGCGAGGCCGCTATCCTTCTGCTAGACCTGAGCGCAGCGTTCGATACTGTGGACCATACGACGCTCGCATCCAGGCTTGAAAGGGTAGGAATTCAGGGTCAGGCCCTAAAATGGATCGTATCTTTTCTGAATGACCGGTCCTTCCAAATCACTGAAGGAGGATTGCTTTCAGATAGTTTCAAAGTCACATGTGGGGTTCCCCAGGGCTCTTCCCTGAGCCCCACACTGTTCAACCTATATATGCAGCCATTGGCTGACTTTGTCCAGGAATTTGGACTGTCAATAATTACCTATGCAGATGACACCCAACTGGTAATTTCTGTTGCAAAGGATGCTGAATCAATAAATAATTCGGTAGTCCCGTGCATGATAAAAATAGCCAGCTAGATGACCTACAGCAGGCTAAAACTTAATGGGGACAAGACTGAACTCATGTTTTTGGGCAACAAAATAAATCCGCAAATCTCCGTAAACTGGCCGGAAGAACTAGGGCACCCACCGGGACATAAAAACTCCATAAAAAACCTGGGAGTATGGTTAGATCACCACCTCACAATGGAGACTCAAGCCAGCAAACTTGCGGCTACTTGTTTCGGAATCCTGAGGATGCTCCGAAAAATCTTGGACCTCATCCCAGAGAAAGCACAGAGAACCGTGGTTCAGGCATTGGTGGTGTCCCGCCTGGACTATGGGAATATTCTCTTTCTGGGATCAACTAAATATGTTCTTAACAGACTGCAGGTGGTGCAAAACGCGGCAGTCAGACTTTTACGAAAAATCCCTCGGCATGAATCCACTAAGTCAGCTCTGAAATCATTACACTGGCTGCCCGTGCATGCAAGGATCAAGTTTAAAGCCCTATGTATAGCACATAGAGCCCTTAAGGGAAAAGGCCCAACACTACTGAAAACTTTGATCACCCCATACATACCACACAGAACTCTGAGATCCTCCTCGGAACATCTTGCCACAACAACCAGAATAAGGAGAGCCAGATGGGGGGGAAGATCCTTCTCACATCTGGCTCCAAAATTATGGAACTCAATACCATTAGAGTTAAGAATGACCACGGAGGAACAAACTTTCAGAAAGAAACTAAAGACCTGGCTATTCCCAGGCTGAGAGACATCCACACCTAGCCCTGGTTCGCAGCGCTGGGTGGCCCATGGGCAGCTATGCGCTTTACAAAATCCATAAACATAAACATAAACATAAACATAAAAAGGACCTTAAAATACACCTGCTCAACAAATATTGGGGTACATAATCCCTCTCTTACTTTACATGCGATACTCTACCTCCTCCCTATCACCCCTACCGTCTCCACCTCTCTCCGATTCATCCCCTTCCCGACCCCTCTCCACCCTGTTTCCCCCCCCATCCCCATCCTATCATGCCCCATCCCACCCTCCTCACGCGCTCAACACCGCCAGTTTTATTCTGACCATTGAGCCCACCCCATGTGTACTGTATTATAATTTGTTACGTCATCTTTTTCATGCTGTTTCTTTTTTAAACTGCCCTTGCTTTCGTTTTTTGTCGTCAATTAGTCTATAGTACTCAATATGCTTTTTAGTCCACCATGTATGAATGCTGCATTTGTAACAACTGCTATGTATTCTTTTTAAGATTATCATACTAATGTAAAGCGCTCTGATACCCCTGGGTGGAGCCAGCGCTATATAAAACTTCTTAAATAAATATAGATAAGTCACCCCTACTGCAGCCCTTTAGCCCTAAGGCAGGGTGCACTATATGCTATGTGAGGGCATATCGGCATGCGCGGATATGCAGCTTAAAATGCCAATCTATTCTGAGATATTGTATGTGCACAGGGAAGCCATAAGCAGTACGTGGGCTGGACAGTAGTGGGCTGGATAGTACTTTCCTAGCTCCATGATGGCTTCACTGACTTATAAGATGTTTGGTATCAAACATCTTGCCTTAATAAATCTCACTGGTTCCAGTGTTGGATTTTTTAATAAATTCACACACACACAGGAGACCCTTTTAGGGGATCCCCTGAGAACCTACCAAGCACTGGTGTGGTCCCTGACTTGTTTTCGCCAGTCTGCCACTACCAGACATGTTTCTGACCTTATTGGGTAAGAGTCAGCACTCTCAGAGGACAAAGAAGAAACCCTGCTCTGGGTGTAGGTGCTTCACACCTACTCCAGGATAGGATGGCCTTCCTGGGCGGGAAGCTTCAAAGGCAATGCCACCTTTGAAATACAACTCAGGAATCTCCAGATATTGGGGGAAGCCAAGCCCCCTTTCCTACTCCACTTTTGGGGGAGGAAAGGTGGGACAAGTAGTTAGATAAGGAGGAGGGTCCCCACTTAGCCTATACCACCCCTAGAGCGGGGCAGGCGAGGTGAACCCCTTTCCTGAAATTCCACCCTCTTGGCATGGTAAAGAAACAACCTATCAGGGCTAGGATAGTGCCCCTTCCCACAGGAAGTGGTCACTAGAGGGTGTAGACACACTAAAGGTAGGTAGCTCATTGCTTGAAACGCCCCTAAATTTAGTATTTAGGTGGCACCCCAAGACCTGAACACCAAATTCGATGGACAAGAGAAGACCAGGACAAAGAAGACCTGATGCATGAGAACTGAAGGCCCCTGCAGTCCGCAAGCACTGATCTCATGAAATCAGGTTTGTCAACTTGCTGCTCCCCAACGACCTCGACACAGCACTGAAGCAAGAAAAGGTACAACAGCTCCAGAGGGGCAAATGTGCCTCCACACCAAGGATGGAATCACCAGGACCTACCGAAGTCGCAGCATACCAATACCCAGGGTATTGGACCCCCAATGGCAAACACCAAGAAGAAGAGTCCACACCAGACTCCCAAAGCATCAGAAGTAAGCACCCATCACGGGACATTGAGACACCCGAGACCACTTTCTGAGTGGCCCAGGTGCCCCAAGATCTCCTTTCCAAGTTGCGTGCTCCTGGCCACGAAGACCTCAAGACCCATGATGCCTGGCTGACCTGTTTGCTCTGCACCCAGCCCCACCGGCCCCAACACTGACTAACCAGCTGTGATCCAGAGTTCTCCAAGCCCGTGCAACCTCCTCCCTCAAAGGAGCCCCATCTGACTTACCTGTAAGTCCTCCTGTGCAGTGTACTTTCAAGTGGCCTCCTTCGTCTTTGCGCACCAGCTTCCAAGACCCTCACCCCTCTGCTCCCGGCCGATCCGGGATGCTCCTGAACTTCTCCTGCTGGATCTTTGGACCTGGTCCCGACATCGACATAAAACGAGAAGGTGAACTTTGTAAAAGCATTGCCTGATTTTATATGCATTTTTCAGCTTTTTCCCCATTGTTTCCAATGGTGTGTAATTGCTCACAAAAATGATATATTTTCTGAACTTTCAAAAATTGTAACTCCGAAAGTACTTACTTTAGGACTGTGTTCTTGGTCTTAAAAATTACATAGAAAATCAATATTATTTTTATAAATTGGTCTTGGATTTATTCTTTAGTGTGTGCCTCATTTATTGCCTCTATACGACAAATACTTAACACTACCCACTGTTAAGCCTAACTGCTCGGCCACAGTACCACAAAAAGAATATTCAAATTTTCCGCTTTCACCTCTGTATACCATTTAGGTATTCTGTGGACTCTCTGCACAGTGTACCTCATTTTAGTACACTATATAGAGATCCAGCTTCCTACAATGTGCATACATAGAGGCAGTGAGAATTTGTGGAAGACTGAAACTAATTTGTCACAACAACCTACAGGAGAGACAGAGTCTAAAACAAAACAAAAAGACTCCGCTGTAGAAAGTGAACAAGTTCCATCTGAATCAAGAATCTTGAGCACTTCAAAGTAAACGTGGCTTAAGACAACAACTTTTAGAAAAAGACAGTTAAGACATAAGACAAGACCAGAGATGGTTTGGGAAGATAGTGAGATAGAAGAACAAGAACCAATAGACACTCATGACTCTGACTTGGAAACAACTGATGTAAGGCCACCAAAGAGAGAGAGAAAGGTGATTTGAAAGTACAATGGTCCAGACTGGACATACTATGACAAAATCAAAATTTTATCTGATGACTGTCTGCCAGATTCAGATGAACCTCCTTGAAACAAACAAAAGAAAAACTAAGAAGCTGTAAAGATCTCAAATATTGACAACAAACAAACATTAAAAGGACAATTAAAGAGTCAGGGTAAAAGTTAAAGTAAAATAGCCCCTTACGTCATTTAGTTGATGCGGAATAAAAGATCCTAGTAGTTTCCAAGATAGGGTGGAGACAATAGATTAACCATTACAGCATTAATTCTTGTTTATTTTAAAGGTTTCCTTGAAAAGATCTATGGGTTCATGGTGCAGTCACAATTATAGTTGTAAGTATGGTTGTTGCCATTTCAATTTGTTGGATGGCGGTTGGATGTTTATTTCCTAGGGGAGATGACCTTCCTAGTCCATGTAATGTTACTATTGTTTCCGTAACTAGCTCTCCATCTCATGAAAGAAATGTTTTACTCCTCCCACAACATGAGAATGTGCATAGTTATAATGTGCAATATCAAATGTTATCTGAATATATGTGAAGGCTATGCAAGTTGAAAATTGTTTTGTTTGTTCTTATCTACCTGCTTCTGCAGCCAAAGGAGCAGCTTATTTTTCACCTTCCTTTATCTTATTCCTTTTCTTGTTCAATCTTTCTAAATCTATATTGTCAACAAAGCTCGATTAAACTGTTTTATTCTAACATTGATATTTCATTAGAAAATGTGCCAATTGTAGATGGAGATAATCTATATATGTGGGCTACTAAACATATGTCTCATACTTTTAAAGGGTCAAAATCAAGGGAACAGTGTGAGTATATGATGCGATTCATCACTCCTGTAACTAAGAAAAGCTATACTGATCATAACCTGCATGATATAACATGTACAACTAACGCAGATGAAAGAAATTTCATAGATGAATTGAACAAAAGGATAAGAGCAGATGCAGATCATGGAGAAGAGAAATTAAAATACTGCCCATATTACTGGGAAATGTGAGGGGATTTTGAAGAAACCTCCTCCAAAATTGAGTTTTGAAGTGAATAAGAAAAGAGCATTATGTATAGCATGGCATCCAGAGGGAAATGAGACAGTCGAGATATCAGGATGGAGTGAATGTGAACACAGTTATTTCTTAAAGGGAAAGACTCTTACCAATGTAGAAACTATCATTAAAGATATATATTATGTATGTGGTAAATCACCTTATTTCCAGTTACCACACAGATGGGTAGGATGTTGCTATGCTGCATTAGTTTTTCCTCAAATTTACCATACTAATAAGTTACATTTACCTTTAGTGAATAATATTAGACGAAGCTTTATGCAGATCCTTATTGATATTTTTGGAACATTGACACCATCTGTAGGAGTAGCACTGAATGATGTAAAGATTAGAAAATTGTCTACCTTAGTTAACAGACTTGCTACTAACACCGCAGGAGCTTTAACTGTGATTAATAAAGAAATGCTTGCAATGGGAGCTATGTTTATGCAAAACTGTCTTGTGCTGGATTTGCTCCTCGCAAAGGAAGATGACGTTTGCAAAGTCATTAATGTTCGAGAGTGCTGTACCTATATTCCTTGCATTGATAATTAGCTTAATAGCTTTATTATTAACATTGAAATATAACGCATGAATTAACTGAACTAGAAGAGACAGGTGCCTGGGAAGGATTCAGATCATTTTTCAGATCAATTGGTAATAGTTTTGTAAAGATAGGTCAATGGCTAGGTAGTGTAGGTGGAGGAGTTTTGAAGTTAACACCAATTTTTGTCATTTTAATCAGTGTTGGAAATGGCCCTTTTTGCGGGCTCACCCTCAAACATTTTGCCTTCCTCCTCAATGTTTTCTGACCTTATTTTTGTTAGCATTAGGACTTTGTGCACATTACGTCTGCTAACCAGTGTTAAAGTGCTTGTTCTCTTTCCTTAAAACATGGTAATATTGACTAGGATTGTGCTTACTGTTTGACTGGGGCTTATAATCCAGTTAACCAGTAACCCTATTTCTAACACTCAGCATTGCAAGTGTGCCTATTTTCTTGAGATCTTGCAAAGAAATGTCATAATTGAAGGGAATGAGATGTCGGCAACTAGAGGAAGAAACAAAATAAACTTGATGTCAAAGTCGAGGAGCTGCAAAGTGAACTTTATAATAACATGAAGGATTTCGAAGAGACCAAACAGGAGAACCCAAAGTTAATGAATGATATACTGTAATAATGAATTAAAGTGATGATGGAATCATCAGGGGGGAAGTGTCAGGGCTAATTTTCTTTCAATAAATTAGTGTGTTGTTTGAGCTACTGCTAATACTGAACTGTGTTTACATCATCCTCCATCTTGTTTAGACCTTATGCTGTGTCACACAGGATAATATTGTTGATTCTGTTTCTAAAACAAACTTCAATAGTTTCACATGAGTCAACAGGAAAAACTCTTAGAGCAAGTCTTCTGAATGTACTAGGTCAAGTACAAATCTTGTTTATGCTAGTTCTGTTAACATTGTATCTATTAAACTGTGTAACCAAGACTGTGAGAATGATTGAACTATACTGTATTAGTGGAGGGAAAATCACCTGATCTATTCCATGTAGAAATGTTTCTTTTTCACTTTTTCCTATTTGGTTAAACTTAATGAATCATGTGTTCCCACCGAATGTATGAACCCATTTGTCCAATGTCACATATAAGAGTGTGCATAAGTGCCCCTGCTCCTATTCTTAGAGGCAAATCTATGTCGGATTTCATACTAAACTGTAGTGTGTTCTTTTACTCATGATTTATATGGTATGTTGCAAATTTGCTGATGGCATATTCTGTATTTAATACTTACATAAAGCAATTGAAAAGATCTAGTGTCTGTCATTCTTATGAGAATGTTTCAGAAGTATTAGGTGAGCCTGTTTTTGATTCAAAAGTGAGAGTTCAAACTGTAGTGCACCAAAGTCCAAGCTACAGGAACTACACCGCTCTAAAGATTGAAACTGTGGTGCTGAAACTGAATAGCTTTATTTAGGACTCTTGTAAGGGTTTCATGCCCGACACATTCTAGGGAGCTGAGTTTTATACTTTTCTCAATTTAAGCCAGGAATTGAGACCCTACTACGACTATCAAAGAAACAACATATGAATGTGGTGTCTTGGAAGATACAGGAGCTTCATAGTTGTATAGTCAGTGACACCTTAATCACACTTGCAAGACCAAGAGAAAAGGAATTGCATACTGAGAAAACAAATGATGGATGGATTCAGGCTAGCCTGGCTGATGAGGGGTGATACCCCTAAACCGGTCCCAGGATGCTTGTTTCCGGACAAGGGATGACCTAGCCTGGCTGTTGGCACTGGACTGTTCCCATTGGGAGCAGGGTCAGGACTGATTTGCATGTTACTGGGTCCAAACTGGACTGGCATGGTGAGTGAAAAAAACAATAGATTTAGGCCCAGATCTCAGTACTGTGGGTAAATGTTTGACTTAGTTCAGCATTCCGTCCATCAATTGTTTTTTTTCATTTGTCACCCCAAGTGGGACGTGTATGCCCAGTTCAGCATTCCGTACATCAATTGTTTTTTTTGCATTTGTCACCCCAAGTGGGACGGGTATGCCCAGACGTGGGTCCCGTGCTCTCTGTGCCACTGGAGTCCGGCTAGTTTGGCTGATGGTAGGTGATACCCTGAAACCAGTCCCAGGAAGGACCTGGCCTGGCAGTTTGGGCTGGACTGTCCCCAAGGAGAGCAGGGTCAGGACTGATTTGTATGTGGCTAGGTCCAAACTGGAATTGCCTTGTGAGCAAGAAACTATGCATTTAGGACAATATCTTTGTACTGGGAGGGAATGTTTGACATTGTTCAGCTTCTGTCCATCAATTGTTTTTTCTCATTTGTATAGTACCCCAATCACCTGAGAGGGTATCCAGATGCTTTATTGGAAAGAGGTATGACCTTCTGCTGACAGGATCTCTCTTATACTACTCCCAGCCAAGGTCCAAGAAAAAATCATCAACAAACAACTCATTTAATACCTCAATGCCTACCAACTACTCCACACCACTCAGTCTGGTTTCAGACACAACCACAGCATGGACATTGCCCTCATCGCAGACACAGATGACATTCGCATGACTCTAGACAGGGGAGACACTGTGGCCCTTAATGTACTGGTCCTCATCTAATGCCTACATGACAAAAGGATTCCAGAGACATGCAGCTGATAGATTTGCTCCTTCCTGACTGGAAGGAGCCGGTTAGTTGTACTGGCACTGTACACCTCAGACGCCCGTCACCTCATCTGCAGAGTTATGTTATGTTATGTTATGAGATTTTGTGAAGCGCACATTTCACCCGAAGGTCTCAAAGCGCTAGCCTATCCTGAGAAACAGTGGAAGAGAAGGAAGAAAGCAGGTAGAAAGAGAAGAACTCAGAACAGCAAAGTTTTGAGAGCCTTACGAAATTTTCCACAGGAGTTCCACAAGCATCCCCCCTTACCCCGACCCTTTTCAACGCATGCTGATTCCTCTAGCCAGCATCATCCACTCTCACGACATCAACGTCATCGCCTATGCTGATGACATGCAACTCATTCCCTCCCTCACAGATAAGACGCCCTGTACCCAAATAAAGTTCAATGCCTGCATGGCTGAAATCACCCACTGGAAGAAGGCTAACTGTTTGAAGTCATACATTAAGTCCTAAGGTAATCCTGTCTGCTTGGTGCTACAACTACTAAGGGTTAAGCCTCTGGTTAGCAGTACCACTCAGGTACTAAGCCAGGAAATTCAAAATCCCTAAATTCATTGAATGCAACAATTGTTTTTGATTTTTAATGAGTATTGTCTTTAATTTTTTTATTTTTTATTTTTCTATATTATTCCTGAGTTCAATTTGTGTACCTGTTAACTGTCTAAAGGGATCATGGAATTAGATCTGGCTAGCCTGCCCACCCTTAAAGTAGAGGAGCTAAGAACCCTGTGCAGAGACAGGGAATTGAAATTGAGTCACAGTGCTGATAAGGGAGATTAGAAAAGGTCTGGGCCGGGGAAGATGCTCACTGAGCCCAGATCACCTCTGGGACAGAGGAAACTGTGTAAAATGAAGACAAAGGAGATGAGGACACCTTGTCCCAACCTACTATTTCAAGAGTACCTCCTGCACAAGAAGTGAGTTAAGCTTATCCAGAACCAACACTTCTGAGGTGGCCCTCAACCAGAGAGAGTTGGAAGCCCAGTTGGCAGCCTTGGCACTGGAGGAAAGGAAACTGCCTCTTGAAGAAAAGAGATTGGCCTTAGAAGAGAAGAGGGTAACCTCAGTCTGAAGCCCAGAAACCATGGTGGCAGCAACAAAGAGGTATCTTCAGGGGGGTCACACAGCCTTAGCTGGCTGAAGGGCATTGGATGATATAGATAAATGGTTTGCCTCTTCTGAGAGGGCTTCCAGAATGCGAAGGTTGGTCCACAACAAAGGGGTTCTCTAATGTGGGAATAGTGCCTGTAATAGGGAGGAACATGCTCTTGGCTCTGAAGGAGGGAGTAGCTGAATCCTATCAACACATGAAAGATGCCTTATTGGAAAAATGTTGGCTCACACCTGATTAGTATCGCAAAAAGGTCAGAGAAACACCCACAGAGATGCACAACAGTCCTGAGCTAACTTTGTGGATAGTTCAGTGAGGGCACTAGAAGGCTATATATAAAATAATGAGGTAACAACTTATGAAGGGCTGAAGAACTAATTTGATTGTCAAAGAGCACATTTTAAGTAACTTTCTTCAGAGTTGCTATATCAGCATCTAGTGGATTTATAGTTGTCTAATCCCAATTAACTAGGTATAAAAGCTGATGAGTAGGTGTGCACATGTGTATAGAAAAAGTCTGCAGGGGATTGATTCTCAGTAAGGGGGTGAGACTACCCAACAGGGGACAGAGGTGAGCAATAAGGATAAAAAGATGAAGTTCTCACAACGACCCCACAACTCTGCCTAAGAGGGGGAGTCCCATGCCTTTGCCAAAACTATTTGGGAAGTGTTCCACGGGAAGAAACTCTTTGACTCCATTAAGGCTGGGGTATGCCTAGACTGTCATCAGCCAGGGCATAAAATAGGATACTCTGTGCCTGATTTAGATCTTGTCGATCTAGTCCCGCCGTCGCTTTTCCGTCTGATTCTCCACCTGCCTACTAGGTAGTCCGCCCACTCAATTTAGATGCTGGAGAGTCTATGAACAATAGTCTGTCAGAGTGCCTCTGTCTCAGTCAGAACTTTCCTCCCGTGTTGACAGTGCCATAGGCAAAAGCTGCTGTCAGAGGGAGTCCAGCCAAGATTTCCACCTGGCCAATCACTATGTGCCTTCCCGCCGACATAACTGTGGCGGGTTAACCTCCCCACCTGAGTTGGCGGTGTTGAAGGTATATAAGGTAGAAACTTACCTTTTTCCTCTTTTTACACTTCCATTTCTGACATGAACCCGATCGTACAAGTCCTTCCTTCGTTGTTGCTACTTGACCACCATGAAGCAAATCAACCCTGTCATCGCTGGAATCGAAGATAAGCTTTTTTTTTTACTTGTTTCTGTTTGAATTATCTGTTTGCATTAGCTCTGGACTCGTACATTTTGAATTCTCTCTTACAATAAATAATTTTCTACTGTGTATGTGTGTAATGTCATTTAAGAAATTTAAATTGATGTTATTATTAAGCCTGGGCGTAGTTCGCGAAGTAGCGCTACGCGAAGCTACGCAAAGTGCAGTTCGCACTACACGAGCTATGCGTAGCACTACGCGAACTGCGTAGTGCACTGTTCGCAATGATTGCACAGTGCCGGATGCTTGTCCGCACTGTGCAATCATTGAAAACAGCATCTTGCACAGTGCGAGCTGTCCTTTACTGCCGCTCAAGTAGATTTTTACTCGAGCGGCAGCTTTCTCAACGCGGACTGGTAGTTTCTCATCGCGAGCGGTCGCGAGCATACGCGACCACTCGCAATGAGAAACCTGACCTCCCCACGTTGAGAATCTCGCCGGGAGGTTTATTTTCCACGCTCGCGATCGGCAACTTGATGTTGCTGATCGCGAACGAGGAAAAAGTCTCGCCGAGATAGTCATTTGCTTGCTCGCGGTCGCCAACTTGACGTTGAGGACCGCGAGCAAGCAAAAAATGACTGCTGCACTACGCTACGCATCGCTACGCGTGTTTGCACTGTGCTACGTGCAATTCGCGTTGTGCGAAGTAGCGCAAACTTTGCAAACTACGCGAGCGTAGCGTAGTGCTTTGCCCAGGGTTAGTTATTATCCTAATTTTTTCGTAAACTATCAAATTAAAAACATATGCATTACACATTTTAAGAATAAATAAAATTACATCTAATTTAGTAATTGCCCTAGACAAGATAAAAAAAATTAAAAATATATGTAAAATAAATGTTAGTCCTAAAGTGAAATCATTTTATTTATTTATTTATGTAACATATCTCCCTGTCTAGTGTATCTTCTGTATTTTATTCAATTTAAATTACCTTAATTTTTGTAAGGTGTAATGCATATGTGCTTATTTATTCACTCAATAAGCTTAAATAAACACATCTGTATTAACCCTTAAAAAAAACACATTTGTTCTGGTGTAAGTGTCCATTATCATGATGAATGCTTGTACCAAAATATTTATGTCCATCACAATAATTTTTTGCAAGTGGATGGACTCTACAAATAAGACATTTAAAAACTATGTAAATCACATTTTCATCATTAACATTTTTATGAATCAAATAATTGTAAATGAAAAATAATGTTAGGACAGACTGTGTAAAATTAAAATCTTTTTATTAATAAATGAGATAATTCTCTCATAAATATTTTATTCAAATCAAAACATAAAAGGAGAACAAAAGACTTTCCCATGACAACAGGTTGTGCTTGTGTTGCCCATAACTTGCCTCCTATACATACAATCAATCAGGGAATTGTGAAGCACAGATACTCACCCGTGAGGGTCTCAAGGCTTGGGGGGGCATCTCTGTTGAGTGCTGGGGTCATCCAAAGAGCCAGGTCTTGAGGTCCTTCCTGAACTGTGGCACTGTAGTTACTTGCTGGAGGTGGAGAGGGTGGTTCCAGGCCTTGGCTGCGAGGTAGGAGAAGGACTTTCCTCCCATTCTGGTCTTGTGGATGCGTGGGATAGTGGCCAGAGAGAGGTCAGCTGATCGGAGGTGTCTCTTGGGTGCGTGGAAGGAGAGGCGGTTGCTTAGGTATGCTGGTCAGATGTTGTGGAGGGCCTTGTATGCGTGGTAGAAGGAGCTTGAAGGTTATTCTTCTTTCCATGGGGAACCAGTGGAAATCCCGGAGGTATTGGGTGATGTGGTTGTGACAAGGGATGTCTAGAATCAGTCTGGCTGCGGCGTTGTGGACAGTCTGGAGTTTGTGGAGGAGTTTCTTGTTGATTGTGGCAGAGAGGACGTTGCCATAGTCTAATATGCTTTTGATGAGGGCATGTGTGACCGTATTTCTGGATTCGGGTGGGATCCATATGAATGTTTTTCGGAGTATGCAGAGGGTGTTGAAGCTGGCAAAGGATACGGCGTTGATCTGGTGGTTCATCGTGAGTGATGAGTCAAGTAGGATGCCGAGGTTCTGTGCGTGGTCTTTTGGGGTGGGGGGTGTCCGAGGGCAGGGGGCCACCAGGTGTTGTCCCATGCAGAGTTGGTGGAGCCGAGGATGAGGATTTCTGTTTTCTCTGAGTTGAGTTTCAGGCAGCACTTCTTCATCCAGGTGGCGACGGCTTTCATCCCTTCAAGGAAGTTGTGCCTGGTGATGTTGGGTTCTTTGGTGAGGGATAAGATGAGCTGGGTGTCGTCGGTGTAGGAGACGATGTTGAGCCCATGGTTTTTGACGATGGTTGCGAGGGGGGCCATGTAGATGTTGAAGAGGATGGGGCTGAGGGAAGATCCCTGGGGCACTCCACATCTGGTCTCTGTAGGTTCTGAGAGGTAGGGCAGGAGTCTGACTCGCTGAGTTCTGCGTGTGAGAAATGAGCATAGCCAGTCCAGGGCTTTTCTACAGATACCGGCATTGTGGATTCTGGTGGCTAGTGTGCAGAAAGCAGCTTAGAGGTCCAGGAGGATGAGAGTTGCCGTTTAGCCCTGGTCGAGGAGGGAGCGGATGTCGTAAGTGGCGGTGAGTAGGGTGGTCTCAGTGCTGTGGTTGCTGCAGAATCCAGATTGGGAGATGCCCAGGACATTGTTGGCATTGGTGAAGTTTGCTAGGTGGGTGTTGACAGCCTTTTCAATGACCAGGGCTGTGAATGGAAGCAAGGAGATTGGCCTGAAGTTCTTGAGGTCCGTCGGGTCTGTGGAGGGTTTCTCTGGTCTGTTTCCAGCCATCGGGGAATGTGGTGGTTTCAAGGGAGCAGTTGATCATCAGGCATATTTCAGGTGCGATGGCCTTGGTGGCTCTGTGAAAGATGTGGGGTGGCCAGGGGTCTGAGGGTGCTCCGGAGTAGATACTCTTCATGGTCTTTAGGGTGTCTTCTGTTGTGAGTGGGGTCCAGGTGAGCAGGGTCTGTTGGGTGACGTCGCTGGGGGTGGGATCTGGAACAGTGTGGAGGTCTTGGTTGTCAAAGATGTTATAGATCATCTTAATCTTGAGGTGAAAAAAGTGCTGAGTCTGTTGCAGAGGTCTTGGGAGGGTGGGACATCTGTTGTTTCGCTGTAAGGTTTGGTGAATTCCTTGATGATGGAGAAGAGTTCTTTGGTGTTGTAGGAATTGGTGACGATTCTGTCTTGGAGGAGCTTCTTCTTTGTGGATTTGATGAGTAGGTGGTGTGCTGTGGTGTGCTGTGGTGATACAAAAGGGGATGATGGACGGAACGTTTGAGCCAATCAAACACTCACCCCCAGTCAACTGATCTGGGTTTAATCCATCATCATTCTTTAGCTCACTCCACCACCCCAGTTCAGACATGGCCATATGCAAATCAGTCTGACCCTGTGCCTCATGGGAACAGTCCAGCCCGAACTGCCAAGCCATGTCTTCCCTGGACCGGAAACAAGCATCCTAGGACCGGTTTCTGGCATTTCAGCCGTCATCAGCCAGGCTTGCTTGAATCCAGTGGCAAAGTGAGCAAGGGACCCACGTCTGGGCATACCCCCGCCAACTCAGGGCGACCAAAGCGATACAAAAGGGGATGATGGACGGAACGTTTGAGCCAATCAAACACTCACCCCCAGTCAACTGATCTGGGTTTAATCCATCATCATTCTTTAGCTCACTCCACCACCCCAGTTCAGACATGGCCATATGCAAATCAGTCTGACCCTGTGCCTCATGGGAACAGTCCAGCCCGAACTGCCAAGCCATGTCTTCCTGGACCGGAAACAAGCATCCTAGGACCGGTTTCTGGCATTTCAGCCGTCATCAGCCAGGCTTGCTTGAATCCAGTGGCAAAGTGAGCAAGGGACCCACGTCTGGGCATACCCCCGCCAACTCAGGGCGACCAAAGCGATACAAAAGGGGATGATGGACGGAACGTTTGAGCCAATCAAACACTCCACCCCCAGTCAACTGATCTGGGTTTAATCCATCATCATTCTTTAGCTCACTCCACCACCCCAGTTCAGACATGGCCATATGCAAATCAGTCTGACCCTGTGCCTCATGGGAACAGTCCAGCCCGAACTGCCAAGCCATGTCTTCCCTGGACCGGAAACAAGCATCCTAGGACCGGTTTCTGGCATTTCAGCCGTCATCAGCCAGGCTTGCTTGAATCCAGTGGCAAAGTGAGCAAGGGACCCACGTCTGGGCATACCCCCGCCAACTCAGGGCGACCAAAGCGATACAAAAGGGGATGATGGACGGAACGCTTGAGCCAATCAAACACTCACCCCCAGTCAACTGATCTGGGTTTAATCCATCATCATTCTTTAGCTCACTCCACCACCCCAGTTCAGACATGGCCATATGCAAATCAGTCTGACCCTGTGCCTCATGGGAACAGTCCAGCCCGAACTGCCAAGCCATGTCTTCCCTGGACCGGAAACAAGCATCCTAGGACCGGTTTCTGGCATTTCAGCCGTCATCAGCCAGGCTTGCTTGAATCCAGTGGCAAAGTGAGCAAGGGACCCACGTCTGGGCATACCCCCGCCAACTCAGGGCGACCAAAGCGATACAAAAGGGGATGATGGACGGAACGTTTGAGCCAATCAAACACTCACCCCCAGTCAACTGATCTGGGTTTAATCCATCATCATTCTTTAGCTCACTCCACCACCCCAGTTCAGACATGGCCATATGCAAATCAGTCTGACCCTGTGCCTCATGGGAACAGTCCAGCCCGAACTGCCAAGCCATGTCTTCCCTGGACCGGAAACAAGCATCCTAGGACCGGTTTCTGGCATTTCAGCCATCATCAGCCAGGCTTGCTTGAATCCATTGGCAAAGTGAGCAAGGGACCCACGTCTGGGCATACCCCCGCCAACTCAGGGCGACCAAAGCGATACAAAAGGGGATGATGGACGGAACGTTTGAGCCAATCAAACACTCACCCCCAGTCAACTGATCTGGGTTTAATCCATCATCATTCTTTAGCTCACTCCACCACCCCAGTTCAGACATGGCCATATGCAAATCAGTCTGACCCTGTGCCTCATGGGAACAGTCCAGCCCGAACTGCCAAGCCATGTCTTCCCTGGACCGGAAACAAGCATCCTAGGACCGGTTTCTGGCATTTCAGCCGTCATCAGCCAGGCTTGCTTGAATCCAGTGGCAAAGTGAGCAAGGGACCCACGTCTGGGCATACCCCCGCCAACTCAGGGCGACCAAAGCGATACAAAAGGGGATGATGGACGGAACGTTTGAGCCAATCAAACACTCACCCCCAGTCAACTGATCTGGGTTTAATCCATCATCATTCTTTAGCTCACTCCACCACCCCAGTTCAGACATGGCCATATGCAAATCAGTCTGACCCTGTGCCTCATGGGAACAGTCCAGCCCGAACTGCCAAGCCATGTCTTCCCTGGACCGGAAACAAGCATCCTAGGACCGGTTTCTGGCATTTCAGCCGTCATCAGCCAGGCTTGCTTGAATCCAGTGGCAAAGTGAGCAAGGGACCCACGTCTGGGCATACCCCCGCCAACTCAGGGCGACCAAAGCGATACAAAAGGGGATGATGGATGGAACGTTTGAGCCAATCAAACACTCACCCCCAGTCAACTGATCTGGGTTTAATCCATCATCATTCTTTAGCTCACTCCACCACCCCAGTTCAGACATGGCCATATGCAAATCAGTCTGACCCTGTGCCTCATGGGAACAGTCCAGCCCGAACTGCCAAGCCATGTCTTCCCTGGACCGGAAACAAGCATCCTAGGACCGGTTTCTGGCATATCAGCCGTCATCAGCCAGGCTTGCTTGAATCCAGTGGCAAAGTGAGCAAGGGACCCACGTCTGGGCATACCCCCGCCAACTCAGGGCGACCAAAGCGATACAAAAGGGGGATGATGGATGGAACGTTTGAGCCAATCAAACACTCACCCCCAGTCAACTGATCTGGGTTTAATCCATCATCATTCTTTAGCTCACTCCACCACCCCAGTTCAGACATGGCCATATGCAAATCAGTCTGACCCTGTGCCTCATGGGAACAGTCCAGCCCGAACTGCCAAGCCAAGTCTTCCCTGGACCGGAAACAAGCATCCTAGGACCGGTTTCTGGCATTTCAGCCGTCATCAGCCAGGCTTGCTTGAATCCAGTGGCAAAGTGAGCAAGGGACCCACGTCTGGGCATACCCCCACCAACTGTGGTGGCTGCTCTGTAGGCGGTACGTGTTTCTGGGGTTCTCGTGTTCCTCCATGTGTTTTCCTGCTGTGTGTGTGGGGGGGCAGTGACCAGTTGCTTCAGTCCTATGCTGGCGAGGTTCTCTAGGAGAGTGGTTGTTTTGGGGTCATCGTGGTTGTCTAGGTGAAAGTTTAGGTCTCCGAGTAGAATTTAATCAGTGGAGGCGAGGGCGCGGGGTGCGATTAGGATGGCGATGGCATCAGTGAAAGGAGCACGGGGCCGGGTGGCCTGTAGATGAGGGTTCCGCCGAGGGTCGTTTTAGGGTTGGTCTGGATCTGAAAGTGGAGGTGCTCCATGAGGGTAGTAGTGTCGTCCAGGCCGGTGTTTGTCATGGGGAGGGTGCATTTGTGGATGATGTCCATGCTGCCTCCTGGGCGGGTGGGGTGTATTTCCACATGATATTCTATCCGTCTGAAATGGCAGTGGTGATGTCGGGCACACAGGTGGCGTTGGTCCAGGATTCTGTGAGGACGGCG
Organism: Calotriton arnoldi; assembly: GCA_963921515.1. Classification (NCBI taxonomy): domain Eukaryota; kingdom Metazoa; phylum Chordata; class Amphibia; order Caudata; family Salamandridae; genus Calotriton; species Calotriton arnoldi. Next base: position 401,867 of record CAWUFW010010668.1, read on the forward strand.
ATGTCAGGCACGTGGGTGTTGAGGAGGTCCCAGATTTCTATGGCGTGCTTGTGTAGGGAGCGCACGTTGAGGAGGATGCAGTTGAGTGGTTTGTGAGCGGTAATGACTGGTAAGCTGGCGGCTGCTGCTGGGGTCCGGCAGTGGGTAAAGGTGCAGCGGCAGTGTCGACAGGAGAGTGGGAGTTGGGTGTTGTTCGGCATCAAAAGCTGGCAGTTGTTGCAGTGTCCGAGGTTGAGAGCGTCTGTGGCCGCACAGTGGCCACCATTAAGTAGGGGTCTCGGGGAGGGTGGTCAGCTGGGAGGTGGGAGGCAGGAGTGGGAAGAACACACTGGAGGGGGGAGGGGCAGCGGGGGCTGCAGCGGTAGGAAGCACGGGAGAGTAAAGAGGGAGAAGAGAGCAGAAATAAAAGAGAAAAGAGGGAAAGAGAGCAAGAGAGAAAAGCGAGAAAAGAGAGCAGAGAGGGGAAAAGAGAGCACAGAAAAAGCCGAGAGGCAGAAGAGCAGAGTGCTCTCTCCAACTGGACAGGTAAGATGTGAAATCGGGAGTAGGAATACGGTTAGGAGGGGTGGGAGAATATTGGGTTTTGGAGGTAGAGCAGGCTGGGGTGGGTGATGTGCCTGTATCTGTATGTTTGGCAGTTGCATGTGCATCTGGTATATGTTGTGTATGTTTGGGTATGTGTTTTTTGGCAGGTGTTTGGTATTTGGGTGAGTGTGTGCATTTGGTTTTGGTTGGTGTTGTTTTGTGTGTAGGTGTGCTTTTGTGAGATGTTAACTCGCCAAAACATTGCTGAGGCATCAGTGAACATTGAATTTCCAATTATTGCAAGTGGAATAATTGTCAATGAGGAGTTGGTGCCTGCAGAAATATATATGAAAAGGTACAGGCTATATTGTTCAAGAACTTAACAGCAAATTGGAGGAAGCTGACCTTCGTGTTGTGCCACATGTTGAGTGGGCTGTTCAAAATGGTTCCAATCGAGTCATTGTACTGTCAAATGACACAGATGTTATTATTGTGCTACTTAGATTTGTTGCAATGTTCGAAAGTCAAGGTTTTTCAGAGTTATGGATATGTTATAGAACAGGCAAGAAAATACACTTAATTATGCTTCATATTCTGTACAAGAAACTTGACCCAGAGATGCCCAGTCCTCTTATCAAGGCACATATTCTTACTGGGGATGACACTATGAGCAAAAGTTCAGCAAAACCTGAAGGTTTAACTGCTGAATCTGTGAAGCTTCTAAAAGGGTTTGCTGAGACAGAAGAAGAATGAGACATAGAAAAATATCTCAGTGGTGTGGAAAATCAGTTCTGACTTTCACACATTTGATGATCTTCAATATAGTGAGTTCAAGAGATCAGTCCTGCTAAGAGACCTTCCACCGATGGATCATGCATATCTAGAGAAAATCCTTGTAAATTTGGTTTTGAAGATATTGATGGAGTGCTAAAACCTAAAAGATTTCTAAAGCCTCTACCACCCAACTTACACGTACATGTTCTTGCAAAACCTGTGCTACAAAAAAATGTCCCTGTTGATATGCTCTTCGCAATTGTTCAACATTCTGCAAATGTACTATGAGGGATTGCCGAAATAAATAAATAAAGTAAACTATGAAAATGTGTCTAAAACAGGAGTGATAAAAAAAAATGTTTTCATATTCAGATCATAAACATTGTTTGGTGTATACATAAAAGGATTAGAAACCATTATTTTTTGTTTCATTTCTATATATGTCTCTTCTTCCTCTATAGCTGCCATTTTGGAAAATGGCTGAAGGGTCTGCTCTGAGGAGTTATTTTCTCTCTCCATAAGACTACTTGACCCCCGAAACCTATGTTTTAACACCAAAATGAAATATATAGGTCTCATGGTTCCTGAAATATTACATCGTCACGGTAACACATCGGCCATTTTTAAAAATGTTGTCCTGAAAAATTCAGCCTGTATCAGTAATGTCCTACCCAAGCTAAATTACTTCTCTAATGATCCAAAACTAAAAACATAAATCAAAAATGAAAATCTCTGGAAAACAATCTTTTTACGGAGGTATTTCAGGGGGCCTGGATTAGGGAGTTGGGATTTGGGTGGCGGAAGGGTCGCAAGTTGGGGCAGAAGGTTGGGCTGGTTGGGAGGCTAGGGTGAGTGAGGATGATGATGGATTCAACCCAGATCTGTGACTGGGGGTGAGTGTCTGAAAAGTTTCACCGCTCCGTCCATCATCTCCTTGTGTTTACTTTGTTCGCCCTAAGTTGGCAGGGTATGCCCAGGGTATGCCCAGATGTGGGCCCCTTGCTCACTTTGCCACTGTATTCTGTATGAGGCTGTTACCCCGAAACCGGTCCCAAGCCAGGGAAGACCTGGCTTGGCAGTTTGTTCTGGACTGTTCCCATGAGGCACAGGGTCAAGACTGATTTGCATATGGCTGGGTCTGAACTGGGGTGGCGAGGTGAGCTAAAGAACGATGATGGATTCAACCCAGATCTGTGACTCTGTCCATCATCTCCTTGTGTTTGCGGGGTGAGTGAGGAGGCTATTTTTGCAAGCGATCTCAGCATGCCAGACATTGAACTGTGAATGGCATTCAGAAATGGAACCATTTGTTGCATTTGTCAGCTAATTCTCTGGATGCCATTTATTATCGTAGTCTGGCCTACAGAGATGCTGTGCAAGAGGTCAATAGCCTCTTCACTCAGCGCAGCCAGGGTGACAGGGGGAGGGGGTGAGGTGCCTGCAGTAAAGGTAACCGCAGCCCTTTTAATGGGCTGGGTTTGGCCAACTGGGGAGGAGCAAGAGGGAGGGGGAGAGGGGTCTCTGGGTGGTGGACATGGATGAGGTTGGTACAGCTCCTGTAGGGTCCACCACCACTAGGGATTGGTCCCTTGTGGAGGCCGCCAAAGATGATGACGAGGTGGTAGCCTCTGTTCCAGTCTCCCACCCTCCATGCCACCATGTCAATCGGTGTCAGATATTTCACCACCTGAAACACAGTGACCGGCTGCTTCCCTACCTTCTTGGCTAAAATCGCCTTCACCTGCTCCTGAAGATGCTGTAAAGACATACACAATAGTTTTATTGTATTTGTGTAAATATAACTGATGGTGAATTTTGTTCTCAAAACATTTTCCAAATGTTCATATTTCACCTACTTCAAGGCTTTTAAACTTTGGCTTATTTTTGACATTATCTCCTACATGTAGGGAACATCTTCAGAAACCATTTGGTCACAGTTTTGTAATTTCCCACTGTTGTTCATATATTATTTTTTATCGCTTCTCTCAACCATTTTCAATTCTCTCCAGCAACTGTACAACACCTCTGATGGTTCTGATTTGTTGTTTTGAATAGTGAACTCATGTCACAAAAAGTAATATAAAGCTAAAATCCCTTTGTACATTGTGTACAAAGTAGAAAGACTGATTTTTTATTTTTAAAAATAAAAATATGAATCAATGTGTGTCAATATTTACTGCAATGTTGTACCAATATTTGAATAAAGTTAAACCAGTTTCATTTATTTGGGCATTTCACAATGTTAAAACTTACTTCAAGTAACTTAAGTAATTTTCAAAAATTAAAACGTAATTTTATGTATTCAGTAGTTAAGTTGCTCATCAATGTATCATGCCCTATGTAATTACTTATACAGCATAAGTAAATACACAGGGCTTGATACATTTCTAATCCTCTTTAGAACAGAGGTAAAAAAATTGCTGACTCCAAAATATCCTAAGCTATTTTTAGTTTGCTTTAGCATTGTGAATAAAAGTAACAAAATATTCTGGCTTTCAGTTTAGTCAAAAATTGGTACAACATTACAGTAAGCTTCAAATACAGTGATACATATATATTTTTTAAAAATGCACATTACAATATGTAAAAGATTAAACCATGATGCATTTCTAAAATTTCCTAATGAGACATTTTTTGTGTCTGATTTTGAGTTTTCTGGATGGGACTACTTCAACTTATATGTGACTGACATTCCATCTGCAAAAGTCCCTTTAAGTTATCAATTTTTGTTTAGTATTGCATTATCATCTGGACATAACAAAGGATGTAAAAATAATGTTTTGGGTATGTGTTACTTTGTCACCAAAGTGTTCACATTCCTGTCTGTTTAAAAAAAAAAAATGTATATGTATCAAATTTTTTTTTTTTTTTTTTAAACAGACTGACTTACATGCTCATTCGTGAAGGAGTAAGGCATCATGCAAATCTGTCACTTTTAACATAAATTAAATTGTATTTGTTATATAAAACATATTTGTAATATGTTTTTTTTTTAAATGTAGCCATTTATTCTTATGTTTCTAGTCATTTTGGTTCACATGCTCACTATTGTTTGTTTAGAATATTAACACCCAATTATGATGTTTTGAACATCCACTGTATCATAAGTGCATTTTAGGATTTGTCACATGTAATAGGGCTAACGTAACATTTTGTTGATGGAGCATCACTCCTGACAGACATAAAAATGTTGGCCGGTTTGGTACAACTATCCCTTAAAACATCAAAAAAACTCATGTTTAATTTCTTTTAGGTAGGCATGTGTCTGCTCTAAACAGCCCTTTAGTAGTGATCAGAAATATATTGGTATACTTTTCCGCAAAGTAATCTACAAAATACATCACCATACACCTTGTGCAAAACTTACACCGTCAAGAACTCTTCTTGTGTGTTGGACATGTGTTGACCTTTATGCTGATGCTATAATTTGTTGCTGTTACATAAAAGTTAGTTATAATGAAAAACTCCCCAAAAAACTTACCCCATGATGCTGCTGTTGGGCTCTCAACTTCCCATCAAGCTGGGGATAGGCCACCACAAATATGTGGGCCATTAGGGGGGTCAAGGTGTGGTGTGCACTGGCCGAGCTGGACATCTGCTGACTTCTTGGTCCAGCATCGTAGGTCCTCCCATCGTTTCCTGCAGTAAATCCTGCCACGCTTAGAGACTCCCAGGGTCTTCAACTTCTTGGCAATGGTCTTCCAGATCTCCTTCTTCAGATGAAAGTTGACCTGTATGGATACAAAAAATGAAAAAAGTGAAACATTGTGACTTTTTGTTTGTTTGTATTGATGTAACACCATTTTGAGAAATCAAACACGAGCATTTTGAAAAAGTTATAGCATTTTTTGTTCTTTCTTTTTATTTATAAAATAAAAAAACACATTTTTTAATAATCTTTTGAGTAACCTTAACCCTTGTTATGTCCTTCATTTTGCTAAACCAGGGCAGTGACATCATCTAGGCTAAGCTATTTGTGGGATAATACAAATAGCAAAGATCAATTTTATTTGGTTTGTAAAAATTATATATGTATATATATATATGTGTTTATCCAAATACTGATTCGTGGGCAGCGCGCAACACGGCCGGTGCGCTAGTGCGAGGACGAATCAAACCTAGTAACAATTTCTCAGCAAAGCAAATACGTCGCACTCCAGGGATTAGTTTAAAGCTATTTTATTAGCTTGCCACCATCACCAACGCGTTTCGACGTCTGCGGTCTTGTTCACATATATGGGTGTATATATATATATATATATATATATATATATATATCCACAAAGAGTGCAGAAGCCCAATTCCTGAAACAACAGACGTTTTATTTCAAAGAAGAGAACGCCGCATGTACTGCCTCCTTACGCGTTTCGGCATACTGCCTTGATCGCAGGTGAGTGTATTCAGGGTGATGTCAATTACTTGTATTTAAAGTTCCAACAGCACATGACTTTGAATCCATAATGGCATGCATTTCCCAGAAAGCACCAAATTTGTGTGTCTCAAGTCTGAAGTATATTTCCTCCTACTCCCCCCTGGATGTTGTAAGGAGTGAAGGAACTCTTGTGCTGCCCCAGCTGACTGTGACTTGTGAAGGACTTTTAATTTAGATTGCTGTACAATACCAGCTGGGGCTCCTAAACGTTGAAAGCAATTGACCATGCCTCTAAATTCCTTTCTGCGCTTAGCTGAGAGGTCAGACATATCAGAAAAGATTTTAAAGGAAAAATGATCAGTCATTTGGTACAATTTATCACAAATAGCACATGCTAAAATCTTTTCCTTTATTCGAAAGTCCCCAAAGCTTGCAATGATTGTTCTCGGGTATTTAGCATTAGGATATTGAACAGCTGGTATGCGATGCGCCCGTAAGATGGTAAGATCGGTCTTCTGAGCTGAAGTCTCTGAACAAACATACTTGGAGATAAGGTCCGATATTACTTCAGAGACTGATTGCCCATTCTCACGACCCTCCGGAATCCCCTTTATATGTAGATTACATCTTCGAGCTAGGTTCTTAGCATCGTCTACCTTGATTTAAAAATTAGTCAATTCAGTTTGTAATTTGATTACTTGATCAGATTGACGAGGAAAACTGTCTTCAAGGTCAGATATGCATTGTTCAGCCTCGAGAACCCGTGATGTGAGCTGCTGAATGTAAGATTGAATTGAGCTCAACTGTGATTCAGTCCTTTTCTGAGCTTCTTCTTGGGAGAGTTTCATGTTTTTCAATTCTGTCAGAATTTGATGAAGCAAAGTTTGTGTGGAATTCTCTGATTCAACCTTATTCTTTGTATTTAACAGAGCTGGAACAGACTGCAAAATAGACGGGTGTGTGGGCGGAGTCGTGAATGATGTTTCGACTACGGCTACTACAGCAGTAGTGAATAGGGTAGCATCTAAAGTTGGGTCGTCTGTTATACCTTTAACCGCAGAGGTTGCGTTGAGCTTTGGGGTAGTGAAACTTAATAACTTTGACTGGCTCTTTGTATTAAGTCCTGAAAAGAGTGGGTAGGCTTAGGCAGCTAAGGGACCCTCTGCTGAAGATGATTCAGGTGTTGCTGATAGGTTTTTAGCCCAACTTGAAGAAGAAGATGGATTAGGTGAGACATGTCTCCCGGATTCTTCGCAGGTAATGGGTCCCACATAGTGGTTAGGTCCTTAAAACCCTGCTGAGCATTGGATCCCTGCTGTACTACAGGACCAGGTTGAATATCGGACCTCCCCGGGTCTGCTGACTTATTAGGAGAATCCTTTCTTAGCTCACCACTGAATAATCTGAATTCAATCTCTTTGGGGGGTGGGCTATTGCGCCGGGTTTTCGAACCCTTTGAGGAGTTTGCCATAAAGCGAGGTTTCACAGTTGGATTCCAGGAAATTCTTTTCATATTGCTTTATCCTTATTATCGTGGCCAAAGATAGAGGCTTGTGGCTTTTGGGAAGGGTGCAAGCTGCACCTAAACCTAGTTAGGCCACCTCCGCACCCAATCACACCTAGCCACTTCTAACAGAGCAGCCTAATAACTCCTCCTTTAACAATTCAGTCTCAAAGTACTTATTTAATCAAATATATTAAATATTATGGCTTTTAAGAAGTAGCAAAAAGTCATAAAAACCAGTCAATCAAGTTGACTTATGGTTAAGCTCCCATTTATCTTCCTTGGCCCAAATACCTATGCTTCCTGGTGAAGACAGCTCCTCCTCACTCCACCAGTTCCCCTCACCTGCCTAAGTCGTCTTAGTGGAGACGAGATGGTAAACACCTTCCTAAGATGCTCTAATAATCTCTCCACGGAGCGCAATCCTCGATGAGCGTGGCAGCCTCACTAGCAGCCACCGCAAATCAACTCCTGACTCCCGGCTCCAGCCGCCATCCCTGTGATGCAAGCCGTTTCAGTTTCTACTCCGACCTTCTGTATAACCGCCGCACAGCCGCCAGTCGCTCAGGCCATCCCACCTTCAGTCGTGGAGCATGACGTGTGCTCCTGCGGCCTTCCTCCCCAGATCTGGGGAGAGTTCATGATGCGTTCTCTTCTTGAAATAAAACATCTGTTGTTTCAGAAATTGGGCTTCCGCACTCTTTGTGGATGTTGAGTTATGGGCTGCTCCAGTCCCGTTTAAATTGCAGCCACCCTGCAGGGTTGGAAGCTCCCTTTCATGGAGACATATATATATATATATATATATATATATATATATATATATATATATATATATATATATATATATATATATATATATATATATATATATATATATATATATGTAAGTTACTCGGTTCGCAACCAGATGGTCGGAAATCAAGAGGCGGCACACCAGGAAACGGCACAATAGGTTTATTGTGCACCAAACTTAAAGACGACGCGTTTCGGCGTTAGCCTTTGTCAAGTAACTTCCCATACATCAATTTCCTATAGAAATAGGCTTAATGGTTTGTGGACATAGCGAAAATTTCATGGACATAGAAGAAATTTGCATTCATGCATTATACAATCAGTGATTACTTCATTAACACAATTACTGTTATCCAACTAATTTGCCAATGTACCCAACAAATGTCAGAATATCGAAATATCACAATATAAATTGCTTATCATGTAAATCAATTCAATGGGTCACATCCGTTCATACAGAACGTCCCAACCGTTCATAGACATAAAGGAGTTGGGAACAATCCCGCTTTACGTAATACAGCAATGTGACATGTTCCAAGATCTTCCGTCCGAACTTTCGAATATAAAACCATGATTCATATGTATTCACAATCATAAATGAAAAGAAAATAGAAAATAAAATAAAATAAAGGTGAATATGACATGAATACCGCATTAGCAGACGATAATATGCTGGGATGACTGCGCTATAAGCAGCCCAAATCAACTACCGCACGCATCAGGGACGCAATCTTTGTGATAGTCATACTGCCTCATATCCACTTTCAGATGTCCAACATAATTCATATGTGTTCACAATTATAAGTGAAAATGAAAAATTAAAATTAAAATTAAAAATAGGAATAGATACCGCATTGGGCAGACAATAATATAATAGGATGACTGCTCTATGTGCAGCCCAAATCAACTATAGCATGCCTCAGCACCAATAATATCTGTGTGCCTCCCAAAATATCGACAGTCTGTGTGATAATCATGCCACATTGTAACCACCATAATAATATGGAAAAGCTACAAACTATCTCACAATTTCTTCAACATATGTGGATTTCTAGCACTAACTACAGTACTGTTTACCTTGCATTTGATGTCCATTGCCCTTAATTAATAATCTAATGAAATTTCACTGTTGGAGTATGGGTCGTATCCTTTACTCGGTGCAAAATGTGCAAGAATAGAATGGGACTATAGTGAGTGAATGTCCTACTACATCTATAATGTGTGATAAATGGGAAAAAGAAAGTGGGAAGGAGTACTAGCGACCAGAACCCCTACGAATTCCTAAGAGTAGTTCCACCATTGTGGTTAATGCTAACTCATTGTTCCTCAATAGGAATCATATTGCATGATACAACTCCCCACCAACAGATTCCCTATTAAAACTGTGATTACCCTGTAAGAGGACAATAAGTGCATAAACTAAGTTAAAAACTGGAATAGATTGAGGAAAAGAGTGTGTCATCCTTGATCAATAAACAGGAACATTATCGACCTATATGTGTGGCGAGCTCCTCACCACCATTAAGTCCTCTAGGAACCCTGCAATCCAAATCAATAATGTATCTGGACTCCAGGATCCTGAGGCGTTTCTCCCTGTCACCACCTCGTATTTGTTTGGGGATCCTGTCAACCCCAAAGAACCGCAGACTACTATTATTGCTCCTGTGGCACTCGGTGTAATGTCGTGCCACAGGATAATTGTGGTCACAATTAGTAATCGCACGTAAGTGCTGCAATATTCTTAACTTTAAGGGGAGCTTAGTGCTACCCATGTACTGGAGTCCACAAGGACACTCCAGCACGTAGATAGCAAATTCGCTATTGCAGTTGATGGCCTGTTTGATTGTCCTGACTTCATTGGTACTAGTTTTGTAATCTTTGCAATTCTTTCCATTACGACAGGCCTTACAGGTCCCACATGTGACAAAGCCATTAGGTGCTTTAAGCCATTGTGAGCCTGTCTCTTCCAGGGGATAGCTGTGGACCAGGCGGTCCCGTAGGGACCTAGCTCGCTTATACGTGATCTGTGGTCCAACTCCTATCCGTTTGCCTATTATGGGGTCTGCCACCAGGAGGTTCCAGTGTATTTTCATTATATTTCTCAGGGCCCATGCACCTCTACTGAATTGAGTTATCATTCTGGGTGCTTCTCCATTGCCTTGTATGCATTTTTTGACTCTACTGTTAGATGGTTTAAACAGTAAATCATGCTGTGTTATACCTTTAACCTTTCCTTTGGCTTTAGTCATAGTGAGTTCCTTATATCCTCTCTCTCTGTTTGATTCTGCTCCTTTTTCTGTTTCAAGATTTGAAACTCGTGCAGGAAGGTTAGCGGGCGCGACCCCAAAGGGGCCACCACACTGCGATCCTCTGGGTCTGTACTGATGTCTGAGCTTGATCCAGTCGATAAGGTTTCACCTTTTCGGTCAGTGTGTGTGGCAAACTGTATGGACTGATAAGCTGGAGCAATATACTGATCACATACTTGTATGGATCAGATATATTGACGACTTGTTCCTTATATGGAATGGTCCAGAAACCCTGGCGAGGGAGTTTATTGAAAAATTGGGAGTCAATGATCTGAATTTAAAATTCACTCATGCCATAAGTTCCAATTACTGTGAGTTTCTGGATATAGCTGTGGAGATTATACAGGGAAAGATCACAACTCGTCTGTTCCGCAAGGAAACTGCAGGAAACACAGTGCTTCATGCGGCGAGCCATCATCCAGTCCCCCTAGTACAGAGTATACCCTATGGGGAGTTACTGAGGGCTCGCCGTAATTGCAGTACGAATGAGAATTTTCAAAAAGAACAACAGGCCATAATGATTCGGTTCAGAGAGAGAGGATATAAGGAAGACACTATGACTAAAGCCAAAGGAAAGGTTAAAGGTATAACACAGCATGATTTACTGTTTAAACCATCTAACGGTAGAGTCAAAAAATGCATACAAGGCAATGGAGAAGCACCCAGAATGATAACTCAATTCAGTAGCGGTGCATGGGCCCTGAGAAATATAATGAAAATACACTGGAACCTCCTGGTGGCAGACCCCATAATAGGCAAACGGATAGGAGTTGGACCACAGATCACGTATAAGCGAGCTAGGTCCCTACGGGACCGCCTGGTCCACAGCTATCCCCTGGAAGAGACAGGCTCACAATGGCTTAAAGCACCTAATGGCTTTGTCACATGTGGGACCTGTAAGGCCTGTCGTAATGGAAAGAATTGCAAAGATTACAAAACTAGTACCAATGAAGTCAGGACAATCAAACAGGCCATCAACTGCAATAGCGAATTTGCTATCTATGTGCTGGAGTGTCCTTGTGGCCTCCAGTACGTGGGTAGCACTAAGCTCCCCTTAAAGTTAAGAATATTGCCGCACTTACGTGCGATTACTAATTGTGACCACAATTATCCTGTGGCACGACATTACACCGAGTGCCACAGGAGCAATAATAGTAGTCTGCGGTTCTTTGGGGTTGACAGGATCCCCAAACAAATACGAGGTGGTGACAGGGAGAAACGGCTCAGGATCCTGGAGTCCAGATACATTATTGATTTGGATTGCAGGGTTCCTAGAGGACTTAATGGTGGTGAGGAGCTCGCCACACATATAGGTCGATAATGTTCCTGTTTATTGATCAAGGATGACACACTCTTTTCCTCAATCTATTCCAGTTTTTAACTTAGTTTATGCACTTATTGTCCTCTTACAGGGTAATCACAGTTTTAATAGGGAATCTGTTGGTGGGGAGTTGTATCATGCAATATGATTCCTATTGAGGAACAATGAGTTAGCATTAACCACAATGGTGGAACTACTCTTAGGAATTCGTAGGGGTTCTGGTCGCTAGTACTCCTTCCCACTTTCTTTTTCCCATTTATCACACATTATAGATGTAGTAGGACATTCACTCACTATAGTCCCATTCTATTCTTGCACATTTTGCACCGAGTAAAGGATACGACCCATACTCCAACAGTGAAATTTCATTAGATTATTAATTAAGGGCAATGGACATCAAATGCAAGGTAAACAGTACTGTAGTTAGTGCTAGAAATCCACATATGTTGAAGAAATTGTGAGATAGTTTGTAGCTTTTCCATATTATTATGGTGGTTACAATGTGGCATGATTATCACACAGACTGTCGATATTTAGGGAGGCACACAGATATTATTGGTGCTGAGGCATGCTATAGTTGATTTGGGCTGCACATAGAGCAGTCATCCTATTATATTATCGTCTGCCCAATGCGGTATCTATTCCTATTTTTAATTTTTAATTTTATTTTTCATTTTCACTTATAATTGTGAACACATATGAATTATGTTGGACATCTGAAAGTGGATATGAGGCAGTATGACTATCACAAAGATTGTGTCCCTGATGCGTGCGGTAGTTGATTTGGGCTGCTTATAGCGCAGTCATCCCAGCATATTATCGTCTGCTAATGCGGTATTCATGTCATATTCACCTTTATTTTATTTTATTTTCTATTTTCTTTTCATTTATGATTGTGAATACATATGAATCATGGTTTTATATTCGAAAGTTCGGACGGAAGATCTTGGAACATGTCACATTGCTGTATTACGTAAAGCGGGATTGTTCCCAACTCCTTTATGGCTATGAACGGTTGGGACGTTCTGTATGAACTGATGTGACCCATTGAATTGATTTACATGATAAGCAATTTATATTGTGATATTTCGATATTCTGACGTTTGTTGGGTACATTGGCAAATTAGTTGGATAACAGTAATTGTGTTAATGAAGTAATCACTGATTGTATAATGCATGAATGCAAATTTCTTCTATGTCCATGAAATTTTCGCTATGTCCACAAACCATTAAGCCTATTTCTATAGGAAATTGATGTATGGGAAGTTACTTGACAAAGGCTAACGCCGAAACACGTCGTCTTTAAGTTTGGTGCACAATAAACCTATTGTGCCGTTTCCTGGTGTGCCGCCTCTTGATTTCCGACCATCTGGTTGCGAACCGAGTAACTTGCAAATATCTGAGTGGCTGCTGCTGCCACTGGCTGGCACCAACGTCGTTGGAAGGAGAACCGCTTCAGCAGCATTTTGGAGATATATATATATATATATATATATCTATATATATATATATATCCAAATGCACATGAAGAGGCTCACGCTTGAGGTGCCACACACAGCGCGTTTATTCACCTTCTATTTCGGGAGGAATGCAGTACACACAGCATTACCTTAACAGCAGTAACATACGCCAAACGCGTTTCGGGCTTCCATAGCCCTTGCTCACTGGCATCTCATGAGGGGAACAGCTACTGAAATTTTCACCGCACTCGCAGTGATCTTTAAGTCCTGCCTTTAGTGGGCGTGTGCTGTTTTGTCTTCTGGTCTCAGTAGTTCTTTCACTGCTGTTATCCCCCAAACAGTCTCAATTCCCAAATGGGTCGCTGTACACAGGTAAGGCTGGGGCCCCGCATTAGTTTCACCTCACCAAACGGTTCACGCAGTTCCTTTACGCCCACAGTCATCGGCGATAGGAGCTGCCGAATCCGCAGCGGGGCACCTCGCGACCTCGCAGGCCGTTCAATATCCAAATGCACATGAAGAGGCTCACGCTTGAGGTGCCACACACAGCGCGTTTATTCACCTTCTATTTCGGGAGGAATGCAGGACACACACCATGACCTTAACAGCAGTAACATACGCCAAACGCGTTTCGGGCTTCCATAGCCCTTGCTCACTGGCATCTCATGAGGGGAACAGCTGCTGAAATTTTCACCGCACTCGCAGTGATCTTTAAGTCCTGCCTTAGTGGGCGTGTGCTGTTTTGTCTTCTGGTCTCAGTAGTTCTTTCACTGCTGTTATCCCCCAAACAGTCTCAATTCCCAAATGGGTCGCTGTACACAGGTAAGGCTGGGGCCCCGCATTAGTTTCACCTCACCAAAAGGTTCACGCTGTTCCTTTACGCCCACAGTCATCAGCGATAGGAGCTGCCGAATCCGCAGCGGGGCACCTCGCGACCGAGCAGGCCGCTCAATATCCAAATGCACATGAAGAGGCTCACGCTTGAGGTGCCACACACAGCGCGTTTATTCACCTTCTATTTCGGGAGGAATGCAGGACACACAGCATGACCTTAACAGCAGTAACATACGCCAAACGCGTTTCGGGCTTCCATAGCCCTTGCTCACTGGCATCTCATGAGGGGAACAGCTGCTGAAATTTTTACCGCACTCGCAGTGATCTTTAAGTCCTGCCTTTAGTGGGCGTGTGCTGTTTTGCCTTCTGGTCTCAGTAGTTCTTTCACTGCTGTTATCCCCCAAACAGTCTCAATTCCCAACTAACTAACTATAACGTGCCTGAAACCTATGGTTTTTTCAGTGAATATATATATATGTGTGTGTGTGTGTATTTGATGCTTTCATATGTAGTATACAATATTAACATCATTTTAATTTTAAAATCATATTTATAAAACAAATTCACATATTAGGGTGTGAGAAGATGCATGAAATTATCACATGGTTGATGTCATCAGTGATGTCATTTGAGATGTCATCAGTGATGTCATCAGTGATGTCACTGACCATGTCATGAGTGATGTAATATGTGACGTCATCAGCAGTGCATTGCGGGGCGCGAGTTATAGTTAGCTGAACTATCTATAACGGGGGAATTTCACTGGTTTTGTACGAGTGAAATGTCCAACTAACTATAACTGTCCCTAAAACCTATGGTTTTTTCAGTGAATTTCTAAGGTTTTTAAATGCTAATTTCTAACTATAACGTGCCTGAAACCTATGGTTTTTTCAGTGAATTTCAAAGGTTTTTTAAATGCTAATTTCTAACTATAACTTGTCTGAAACCTATGGTTTTTTCAGTGAATTTCAAAGGTTTTTTAAATGCTAATTTCTAACTATAACGTGTCTGAAACCTATGGTTTTTTCAGTGAATTTCAAAGGTTTTTTAAATGCTAATTTCTAACTATAACGTGCCTGAAACCTATGGTTTTTTAAGTGAATTTCAAAGGTTTTTTAAACGCTAGTTTCTAACTATGCCTATAGAGGTAGGACATGTGAAGAAAGAAGAAAAAACGCACAGAAAGAAGCAAAAGAAATGCAGAAAGAAGCAACAGAAGTCCACAAAGACAAAGAAAAGAGCAGGAAGAAGCAAGACATGTGCAGAAAGAACCAATTGAGGAGCAGAAAGAGGCCTTGTTGCAAAATCATCCTGTGCCCACAACTTTTTCAGACGGGTACTGGTGGTAACTGACTTGGACTAACCAGGCCTCAAGCCAGTGCTATGCTAAAAGACACTTAGAATACAGTGAAAACACCTACATACACTAGGGAACACTATGCGTTGGGGTACCCCTGTGATTAGCATGACCTCCTCTGTAAGGCCCTAGTACATAATAGGGCAGGGGGATTAAAACTTCCTCTTAAAACGCGCCCCGGGGTGCATTTGCACAGTGGTGAAGGGAGGGGGGGGCCTGAGGTGACATGTGTGCAAACAAGCCCTGTGGCCGTTTTAAGTTGGGAGATTAAGTCCCCTTGAATCCTGAGGGTCCCTGGGGTCCAACTAGCCCACTAGGTACCTCCAGTAAGCGCCACAGAGCTGCGTTGCACAGAGGTGTAAAAAGGGGCGTGGCCTGGACCACCTCTCTGCAACGCAGCCCTGTGGCGCACACTAGAGGTACCCGGTGGGCTAGTTGGCTCCCAGGGTCCCTCAGGATTCAAGGGGAATTAATTCCCCAACTTAAAACACGCCACAGGGCGTGTTTGCACACATGTCACCTGAGGCCCCGCCCCCTCCCTTCACCACTGTGCAAACGCGCCCTGTGGCGCGTTTTAAGTTGGGGTATTAGGTCATCTTGAATCCTGAGGGTCCCTGGGGCCCAACTAGCCCACCAGGTACTTCCAGTAAGCGCCACAGGCCTGCGTTGCAGAGAGGTGTAAAAAGGGGCATGGCCTGGACCACCTCTCTGCAACGCAGGCCTCTGGCGCTTACTGGAGGTACCTGGTGGGCTAGTTGGCCCCCAGGGCCCCTCAGGATTGAAGGGGAATTAATTCCCCAACTTAAAACGCGCCACAGGGCGTGTTTGCACACATGTCACTTCAGGCCCCGCCCCTTCCTTCACCACTGTGCAAACGCACCCCGTGGCGCGTTTTAAGTTGGGGGATTAAGTCCCCTTGAATCTTCAGGGTCTCTGGGGTCCAACTAGCCCACCAGGTACCTCCAGTAAGCGCCACAGAGCTCCATTGCAGAGAGGTGTAAAAAGGGGCGTGGCCTGGGCACCTCTCTGCAACGCAGCTCTGTGGTGCTTACTGGAGGTACCAGGTGGATTAGTTGGCCCCCAGGGACCCTCAGGATTGAAGAGGAATTAATTCCCCAACTTAAAACGCGCCACAGGGCGTGTTTGCACACATGTCACCTCAAGCCCCGCCCCCTCCCTTCACCACTGTGCAAACGCGTCCCGTGGCGCGTTTTATGTTGGGGGATTAAGTCCCCTTGAATCCTGAGGGTCCCTGGGGTCCAACTAGCCCACCAGGTACCTCCAGTAAGCGCCACAGAGCTGCGTTGCAGAGAGGTGTAAAAAGGGGCGTGGCCTCAGACCACCTCTCTGCAACGCAGCCCTGTGGCGCTAACTGGAGGTACCTGGTGGGCTAGTTAGCCCCCAGGGACCCTCCTGATTGTAGGGGAATTAATTCCTCAGCTTAAAACGCGCCACAGGGTGCGTTTGCATAGTGTTGATGGGAGGGGGCGGAGCCTCCGGAGCCATGCTGGCTTTTTAAAAAATTTTCTTTTATAGAAGGGGGGCTGTGTGGCCCCCCTTCCTTTCCTGGTTTTTTGGGCCCTGGGGACCCTATCCCCCAGGGCCTGACCCCTAATTTAGTTTTGTTTTATTTTTAATTCGGGAAGGGGGCCGCGTGGGCCCCCCTCCCGAGGCCATTTTCGGCCCCGGGGACCCCATCCCCCGGGGCATGGCCACTTTATATATTTTTTTAATAATATTTACAAAGGAGGGGGGCTGCGTGGCCCCCCTCCTGAGGCTTCTTTTAGCCCCGGGGACCCCATCCCCGCGGCTCTGCCTCGTTTTTTGGGGGGTTTTTTGGGGGAGGGGGGCCACGTGGCCCCCCTCCCGGGCCACTTCTAGCCCCGGGGACCCCATCCCCCGGGGCCTGGCCTCTCGTTGGGGACCGTGGGGGGAGCCCCAATGCCCCCATGGTCCCGCCGGTTCCCCGCATCCTGCGGGAGCCGGCATTGCTTTTCCACATGGGGAGCTGCTGACATGCAGCTCCCCATGTGGAAAAGCAATTCTGCTTTGCTTCATTGAAGCGAGAGCAGGTTTCCCTGCTCTCGCTTCAATGAAGCAAAGCAGTTTGCAGTGACAGGGCAGGAGCCGCGAGGCTCCCGCCCTGTCATTGCAAACATCAGTGTCCCGGGGACTCCACGGCCCCCCTCCCACCATTGGCAAAGCCCCGGGGAGGTGGTGGTCCCCGGGGCTTGGGGGTCCGTCACGAACCCCCAAATTTGAATAATTAGAGCCCCGGGGAGGTGGCGGTCCCCGGGGCGTGTGGGGAGGCTTGAGCCCCCCCACACAGGTATTATTAAAAAAATAAGAGCCCCGGGGGGTGGCGGTCCCCGGGGCAGCGGGGGGCCGTGTGCCCCCCTCAAATTTATTAATGAAAGCCCCGGGGGGTGGTGGTCTCCAGGGCTTGGGGGGGCTTGGAGGCCCCCCACACATAAAAAAACAAAGCCCCGGGGGTGGCGGTCCCCGGGGCTGCGGGGGGGCCGTGTGCCCCCGCAAATATTTGTGCCAAGCCCCGGGGGTGGCGGTCCCTGGGGCAGTGTGGGGGGATTGGGGCCCCCCCACATATTTTTTTACATGCCCCCGGGACTTGGCCTATCCGGGGGCTAATTAATAATGAAGCGCATCTCGGCGATTTTATTTAAAAAAAATGCTTTTTTGGGCCCTGGGATTGATGAGAGGTGGTCTGAGGCCACGCCCCTTTTTACACCACTCTGCAAACGCGCCTCTTGGCGCACTGGTGTTGGGGTGATGAGGTCCCCTTGTGTCCTGAGGACCTCAGGACTGAAGTGGACTTCATCCCTTCGAGCAGCAGTGTGCTAGGCGGCGCGTTTGCAGAGTGGTGTAAAAAGGGGGCATGGCCTCGGACCACTCTCAGCAATCCAGCTGTGTGGGGCTTACTGGAGGTAACAGGAGACTAGTTGGCCCCCAGGGACCCTCAGGAGGCAAGGGGACTTCACCCCCCAACCAAGATCATGCCAGGAGGCGCATTTGCAGAGTGGTGGACAAAGGGGGCGTGGCCTGTGTCCACCTCTCAGCAATCCCACTGTGTGGGGGTTACTGGAGGCTAGTTGGCCCCTAAGGACCCCCAGCAGCGATGTGGACTTTAATCCCCATGCAAGAGCGCGCCAGGGAGCGCGTTTGCAGAGTGGTGGGGAAAGGGGGCGTGGCCTGCTATGAGAACTTAGCAATGCTACTGTGTGGGACTTACTGGAGGTAATAGGAGCGGTAGTTGGCCCCCAAGGTTGTCCTTGGGGGCCAACTACCTCTCCTGTTACCTCCACTAAGTCCCAAACAGTGGGATTGCTAAGAGGTCTTCGGAGGCCACGCCCCCCCTTTCTCCACCACTCTGCAAACGCGCCCCCTGGCACAGTACTGGTTGGGGGATGAAGTCCACTTTATTCCTGAGGGACTTTGGGGGCCAAGAAGACCTCCTGGTACCTCCTGTAAGTCCTACGTAGCGGAATTCTTGAGCGCTGGTTGGAGGCCCAGCCCCCTTTCTCCACCACTCTGCAAACGTGACTACCAGTTAAAGAAGCATTTGTAATGTAATAGGTCTTGCATTTACAAGAGTTAGAGCTATTGGCATTGTAAATCTAAAAGTTTTTTACTAATGTTTTTTGGAGTGAAGTGGATGTACTTTGTGTGTAGTGGAATTATGTGGTATGTTGTGCAGTGAAATTATGTGGATAGAAAGTATGTGATATTTAGTGTATAGGAATTATGTAGAGTGGGATTATGTGTTATGGAGAGTAATTATGTGGTATAGTAGTCTGTGTTGTGGAGTGGTAACCTCAGGTTCAGTGTTCCTCGTTTCCATAGAAGCTAAATTATGAACTCTATGAGACAAAAAAAAGAAGGAATTACTGAGGAGCACTTCTGGACCTAGTGAGAGGTATGAGCAGGGCCATTGGAATTATGTGACTGTTTGGCTGCACCGACTTTTGCACAATTATAAATTTTCTGCATTAGCCACATAATCCATCATCTGCTGCCTAATCTGCAGATTTGAACAAAAAAAAGCCTTGTTTCTAGCTCAAACGGCTCAAATGTTACCAAAAATGCAGCGAAGTGTTACAGCGTGGTGGAAGGGCCTTTGCAAACCTAGAATGGTCACCTGTTACTTATTGCTAATTGTGGGTGTTAAATTGGTACTAATGGTGTGCAAACCACTCTTGCTTCTTTCTGCACCTCTCTTGCCACTTTCTGCATTTCTGTTGCTTCTTTCTGCAACTTTCTTTTTTTTCTGCACTTCTTTTGCCTCTTTCTGCTCATCTCTTCCACTTTCTGCACCTCTCTTGCCTCTTTCTGCACCTCTGTTACCTCTTTCTCCACCTCACTTGCTTCTTCCTATACCCCTCTTGCCTCTTTCTGCAACCCTTTTCCCTCTTTCTGCACCCCTTTTGTGTGTTTCTGCAACTCTCTTGCCGCTTTCTGCAGTTCTCTTGCCTCCTTCTGCACCTCACTTGCCTCTTTTGGCACCTGTTGGTTCTTTTGCATTGCTCTTGCTTCTTTCTGCACCTCTCTTGCAAATTTCTGCACCCCTCTTGCCTCTTTCTGCACCCCTCTTACCTGTTTCTGCACCTCTCTTGCCTCTGTCTGTACCCCTGTTCCCTCTTTCTGGACCTCTTTTGCCTGTTTCTGCAACTCTCTTGCCTCTTTCTGCCATTCTCTTGCCTCCCTCTGCACCTCTGTTGCTTCTTTCTGCACTTCTCTTGCCTCTTTCTGCACCCCTGTTGCTTCATTCTGCACTTTCCATGCTTCTTTCTGCACCTGTCTTGCTTCTTTCTGTATCCCTGTTGTCTCTTTCTGCACTCGTCTTCGCTCTTTCTGTACCTCTCTTGCCTCTTTCTGTATCTCACTTGCCTCTTTCTGCACTTCTCTTGCCTCCCGCACCTCTCTTGCTTTGTTTTTACACTTCTCTTCCTCTTTCTGCACCTCTCTTGCCTCTTTCTGCACTTCTGTTGCTTCTTTCTGCACTTCTGTTGCTTCTTTCTGCACCCCTCTTGCCTCTTTCTGTACCCTTCTTCCCTCTTTTTACACCTCTCTTCCCTCTTTCTGCACCTCTCTTGCCTGTTTCTGCAACTCTCTTGCCCCTTTCTACAGTTCTCTTGTCTCTTTCGGCTCCTCTGTTGTTTCTTTCTGCACTTCTCTTGCCTCTTTCTTCACCCCTCTTGCCTCTTTCTGCACCTCTCTTGGTTGTTTCTGTACGGCTCTTGTTTCTTTCTGCACCTGTCTTGCAAATTTCTGCACCCCTGTTGCCTCTTTCTGCACCCCTCTTCCCTCTTTCTGCACCTCTCTTGCCTCTGTCTGCACCCCTCTTGTGTCTTTCTGCACCTCTGTTCCTTCTTCTGCTCTTCTCTTGTCTCTTTCTACACATCTCTTGCCTCTTTCTGCAAACACAGGGCTACTTTTAAACTGACCTCGGACTCAGCGGTGCACACATGCATGTGCAGAAAAGGGCTGCTGGCCTCTAAACTGCCATGCCCTAATATATGTTAGGGACTTAGAGGTAGTTTTAATCCCCCTGCCCTATTATGTACTAGGGCCTTACAGGGGAGGTCATGCCAATCACAGGGGTACCCCAACCCATAGTGTACTCTAGTGTATGTAGGTGTTTTCACTGTATTCTAAGTGTCTTTCAGCAAAGCACTGGCTCTGGGCCAGGTTAGGCAGAGCCCAGGGTCAGTCAGAGTCAGTTACCACCAGTACCAGTCAGCAAACATTTGTGGGGGGCCCAGGGCACAGGATGACTTTGCACCAAGGCCTCTTTCTGCATCTCTGTTGGTTCTTTCTGTATATCTCTTGCTTCTTCTGCACCTTTCTTCCTCTTTCTTGCCTCTTTCTGCATTTCTGTTGCTTCTTTCTGCGCCTTTCTCCCTCTTTCTGCACATGTCCTACCTCTGTAGGCATAGTTAGAAATTAGCATTTAAAAAACCTTAGAAATTCACTAAAAAAAACCCAGGTTTCAGGGACGTTATAGTTAGAAATTTTCATTTACAAAACCTTAGAAATTCACTGAAAAAACCATAGGTTTCAGGGACGTTATAGTTAGAAATTAGCAATTACAAAACCTGAGAAATTCACTGAAAAAACAACAAGTTTCAAGGACATTATAGTTAGAAATTTTCATTTAAAAAACCTTAGAAATTCACGTTATAGTTAGTTGGACATTTTACTCGTAGAAAACCAGGGAAATTCGGCCGTTATAGTTAGTTGAGCTAAATATAACTCGCGCCCCCGCAATGCACTGCTATTGACATCACATTTTACATCACTCATGACATGGTCAGTGACATCACTGATGACATCTCAAATGACATCACTGATGACATCATCCACGTGATAATATGATTCACCTCCTCACACCCTAATATAACCTTTGATACACCCACTCTAAAATACAGACTACCATTTTCAAAACCATAGACACACCAATACCAGTTACTACATACCCACTCACTGATTCCTAGATCTATACACACATCCACTCATTCAGTCACTCATACATGCAGTCACTCATCAATACAGCACTATCATATACACTCATACACCTATACAGACATCACACACCGCCACTCATCCATAGTGTTACTCACACACCTAGTCAGTCATGCAAAGAATCAATAACACTCCCATTTACTCACCTATACAGTTATACACACACCACCTCACTTATTCATACAGTTACTAACACATACTTACTCTCTTATACAATCACTGATACAAGCACACACTCATCCATACAGCCACTCTCACAATCACTCACTCTCACATATTGTCATTTATATACTCCAACACTCACATATACTGCCTTTCACATATGTAGTTACTCACACATGTACCACTGAGACATCCATTCACTCACCAACACACCCATACACACACTCACCCACCCATACAGCCCTTCACAGATACACTTTTGAACCCATACAACCAATGAATCACCCACTCACACATCTATGCACGGAGTCACACACCCCCAACCCACTCCCACAGACACTCAGGCACCCATACAGATACTCAGACAACCAATCAATAACCCATATAGATACTCATGTAGCTACTCACCAACCCATGCAGCCGCTTACACACCAACTGAGAGACTGATACAGACATTCACACAGTTTAATCACTAACCCATGCATTCAGTAAGACACGTTTAATCACTCACTTATACAGTCAGGCACGCACCTACTAAATCATCCATTCAGATACTCATACACCCACTTATTCTTCAATATACCTTGGCATATATATATATATATAAAACATATTTAAACTTTACAGAAACACACAGCCACTGGATGATGTCATCAGTGATGTCATCAGTGATGTCATTTGAGATGTCATCAGTGATGTCATCAGTGATGTCACTGACCATATCATGAGTGATGTAATATGTTACATCAGCAGTGCATTGCGGGGGCATGAGTTATAGTTAGCTCAACTAACTATAAAGGCCGAATTTCTCTGGTTTTGTACGAGTAAAATGTCCAACTAACTATAACGTCCCTGAAACCTGTGTTTTTTTCAGTGAATTTCTAAGGTTTTTTAAATGCTAATTTCTAACTATAATGTCCCTGAAACCTATGGTTTTTTCAGTGAATTTCTAAGATTTTTTAAATTAAAATTTGTAACTGTAACGTCCCTGAAACCTGTGGTTTTTTTCAGTGAATATATACATATATATATATATATTCCAACCGTTTCCAATAACGTACGCTCTCAGGACAGAAAAGCAGATCTCCAATATATTCATTGAGAAACTTAATACCAACAGTTATAACATCATCTTCACTGGTAATATCAATGCAACTAAAGCTGAATATTTGGATGTCTGCTTAGAGATCAAACAAGGGGTGATTTGCACTTCTCTTTTTCGGAAGGCCACAGCGGGCAACAGTGTCCTCCATGCCCTCAGCAGTCACCCAGAGACACACAAATGGAGTATTCCCTATGGGGAGCTGCTGAGGGCTAAAAGGAACTGCAACAACGCTGAGACCTATACCAAGGAGAGTAAAATTGTCATCAGTAGGTTCAAAGCCAGAGGATATCCCAATTGGGTTTTGAATAAAGCAAGGGACAGAGCAGAAGGGGTTGACAGAACTCTTACCTTGATTGACAAACCTGAGGTACGCAATGAGGACGAGAGGGATAACACTCGTATGATCCTGACATATAGTTCTGACTCCCACAAGGTCAAACGCATACTTGCTAGAAATTGGGATATTCTGAAAACTGATTGTGTTATAGGTGATACTATAACTGAAAGACCCAATGTAACATACCGGCGGGACAGAAATGTTCGAGACCTGGTAGTCAAAAGTGACATTACCATTTACCCTGCTATGGCCAGCCATGGCCTTATAGGGTTTTTCCCTTGTGGCCATTGTAAGGCGTGTAGACACAGTAGGTTTAGGAGAATCTTAGACTACAGGGGTGTCACTAAGAAGATTACTCAATTTTTGACATGCAGCTCGAATTTTGTCATCTATGCCATTGAATGTACCTGTAAATTATGGTACATAGGCAGTACAACTTGCACAGCTAAGAAAAGGGTATTGGAACACCTTAGGGCCATTTCCAACAATGACCCCAAATACCCCGTGGCACGCCACTTCTACGATAAACATTTCTCTAATGTAGCTGATCTCAGCTTCCTGATTCTTGAACAAATTCCTAACAATCCTAGAGGTGGTGATAGAATGCTTATACTTAGACAAAGGGAATCAAGATATATTATTGATTTTCAGACTAAGAGCCCAGGAGGATTGAACATGGATGAGGAACTTGCAATACACTTAAAGGTGGAGTCCTAGTTGGCCCTCCTTGTATCACTATTTGTACACAGTATTGCTTGTTGTTGTTGTTCTTCATTTCAATGTGTCCCCAGACAGTCTAGCATGTTTCCCTAATCTGCTTCTTCCGTGGTTCGGGTGTGCATCAGGAACTGTTTTTAATGTTTTTCAATAATGTATGGAATGATGTGGGATCAAACTTTGTCTTATGGTTTTAATATTTTTCTTCTCTTGTTTCTTTTGCAGGAGGAAAGGAAGGGGCCCATCTATTTGTATTCACGTGCACGGGCAGCCTACCCTTTTCCCTCTTACATCCATCACATCTTTAGTATAGATTCTTCACTCACGGGTAACTGGTATGTGTTGGAGTTACAATGTTTTTCTATCCATGGTGTTGGTCATTACAATTTTTATGTGGACACTAGTCCTTCAAATGCAGTCTATCCACATGGGTATAGAATGTAACTACTTTGGACTCCTGGTAGAGTGAGACAATGCATATTTTAATTGTCCAGTCTGGCGGGAATTAGTAGCACTGGTGTTTGCATAATTTGAACATCAGTAGCATTTGAGTCTCTTTGCATCTGGTACTTGGCACTTGTCAATTACAGAGACTCTTTTCCTGTGGACGGGAGGATATTGCGATATTGATTTTTTCTGTTTTTTTATTAATGATTGATAGGATCATTATTAGATCGTAAATGTCGAATCTAATTGGACATTTGTTTTTGCATGTTTTTCTCTGGGATAGTTAACAGTGAGACCATGTAGTTTACATGTATGCACCTTATATGTCTGTATTTCCAGCTTCAGACTGATACTGGACAACTGTACTGCAAAACAATGAGCTTTGTATTTACCAGTACATCATGGCGGCCAAGGTTGTGTCATTTGGCGCAGTCCTTTGTTTATTTTGTTAATTTTTCTTTCTAACTATTCAGTTAGTCCCTTGTTTATGTCGTTAACTCCTTGAAAACTTTATCAGTTACCCATGTTCGTTGTGCACATTACACGTGAGCAAGGCTGTGTTTACAGTCGAAACGCGTTGTGTAAATAAACCCTTGGATTATATATTGGAGATCTGCTTTTCTGTCCTGAGAGCGTACGTTATTGGAAACGGTTGGAACATTATTTGCCGGTACGCTCTGCCGGCGTGTACGCCACTCTTCACGGGTCCCTTGCGCTCCGGAAAGAGCAACTTTGTGTTTTATATATATATATATATATATATATATATATATATATATATATATATATATATATATATATATATATATATATATATATATATATATATATATACTACTGGCGGTCGCCAGTAGATAGTTATAGTTAAAACCTATTATCCATAGGAAATCCGTGACATTCTATTTGAAATAACGTTGGCGCCGGTTGACGAATCTTCGCAAAAGTTTCCAACTTGTTGGGGCGCTCCGGTCCGCTCCTATCCTGAAAGTCTCGGGGTGATACGTCAAGCGGGGGCCGAGAAAAAGGGGGGTCCCAAAACGCGTTTTCCCCATTCATTTTTCCATAGGAACCTTTAGTCGCAGCTACAGCCCGAACTGCTGAACGGAATTACACCAAATTTGGCAAAGAGGTAGCCCTTGGTTCAGTGTCGTGCCTTTTGCTTAAATGGTGTAAATCCGTTCAGTAGTTCCTGAGAAAATCAAAAGTAAAGTCACATATATATCTGGGCGGAGCCTAACCACACATGTCATCGTGAGATCTGATTGGCTGTCAGCACTTCATCCTGGAATTGCTGGCAGCCATCTTGGGACCAATATAAATGATAGTACCTCATTGAAATGCATTGTAGTGAATAGAAGATTTTGAGGGTCACCAAAAGGAGAACTATAAAGGGTGATAACAGGCTTTAGTTACATTAGAATTTATTTGTTGATGGTACCATACTAATTTTAGGAATTGTGGTGTATTCTAAGGTGATTTTACCATGTGAAAAACCTTCTGCTGGGATATCATGAATCATGTTTGAGAGAACACTATTTTCTCATGCTTGTCCCATGGAGGTTTGAAAGGTGCTCAAGAAGCTAAAATGAGAGCATATTTTCTGTAAATTCACATTATCTTTCTCACTCATGTGAGAATGAAGTCTGACATTCTCAGTAAAACATGTACATCCAACAAGGGCAGAGACTGTCAGTTGATTCCTTTGTGTTCTACTGCAGCTTCCCAGAGTGTTCTAAAGAACAACTAGAGTGCTAACAGCCTTACTTATGACAAAAGTATGGCACACCTGAAGCCATCTTGATTGGAATAAACTGGTAACACTTAAACAATTTAATTTAAAAAGGAACAAAATGATGGGGTTCATTTTGTCATAGAAATTATGGTTAGTGCTGTAGAAAGAAAAATTAGGACATGTTTCAAGTGTGATCTCAAATATCTTCCTGTTATATTTCAACAGGAGCAGCCTGCCAGTTGATGCCTTTGTGTTCTACTGCAGCTTCCCAGAGTGTTCTAAAGAACAACTAGAGCGCTAACAGCCTTACTTATGACAAAAGTATGGCACACCTGAAGCCATCTTGATTGGAATAAACTGGTAACACTTAAAACATTTAATTTAAAAAGGAACAAAATGATGGGGTTCATTATGTCATAGAAATTATGGTTAGTGCTGTAGAAAGAAAAATTAGGACATATTTCAAGTGTGATCTCAAATATCTTCCTGTTATATTTCAACAGGAGCAGCCTGCCAGTTGATGCCTTTGTGTTCTACTGCAGCTTCCCAGAGTGTTCTAAAGAACAACTAGAGCGCTAACAGCCTTACTTATGACAAAAGTATGGCACACCTGAAGCCATCTTGATTGGAATAAACCAGTAACACTTAAAACATTTAATTTAAAAAGGAACAAAATGAGGGGTTCTTTTTGAAATAGAAATTATGGTTAGTGCTGCAGAAAGAAAAATTAGGGCATGTTTTAAGTGAGATCTCAAATCCTCTTCTATTTCATTAGAAAATTCTGACATGCAGACTGAAACAATCACTTTCAATACCAGCAGCAGACTACCAGTTAACTCCCTGGTGAGCAGTAGCTTTACTCCAGTGATCTAATGAGCAACTAGAGTGCTAACATTCTGAATTTATGGCAGATGTGAGACATCTGAATGCCTTCTTGATGGAATCAAAGTAAAAAACTGAAAGCATTTCCTACTGAGGAGACTGCAGTAAATGAAGAAATTAGGAAACTTCATAACAAAGAAGTCTTCCAAGATGGCCACCAGTGAAAAAAGAGCCCAAATGTAGCACAAATATTACCCAGATGTAGCCCACATATAGCCCAATTAGTTTTTTGCAGTTTTATGTAGTGCAGACTGGTCAGGTATTGGAGCATTGCATCTTAAAACATGACCCCCTACACTACAAAAACACCACTGCACTACCTTAAACCCTAAAACACTACCCCCAGCACGACCCCCTACACTACCCAAACACCACTGCACTAACCTAAATCCTAAAACACTACCACCAGCACGACCCCCTACACTACCCAAACACCACTGCACTACCCTAAAACATGACCCCCTACACTACACAAACACCACTGCACTACCCTAAACCCTAAAACACTACCCCCAGCACGACCTCCTACACTACACAAGCACCACTGCACTACCCTAAACCCTAAAACACTACCCCCAGCATGACCCCCTACACTACACAAACACCACTGCACTACCCTAAACCCTAAAACACTACCCCCAGCACAACCCCCTACACTACCCAAACACCACTGCACTAACCTAAATCCTAAAACACTACACCCAGCACGACCCCCTACACTACCCAAACACCACTGCACTACCCTAAAACATGACCCCCTACACTACACAAACACCACTGCACTACCCTAAACCCTAAAACACTACCCCCAGCACGACCCCCTACACTACACAAGCACCACTGGACTACCCTAAACCCTAAAACACTACCCCCAGCATGACCCCCTACACTGCCCGAACACCCCTGCACTGCCCTAAACCCTGAAACACCAGCCCCTGCATGACCCCCTACACTGCCCGAACACTACTGCACTGCCCTAAACCCTGAAACACCACCCCTAGCACGACCCCCTACACTGCCCGAACACCACTGCACTGCCCTAAACCCTGAAACACCACCCCCTTCACGACCCCCTACACTGCCCGAACACCACTGCACTGCCCTAAACCCTGAAACACCACCCCCAGCATGACCCCCTACACTGCCCGAACACCACTGCACTACCCTAAACCCTGAAACATCACCCCCAGCACGACCCCCTACACTGCCCGAGCACCACTGCACTGCCCTAAACCCTGAAACACCAGCCCCAGCATGACCCCCTACACTGCCCGAACACCACTGCACTGCCCTAAACCCTGAAACACCAGCCCCAGCACGACCGCCTACACTGCCCGAACACCACTGCACTGCCCTAAACCCTGAAACACCAGCCCCAGCACGACCCCCTACACTGCCCGAACACCACTGCACTGCCCTAAACCATGAAACACCAGCCTCAGCACGACCCCTACACTGCCTGAACACCACTGCACTGCCCTGAACCCTGAAACACCAGCCCCAGCACAACACCCTACACTGCCCGAACACCACTGCACTGCCCTAAACCCTGAAACACCACCCCGTGCATGACCCCCTACACTGCCTGAACACCACTGCACTGACCTAAACCCTGAAACACCACACCCAGCGCGACCCCTACACTGCCCGAACACCACTGCACTAAACCCTGAAACACCACCCTCTGCACAACCCCCTACACTGCTCGAACACTACTGCACTGCCCTAAACCCAGAAACACCATCCCCAGCACGACCCCCTATACTGCACGAACACCACTGCACTGCCCTAAACCCTAAAACACTGCCCCCAGCAAGACCCCCTACACTACCCGAACACCACTGCACTGCCCTAAACCCTGAAACATCACCCCCAGCAAGGCCCCCTACACTGCCCGAACACCACTGCCCTAAACCCTGAAACACCACCCCCAGCAAGACCCCCTACACTGCCCGAACACCACTGCACTGCCCTAAACCCTGAAACACCAGCCCCAGCACGACCCCCTACACTGCCCGAACACCACTGCAGTGCCCTAAACCCTGAAACACCACCCCCTGCACGACCCCCTACACTGCCCGAACACCACTGTACTGCCCTAAACCCTGAAACCCCACCCCCAGCATGACCCCCTACACTGCCAGAACACCACTGCACTGCCCTAAACCCTGAAACACCACCCCCTGCATGACCCCCTACACTGCCCGAACACTACTGCACTGCCCTAAACCCTGAAACACCACCCCCAGCACGACCCCCTACACTGCACGAACACCACTGCACCGCCCTAAACCCTGACACACTACCCCCAGCAAGACCCCCTACACTGCCCGAACACCACTGCACTGCCCTAAACCCTGAAACATCACCCCCAGCAAGACCCCCTACACTGCCCGAACACCACTGCCCTAAACCCTGAAACACCACCCCCAGCAAGACCCCCTACACTGCCCGAACACCACTGCACTGCCCTAAACCCTGAAACACCACCCCCAGCAAGACCCCCTACACTGCCCGAACACCACTGCACTGCCCTAAACCCTGAAACACCACCCCCAGCACGACCCCCTACACTGCCCGAACACCACTGCTCTGCCCAAAACCCTGAAACACCAGCCCCAGCACGACCCCCTACACTGCCCGAACACCACTGCACTGCCCTAAACCCTGAAACACCAGCCCCAGCACGACCCCCTACACTGCCCGAACACCACTGCACTGCCCTAAACCCTGAAACACCACCCTCAGCATGACCCCCTACACTGCCCGAACACCACTGCACTGCCCTAAACCCTGAAACACCAGCCCCAGCACGACCCCGTACACTGCCCGCACACCACTGCACTGCCCTAAACCCTGAAACACCAGCCCCAGCACAACCCCGTACACTGCCCGAACACCAATGCACTGCCCTAAACCCTGAAACACCAGCCCCAGCACGACCGCCTACACTGCCCGAAAACTACTGCACTGCCCTAAACCCTGAAACACCACCCACAGCAAGACTACCTACACTGGCCGAACACCACTGCACTGCCCTAAACCCTGAAACACCACCCCCTGCACGACCCCCTACACTGCCCAAACACTACTGCACTGCCCTAAACCCTGAAAGACCACCCCTCAGCACGACACCCTACACTGCCCGAATACCACTGCACTGCCCTAAACCCTGAAACACCACCCCAGCACGACCCCCTACACTGCCCGAACACCACTGCACTAAACCCTGAAACACCAACCCCTGCACGACCCCCTACACTGCCGGAACACCACTGCACTGCCCTAAACCCTGAAACATCACCCCCAGCACAACCCCCTACACTGCCTGAGCACCATTGCTCTGCCCTAAACCCTGAAACACTAGCCCCAGCACGACCCCTACACTGCCCGAACACCACTGCACTGCCCAAAACCCTGAAACACCACCCCCAGCATGACCCCCTACACTGCCCGAACACCACTGCACTGCCCTAAACCCTGAAACACCAGCCCCAGCAAGACCACCTACACTGCCCGAACACTACTGCATTGCCCTAGACTCTGAAACACCAGCCCCAGCAAGACCCCCTACACTGCCAGAACACCACTGCACTGCCCTAAACCCTGAAACACCAGCCGCAGCACGACCCCTACACTGCCCGAACACCACTGCACTGCCCTAAACCCTGAAACACCAGCCCCAGCATGACCCCCTACACTGCCCGAACACCACTGCACTGCCCTAAACCCTGAAACACCAGCCCCAGCACGACCCCCTACACTGCCCGAACACCACTGCACTGACCTAAACCCTGAAACACCACACCCAGCGCGACCCCTACACTGCCCGAACACCACTGCACTAAACCCTGAAACACCACCCTCTGCACAACCCCCGAAACTGCTCGAACACTACTGCACTGCCCTAAACCCAGAAACACCATCCCCAGCACGACCCCCTATACTGCACGAACACCACTGCACTGCCCTAAACCCTAAAACACTACCCCCAGCAAGACCCCCTACACTGCCCGAACACCACTGCACTGCCCTAAACCCTGAAACATCACCCCCAGCAAGGCCCCCTACACTGCCCGAACACCACTGCCCTAAACCCTGAAACACCACCCCCAGCAAGACCCCCTACACTGCCCGAACACCACTGCACTGCCCTAAACCCTGAAACACCAGCCCCAGCACGACCCCCTACACTGCCCGAACACCACTGCAGTGTCCTAAACCCTGAAACACCACCCCCTGCACGACCCCCTACACTGCCCGAACACCACTGTACTGCCCTAAACCCTGAAACCCCACCCCCAGCATGACCCCCTACACTGCCAGAACACCACTGCACTGCCCTAAACCCTGAAACACCACCCCCTGCATGACCCCCTACACTGCCCGAACACTACTGCACTGCCCTAAACCCTGAAACACCACCCCCAGCACGACCCCTACACTGCACGAACACCACTGCACCGCCCTAAACCCTGACACACTACCCCCAGCAAGACCCCCTACACTGCCCGAACACCACTGCACTGCCCTAAACCCTGAAACATCACCCCCAGCAAGACCCCCTACACTGCCCGAACACCACTGCCCTAAACCCTGAAACACCACCCCCAGCAAGACCCCCTACACTGCCCGAACACCACTGCACTGCCCTAAACCCTGAAACACCACCCCCAGCAAGACCCCCTACACTGCCCGAACACCACTGCACTGCCCTAAACTCTGAAACACCACCCCCAGCACGACCCCCTTCACTGCCCGAACACCACTGCTCTGCCCAAAACC
This sequence comes from Calotriton arnoldi, assembly GCA_963921515.1. Taxonomy (NCBI): domain Eukaryota; kingdom Metazoa; phylum Chordata; class Amphibia; order Caudata; family Salamandridae; genus Calotriton; species Calotriton arnoldi. The sequence goes on from CAWUFW010010668.1 coordinate 433,822, forward strand.
CTGAAACACCAGCCCCAGCACGACCCCGTACACTGCCCGAACACCACTGCACTGCCCTAAACCCTGAAACACCAGCCCCAGCACGACCCCCTACACTGCCCGAACACCACTGCACTGCCCTAAACCCTGAAACACCACCCTCAGCATGACCCCCTACACTGCCCGAACACCACTGCACTGCCCTAAACCTTGAAACACCAGCCCCAGCACGACCCCGTACACTGCCCGCACACCACTGCACTGCCCTAAACCCTGAAACACCAGCCCCAGCACAACCCCGTACACTGCCCGAACACCAATGCACTGCCCTAAACCCTGAAACACCAGCCCCAGCACGACCGCCTACACTGCCCGAAAACTACTGCACTGCCCTAAACCCTGAAACACCACCCCCAGCAAGACTACCTACACTGGCCGAACACCACTGCAGTGCCCTAAACCCTGAAACACCACCCCCTGCACGACCCCCTACACTGCCCAAACACTACTGCACTGCCCTAAACCCTGAAAGACCACCCCTCAGCACGACACCCTACACTGCCCGAACACCACTGCACTGCCCTAAACCCTGAAACACCACCCCAGCACGACCCCCTACACTGCCCGAACACCACTGCACTAAACCCTGAAACACCAACCCCTGCACGACCCCCTACACTGCCGGAACACCACTGCACTGCCCTAAACCCTGAAACATCACCCCCAGCACAACCCCCTACACTGCCTGAGCACCAGTGCTCTGCCCTAAACCCTGAAACACTAGCCCCAGCACGACCCCCTACACTGCCCGAACACCACTGCACTGCCCTAAACCCTGAAACACCACCCCCAGCATGACCCCCTACACTGCCCGAACACCACTGCACTGCCCTAAACCCTGAAACACCAGCCCCAGCAAGACCACCTACACTGCCCGAACACCACTGCATTGCCCTAGACTCTGAAACACCAGCCCCAGCAAGACCCCCTACACTGCCAGAACACCACTGCACTGCCCTAAACCCTGAAACACCAGCCACAGCACGACCCCCTACACTGCCCAAACACCACTGCACTGCCCTAAACCCTGAAACACCAGCCCCAGCACGACCTCCTACACTGCCCGAACACCACTGCACTGCCCTAAACCCTGAAACACCAGCCCCAGCACGACCCCCTACACTGCCCGAACACCACTGCACTGACCTAAACCCTGAAACACCACACCCAGCGCGACCCCTACACTGCCCGAACACCACTGCACTAAACCCTGAAAACCACCCTCTGCACAACCCCCTAAACTGCTCGAACACTACTGCACTGCCCTAAACCCAGAAACACCATCCCCAGCACGACACCCTATACTGCCCGAACACCACTGCACTGCCCTAAACCCTAAAACACTACCCCCAGCAAGACCCCCTACACTGCCCGAACACCACTGCACTGCCCTAAACCCTGAAACATCACCCCCAGCAAGGCCCCCTACACTGCCCGAACACCACTGCCCTAAACCCTGAAACACCACCCCCAGCAAGACCCCCTACACTGCCCGAACACCACTGCACTGCCCTAAACCCTGAAACACCAGCCCCAGCACGACCCCCTACACTGCCCGAACACCACTGCAGTGCCCTAAACCCTGAAACACCACCCCTGCACGACCCCCTACACTGCCCGAACACCACTGTACTGCCGTAAACCCTGAAACCCCACCCCCAGCATGACCCCCTACACTGCCAGAACACCACTGCACTGCCCTAAACCCTGAAACACCACCCCCTGCATGACCCCCTACACTGCCCGAACACTACTGCACTGCCCTAAACCCTGAAACACCACCCCCAGCACGACCCCCTACACTGCACGAACACCACTGCACCGCCCTAAACCCTGACACACTACCCCCAGCAAGACCCCCTACACTGCCCGAACACCACTGCACTGCCCTAAACCCTGAAACATCACCCCCAGCAAGACCCCCTACACTGCCCGAACACCACTGCCCTAAACCCTGAAACACCACCCCCAGCAAGACCCCCTACACTGCCCGAACACCACTGCACTGCCCTAAACCCTGAAACACCACCCCAGCAAGACCCCCTACACTGCCCGAACACCACTGCACTGCCCTAAACCCTGAAACACCACCCCCAGCACGACCCCCTACACTGCCCGAACACCACTGCTCTGCCCAAAACCCTGAAACACCAGCCCCAGCACGACCCCCTACACTGCCCGAACACCACTGCACTGCCCTAAACCCTGAAACACCAGCCCCAGCACGACCCCCTACACTGCCCGAACACCACTGCACTGCCCTAAACCCTGAAACACCACCCTCAGCATGACCCCCTACACTGCCCGAACACCACTGCACTGCCCTAAACCCTGAAACACCAGCCCCAGCACGACCCCGTACACTGCCCGCACACCACTGCACTGCCCTAAACCCTGAAACACCAGCCCCAGCACAACCCCGTACACTGCCCGAACACCAATGCACTGCCCTAAACCCTGAAACACCAGCCCCAGCACGACCGCCTACACTGCCCGAAAACTACTGCACTGCCCTAAACCCTGAAACACCACCCCCAGCAAGACTACCTACACTGGCCGAACACCACTGCAGTGCCCTAAACCCTGAAACACCACCCCCTGCACGACCCCCTACACTGCCCAAACACTACTGCACTGCCCTAAACCCTGAAAGACCACCCCTCAGCACGACACCCTACACTGCCCGAACACCACTGCACTGCCCTAAACCCTGAAACACCACCCCAGCACGACCCCCTACACTGCCCGAACACCACTGCACTAAACCCTGAAACACCACCCCAGCACGACCCCCTACACTGCCCGAACACCACTGCACTAAACCCTGAAACACTAGCCCCAGCATGACCCCCTACACTGCCCGAACACCACTGCACTGCCCTAAACCCTGAAACACCACCCCCAGCATGACCCCCTACACTGCCCGAACACCACTGCACTGCCCTAAACCCTGAAACACCAGCCCCAGCAAGACCACCTACACTGCCCGAACACCACTGCATTGCCCTAGACTCTGAAACACCAGCCCCAGCAAGACCCCCTACACTGCCAGAACACCACTGCACTGCCCTAAACCCTGAAACACCAGCCGCAGCACGACCCCCTACACTGCCCGAACACCACTGCACTGCCCTAAACCCTGAAACACCACCCCCAGCATGACCCCCTTTACTGCTCGAACACCAGTGCACTGCCCCAAACCCTGAAACACCACCCCCAGCATGACCCCCTACACTGCCCGAACACCACTGCCCTAAACCCTGAAACACCACCCCTGCACAACCCCCTACACTGCCCGAACACCACTGCACTGCGCTAAACCCTGAAACACCACCCCCTGCACGACCCCCTACACTGCCCGAACACCACTGCACTGCCCTAAACCCTGAAACACCACCCCCAGCAAGACCCCCTACACTGCCCGAACACCACTGCACTGCCCTAAACCCTAGAACACTACCCCCCGCATGACCCCTACACTACCCGAACACCACTGCACTACCCTAAACCCTAAAATACTCCCCCCAGCACGACCCCCTATACTATCCGAACACGACTGCACTGCCCTAAACCCTAAAACACTCCCCCCAGCACGACCCCCTACACTACCCGAACACCACTGCACTGCCCTAAACCCTAAAACACTCCCCAGCACGACCCCCTACACTACCTAAACACCACTGCACTGCCCTAAACCCTAAAACACTACCCCCGCATGACCCCCTACACTACCCAAATACCAATGCACTACCCTAATCCCTAAAACACTACCCCCCGCACAACCCCCTACACTACCCAAAGACCACTGCACTACCCTAAACACTAAAACAATACCCCCTGCACGACACCCTAAACTACCCAAACACCACTGCACTACCCTAAACCCTAAAACAAGACCTCCTACACTACACAAACACCACTGCACTACCCTAAACCCTAAAAAACTACCCCCAGCATGAACCCCTACACTACCCAAACACCACTGCACTACCCTAAACCATAAAACACTACCCCCAGCAGTACCCCCTAAGCTACCCAAACTCCACTGCACTACCCTAAACCCTAAAACACTACCCCCAGCAGTACCCCCTACACTACCCAAACACCATTGCACTACCCTAAACCCTAAAACACAACCCCCAGCAGTATCCCCTACACTACCCAAACACCACTGCACTACCCTAAACCCTAAAACCCTAAAACACTAACCCCAGCACGACCCCCTACACTACCCAAACACCACTGTACTACCCTAAACCCTAAAACACTCCCCCAGCACGACTCCCTACACTACCCAAACACCACTGCACTACCCTAAACCCTAAATCTATCCCCAGCATGACCCCCTACACTACACAAACACCACTGCACTACCCTAAACCCTAAAACACTACCCCCACCACGACCCTCTTCACTACCTAAACACAACTGCACAATTTGTTACAGGCGTTGCAACGCAGGCCTGTGGTGCTTACTGGAAGTACCTGGTGGGCTGGTTGGGCCCCAGGGACTCTCAGGATTCAAGGTGACCTAATCCCCCAACTTAAAACGCGCCACGGGGCGCGTTTGCACAGTGGTGAAGGGAGGGGGCGGGGCCTCAGGTGACATGTGCGCAAACACGCCCTGTGGTGCGTTTTAAGTTGGGGAGTTAATTCCCTTTGAATCCTGGGGGCCAACTAGCCCACCAGGTACCTTCAGTAAGCACAACAGAGGTGCGTTGCAGAGAGGTGAAAAAAGGTGCGTGGCCTCGGAACGCCTCACTGCAACTCAGCTCTGTGGTCCTAACTGTAGGTACCTGGGGGGCTAGTTGGACCCCAGGGACCCTCAGGATTCAAGGGGACTTAATCCCGCAACTTAAAACGCGCCACGGGGCGCGTTTGCACACATGTCACCTCAGGCCCCCCCTCCCTTCACCACTGTGCAAACGTGCACTGGCTCTGGTTAGTCAGAGTCAGTTACCACCAGTACCCGTCTGAAAAAGTTGTGGGCACAGGATGATTTTGCAAGAAGGCCTCTTTCTGCTCCTCTGTTGGTTCTTTCTGCACATCTTTTGCTTCTTTCTGTGCGTTTTTTCTTCTTTCTTCACATGTCCTACCTCTGTTGGCATAGTTAGAAACTAGCATTTAAAAAACCTTTGAAATTCACTTAAAAAATCATAGTTTTCAGGCACGTTATAGTTAGAAATTAGCATTTAAAAAACCTTTGAAATTCACTGAAAAAACCATAGGTTTCAGGCACGTTATAGTTAGAAATTAGCATTTAAAAAACCTTTGAAATTCACTGAAAAAACCATAGGTTTCAGACACGTTATAGTTAGAAATTAGCATTTAAAAAACCTTTGAAATTCACTGAAAAAACCATAGGTTTTAGGGACAGTTATAGTTAGTTGGACATTGCACTCGTACAAAACCCGTGAAATTCCCCTGTTATAGTTAGTTCAGCTAACTATAACTCGCGCCCGCAATGCACTGCTGATGACGTCACATATTACATCACTCATGACATGGTCAGTGACATCACTGATGACATCACTGATGACATCTCAAATGACATCACTGATGACATCATCCATGTGATAATTTCATGCATCTTCTCACACCCTAATATAACTTTTGATACACCCACTCTAAATTACAGACTGCCATTCTCAAAACCATAGACACTCCAACACCAAAAACTACATACCCACTCACTGATTCTTAGGTCTACACACACATCCACTCACTCACCTGTACAGTCACTCATACTTACAGTCACTCAGTACAGGACTATCATATGCACTCATACACCTATATAAACACTCACACACCGCCACTCATCCATAGAGGTACTCACACACCTAGTCAGTCATGCAAAAAATTAATCACACACCCATTTACTCACCTATACAGTTATACACACACCAGCTCACTTACTCATACAAATGCTAGCACATTCTTACGCTCTTATACAATAACTGATACAAGCACACATGCATCCATACAGCCACTCTCACAATAACACACTCTCACTTATAGCCATGTAAATACTCTAACACACATATATACTGCCTTTTACATATGTAGTTACTCGCACATGTACCACTGAGATATACATTCACTCACTAACACACCCATACACACACTCACCCACCCAAGCAGTCCATCACAGATGCACTCTTGAAATCATGCACCCAGTGAATCACCCACTCACACATCTATGTATAGAGTCACACAAACCCCACCCACACAAACACTCAGGCAGCCATACAGATACTCAGAGAACCAATCAATAACCCATATAGACACTCATGTAGCTATTCGCAAATCCATGCATCCACTTACACACCAACAAACAGACGGATACAGACATTCACACAGTTTAGTCACTAACCCATGCATTCAGTAAGATACGTTTAATCACTCACTTGTAGAGTCAGTCACTCTCGTACTAAATCATCCATTCAGACACTTATACACCCACTCATTCTTCAATACGCCTTTCCCTATATATATTAAACATATTTAAACTTTACAGAAACACACAGTCACTGGATGATGTCATCAGTGATGTCATCAGTGATGTCATCAGTGATGTCACTGACCATGTCATGAGTGATGTAATATGTGACGTCATCAGCAGTGCATTGCGGGGCGCGAGTTATAGTTAGCTGAACTAACTATAACAGGGGAATTTCACGGGTTTTGTACGAGTGCAATGTCCAACTAACTATAACTGTCCCTAAAACCTATGGTTTTTTCAGTGAATTTCAAAGGTTTTTTAAATGCTAATTTCTAACTATAACGTGTCTGAAACCTATGGTTTTTTCAGTGAATATATATATGTGTGTATATATCTATATATTCACTGAAAAAAACATAGGTTTCAGGGGCGTTATAGTTAGTTGGACATTTCACTCGTACAAAACCATAGAAATTCCCCCGTTATAGTTAGTTCAGCTAACTATAACTCGCGCGCCCGCAATGCACTGCAAGTTTGCAATGAAAGGGCGGGAGCCGCAAGGCTCCCGCCCTGTCATTGCAAACAGCAGTGTCCCGGGGGTAGGCACCCCGGGACACTGCAGGAGCCGGCCCTGGGGGTGGTGGTCCCCAGGGCCATCACAGGCTCCAGGAGGGGGCCGCGCGGCCCCCTCCCAACATGTTCAAAGCCCCGGGAGGTGGTGGTCCCCGGGCTTCGAGGTCCGAAACGGACCCCCACTTTAATTTTCTTAGTGCCCCGGGGAGGTGGCGGTCCCTGGGGCATGTGGGGGGGCTCGAGCCCCCCCACACAGGTCATTTCATTTTTTTTTTAAAAAGCCCCGGGGGGTGGCGGTCCCCGGGGCTGCGGCAGGGCCGAGTGCCCTCCCGCACCATTTTAAAATCAAAGCCCCGGGGGGTGGCGGTCCCCGGGGCTTGGGGGGGCCTTAGAGGCCCCCCAACATGATTAATTATCCCCCGCATGCCCCCAGGACTTGGCCCACCCGGGGCCAAATAACAACGAAGCACGGGAGTCCGCGCTTTGTTTTTTTTTTTTTCACGGCGGGATCCGCGCATTCTAAGCGCATCCCGCCAATTTAAATTTTTTTTTTTTTTTTTAAATTGGGCTCTGGGGGTCCTTGTGGGACCCCCTAAGCAGGCCTAAGGGGTCAGGGTGTTTCTACCCTGCCCCCTTTTGCGTTTCTTGTGCCTCGGTTCTACCGAGGAACAAGATGGCTGCCAACACTTCCTGGTTTGGAGTGTTGACAGCCAATTAGCATACAGCTCGTGATCGGGAGGGTGCGCTCAGGGTGCGCGGACCCTCCGCGGCCATAGATATATATGTGATTTTACTTTTGATTTTCTCAGGAACTACTGAACGGATTTACACCATTTAACCAAAAGGCACGACTCTGAACCAAGGGCTACCTTTTTGCCAAATTTGGTGTAATTCCGTTCAGCAGTTCGGGCTGTAGCTGCGACTAAAGGTTCCTATGGAAAATTGCATGGGGAAAACACATTTTGGGACCCCCCTTTTTTCTCGGCCCCCGCTTGCCGAATCACCCCGAAACTTTCAGGATAGGAGCGGACCGGAGCGCCCCACGAGTTTTGAAAATTTTGCGAAGATTCGTCAACCGGCGCCAAAGTTATTTCAAATAGAATGTTGTGAATTTCCTATGGACCGCCAGTAGATAATATATATATATATATATATACGCCAAGGTGTTTTAAAGAATGAATGGGTGTATGAGTGTCTGTATGGATGATTCAGTGGGTGCATGACTGACTGTCAGTGAGTCATTATACGTGTCTCAGTAAATGTATGTGTGAGTGACTGTGACCAGACGTAAGTGGATTAACCCCCTTTCTTGTCTAAAGCGTATCCTGTAGGCTTCTTCATCCAAACCCGCCCTATCTAATATCACCTTTTTCACCTCTTCGTAGGTGGCATCCCCTTGGGGGTTTGCGGATTGATAGGCTGCTTGGGCATCGCCTGTCAATAAGGGGGCTAAATAAAAGGGCCACTTCTCAAGGGACCATGCACATGCCCTCGCCGTACGCTCAAAATTAGTAAGAAAAGCATCCAGGTCATCCCCGGGTTGCAACTTCTACAAAGTCACCATAGGAGCGCTAGGTGGGGTCGTCTTATGACTCGCTAACCCAGAAGTCACTTGTAGTTGTTCTTGAGCTATTTTGGCCAACTGTTCTGTCTGAGATTTTAGTGTTTCGCGAAACAATTCTCGGTCAGCCTTCGCAGACGACATCTGGCGTTCTAGGGCCCATTCCACTTTCTGTTGGCCCTGAACCAGGTGTTGTATTAGGGCATCCATTCTGTATCAATGGAGGGGATGTGCCCGCATTCTCCACCACTTGTGACCAGACGTAAGTCAGTACGTTAAGCGAAACACTCAGGAACTGGGTTATCGTTTAGTACTTTATTTTAAAGGGCAACTGATAGACATTTCTCTGAAGAACACAACGTAAAGTTCCACTTCTCGTAATCAATCACGTCTTCTTCTTTTCAGGTTCGTCGGAGTTCCTCTCCACCAGTACCCTCGATGGAAACAAATAAAAGGTAAGAGTCTGTCCTTTATATATTTAATGGGTGTGGATTAGTAGAGTGCCCTCTTACTATCCTTTCTGGCAAGGGGTGTTTGTTAATAAAGTTGAGTGAAAGAGAAAAAAAACGAGAAAAAAAAACACATTAGCAATGTCCTCACAAATAGTGCCTGATCCTTTCCCTTTTATCCTTGGGTTTTTATTGTTTCTTTTAAGTTTTCCTTTACATGGATTTCAATGATACTCTTTTGGTGGGTTATTCAGCAGAGGGGGATGAACAAAACAATTATCATACGCCCGAAGTCCTTTTCATTCAGTCCCCTCCCTCCTTTCTCCCCACTTCACTATTTTCGGCCCCGAACCAGGAACCGGGTATGCCAAAGCCACGCCCCTCCTGGGACGCGGCGGGACTCTGGAGACAGCTGGAGGAAAGGGGTCTCCTTTTCTTCTTCTGCTGTCACCGGAGTTGTCAAGCTCCTCCTCTGGCATCGGGTTCCTCAGGATTTCTCTGGCCACTCTTCCCTTGGTCTCTTTCTTCTGCTGTTCCTTCAGCCTTGCCATCTCTCCGCTGCCTACACGCTAGCCGACCGCGTTCTTCCTCTTCTTCCTTGTTTATACCTTTTCCGGATTGCCGCGCTCCATCAGTTCCAGCCTCTTCCGGGTCAGTCACTCCGTCAGTTCCAGACTCTTCCGGGTCGTGCTGTACCTCCTGGTTTCTCTTCTCTGCCTGGCTTCTGGGTCGGGTGAAGTAGAACAAGCCAGTGTCGGACTCCAGAAGACTGGGCTCGTCAGGTCAGTGACAGTGACTAATCTATATGAATGTCTGTATCAGTCTGTCAGTTGCTGTGTAAGTGGCTGCATGGGTTGGTGAGTAGCTACATGAGTGTCTATATGGGTTATTGATTGGTTGTCTGAGTACCTGTATGGGTGCCTGAGTGTCTGTGTGGGTGAGGGTGTGTGTGACTCCCTGCATGGATGTGTGAGTGGGTGAATCACTGGGTGTATGGGTTCATGAGTGCATGTGCGAGGGGCTGTATGGGTGAGTGAGTGTGCATATGGCTGTGTCGGTGAGTGAATAGATGTCTCAGTGGTATATGGGTGAGTAACTGCATATGTGAGAGGTAGTATATGTGAGTGTTGGAGTATGTAAGTGACTGTATGTGTGAGTGAGTGATTATGAGAGTGGCTGTCTGGGTGAGTGTGTGCTTGTGTCTGTAATTTATAGGACAGTACAGTACAAAAATAATGGTCACAGTGGAAATTTGTATTAACATGGAATCAAATCATCACCTTGATAAATCAATTAATACGATTTATTCATATTCATGATATACTTGTGTTGCCTTCAAAGTGGTTGGATAGGTCCCCATCAGTCTATGATGTATATATTGCACATCGCCTTTCCTCTTCTATAACCCTATAAGCGCACACCCTTTTTGAGCACCTTTTCCTTCCCTTTCTTGGAGCACCTTTTTAGAAATGTACAGATATTTGTGCTGTCATTGAATATGAACACACGAATATCATGAATATGAATATATAACTGTATAGGTGAGTAAGTGGTAGTGTGATTGACTCTTTGGGGGATTGACTAGGTGTGTGAGTAGCTCTATGGGTGACTGACGGTGTGAGTATCTGTATGGGTGTTTGAGTGGATATATCAGTGGCTGTATTGGTGAGTGACTGGGTGTATGAGTGGTTGTATGGGTGAGTGAGTGGATGTGTGTGTATGTACATACTGGTATTGGTGTGTAAATGGTTTCGAGAATGTCAGTCTGAAATTTGGAGTGGGTGTATGAAAGGTTATATTGGGGTGTGAGTAGGTGCATCAGAGTTTCTCTGGATAATGTCATCAGTGATATCATCAGTGATGTCACTGACCATGTCATGTCATCAGTGACATATTATGTGATGTCATCAGCAGTGCATTGTGGGGGCACGAGTTATAGTTAGCTCAGCTAACTGTAATGGCTGAATTTCACAGATTTTGTATGAGTGAAATGTCAGCCTAACTATAACGTTCCTGTAACTTGTGGTTTTTTCAGTGAATTTCTAAGGTTTTTCCTAAGGTTTTTTAAATGCTAATTCCTAACTATAACGTCCCTGAAACCTTTGGTTTTTTCAGTGAATTTCTAAGGTTATTTAACAAGTAGTCACATTTGCAGAGTGATGGAGAAAAGGGGGTGGTCCTCCAACCAGCTCTCAGGAATTTCCACTGCCTAGGACTTACAGGAGGTACCAGGACGGCCTCTTGGCCCCCAAGGTCCCTCTGGAGTAAAGTGGACTTCATCCACCAACCAGTAGTGCGCCAGGAGGCACGTTAGCAGAGTGGTGGAGAAAGGGGGGCATGGCCTCCAGAGATCTCTTAACAATCCCACTGTGTGGGACTTACTGAAGGTAACAAGAGATGTAGTTGGTCCCAAGGACGTCCTTGTGTGCCATCTACCCCTCCATCTACCCCTCCTGTTACCTCCAGTAAGTCCCACACAACGGTATTGCTGAGTTCTGATACCAGGCCTTGCCCCCTTTCTCCACCAGTCTGCAAACGTGCCTCCTTATACTCTCGTGCCTAGGGATGAAGTCCCCTTCACTGCTGGGGGTCCTTAGGGGCCAACAAGCCTACCTGTTACCTCCAGTAAGCCCCACACAGTGGGATTGCTGAGAGGTGGTCGCAGGCCATGCCCCCTTACTCCACTACTCTGTAAACATGCCTCCTGGCACACTGCTGCTTGGGGGATGTAGTCCACTTTAGTCCTGAGGCCCTCAGGATGCAAAGGGACCTCATCACCCCACCAGCAGTGCGCTGAGAGGCCATTTTCGGCCCCGGGGACCCCATCCCCCCAGGGCTTAGCCACATCATTGGGGACCGCGGGGGAGTCCCTGCTAGCTCCCTGCCTCCTACGGGAGCCGGCATTGCTTTTGGGCAGAGGGAGCTGCTGCCCAAAAGTAATTCTGCTTCGCTTCATGGAAGCGAGAGCATTTTTAATGCTCTCTCTTGCATGAAGCGAAGCAGTGTTTGCTATAGCATTGCGGGAGCAGCTTCAATGTCCCGGGGATGGGACATTGCTGGAGCCGGCCCTCCTCCAAATTGTAAAGTAGCCCTGGGGAGTAGCCCCCATGCCTAAATACGTAAATAGCCCTGGGGAGGTGGCAGTCCCTGTGGCCGGGGGAGGCCACATGGCCCCCTGCATTTCATAAACATAGCCCCGGGGAGGTGGCAGTCCCCAGGGCTGCGTGTGGGGCAAGAACCCCCCACACCTAATTACGGGCTGCGGGGGGGCTGTGTGGCCCCCCACATTCAATCGATAAGCCCCGGGAGGTGGCATATCATTTTCCAATTGCCCCCGGGACCTGGCCCACCCGGGTGATCAAAGGAAACAAAGCTCAGGAGCCCGCGCTTTGTTTTTTGAAAAACATTTCGGCTGGATTTGCGGATCCAATGTGAATCCTGCCCAAAATTTTTTTAAAAATGCTTTTTTTGGCCCTCTAGGTCCCTGTGGGACCCTCTGAGCAGGCCTAGGGGGTCAGGGTGTTTCTACCCTGACCCCTTTTCTTGTTTTTTTACCTTTTTTGTCACAAGATGGCTGCCAACACTTCCTGGTTTGTAGTGTTGGCAGTCAATCAGATCTCAGGCACGAGATCGGGAGGGTTCGCGGATCCACCATGGCCATATTTGTATATCTGAGAAATGTTTACATTTCTCAGGAACTACTGAACGGATTTACACCATTTAGCAAAAAGAGTGCACTCTGGACCAAGAGCTACCTTTCTGCAAAATTTTGAGTAATTCCGCTCGGGCTGTAGCTGTGTCAAGTTTCCTATGGAAATTAACATGAAGAAAAAGAGTTTTGGGACTCCCCCTTTTTCTCAGCCCCTGATTACCTACTGGCGGTATATATACACACAAACCAAAAATAGAATAGGACATCAAACACACAACACAGACTAATGTTGTGGTGTTGTGTAATTATAATGTGTTTAATAATACACACCATCATTATTCTATGTAATTTAACAAAAATAGACCACTTCAATCACTACACTTCACTGAGGAACTAAAAGGGACAATCTAGCCTGAGTTTAAAAAAAAGGTAGTCAGAATTACATTTTCATTTTAAACATGTACCTGTTTCTCTGGTGAGCCATACAGCTGCCTGCACAGGAACAGGACCTTAGTAGCAGCATCTCCTGCTCCTCTGGTGAGAAGTTTGGGGCCCAGTCGCCTGCTTTTCCTGGCATTGTGGCTCCCAGAGGTTGGAAACAGCAGCAAAATTTGAGGAGGTGTTGTTGGTTGCACTGTTAGGAGGCAAGTGCGCTTTTTATTTATATGCCCCATACATCTACATGACTTGCGAGATCGCCAACGGAGACGGACACATCCATTGGCTTTCGTAAGTTGTTTTCCCACACATTAGCCTATGGCTGTGTTCGTCATGGAGTTTCACACCCACTACCCGGTCAACTTCCGCCGACTTCCGTCTCAATGGAAATGTCCTAATGGAGATGTCAGGCATCCACCATTTTAAATTGTGAAATAGTGTGTTTGTGAATGTTAAGTGCATCACCACCACTCAAGATAGTGATTAGTTTGTTTACATATACAAAATGCAAATATTGGTCATTTGACAAAAAGAGTATAATGTAGTGTGCTTTCGCGGTTAAATGTGATAGTTGCATGGTTTTTTATACACATCCGCTTATGGAATTTTTAAGAAAAAAAGAATGTGTAAATAATGCATTTAAAAAGTAATATTTACACATTTTTTTTTTTAAATAGACATAAAAATATAATTTTGTTTAAAAAAAATAATTCATGTTTTGTTAAATTATGTAAAAAAAACATTCGAAAACTAAATGAAATGTGTGTTTTATTTCAAAAATATATTTGCAAACATTTATAAGGTTTTTTTTACTTTTAAATGTAGACATATGAACTCAGGAAGAGTGAGGAGGCGACAGCCTCAATTCTGAGACCATTTCCAGACCTTGCCACCATGGAAGATCGGAATATAATCAATCAATCAATAAATCACTTTATTCGCATTTAGTAAATGCATAAAAGTATAAATAATTATCACACTGGAATTTGATCGAGAAATAATTAAAAACAGTTAAAAATTTATTTTATACGTTTTCCTTTTAAAATATCAAATTTTACACGGATCCACATTTCTAAAGCTAGCAGCTATTCATTATAAAGAGGAATATTTACAACTGACAATTAAGATGGCATCACCCTCATGTAAGCATTTCCTTATGCTTTGACAATTTCTAGTTAACATATTTAAAATCTAGCAGCAGTTCATTTACAGAAGTCTGAAGACTTGACGACGGGTTAATAAAAATAATCGAATAAAACAACACCCTGTCTATAGATCTTCTCCTAGTCCGAAGGACTGAGTATAAAAAATGTGCTAACATGAAACAAATATAGGGGGTTTCCAGGGAATTAATAACTATAGAAGCTGAGGAGTAAGAATATAGACTCAGTTTTTTTATCAGAGGGAGGATATACTATATCCTTTCCGTCTTATAGAAGCCACTAAAGATTAGAATATGGGACATTGTTTGGGTAGACAGGCCACCATCACAAGGAAATGGTGATAAATTGTTTAATGAATGTTCAAGTGCTGTATATCCTCCCATGAGGGGCAAAAAATGTAACATCCTTGTTAACAGATATCGGTGCAGGTTGTTAGTCACAAAGGAGAGATATGAATCATGACCCGTGGACACTATGGGCAGCGTATGATAGTGTATAACCGTGACTTTACTTTGGTTGTTTTGCCATCTTTCTAACTCACATTTTGTGATAAAGGCCTCTCTCAGCTTATTCTTAGAAAAAGACAAGCATTCACTGGGTGTTGTGTACAAAAAAGCTAAGCCCAGATCTGTGAGAGAGTTCCTGGCGTAAACAAGCCAGGGAATACTATTGGCTCGGTCAAGGTTGGTTATATCTTTGATTACAGCTTGATTCAGCCCAACCGAGTCCCTTTTCCATATACGCAACCATAAGAGGAGCGGGCCAGTTTGACTGCATCAGTAATAAAAGGGAGGCCTAGTTCATTGTGAGTGATCAGATTCGAACAGGCCAGATTAACTGAAAGCAACTTTTTAACAAATGTATCCTCCACTTTCTGCAAAGCACCCATTTCAGCTGTGCCCCAGATTTCTGTGCCATAGGTGGCTATGGCAACAGATTTTGCCAGGTATATTTCTACTATCTCTCTAATTGATTTTTTTGCCCAATTTAGAGGCGAATTTCCACAGGGCAGCTATGCTTTTTTGTAACAAGTTTATTCTATTTGCAACCATAGCAGACCAATTAAGTTTGGAATCAAAGAAGAGGCCTAGGTACATGAAGGACTCGACTCGTTCCAAAGAACCCCCATCTAGGTAAAATGAAACAGACTATTTCCTTCCCATTCCTGCTATCATTATAAAGGTCTTCGATCTATTGACCAACAAATCCAAGTCAGCCATAAAAGAGGAATATGAGCTGTAGGTGTCCTGGCCATCAAGACCGCATCATCAGTGTAGAAGAGAGCTGGCAGCGATAAGCCGCCTGCTGATGGAACATCCAGGCCCTGTGCGGTCAAGACTTCATTACATTTGTTGGTATATAGGGAGAACAGAAAGGGGGCAAGGAGGTATCCCTGTAGCACCCCCTTTTCAATTTTGAATATTTCTGTACATTCCTCCTGTGTACCAAATCTAACAACACCCCCGCCTCCCTATAGAGGTCCCTAATAAAAAGAATTATGGAATTATCCATGCCTATCGACTCCAAGAGAACCCACAATTTTGAGTGGTCCACGCAGTCGAAGGCCGTGGACAAATCCACAAAAGCCATATAAAACTGGCCCTTTTTTGCGCAAATATACTTTGCTGCAAGTAAGGCCAGATTAAGCCCTTGGTAGTCATACCCCTCCACTTTCTAAACCCATTATGAGTCTCGGCTAAAATGTTGTTAGTGAATGCCCACTCCTCCAGCCTATTTAAGAGCACTCTCCCCATTAGTTTAGCAGTGCTATCCAGCAGAGAGATTGGACGATAATTTGCTGGATTCATGAGATCACCCTTTTTGTATATGGGAATGATCACCGAATGTTTTCAAGATACTGGAGGTCCCACTTTAGAAACTGCGTTAAAAACTTGTGTCAAGAGCTGGATCCATACATTTTTGTGTGTGGAAAAGATATCCAGAGGGACCCCGTCTGGCCCTGCAGCCTTTAAGGCTGGCAATTGGGAGAATGCATTCTGAATTTCCTCTATAGAGAATTCCATCCCCGATGGACAATCGTCGAGTCAACAGAATGATTTGTAGCTCTATCCTTCTCTATATTAAAGATGCTCTGAAAGTGAGAGAGCCAGGTGGCTTCATCTAGGTGGGTATCAAGAGAGGGCCCCCCCTCTTCCTGCAGGAAGGGGGCATTTACCTCCCGCCAAAAGGCCTTACTGTCTTTGCTTCTCGATGCCTCTCCCAATTTTTCCCAAGCTTAATCCTGCAACTCTTTTTTTCTCACCATTCTAGCTATCTTATAGTCAGCTTGCAGCGTCCTTATTAGATCTTTGTTTCCGGGATTCATTTTAAGGGCTGTACGAAGTGCTCTTGAGGCCTTTCAACAGTTTGACTCAAACCACCTTTTCGTGGAAGGAGTGTTTCTCATGGGTGGGCGTGTAAGATTAGAATTTATAGATGTTAACAATTTTATTAAATGATATTACTACCTGGTAACTGTCAGTATTAGTGTCTAGACAAGATTCAATCTCAGGTAATACCTCTTTTACAACCTTTGGGAGAAAGTGAGTTGGATCAATTTTCTCCCATTTGAGGGTGTATCCGTATTACCTACTAAATATCGGTTTTGGGGCACATAGAGATCTTGTCTTAGCAGGAAAAGCCCAAACAAAACAGAAAGTAAGGAAAGCATGATCACTGAACTCTGTCAGCTCTACCTTAGAAGACTTAATGCTACCCTTGTTATTGGCCTGAGTAATTATAAAATCAATTGTCGATGTGACTCCAGTACGTTGAAAAGTAGGGAGGGGTTGGCCTGTCATGTGAGGACACGGATTTATTATGGCTAAATCCCAGGTTAATAAAAAGCTGTTTAAAATGTTTCCATAATTATGATGCACAAAATGGAGAAGCAACAAATCATTGGAGTTGGTTACACCACAAACACACTGGTCCGATTTAAGGCAACAATGTGTATTAAAACCCCCAGCCGAGATTAAAAAAGAAAACGTGGATGATGTGTTAATAGAGCTTCCAATATTCCCCCTAGCTCATCTGTCACATGTGTAGGATTCTTTAAATTATTGTTATAAAAATTGATCAATAGCAGATCAGCTTTCCCAGGGCCTTCATCCCTAATTACATGAAAACGGGGTGACTTATTAATGACCTTGCCTAGGGTGATCGTATTTGCAATAAGTGTTAGTAAACCGCCCTTGGATCTACCAGCTACTGATGGGACTGCTGGGGTAACATAAGAGCGATAACCATTTACATATAGGGACTGTTCTGCCCAAGTTTCCTGAAAGCAGATAATATCCGAAGTCATAAACACCTTATGCCAATGTTGATTATCTTTTTATTTTCGTACCCCGCTATATTCCATAATTAAAATGTTATGTCACTGCTAGGGTCTTGTAAATGATGCACCGTCGATGCCGGGGAGAGTGATAAAATATCGTCAATTGGTAAAGGCGTGATGCTGTTTAGAGTGTCTGGGCCAGCCAGCCGAGCCTTCTCTGCAGGTACCAGTTCAGAACCCGTTTGATCAGAAGTCAATCAATCACAAGCCTCCATATCTCCCAACATTGAGTACCTGTTAGATAAGGCAAGGGAATCGGCAGACTCCTGTGCAAACTTATAGCCGGGTCTCGCTGAGGGATAGCCCTGATTGCTGCGGACTGATACCGACTTATAAAAGAAGCCAAGAGAAACTGCATAAATTTGAGAATGGAGGGAGGGGGCAGCCGGTAGACTCCCTAATAGATCTCTCACCAACCATTCATTATCAAAATTTAAAATTACACAGTCATTGTTGATTGTTTTTACATCAGACCCTGTCCACTGCGTTCTTCTAGCCATTAACAGGTGGTTTTGAATCAAGTGCCCTTTGTCTGAATTTTGATTCAGCCAGTGACGGATCTTAGCCATCAACTGAGTTGAAGATTCTTTTAGATGTGGGCGCAGTAAAGGCACATTTACCAAAATTAAAACAAGAGGGCAAGCAGCAGGAGGGAGGTTCATATGTTGTTGATTTAAGCTACTTTGTACCTGTGTAGGTGGTCGATTTGCCTTAACCTGTGTTCTTTGTGTATCATGTAATTGCCCATTTGCTCTAAAATCTTGTGTGGTCACCTGCGGGGGACAACATCTGGGAACCAAACTTGCATGGTTAGCACCTATAGGAGCCCTACTGGGAGCCATCTCATTAACTACACAAAGGTGGCCCGTCGAAATAGGGATAGAAGGAGAATTAGGTTGCACACAACCAGGAATAGTATTTTTACATTTAGTACACAAATTGTGAGTTTCACATTTATTGTTTTTAGAGGTTGTACAAGCATCAGAGATAATCATAGGTTGAGGCTGGGCACTAGAGGTGGCTGAACTAGCACCAGGGTCTACCACTGCTTGTTGTACCAACTTGGTCTGAGATAAACCTTGTAAAATACAATCTATAGAATCTAAACGGGCCTAAATAGGTTGCAAGAGTTGTTTAAAATTGTCCAGGAGTTCGACCCAGTTTAGGGGAGAAGTAGAATCTAAGTGTTGCTGACCATTCCTACAGGGTGAGCTCGGTGGCATAGCAACCTTTCTGATCTTTTTAGCTGGACACTTGGGCGGTAATGAAACGTTGCCTCTTTTACGTTTCCCATTTACAGAGGTGGGGGCTATTGTTTTCCCTCTATATGTAGTAACAAGTTCTGAACGTTCCGTGGGAGATCTAACAACCGCTGGCAGTTCTATAGGGGCAACCCCATCTATATTTATTGCACCCCCTTGTGTTGGATGAACAGCTAAAGTAGATAGATGCCCCACCCCTCGGCCCAGCGAAAGTCTCCTTTCTGTGAGGGCAAATTCTTTCACTAATACCGATGTCGCTCTAGCCAGAAAGGTATCTAGGGAAGTCACAGTTACCTCCTCACTTGCTTGTGGCTTTTTCTTTCCCATTGTAATTCTGGAGCTGGGAATGTAGAAGTTAGAGAGGGGGCCCAGCCCAGCCTCCTCCGGGCTCCGATGGGTGTGGACAGGCCCGCCCATTGGCCCGGGCATGGCCCGGGCGAGCCCGCGCGCATTCTGCGATTTGGGAGCCCCGAGCAGCCTTTAAGCTCCTTCTGGCGCAAGTGACGAACGTTGGCGGCACCTGTCACAAAGCCAGGTGGGGTTTAGAGTCCCCAGGAAAGTGCCAAGTGCAATGACGGGCTCCCGCACTGCGGAGCCCCGAGCAGCCTTTAAGCGCCTCCTGGCGTGAGTGACGAACGTTGGTGGCAACTGCCGCAAAGCCAGGTGGGGGTTGGAGTCCCCAGGAAAGTGCCAAGTGCAATGACAGGCGTGTCAGTCACATATCTGCCAAGTTTCTCGGGTCCATGTATGATGAGCAGCTCCAGTACAGTTTTTTTTTCCTTTGAATTCTGAGATTTGCAGCCTTGGTTTTAGAATGGTATAAACTAGATTATACATCCCAAAATTAAAAAATAAATAAACTGGAGCAGGTAGTCACGCATGGCAAGACTGCATCCGATGTATCCCATGGGCGTTCTCCGATCATCACCCTGCCCCTACCTAGAGCCTTGCTCCGAACTGTCACTATGTCACCGAAGGACAGCACCACTTCTCCTACTCCAATCCGGGAGTGGGACCGGCAACCGTGGAACCTACCCAGGCCCTGACGGGCAGTCGCAGCCCACCTACGTTTTATGATCTTAGGTCAAACTATTCTGATTAAATAGGCAAACTGTTCTTGATTTATGTCATGCGCTAGAGCCAGATCTTCTGCCTCACAATAGAAATCCCACAGCAATAGCATCAATAGTGAAATTAATGGCAGTACTCCATTTTGAGGATCATTCCAATATCCTGTTGCAGTATCTGGTGGAATGCCACAACCTACTTTCAGTGCTGTGCTGTGCTACGAGAAGTTCTTCCTTCAGTGTTGCGACAATCAACAGCTTCATACAGTTCCACGAAAATGAGGATTTCGCCAATGTGACAGGAGATTTTTATGCTTTTTGTCACCTACCACATGTGTTTGGAGAAATTGATTGCACACAAAAATGTCTTGATGCCACCGCACCTCAGAGAACAAGTCTACCGCAATCAGAGAAACTTCCATTCAATCAATGTGCAAGTAATGTGCTTACCAGATTTGTACATCACAAGCATGCGTGCACGTTTTCCAGGATCAACACATGATTCCTTTGTACTGCGAAACATCACCATACCACTGCAAATGTCACAACTTGGACCTCAGAGGGCCTGGCTTGTTGGTAAGTGCAATCCGTATATAAATGTATTTGTTAATTTCAAGTTTAATGATCAAAAATAGTATGTACATTTTTGGTTTTTATTTTTTTCATTTCATAAAGGAGACTCAGCTGATCCTAACCGACCATGGTTGTTAGCACAGCTGAGGAATCCAATCACGCCAGGGGAAGTCTGTTTCAATGAGGCCCATGGAAGAACATAGAGGCCAGTGGAGCGGGCTTTTGGGCTTCTAAAGACTAGATTCCAATGTCTGGATAAGACTGCTGGAGCCCTCCTCTACTCATCCGAAAATATGTTAATGTTAATGTTATTGGGACTTATATAGCGCTAACTGTTACCCGAAGGTGTCCTGGCGCTGTGTGAAGTCCTGACTGAAGACAAACGTCGGTGTAGTTCTAAGCAGGTTTATTTTGAGAAAAGCCATGTTTTTAGTGCCTTACGAAAAACTAGGAGATTGTTCATGTTTCTCAGGTGAGGTGGGAGGTCATTCCATGCTTTGGCCGCATTGGCAACAAAGCTTCTGCCGCCCCATTTAACCTTTTTCACGCGGGGCACCACCGCGAGATTAGCATCAGAAGACTGCAAAGCTCTTTTTGGTATATACCAGCGAAATCTTTGTTTTAGAAAGTCCGGCCCAGTTCCATGCAGGGCTCTAAAGACCAGACATAGCGCCTTGAACTGAGAACGCTTCCTGACCGGAAGCCAATGGAGCTTTTTTATTTTGGCTGAGATCGATTCAAACTTTGGTGTGCCTGTGAGAAGCCTGGCTGCTGCATTTTGAAGGATTTGTAATTTGTTCAGCGATCCTTCGTGGATCATGAGATACAGACTATTGCAATAATCTAATCTTGACATTATTAGCGCAGTGACCACTGTTTGTTGCGCCTCTTTGGGTAACAGTGGCATTATTTTTTTGCATGATCTGAGAGTGTATGATGTTGAAGAAGCCACTGTGTTCACCTGGTCCCTGAAGCTAAGTTTGTCATCTATCCACACTCCTAAGTTCTTCACCTTCCTAATCGGGGTGGGGAGCGGGCCTGATGCTTCCGGCCAGCACCTAGGGGTCCAGAAGTTAGTATTGTTACCGAACAACATAACCTCCGTTTTTGTGGAGTTAAGTTTTAGGCAGTTTTGGGCCATCCATGTGCCCAAGGCCTTCATGCAGTTTTACAATCTGGATGCGGTTTCCTGGATCACTTCTGGCAGTATAGTCACCACAATTTGTGTGTCATCCGCGTATGACGTCAAATTGAATCCAAAGGATTCAATTAGAGGAGCCAGTGAGGACACATAAACATTGAATAGCGTCGGACTAAGCGAGGACCCCTGTGGCACTCCACAGGGTAGATAAAAGGACTCTGCTTCAAATTTGTCAAAATCACACTGGAATGGTGCATATTACGCAACATAGACCTGCAGTGGAACATCCTGTATATTGTACAGGAAGGAAACAATGATGAGCCACTGTGTGTGTATGTTGAAATGCCAAATAAAGATGATAGTGGTGAAGAAGAAGGAATAGACTTACGACAATATGTTATTGACAATCTCTTCACATGAGTGTAAGTATATATTAACATATTATTACATTAAATTTAAAACCAACATTTAATCTAATGAGAATAATAGTTTGTGCTAGACATTTTTTTGAAAGGGCAAGTTAAGTTAAATCCAGGGCAAAGATGAGTGTTGATATAAGTTTTGACACATTGACTACTGTGTCAATTTACATTGTTTACCTAAGATTGTTTTTAGGTAACGAGTCCTCAAAATTAAACATTTGTAATGTTGCTATTTGTCATGTCTTACAAATACATAATTTTTGTTTTAATATGTTTTAGGTTCCTTCACCAGGTCATCTTCATTTGGACATTTCAAAGTTGTGACATTTGCTGTTATATGCTGCTGTTGCAAAGTACAAAGGGAACATAGGTTGAACCTGTGAAAGACAAACACACTTTGGATGTACATATCTTGTACAAAGATAAATTGCACATTTTGTTTGTATTTGTTAAGATTGCATTAGATTTGTTTTCTGATGATTGTTGCCATCAAGGCAATATGTGCTGGTTAAATTGCTCTAACCACATGTGGTAGACCACCCAAAGCATACAATATCCCTTCACATAGACAAAATCCACATTTTGTGTTAACTTTATGAAGCTGTTGATGTGTCTCATCATTGAAGAAAGAACGTCTTGTAGCACACCACCTAAAGCTGATAATGACATTCCACCAGACACTGCAACAGTGTATTGGAATAATCCTGTGGCCACGAAAGGGAGTTCTGCCATTATTGTGGCTATTGGTGTTATTGATGTGGGGTTCCTATTGTGAGGCAGAAGATCTGGCTCCAGCCGATGGCATAAATCAATAAGAGTTTGCTTATTTAATCTGATTTTTTTAAATCATATCCTGTTCATCCATGGTATCAAGGTCTGGAACTGTAAATGAAAATATATCGAGAAGTTTTTGGATTATGCATGGGTTCTAATGTATTAGAAACATATGAAGAACAAATCTGTATTCAAATTTACGTAAATACTAGTTTTTGTTCTTAATTTTAAATTAATAAAAATTGTGAAAAACATCACCTACATGGAATTTATTTATGGATAAACAATCTTTTTAATGTTAACTTTGTAAAATGCATGATGGAACCAAAAAAGTGAACAGAGAGAAGAAATACAGCACCAGTCTTTGAAATATTTTTGGGGGATTTTATTCAACAAAACCAAATAAATTAAAGGAAGATGGGGACAAAAAAAAAAAAGTCAATCATGGTGAATGGAGCTATTACTAAAGATCCCAATTTGTTTGAAAGAAATGTACAACATACAACTGGCATCAAAAAGTTAAATCTGTCCAGAAAATAGCCCACAGAGTGAATAGTAGTCAGACAGTGGGGAAAATTAGGTTCTGCCTCTCTTGATGGTAGTGGTGGACGTCTTGCCATCCTCTCCTGGTGGTCTGGATGAATATCGCCTCCTGAGGGATACTGCTGGATTCATAGTAGCAGGGACTGAGGTAAGTGCCAGGTGTTTCCTCTTGTGGCAGGGCCTCACTTTCTGTGGCTGACGCAGATGTAGTAGGCACAGATGTTGTTGGACCACAGTAAAGGGAAGATGTTGCTGGAAAAGCCATGCACATATGGGTAAAACAATCCTGCAGCACCCCAGTGAGGAACCCAAATTTAAGTTTAGATTTTCCATCTGAACATTGTGCTCCCTCTGCAATTGCTTCATCTCCCGGAACTCTGTAATGACCTGGTCCATCATGTTTTGCGACTGACTAAGGGATTCCAAGACTTGGTTGATGGTGGCCTGGTTGACAATGAACCCAGTGGCTTCACTTTGCTGGCCCACAGATATCCTCCCATGCCCTCTACCCCTACCCCTACTACCCTGTGCCCTCGATCCAGTGTGGTCCATCCCACTGGTTCCTGGCTAAACTGGAGGTGGTTGTGATGGTGTTGGTTCAACAGCAGCCAGGACTGGAGGGCACAAGATTGGGGTATTATTCCTATGGACACAGGAAGTGGAGGTATCCAGAGGCTGAGTTGTGGAAACAGCTTGGGTGGGAAGCCGAGTGAAACTCACCGTAGCTGTTTGCCCACGCTGTCTAGATAGACCAGCCTTGTCCTCATCATCCAGACTTGCAGGAATGGATTCCTCACTGAAGGCTGAAGGTCTGGAGTGGAGGTCGCTTGGAGGACAGGGTATGCATTCTCTCCCGCAGGTCAATCAACCTATTCCTTATTTCCTCCTGTGTGCGCAGGTTGCTTGCTACAGCATTTACTATGTCAATTATTCTGGCCCACATTTGCCTTTTCTGAGCTGTAGTTGTATTTTGCACTTTGGCTCCAAACAATTGAGGCACTACTCTTCTAATTTCATTCACCATGACTGACTGACCCTCAGTAAAATGTGGATTTCTCCTCCCTTCCATTATGATGCTGACGACACCCAGCTGAACCTCTCCCTCACCAACGAACCCAACAACACCAAACACAACTTCCAAGAAGGGATGAAAGCCTTCACCACCTGGATGAAGAACAGCTGTCTGAAACTCAACTCAGAAAAGACAGAAGTCCTCATCCTTGGCTCTACCCCCTCTGCATGGAACGACTCCTGGTGGCCCTCCGCCCTCGAAAATCCCCCCACCCCGATGGATCATGCACAAAACCTCACCATTACACTAGACTCATCACTCACAATGGACCACCAGATCAACGCTGTCTCCTCGTCCTGCTTCAACACCCTCCGCATGCTTCAAAAAACCTTCAGTTGGATCCCAACCGAATCCAGAAAAACTGTCACGCACGCACTCATCAGCAGCAGACTAGACTATGGCAATGCTCTCTACGCCGGAATCAACAGGAAACTCCTTCACAAACTCCATACTGTCCAGAACGCTGCAGCCAGACTGATCCTCGACATCCCCCATTGCAGTCTCATCACCCAACACCTCAGCGATCTCCACTGGCTTCCAGTCGAAAGAAGAATAACCTTCAAATTCCTCACCCATGCATACAAGGCTGTTCAAAACACCAGGCCTGCATACCTAAACAGCTGCCTCTCCTTCCACTCACTCAAAAGACACCTCTGATCAGCCCAGCTCTCATTGGTCACCGTCCCATGTATCAGCAAGAGTAGAACAGGAGGAAAGTTCTTCTCTTACCTCTCAGCCAAAGCCTGGAACACCCTCCACCTCCCGCAATAACCCACATTGCCCCAGTTCAGGAAGGACCTCAAGACGTTGCTTTTGGTGTGACTCCAGCACTCAACAGAGCAGCCTCCCCTCGCCCCCAGCTCCTTGAGATCCTCACTGGTGAGTAGTTGCGCTTTACCAACCCTGATTGATTGATTGATTGATTGATTGATTGATGAAATGATAAACTTAAATGACTGTAATAACCCACAAGATAACAAATATTTAAAAAACAAAATGAACAAGAAACAGGAAAAACAAAAAAACAACCTGACTTGACGTAAAAAGTGCTCAGAAAAATGTTGTGCTGCAGTGGAATGGCAAAAGATCATGGGGTCAGATGTATGTTGTTTTGCGACTAACAAAACGGTCTCAAAACAATTTGTGCATGCAAAATGAGCCGTACGACAGGCAGTCGCAAATCAGAAATTATGATGGGAAGGATTACCGAGCCGCAAAAATATGCAGGCAGAATGTGTGTGTCTCAAATAGCAACTCGCTATTTGCGAGTCGCAAACCTTCATGTCAGACGAGTCGCATTTTGTAGGTAAGCGCAAAGTGACCCGTTTGCACATGCGATTTACCATGATTCAAAACCAGGTGGTAACAGGGCCCAACCTATAGAAACAAGCCCATAATGCATCACAAATCTTACTACAATGGCTGCCCAGTTCATGATAGCGAGGGGGATTAGGATTTTGGCTGCTCAATAGAGGAGGCAGAGACAGCAGAGGATTTTCAGAGTCAGGCTAACCATGTTTAACAAGACAGACGAAAAGATATATGACCAGTACAGGCTGAGTAGCAATGTGATTCTAGAGCTAATAGACATCTTGAAGCCAGAACTAGAAAACAGAACCCAGCGCAGCGATGCGTCCCCACCCATGTCCAGGTCTTGTGCTCCCTCCACCTATTGGCCACTGGTAGTTACCAAGATGTAATTGCAGTGGCTGGAGGGGTGTCGCAGAGTGCGTTTTCACGTTTCTTCTGTAAAATTCCTTGATGCCATGATCCACCACGTACATGAACACATCTACCTGTCCAGGGTTGCTACAGAAATTCAGAATACAATAACCCAATTTTACAGGATAGCAAGATTTCCGCAGGTAATTGGCTGCATAGATGGAACCCATGTGCCCATATTTTCCCCATCCAACATGGAATACATATTCTGGAACCACAAGAGCACACATTCACTAAACATTCAGGCAGAGACATACATTGTAGCAAAATTTCCAGGGAGCACCCATGGCTCCAATATCCTTCGCCACAGTGGCATTCACCAGCGACTAGAAGGGGGGGGAATCTGATGAAGGATACCTATTAGGTCATGAAAAATGATGTACAAAGTGAAATCTATCAGTTCAAACATTACTC
Organism: Calotriton arnoldi; assembly: GCA_963921515.1. Taxonomy (NCBI): domain Eukaryota; kingdom Metazoa; phylum Chordata; class Amphibia; order Caudata; family Salamandridae; genus Calotriton; species Calotriton arnoldi. Next base: position 460,468 of record CAWUFW010010668.1, read on the forward strand.
TCTGTATGTTGTCTCACCCTCATATTTGTCTCACCAGGTGACAGTGTATATGCCCTACGGCCATGGATCATCATGCCCTACCTGAATCCCAACAGCCCAAATGAGAGGGTACAACAGTTCACACGAACGCACCAGGAGTAGGATTGAGCACACTTTCGGCATCCTTAAATCGTGCTTCAGGTGCCTTTAAAAGCGGTGGGGCCTTGCAGCATGAGCCTGTAACTGCTTGCAAAATAGTTGCAATATGTGCAATTCTTCACATTGCCTGAAGGAGGGGCCTAACCATGGAGGTGTCTGATTCCGACTCAGAGGACGATGACCTTGGCCTACCTGTCTGACAGCCCTCCCAAGCAAAGGAGAGCCGCAGAGGGAAGATGGCGCAGGGACCACACAGCCAGACAATTCATTTATGGTAAGATGCCTCCATTTACATAACACGCTCCACAAATGACAAACCAGTATCAAATTTCACAAACTGGGAAACCCTTTATTGTCAGGGTATTCAATGATTAACTGCAGGACAACATGTCCTTCATGGGCAACATAATCGAAAATAGTTTAACAAAGGGTGGTTACTGAACTGCCAACAATGGTCCGGGGGCAATAGTGTGGTACACATGCAATGTCCAGTCACTTCCTGCCTTTTCTGGTTTTTGTTGGGTTTTACCCTGTGGGGTTGTGGGCTGCCTCCTGCTGCTCCAATGAAGCATGTGTGTCTCCACTGTGGAGATGCTGCTGTGGCTGGATACTTCACTGTCAGGAGCATCCCTCATTACCCCCATGACAACACTGGAGGTCTATATGACCTCAAGAGCAGCGGTCATATTCTACAGACCTCTGGCCACATCACCACTAGAGTGGCTCATTTCCACCTGCAGGGTCAGTGTGCATCTGAAGTGGAGGGTGGTTGCCTGGGCCAGGCTAACAATCGCCATGGTCAATGCCCCCATACTGCTTGCCCTGCTCCTCTCAATGTGCCACTGCTGCCTCCTCTCCTCTGGTAGCTCAGTGCAAAGTTGTCCCATCACCCCAGTCAGGGCATCTAACTTGCCATCTATCCGGGCCTGATTCTCTGCCGTTTGGAGGGATATGTTTGTGATTCTCTGGGCCAGCTTGCTGTTCATAACACTCAACTGTCTTTGTTGCAGCCGCTGAATTTGCAGCATTGCCTGCTCAATGCTGCTGGCCTCCACCTGGTCAGCCACACCTGCCTGGAAGTTGGCATAGGGCCTTGCCCATTGCCGCCTCTGCAAGTGCTGCATTGGACGCAGTTCTAGGACCCTGATGACATGAGTTGTTGCTGATGCTGTTGCCTGCTAAGAAGTGCTGCCCTGGGGTCTGATGTACCTGGCTGTGACTCTGCCTGGACACACAGCTCTGCTACCATCAGATCAAGGTCCTGCTCTTCCCCTGCTTCCTCTTGTGTGTCCTGGACTGGCATATTTGCACCTATTTGGTACCTTTAAAAAAAAAAATGCATGTGTGAGACACTATCTCAGTTGTCGTACCATGCTCTTCATCTCATGTTAGAGAGTTACTCCACTGTTTGTGTACCTGACTACATATCCCATGATGCAACAGCTGTGACTTTTGGTGCCTGAAATGGAGTGTCTAGGGGTATCTATGTTACATGCCTGTGGACTGCTGGGTACTGGCAGGTATGTTTGAATAATAGGGATTTTGCCCTTACCAGAGGTGGTTGCAGAGGTGTGGACGGTCCCTGAGGCACACACTGACTCTGTATCCTGTCCAGGATTCTGTTGTGGCTCCACAGGCAGGGATGAGCAATAGATGGTCCCGCTACAGACCCTTGGAAGTGTCCCAGCTGTGCTTCTATCCTTGCCTTAGCACGAGAGCTCAGGTTGTACCTCCTTTTCTTGAGGTCATCGATGGACCTATCTGCATCTCCCAGGGCAATAATTTGTTGCTGCATCTCCCTCCAGATCTTGCGTTTTTCTGATTCTGGAAAATTCTGGGAGGTACGGCCAAACAGCTGTTCATGGCTGTTGCAGCAACCATCTGTGAGAATTTCCAATTCTCTTGCAGAAAATGTGATTTTACGCTTTGGCTCCTTTGCTCCCTTCTCACTCTGCTGGCTAGCCATTGTAGGGCTTGCTTGGTACCTGGATGCAATGCTGAGCTTGCTTCTGGCTCCACTGTGTGCTTCTACTGCTATGGGAGAATCACAATAAACACCACTTTCTGGTTTGGGGTCCTTCTGTTGTTCCAGGAAGTGATCTGGCACTTTTTAAAGCTGCGGTCACAAATTGTGACCGTCTCGCAGTCAATTTGCAACCCACTCACAGTCAATTTGCGACCCACTCGCAATTAATTTGCGACCCACTCCCAATTTGCGGACACGTACAGACTCACTAAATGTGAGCCTGGTAATTGCGATGCAACTCAATTGCAAGCCACAAATTGAGGGCCAGAATTGGTCGTACATACTATTTAGTGACTCGTAATTTGCGAGTCGCTATTTCTTGCAAATTGCGAGTTGCTAATTCTCACTGTCTTACATCTGGCCCATGGTCTGCAATGGAGTATGTTTTGTAGTGTGGTATGCAGGGGCAAACAATTAGCCAAAACACATCAGGTGTGTGATTCTAGCAACCATCCAAAAGCCACAGCACTAGTACAATGTTGAAAGCGGCTTGTGCCAGAATTCCTCCATCATCAATCCGCCACTAGGACAACGCCAGTACAACTGTGAAAACTAAATAGGTTTGGCGCAATCCTGCCACCTTGAGAGTGACAGAGTAATGTTAGCCAGCAGAAGAGTCTGCCGCGTCTACAGTGGTGAGCAGCGTCTACAGCAGTAAGTCGCTAACGTGACAAAAAATCCTCTAGGCCTGAATATGAGTCTGGCGGACTGAGGACCTCCAGACTCGCTGTGGTGCGGCAGTCCAGCCACCGCTGCACCAGCAGTCTGACTGCCCTATTACGACTTGGGTAGTCGGACCGCCATTGCACCACAGCAACCACCAGGGATCAGAGATTCCTGGTGGTGGCACAGCAGTCTTGAGGCCACAATATGCTTGGTCGGACTGCCGCGGACCAGCCAATCATATTACGAGTTTCCTCTCTGCCACGGTTTTCATGGTAGTTCCTCCTCCATGAAAATCATGGCGAAGAGGTAACAAAGGGAGTCCTACCGGGCCCCCTGTTGCCTTTAGCCACGGGGTGCATGCAGGGAGGCAAATGTTGTGCCCCTCTACGTGCATGCACCCCAGTACCAGCACGGCATGGACTGCACCAGTCCATGCCATGCAGGTACTTCCTATGACATTCCCATTGCGGTGCCTGTTTCATAGGCACTAACCATGGGAACACCAAAGAACCACCCGAAAGTGACTGAAAAAGTCATAATCTGGTGGGCAATGCGCACAACGGTTTGGCGGATTGGTGGTCCCACTCCTGCATAACCAAACTGGTAATCAGGCCCTGTCTCTTTATAGGACGAAACTTTGGGGTTGTTTAAAATGTGACGAGCGGAGCAAAACTGCAAAAAAGTTTCTGATAAACCTGCTGCTTGTACCCCTGGGGACGCTCCTCTACCCACTCACACTACATATGGGCAGAAGATCTATGGCTGACAAGGCCGAATTGCGACCCTTGTATTTCTGGAGGCAAATTAGGTCCACACCCGAATTATCATCATACACCAATGCACTCCAGGAAGTCTGCACTTTGGATAGGTCTAGAAAGATAGGCTGGATATGCAATGTGAAGAGGTTGTTGGCTGCGATCGGTATGCATGAGATTTGGGATTACACATCATCTCAAACATTACCATCAAAGTAATATGTGAAAGCTCGTTATTGGGAATGGATAAGGTGGTCCGAATAGTTCCTGTCCCAAACTTGTGACCGATTAACCAGAGAATTTATGGATTTTAAACCTGACAGAACATATGAAGACTACTTAGACACTATTTCGGTTCCAACTATTAGGAAATTGTATATTCAGTTTAAGTTGGGCACTCTCCTACTCAATATATTTATCCGTAGCTGGCAAAAAATGACTTCTGTGCCTGTGCTTTGTCTAAGCTGCAAAGTTGAGAAAGAGACTGTTGCCCATGTGTTATTTTCCTGTCCAGCAGATGTGGTTCCTCTTATGAAATGGATAAAACCTATTTGCAGACTGTTGGGTACTCGCAATCACGCAACTGCCCTGCAGATATTAAGATCAGATCCAAAACGTACGTTTGCTTGTGCAACTTTCTGGGCTTGTGTGGGGTATTAGGCTTTTATATGTTGAATTGTAGATGGTATTACTTTGGACCTGATTACGAGTATCTGACCAGACTCGCGGTGGCGGTCCAGCTGCCACCACACTGGTGGTCCGATCGCCCTATTACGACTTGGGCGGTCGGACCTCCATTGCACCGCCGCAACTGACAGGAATCGAAGATCTCCTGGTGGTGGTGCAGTGTTCTTGATACCGCAATATGCTTGGCAGAACTGCCGCGGTCCCGCCAAGTATATTATGAGTTTCCTCTCCGCCACAGTTTTAATAGCGGTTCCTAGTCCATGAAAACCCTGGCAGTGAGGAAACAAAGGAGGCCCTACAAGGCCCCCTGTTCCCTCTGGGTCATGGGGTTCATGCAGGGGGTCACATGTTGTGCCCCCCTGTGTGCATGCACCCCAGTATCTGCACAGTATGGACTGCACCAGTCCATGCCGTGCAGGTACTACCTTTTATGTTCCCATTTCGGTGCCTATTTCATAGACAACACCATGGGAAGGCTAAAGAACTGCCTGCCAGTTACTGAAAAAGTCATAATCTGGCAGGGGGTGTGCACACTGGTTTGGTGGTAAGGGACGCCAGCATGGCGGTCCTGCTCATGCACCTCCAAACTCGTAATCAGGCCCTTTGTGTCTATCACAAATTGCGTAAGTGAGGAATCCACCAGGGAATACCTGGTCTTAAGCAGGAGATACGAGAATAAATGTTTTATTTCTCTTTGTATTTTGCTCTTTCCATGTGTGCAGCATTCTGCAGCACACATAGATAGAGCAAATTGCCTGTAAAGATTGTTTATGTGCAGGCAGGTGTCCCTTCCTGCACATAAACAATTGCCCCTGCAGTGCAGGCACCCTAGCAAAATGGCACCAGGTAACTTTTTTAGCACCAGCGCTAGGGGTAACGCAGGGGTGCACCGCATTCTTTTGAATACGGTGCATCCCTGTGCTTTGAAACTGTCGGAGAGTGGTGTAACCAATTTTGGCATAACACCGCGCTCCGCCAGTTTCTTGTAAATATGCCCCAGCGTTTTTGCAATCAGCTCGGTGGGAAGCCACGGTCCTGACAGCATCAAAGTACGCATTGGCAGCATTGCAGTCCAAGGTGGGAACTTTAAAATGAAGCCGCATTTCCTTTTACGGAGAAGGGTGCTGCATTTTTAAAAAAAGTTAGAATTATTTCAAAGAAACACAGACATGGTTGTCTGCTGCCCCAGCAGGCTACCATCCCTGTGTTGGTCTCCAACTGTGTGGGGTCACAATTTGCAAACTATCTCATTAAATTTCATTAGGTAGGTCGGATTGAGATCCACTCCTAATCAGACTTTTAAGAACTGACCTATTAGTACATAGGTCAGTTGCTAAAATTCTTTACTAGTTGCAAAAATACTGGTTGAAATTTGCGGGAGTGTTTTGTGACCAGTTATTCGTGCATCTGTCCCTTTCATTCAGAATTTTAAGCACTTCTTTTATACAGCACTTGTTAATGCTGAGAAAACACTGCTATTCTTGGTCTTTGGATTTTAGTTAGACAGTGTAATCAATATTTTTCTTTAAAGATTGTGTATATCGACTAACCTTAATTTTTTCTTGATTTCCTGTATTCATTATAATTACAATGTAGCAGTCAATATTACTATGTTACTGTTCCAGGAGTTTCTCATTTTGTTTGCAAACAAATGTTCATATTCCTAGAGGTTTATTGGTTTGCCCTATAGTGTGGTCTTATGTTGCAAGTGAGGCTGTACATTGTAAATCTATGCAATACGAAAAGGGTTTCTGTTTCAGAATTTGGTTTATAAAAAGATAGGAAGGTCATTTTTTTGGCACAGTGCACTTATTATTGTAGTGTCAGCCCTGTCTATGATCTTTCAACCCATGAATCATCTTATCAAGAGGCTTGCTTCAGTGAAAATATAATTGGGAGATCCAGGAATATGAACTGGGGTATTCCCACAAAATGAATATGCCAGTGACCTCTTATAAAAATGTAATTTCAATGAAAAAACCTGGGAGCTGTTACACCAAAGTGAAGGGTTTCCCTAATAGAAATGTGAGTGAAGTATTTGAACTTCACCAAAGCAATGTTAAAGTCACGAAATCAAGAAGTAAAATTCTCAAACTAATTTACTAAGGAAAATGTGCTAAGTGCAGTATGACCAAAATCAATAAGTGGATCAATTACGTGTTTTTTTTTTTTTTAAGAAAATGTCAAAAAGTGACCATCCGAGAATCTTCAGTGTTAGCCTATATGCATTGCAACAAGCTGTTACTGATGCCAACACTTGCACCAAAAATGAAAAACAATTACACGTAAACTGCACTCAAGGAGCACAAGGGCAGGCACAGTTACCATGAAAGCTGGTATATTTAAATGTTCCCAAATATCAGGTTGCTGAACATCTTCATCCTGGTCACGCATAACCTTCCCAAACTCCAAAGGACAACTTCTGAAATTTAAGGGCGCAGATAACTGTGGGACATGTGCTAAACCATTCAGACATGGTTACAGGACAGGCTGCAGTTTCATTTGTCTACTGGCTCTTTTTAGGTCGAGCCTAGCACAGTGCGCATGCACTGCTCTGCAAGGCATGCTGTATCTGGCATGTGTGGTTGAAGAACTTCCCATCTTTCCTATTGGCTTCTGGGACCGCCCTACTTAAATGCTTGCTTTTGTTTGGTGGATATGGTAAATTAGTCCTGCCTTTTGGTGTTTAGGACCCTCCCAGGCAACTGCCCCTGTTAATGTGGCAGTACTCTGTTTGTAATATATGTTGGTTTCTCTGCACTCTATTTTTACTTTCCATCTGCTCATCAGCATGGCTTCATGGATGCATTGATATTCCCTTCTGTCTGCCTGTTTGTTTGTGACTTCCCCACTCCCTCCTCATGCTTGGAGCCCACCCTCCAAGCACACACACAGCTGTGGGTTTCTCACTGCTGAGAGACCTCGCACTGCGAATCCCCCTCCAGCACCAGCACTCCCCCGCTGCCTGCCTCTGTTTACTTCAGCACCAGCTGCGGCATGTACATGTGGTTAACCCTTTCTTTCCCACCTGTTTCCCTTGTCCTTGTGTTCAGCTGATGAATAGGTCTTTGAAGCTTCGGTGTATGCTCTGGCCAATCCTTGCAATAGATATCTCTTCACTCACTTTCTCTCCTCTAGCCTTTTTCCCCCTCCCAATCCAGTCAGACGGCCCTCACACTCCACCCTATGCAATGCCACTCCAAGCAGTGACACTCAAGGCAATGTCATTCTAGGCAGCGCCATTCTGCTCCATGCATCGCCACTCCATGCAGTGCCACTCCACTCCACACCACGCCACACCACACCACGCAATGCCACAACTGCAGCACCAGTCTGCTACTCCCAACTTCACTCCATGGCGTACCACTCCGCTCTACACAATGCCACTCAAAGCAATGACAGTCAAGGCAATGCCACTCTACACAACACCATTCAAGGCAACGTCACTCTACCCAGCGCCACTCCATGCAATGCCACTGCATGCAATGCCATTCCACGCAATGGCACTCCACACAATGCCACTCCACACAACACCACCCTATGCAACACCACTCCACTCCATGCAACGCCACTCCACGCAATGCCACTCCATGCAATAACACGCAAGGCAACACCACTCAGTACAATGTCACTCCAAACACCCTCACCCCACCCCGCTCTATGCAATGCCACTCCATTTTACACAATGCCACACCACACAACTCAAATTCACTCTAAGCAACTGTAGTCCATACAACTGCACTTCACTCTGCCCAACCCACTCCACTCTACGCAATGCCACTCCAAGCAGTGACACTCAGGGCAATGCCACTCTTCACAGCACCACTCCGCTCCATGCAACGCAGCTTCACACAACGCCACTCCATGCAATGCAGTACCACTCTACGCAGCACTACTCCGCTCCATGCAATGCCACTCCATGCAACACCACTCCAAACAATAACACTCAAGGCAATGTCACTCAGTACAATGTCACTCCATACACCCTCACGCTACCCCACTCTATGCAATGCCACTCCATTTTTTGCAATGCCACTCCACACAATGCAAAAATCACTCTACGCAACTGTACTCCATACAACTGCACTTCACTCTGCCCAACCCACTCCCCTCTAGGTAATGCCACTCCAAGCAGTGACACTCAGGGCAATGCCACTCTGCGCAGCGCCACTCCGCACCACTCAATGCAGCTTCACACAATGTCACTCCATGCAACACCACTCCACGCAATGCAGTGTCACCATACGCAGTGCCACTCCACTCCACGCAATGCCACTCCCCTCCGCTGCACTCCACACAACTGCATATCACACACCACTCCATGCAGCGCAACTCTGCAGAACACCACTCCACTCCACTCTATGCAACGCCACTGGAAGCAGTGACACTCAAGATAGCGTCACTCTATGCAGTACCACTCGCCCTACGCAGAGCCACTCTGCTACATGCAAAGCCACCCCACTGCATGCCACTCCACACAGCGCCACTCCACGCAATGCCACTCCACGCAATGCCACTCCAAACAGTGACACTCTACACAGCGCCACTCAAGGCAATGCCACTCTACACAGCACCAATCAAGGCAACGCCACTCTATACAGCGCCACTCTGCTCCACGCAATGCCATTGCACGCAACGGAACTCCACACAATGCCACTCTACGCAGTGCTGCTCCGCACAACGTAAGGTCACTCCATGCCATTGCACTCCACACAACTGCATGCCGCACCCCACTCCACACAACACCACTTCACACAGCACCACTCTGCTCCACGCAACCCCACTCCACACAGTGCCACTCCAAGCAAAAACACTCAAGTGAATGGCACTCAGTACAATGTCACTCCATACACCGTCACGCCACCCCTCTCTACGCAATACCACTTCATTTTACGCAATGCCACTCCACACAAAGCAAATTCACTCTACGCAACTGTACTCCATACAGCTGCACTTCACTCTACCCAACCCACTCAACTCTATGCAATGCCACTCCAAGCAGTGGCACTCAGGGCAATGCCACTCTATGCAGTGCCACTCTGCTCTATGCAATGCTGCTTCACACAACACCACTCCACACAACAGCATTCCATGCAATGTAGTGCCACACTACGCAGTGCCACTCCGCTCCACGTAACGCCACTCCACTCTACTGCACTCCACACAACTGCACACCGGATGCCACTCCACGCAGTGCCACTCCATACAGGGCAGCTCCACACAACACCACTCCACTCCACTCCACTCCACTCTATGTAACGCTACTGGAAGTAGCGACACTCAAGGTAACGCCACTCTATGCAGCATCACTCCACTCTATGCAGCGCCACTCTGCTCCATACAAAGCCACTCCACTGCATGCCACTCCACACAATGCCACTCCACACAACGCTACTCCATGCAGCGCCACGCAACGCAACGCCACTCCACGCAGCACCACTCCATGCAATGCCAATCCAAACAATGACACTCAAGGCAACACCACTCTATGCAGCACCACTCTTCTCCACACAATGCCACTCCCTGCTATACCACTTCAAACAGCGACACTCAATGCAACACCACTCTACACAGTGCCACTCCATGCAACACAACGCAACGTCACTCCACGCCATGCACACTCCACACAACTGCACTCCACACAGCACCACTTCATGCAGCGCTACTCCATGCAACACCACTACACTCCATGCAGCACCGCTCTGCTCTATGCAACGCCATTGGAAGCAGTGACACTCAAGGCAGTGCCATTCTACACAGCGCCACTCTAAGCAGTAACACTCAAGCTAAAGCCACTCTACACAGTGCCACTCTGCTCCACGCAATGCCACTCTGCTCCACGCAATGCAACCCTGCCACTCTGTTCCACCCAACTACACTCTGCTCCATGTAATGCCACTCCACTGCTCTCCACGCCATGCAACGTCACTCCACACAACGCTACTCTACACTCCGCCACTCCAAGCAATGGCACTCAAAACAATGACACTTAAGGCAACGCCACTCTATGCAGCACCACTCTGTTCCACGCAACACCACTCCACACAACACCATTCCACACTGCTGCACTCCTCACAACTGCACGCAGCATCCCACTCCACGCAATGCCACTCTAAGCAGCGCCGCTCTGCTCCACGCAACGCCACTGCAAGGAGCGACACTCAAGGCAACGCCATGCAGTACAATATCACTCCATACAATGCCATGCCCCGCTCTATGTAACGCCACCCTGCTCTATGCAATGCCACTCCATTTTACACAACACCACTCTACGTAATGCAAATTGACTCTACGCAACTGTACTCCATACAACTGCACTCCACTCTACCCAACCCACTCCACTCTATGCAGTGCCACTCCAAGCAGTGACACTCAAGGCAACAGAACTCTATGCAGTGCCACTCCACTCCATGCAATGCTGATGCACGCAATGCCACTCCACGCAATGCAACTCCGCTCTATGCAATCCCAGTCTATGCATTGCCACTCAACGCAACGCCACTCTGCTCCATGCAACACCACTCCAGGTATCACCAATGTAATCTATGCAATACCACTCCAGGCAATGCCACTACACGCAACAACACTCCACGCTGCTGCACTCTACACAACTGCACGCCGCATGCCACTCCACGCAATGGCACTCTACCACAGCGCCACTCCACGCAATGCCACTCCAAGCAGTAGCACTCATGGCAGCGCCACCCTATGCAGCGCCACTCTTTGCAACACCACTCTATGCAGCACCACTCTATGCATTGCCACTCCACGCAACGCCAATCCAAACAGTGACACTCAAGGCAAAGCCATTCAGTACAATGTCACTCCTGAAAAAGCCACGCCATCCTGCTCTACGCAATGCCACTCCATTTTACGCAGTGCCACTCCACGCACCTAATTCACGCTACACACCTGTACTCCATACAACTGCACTTCACTCTACCCAACCCACTCCACTCTATGCAGCTCCACACCAAGCAGTGACACTCAAGGCAACACCACTCTATGCAATGCCACTACGCTCCATGCCACGCTGCTCCACTCAACCCTCTCCTCACAATGCCCTCCACTCCATGCAACACCACTCTAGGCAGCGCCACTCTGCTGCCCGCAATGCCACACCACGCGTCACCAGTGTACTCTATGCAATGCCACTCCACACAATGCCACTCTATGCAGCGCCACTTTGCTCCATACAATGCCACTCCATGCCACTGCACCACACACAACTGCACACCACACCCAACTACATGCAACACCACTCTACACAGCGTCACCCTTAACAACCCCACTCCAAGCAGTGCCACTGCATGCAGTGCCACTCCATGCAGCACCACTCCATGCAGCGCCACTCCACGCAATACCAATCCAAGCAGTGGCTCTCACTGCAACACCACTCTACGGAGCGCCAACCCTTCGCAACGCCATTCCTCACAATGTCACTCCACTCCCCACAATGCAACACCACTCCACGCCACTGCACTCCACACAACTGCACACTGCACCCCACTCCATGCAACGCCACTCTACACAGCGCCACTCAATGCTACCCCACTGCAAGTACTGACACTCCACACAGCGCCACTCTGCTTCACGCAGCACCACTCTATGCAGCGCCACTCCGCTCCACACAACACTACTCCACGCAGCTCCACTGCACTCCATGTCGCTGCGCGCCACTCCACACATGCCACTTTTCCACAAACTTGATTGATCTAGCTACACATTTCTTAAGTTCACTCTCACTTTACTTTAGCTACTCACACTTTCTTTAACTACCAATATCTCTTAATACCATAATCATTTACCAATAAACAACCTACCACATAATTACATTACACAAATACAGTCCACACCAAACACAAAAACACTACGAACAAATAAAAAAATTAATATATTTCCACTACAAAACACATACAGACACTAGACTAAAAAACACAACACATACGTATAAAACATTACCATTTACAACGTCAACAGCTCTAACTCTAAAAATGCAAGACCTAATGCATTGGAAATGCTTGTTTAACAATGCACTTGTTGCTCACAAAAGGGAAGGTGCAATTAAAATGTGGTGCTGTCTAGGCTCATTACAAATTTTCCTTTCAATATTGGTGCCTCGTTAACTAAATTCACTCTGAATCAATTCAAGCACTTATATACATGAGATTGAGTCCCTTGTATCTGGAATTGTTTCATTCTTACTTTTTGCAAAATGGATCGAAAATGTGAGCAGATTTTTATCCATTGTAGGTCTCGATAAAACACAATTATTTATATAATATACATCTACACAAAATATATTTCACAATAGACTATTCAAAACCCCTTAACTCAAGCATAAATCTCAATCATACTAGGCAAATCCAACTTGAAAAAGGAGTAAGTCTAAAATAGTGCAAACACCAAATTCATTGTCTAGTACACTCATGTGTATTATTTCAGAAAGACTTGTTTTCTCCTAAGCCTCTTCCCATAATGTTACCTTATTATTCAATGCCTCCATCAGTATATCACAAGAATTTATGGCTATCTAAACAGATAAAATCTCATTCTCAGCTTTTAGGATGGTTCCTAATTACCCAAAATAATCAAGGGTATTGTAAAATTCCTTTAGACGACATTCATGCTCAAATTAGAGAAAAGATAGAGGAGCAGGTGTCATCCTACCTACAATTTCATTAGAATTCTAGTGCAAAAAAAGGGCAGGTCTCCACAATTACATTAGTTTCGGATTCTACTTTAGTTTCGGATCTATTCATTTATTTCTTGATAATCCATCACTAATTTATTTTCTTGCATTGCATATAGCCCTTTTGTTTTTTACAGTAGCTATGATGGAGAAAGTCTGTTCACTTTTCCATTAATTTTGCAAACATAGAGACTAAAATAATTTCATGTATAGGTGACCTTATCTCATAAAAACAAAGGAACAAATAATCATTGTGTACTGTATGCAATACAATGGTGATAATTGATCAATTACGCAACAAGAGTGACTTCCTATAAAGTTTTCATATTCCTAATTTGGGCAAAATGAATATGCCCACTTGCCTCCAGTCCAATCCACAGTCTCTGCACTCTCTGCAGTTTACCTTTAACAAGGCTCTTTCATACCAACTCTCAGCCCGGGACTATGGGCTCGATTACAGCTTTGGCGGTGCTGCACAAGCTCTCCGCCTGCACAGCACCACCAAAGCCGCGCAAAGACCACCAGCCTTATTATGAGTTTAACTCTTGCAGGCAGGTGGTCCTTTTGCCTTTCCCATGGCGGCACCCTGAAAAAGGGCACTGCAATGTGACCGCAATGGGAACGGCAAAAATGTTCCAGCACAGCATGGACTGTGAAGTCCATGCTGCGCTGGAATGGGGGTGCAAGCAGACAGGGGGCACATGTTGTGCCCCGCTAAATGCATCCCCATGGCAAGGGGACATAGGGGCCCTGTAGGGCCCCCTTTGTTCCCCCACTGCCAGCCTTTTTGTGGCGGGCTCACCGCCATGAAAAGGATGGCGGTGGGGAAACTAGTAATATGCTTGGCGGGACTGCGCCAGTCCCTCTCAGCATATTGCATTACGGTTCCCTGGCAGGTGAAAGTTGTAATCCTGCAGATGGTGAAACACCACTGCTGGGCCACCACGAGTGCGTTGGTCATAAGACTGCCGCACTCGTAATCAGTCTTTATTGCTCAACTCAGTGCCCCCAGTGCTCAGTTTATGTGAGTTTAGGTCCGCAGTCTCTGCAAACGTTTTGAGCTGATTAGCATCTTAAATAGATGAACTACTACAGCAGCACTATTTAACTGCCCTATACAGTAGTAATGGTTGTTTCTCACAGGAACTTTAAAGACATTTACAGCTTTTGGGTAGAAAAAATTAAACCACAGAACATAACACACCAACTTTTACAAAGCAAAATACTAGCATAATTAAAATATATTATGACACAACACAACAAAACAGTCAAAACAGAATGCAACACAACAAAGACAGTAAAACACAAAATCTAAATGCAAAACTGCAGCTTAAAGAACAACAGAACCCATCACTCCCACAATTGCAAAGCCACACAATAAGTATACACAAACATTCTTGTCACAAAGTACCACCATAGGGTGCCTGCCTTTATAATCACGATCAACAGAATTATACAATTATGTGGCAACAGTGTTTTCTGCATAATTATAGATTTGACTCATTTGCCACATAACCCATCATTTGCAGCATAATCTGCAGTTTTTACCAAAACAAATTGATTCCAGCTCAAATGGATCAAAAGTTACTAAAAATGCAGCAACATTCATTGCTGTGCAGCAGAAAGTCCTTAACGATGGTTGACCAGTCAACTGTCTGTTGCTTGTTACTCTATTTGGGTGTTAAACTGGTACTAAAAATGTGAAACCTTTGCCCAGAAAGTGTTAACGTATGTAAAAATGACAATTTAAGTAATACAATCACAAAAAAGTGCCACTTTACACCACTTAATGTGCCTTTTGTTGCTACATAATTTAGTAAACCCTGCTGCATAATTTGGCCCTGACACGCATTTCAAGTGGCCCTGTTTATAATTAGAGCTCCAGGCTTTATGGTATTTTTTTTACCATTTCAGTCTGTATTTATCAATGTATATCTTTTGCTAAATGTATCTGTGTTTATCCGTATTTATTTTGGGTTCTATAAAAAAGTGAAGTTGAAACTAGTTAATTTCCGCTTTTATTTAACCAATAAATTTACACTCATACTTGAATGCCTAACAAGCTTCAATGATATGAATGAACACAGTTGATAAATCAGTACACTCTTATGTTGATATGCATGTGTTAAAATCAGTCTTATGCACATCTACAGCTGTTCATGCCTGATTAGGAAACATTCTCTCTTATAACTTCCTTATCAGTCAATCTGCACAGCCTTTGGCCAGTGACTGACAACACTTAGGGCCAAATGTACAAAGCCATTTAGCATTTCTTAACCAGCCGAATCGCTATTGCGGCTCGTTAAGAAATGCTAAATGGACTTTTCCTATGTACCCAGTGGAAATCGCAAATTGTGACCGCGATTTAGGGAATAGCAAATAGCGATTACCTATTTGCGATTCCCAAAGCACATGCGCAAAGCATTTCCTTAATGCGAATTGGGCATTTAGGAAATGCAATTACCATCGACTCAAAGTCGATGGTAACCATGTGCAAATTAAGAAAATGCATTTAAAATGCATTTTTTTAATGTGACATGAAGTGCACATATGCCCCACACATCCCCCGCCGCAGTCACATAACACAACACCGCCGACAACTCCACTGGCTCCCAATCAATAAGAGAATCCCCTTCAAGCTCCTCACACATGCCTAGAAAGCGCTCCATGACACAAGACCAGCATATCTGAACCACCGCCTCGCATTCCACGTACCCGTCAGAAAACTTTGCTCCGCTCCACGTACCCTGGCCTCCGTCGCACGGATCCACAAGACCAGAACCAGAAGAAGATCCTTCTCCTACCTTGCCGCCAAGACCTGGAACACCCTGCTCCTCCACCTCAGGCAATCCCCATTGATGATCCAATTCAGGAATGACCTTAAGACCTGGCTCTTCGACTGAACCTCCACGCCCATTGGATCAGCAGCCCCCCCTCCCTCAGTGCCTGTAGAGCCTCACGGGTGAGTAGCTACGCTTTACAAAATCCTGAATGATTGATTGATCTTGTAGGAAATATAGCTACTCCCTCAACTGACCAGTTATTTAAATGCCAGCATTTAAAGGTTACAGCTCCAGCAGGACCTTCATTAGGTCCTACTTAGTAATGGCACCTGCCGACTCTAATAAAAAATTCAAATTGAGAAACCCATTAAGAATCACCAGTGATCTCTAATGAACTGTGCTCAATGATATGATTCCACTAATTATAAGATCCCTGATAGCCCTGTAAATTCTCCAGCAAGATTCCTACAGTTGAATATGGCTCTTGTCACCCTGAAATCATCCCTCTTCACTTGTGTAGGACCATCTTTACTTAGGCAGGTGGGCCCTTAAGTAATTTTTCTTTCAGGGAGTGTTTTGCAGAGTCTCCGCTGCCTTGGCTCTTATCCACTCCATTGCTTTGACTTGCAACCAGGCCAGAAACTTAGGTGGTAGACATATTGCAGCAAACTTGATAACAAGAAGGGAGTGGGAATCGGGGGACTTCCTAAAGAAACACTGCAGCTCGCCCGCAGTGGGACTGTGTAGTTGTTTGTTAATGTTTGTGAATGTTGTATTCTTCCTTTGTGTTGGTAGTGGCAAAAACTAAAATACTTCTTTTTTTCAATAAAAGTGAGTATTTGGCAGGATAATGATTTATTGCTGCTGCTGTGCACATTTTGGGTTATGAGTCTGTGTTCACTCCCCTGTGTTCACACCTCCCCCCCAGGGAGTCTTTGACTGCTAACCAGCGCTAAAGTGCTTGTGCTCTCTCCTTTAAACATGGTAGAAGTGGCTTGCACCCAATTGGAACATTTATTTTACCTCCCTGGTAAAGTGGCACTACATGTAACCGGCCTGTAACTTAAATGCAAATAGTGGGCCTGCAGCAATTATTGTGCCACCCACTTAAATAGCCTTTTCAACATGTCTCACGCCAGCAATTGAACTGTCATTTCAACCTGACAAAATAAACCTTTTACTAGACCTACACCTTCCTTTTTAACGCATACAGGTAACCCTTAGGGCAAGCCTATGGACAGCACATGGGCACATTGTTTTTAAAAAGTTGGGCGTGTAATTTTAAGTGTTACATGTCCTGGTACTGACCAACTCGTAAATTCGTTTTTCACTAGCCTATTTCTCATAGAAGATACTTTGGGGCATATGTATGAAAAACCGATTTTGCGATTCTCAAAATGCGATTTTTAGCGAATCGCATTTTGAGAATCGCAAAACGCGATGTAAATACAAATTTGCAAATATTTAGCGATTCTCAATAAATAGCAGAATACATCTGCGACTCCGCAAATAGCGATTCCTTAATTGCGAATCGCAATTAAGGAATCGCAAAAATAGAGAATCTGCAATTCAGGTGCAGCTTGATGACATCACACCCAGGAAGTGTGACTGCCCATGCTGTTCCTGATTGCCTGAGGCTGTGTCAGAGGCTGGGAGGAGAGGCAAACAACTGAGTACTGCAACTCCAACTATTCCAAATGGATCCCCAGGAGAAAGAAAAGGACAAAGAGGAGGCTGGGAGGAAAAAAAAGAAAAATTTCAGCGAGAGGGAGCAGGAGGTGCTCATAGAGGAAATGGCACACAGCCATGAGTTGGCAAAAAATCACTCCGTGTGCCAGAGTCAAGAAAAAGAAAAATATGGCTGGACATCCAGGCAAAGGTCAATGCCATCGGTGTGACCCAGCGCTCTGTGGAGGACCTGCGCAAGCGATGGTATGATATGCGCTCCAGGTCCAAGGACAAGGTGGCAACCAGGCTGGCAGAGGCAAAAAAGACTGGTGGGGGAATTTCCACAGAACCAGAGTCTACGCCCCTCGAGAACCAACTGGTGGAGTCCACCCTTCAGCCAGAGAGCGTCAGTATTGACGATATATTCATTATGTGGCAGGGTACGGCAGATGTATTGAAGCAGAAGTTAGGTCAGTTGAATGACATGAATCCCAGAATACAATTCACGCACACTATGGACAAACGGACTATCTCTTATCTAGATGTGTCAATAGAGTTGATTTGTTCAGAGATTACCACTAAGGTTTTCACCAAACCTACTGATCATAACAACTCATTATTATACACCAGCTTCCACCCTGAGTCTCTCAAAAAGCACCTTCCATTCTCTCAATGTTTGCGCATTAAGCGCATTACTTCTGACCACACACAATATAAGATGACCTTACAATGCTTCAAAAGAGGTTTTGTAGATAGGGGTTATCCGGAAGAGATTGTGGAAACAGTGGCCAGGCGCGCTGATGACATACAAAGATCTGAGTTGTTAACCAAGAGGGTGAAAAGCAAGGGGAGACGTGATGTTTTTGTCTCTACTTTTTCGACGCAGTCGACTGCAATTAAGAAAATAATTCTCAATCGATGGGAGTTACTACAGACGGAACCTGATTTTGGTAGCATTTTTCAAGAACCTCCTATTTTCGCATACAAGAGATCGAATAACATCAGAGAGATTTTAAAAAAGAGGAAGGCAGATAATCTGGAAGAACCAAAAGGCATGCAAAAGTGTTATAATTGTTCACATTGTAACAATGTGCTACTAGGCTCATTTATTTCTCATCCCAGGTCGGGCAAACCAGTGAAACTGTTGTTTACAGCTAACTGCAACACACAGAATGTGATTTATGCCATACGATGCCCTTGTGGTTTATACTACATCGGCAAGACAGAGAGATCACTGCGCATACGCATAACTGAACACAAAAGCAGAATTAGTATAGTCATGACTTCCCCACTAGCGAGCCATTGGATTGAGTTTCACCACACCATTGCTCAGTTAAGATTCACAGTGTTAGAGATTGTCAGAAGTCGTCCAGACAAGGATATGTCGAAACACATCACGCAGCGTGAGATGTTTTGGATAAAGTACCTGGACACTTTGAGTCCGAAGGGTCTCAATGATAAATTGGAACTCTCGTGTTTCCTGTAATAGCAATATGGAGTGAGTTTCTGTGAGGTTAGTTTCGTGGTGGCAATGAGTCAGAGATAGTCTTAGGATACCTACATGTAAGAGGGTCAGTCTGACACATTTTTTAAGGGGGGTTTGTTTGGGTTAATGTGGGACTCGTTATGTTCAGCACTTTTAATTTGCAAAATCACCATTGAATTCTTATTTCTTTCATGATTACTTAGATGTTGTTTGCAATTGATGTCGTTAGCTTTGATGCATTTTATTCATATATGGTGAAAACTCTGAATTAGCATTTATGTTAAAATACTACATCTAGTGACAGCACTACCGGAACCCAGATTGTAATCAATTGATTAACAAAAGTATGATCTTGTAAATTACTGTGACTTCTGGTAGTATAAGTGATTATGGAATTTGTTATTTTCAGCATTCAGCCTTTTCAGGCAGTGTATTTACAATATATGTTTAGAGAACGAACAAGGGTTTCTGCTTTTTCATAGTCTCATGCTAAGATGGCTGCACGTTTTTCATCATGTTTCCCTACACTGCCTCGGCTGTCCTATTTTCATTTCTATCTATCTACGCACTTACACGTCATTACATGAATCGTTTGAAAGACTCAGTAGACTCTCATACACCGAGCGAGGGTTTTTGTATTACCTTTGGGATCCAGGAAGCTGTTGGGACACCCTTACTTACGTCTTCTAGGTGAGCCATATTTTGTAAAATCGCTTTGGTTCTTGGGCTCAATTAGGCATAGCATTTATGGACGTTCTATTTTTTCAGCAGGCGACGTGGTTCCAAGGAAGAAATAAGCGGTGCTTTTGAACAGGGTTTGATCAAGCACGGGGAACATTTAATCTTTGGTAAGCCTCAGATGTTTAACATACTCAGTTGGCAGGATTTACTTTCCGGAGTAGCTTTCAGTGTTCTCATTTACTGTTCATTCACTTTCTAGCATTATGACCAGCGGACAGGAGTACAGCTATTAGCACTTGAGTGCGTTGGTGTTCACTCGTACTTTTATCTTATTGGTAAGCTGTTAAACTTAAACCTCTTGGGTTGGTTCTAGCGTAGTAATGGTTTACAAGCTAGTTACGCACTATGAATAATAATTTTTATGTTTATTTCTGCTCTGTGCAGGGTTGGTTTGTTACGTGGTTTTAAGACGCTTATGGGCACGGACTGTGGACCCGTCTACATTGACATTTTGTACTGTATTGGAGGTACTTTCAGTATGTTGTCGATTTAAGGATTATTAGTATATTCACGGGTGTTTCACGCATTATTTTCAGTTGTACATCGGGGTACAGCACCTTTGATCTTTCTCTGTATTCGCACTGAATCTTCTCTGTCTCTAGCACTTTTGCTTTATCTCAGATACTAAAACATGACGTGATTGTCTTGAATTCATGGTGATACTATTTATAACAACAGTCACAGGATTTAGGAGCCGTAATCACGATAACCATCCCGGATGTTCAGAAAAAATGTTTTGTTACACTGTTTGGTTTACAGTCAATGATGCTATTTTTTGAAAACATGTTTACTTGTAGATTTCCCCTGACGAAGGGTGGTAGCACACCCGAAATGCATTGGGAGTGATGAATATCCACGCCAGAATGTATCATTGCACTTAAGGATCAACAAGAATGATGTTGAAATTTTCAGCTGTGAATAAAACAAGTTGAAGACACATCCTTGAAAAATTATAGCCATTGTTATTATTATTCTTTTGAAGAGTGTTGTAAAATTGTGTACACACAGGATAATCATGTCGATCTTGAATTTTATTGATGCTAAAACTATTGATTAACATTATGCTAATACACTCATTTTGAGTTAATCAAGTAGTGCGCCTTCTGTCTAAGACTTAGGTCCTGGAATTGTTTTTTCATTGTTGAATAGGTGGTGGGGTGGAACCACCTCAGAAGGCGCAAACTAATTGTGAAATATTTTGAGATTCTTTGGTATACCAGGTTTACTATTGGAACTTTGAGTGCATCACCGCTGTCGTTTTACATAACTTTTATAAAGTTGGCATTTTCTTGTGCTAACCATTTGGTGCCTACAGACTGTTTCCTGGGTCACATAACTATGTGTATTTGGCAGTTAGCTTTTGTGTATTCCTCTCAGACAGTATTACAAAGGGTGGCTGGGGGTTGGAAGGATGGGCCAGCCTGACCTGGTGGGAGGGGTGGAGCTTTCACCTATCACACTTGTACTTCAAAGGAGCTGCTTCAGCACACACATAAATAACTTCACATTAGCCTTTGTGATTCCAGACATCCTGGGACCAGGACAGGGGAAGGAAAAAATTCCAGAACCAGATGTGGGGGAGAAGTCTTGAATTTTCTAGCACTTCAAAACTAGCACCAGGTATAAATATTGGAACCTCAGCCCAACTCTTCAGATTACTTCAGGACCTGTGGAAGACTCAGAAAAAGAACTGCCCTGCTGCAAGAAGGACTACCCTGCTGTCCTGCTGCCTGAGGAAGAAATACTTGACCTGCTCCTTGAACCCAGAACCACCAGAGTGACTCCAAGGGCTAGCAGAGAGTCCGCTTGTTCTGAGCCACAGGGACATAACAAGCTCCAAAGACCTGACATGCATCTACCCAGCTGCCCAGACTCAGATTGACCTGCCTGTGCTCTGCTGCTGGCCTCTGCTGTAGTGAGCCCTGATCCCCAAGAGGGGCCCTCCCAGGTCCTGGACCCCTGGCTGCCAATAGAGTATACTCCTCCCAGCCCAACTGTGGGTTCCCTCAGAACCGACACAGTGCGAAACAACTCAATGTAGCATGACGCAGGACCTCACACCACAGCCGCTCGCATCTCCTGATCGGCAGCCTCATTGGAACTGATTCAGCGTGACACATTTCAATGTAGGAACTTGCATCACAGCACCTCACAGGTCCTGACTGGCGGCGTCATCATATCCGACGCAGCACGACGGATCTCATCGCAGCACCTCACAGCTCCTGATTGGCTGCCTTCTTGAAACAGGCACAGACTGATGCATCTTGATGCAGGACCTCACATCTCAGTTCAAGTACAACCAGGTACACTGTCCAGTGAACTGAACTCGGCCCACACTCCATTATGATCAGCTTGAAATAGTGACTTTGTCCTGGTCTTGCGCAACCAATAACCACAGTTGGTTTTTGTGCTTTTTGCTGCTACTTTTACCTAAAACTTTGAAATTGTATATCTCCAGCCTACCGATTTTTGCCATTCTGATACCATTTTGTTAATTAAAATGTACTCTATTTTTCTAGTTTGGTGCATGATTTTTCTTGTGTTGTGTTTTTAATTTGCTATTGTTTGAGTGCTTCATAAATACTTTATATGTTGCCTTTAAGTTAAGCATGACAGATGCTTAAGCAAAGGTTAATTTAGTGACTTTTGTGGTTTGCCCTGACTATTGGGTTGTTGCTTGAATAGGACTCACACCCTCTCAACCAAAAACCCATTTTCTCACATTTGAGGATGCCAAGTTGTTGAGATGGTCTAGTTCTTTGCAAGGGTTAGACTTTGTAGTGGAGCAGAGAGCCAAATTGAGCCACGGCAATGCTGATTGACTTTCCTGCTGGTTTTACAGATCTGACCACCCAGCCTCTCCAGGTTAAGAGTTGGTTCGGGTGTTTCTTGTAGGAGAGAGGCACCTGTTTGGATCGAAAAGTCCTCTGCGTTGTAATGGATGTGCACCCTTGCCCTGGGTTCCCAACTGCATTAATGTCTAAATCCCTAATGTTGATTTTGTTGTCATAGACAAACACGGATCGTGTGTGTGCTCCATGACATAGGCTTATCTCCTACATTGTGGTCTTGTTGTACTGGGAGGCGTGCCCAAAGGGCTACCCTCATAGTGAGGGAAGACGCCTACCTTCACAAGGAGTTAAGCCTCTTCCTGTGTTTAGCCCTCCTCAAGAGCTTGAACCAATTACTACTATCCATCCACTGCTCCCATTTTAGGAACTGTTTTAGGAACTATTTTTTTCTTTGTTTAAGAGCACTTCACACAAATGCTCGTGTTTTCACTTGCTTCAAGCTCCATTTATGCAAACAGGCCTGTAAATCTTGTTCTTATCTCATCACATTTGCTGCGAATTTAAAGACCGAGGTCAAATGTCAGAAGATGTACTCCGAGGGCGCCTGTTTTCTTTTCATTCTCTGACTTCAAAGTGAGAGGATTTTTTTAACTAATGTCCCGGTGTTGCTTACCCCAACCGCTTCCCACTTCACTGCTTGATCCATCCCCCCACCCCTCCCTCATCACCGCTTGTTGATGCTGTATGCATCTTGTCACTGATCTTAATCAAGCACAGTTTCACAATCTACAATGGCCTTGATGTGTGCATTAGAAGCAGGGTTGCAGCGCTGAACACTGGGCCAGTCTGTCTTCAATTTTCATGGGCAAAGGATCCTACAGTCTGTGGCTTAAGGTGCAGCATTCCTGTTCCCGGCTTCTATACAGCCCAGCTCTGCCCCTCCAGTTACTTCTTGCATTACTCCGTCACCGCCAGCTCCCGTCCCCTCTTTTGTAGCACACCAAGGCAGCTGATACCTTCTGGTAAGTGACACGGCGTGTCTGGGTGTGTGTCCACGTGTTGTTATCCACACTTGTGCAAGTACACCTCCTACCCATGTAAAATAAGGAGGTGACGTAGAAGTAACCATTTGCAGATGTTTCTTATCATTCAACTACAAGGCACAAATATGCCACTAAAGTCATGTGTCAGCCTCGTTGGCTCTGTCTTTACTTTCCCCCAAAAAAAAAATGCTCTCTAGAGACTTGAATGGGATCACTTGCCTTAAAAACCATCATTGCTCTCCAAAATTGTTTTACACTCCATTGATTTTACTGGGCACACTCTCCAAAACCAATCTCGCACTCATTGGATGCTTCAAAGGTACGATTATCCACTGTTTCCCTGCATGCCCCCATTCAGAGATCTGACTGCATTTCACTACTTTTAATTGTACCTTTATTTATTTCTGCTCTGATTTGGTGTCAAATTTCTGGTAATTAACTTTTTGCATATTTCTTTTTTTTGCAATTATCTTTTGAGTCGGTTAAACATTTCACTTGATGTCTTTGTAGTTATATGAGCTATAATATTTTTTGACGCCCTCTGGCATCCTTTTTAGGTCCAGATAGGTTTTATATAGAAGAAAGTCACTTCTGTATCATACCAAAAACTTACTTACACACTTAAATTGTTTGCTCTTGACTAAAATACATTAACATTGACAAAGCCAATAGCTCTTGCATTGCTAAGACCTATTTGGCCAATCCTTGTTAACCTGTGTCACTGAAGTTCCACTGCTTTTTGCTTAATTCACCCTTAGTCTACATGGGTTTGGTGTGTGGCGCTGTGCATCACATGAGTGGTGTATCTGCGCTGGGTTTATGTGTGCCTGGGAAGAGTACTGTACAAGGATAATGCAGTACTGAGCAGTGCATGCATGGTGAGTGTGTGTGCTAGGTGTATGTGTGCCTATGAGTGGTACAATACTTGGAGGATGTAGTGCTGTGCAGTGTGTGCATGGTAGATGCATGTGCTGGGTGAATGTGTGCTTATGAGTGGTACAGTCTAGGACACATATAGTGCTGTGCAGTGTGTTTAGGTTGTATTGTTGGATTGGGTGTATGTGTGCCTGTGGATAGCACAATGCATGTAGGGCCATTGGTTCCTTTGGGAGTCCAAGGCCTGCATGGTGAAACAAGGAGAGTCAGTACAGAAATCCCCCCAGAAAGATATGTGTATTTCTGCATTCCTGTAAGCTAGGTGCGACACACACTGAAAAGGGGAGAGTCAGGCATCACCCATACAATTCAAAGGATGCTCTTTGATTCACTGAGAGGTCACAAGGAAGGGGCCTGGGCACAGCTCAGGAAGCAGATGGGGCTGATAAGAGGATCATAAAGATTAGGCTTGGGCCCTGGTCTAAGCTTTTGATACACGTATCAGTGTGGATGACATCCATGTCAGGGGACACAGGAACCCCGCACTTCCAGACAGCCGAGGATATCGGCTTGCGGGAGAACCACAACTCCCAGCAGCCTCGGCAGATGTCTGACGTCAGACGCACCGCCGCCCTCGACGTTCGAGATCGGGGATAAGGCGAGGAATCGGCAGGAGTCGCTGCCGATTATTCATTGGTGTCCATTCTCAACGCTGGCCTTTCGCAGCTTGCTGAAGAGTTCCTTGGTCGGGTAAGGGTGCCGTTTGCACCGCTTATTTCTACTGTTCTATTCTGGAGTACAAGGAGGGCGTATCTTGCACATACTGGGAGTACCGCTCGTGCTAAGTGCTCATTACCATAGTTTCCCTACGTTGGCGAGTCCTGGTTACTGTTTCATTTGGATGAGGACTCATGCGAGGGAATTGGTATTCATTTTGTTTAACATTAACATTTACGCAGTACTTCTCATTTGCATTCACCCCGTTGAGGGGCACTCATTATTTCTTCCCTGTTGGCGAGTCCAGGACAGTGACTCATGCAGGGAAGAACTCTGTAGCCTACATTAAGGATTGGGCTTGAGATACTAAGAGAGTGATTTCGAACTCTCAACACTGTTCTATTGTTTATTCATATATATATGCTGGATACCATTATTTGGATTGTGTGCTATCACAGGTCAAAGTCTTCCGGTTGTGCTTATAATTTTATATTTCACCTCATGTTCATGACGACTGTTATTCAAAGTGTTCGGCACCTTCTGCTTTCACCTCCACAGGGGTGGTCCAAGGCAGGTGATCCTTATTGCTTGAGCTTCCAGCCTTCCTACACTTATATCAAGGGTAGGTGTTGAGATACAGAAAGTGGGTTCCACCGCCCATAGAGGATTGGAGGTTAGATAGGTGTGCTAGAGTTGTAGCCTCATATGTTTTTGTTTCTTACAGTATATGGTGTAAGGAATTGTGATTACCTGCTCCTCACCCCTTTCAGCACTGCAGCAGTTTCTTTCTTTACAGGTCAGTGGAAGGTTGGGTCCATCTAGGTATAGTGGGAGTAGTGAGAACCCTTTGTATCTGAATGGTCCAGGCTGATGATCTTTTCTCTTGTGTTCACAGGTCTCCCTCCCCGCTGTCCCCATCCTTCCCTTCCCCCGCTTGACCATCCTAAAGTCTGCGTGAATATATATATCCAGACTTGGGGCTGTCGAGAGGTGGACCCCTAAGAGCATCGGTTCGATCCTGAGGATACGTTCAGGCCTGGGACAATCCAGGTGTGAACTCAGCCTGTATTGTGAGACTATCAGCTAAAGAACGATGATGGATTCAACCAAGATCTGTGACTGGGGGTGAGTGTCTGAAAAGTTTCAGCGCTCCGTCCATCATCTCCTTGTGTTTGCTTTGTTCGCCCTAAGTTGGCAAGGTATGCCTAGACGTGGGTCCCTTGCTCACTTTGCCACTGGATTCATGCTAGCCTGGCTGATGAAGGCTGTTAGCCCGAAACCGGTTCCAGGATGCTTGTTTCCGGTCCATGGAAGACACGGCTTGGCAGTTCGGGCTGGACTGTTCCCATGAGGCACAGGGTCAAGACTGATTTGCATATAGCTGTGTTTGAACTGGGGTGGCGAAGTGAGCTAAAGAACGATGATGGATTCAACCTAGATCTGTGACTGGGGGT
The DNA here is from genome assembly GCA_963921515.1 of Calotriton arnoldi. NCBI lineage: Eukaryota > Metazoa > Chordata > Amphibia > Caudata > Salamandridae > Calotriton > Calotriton arnoldi. The sequence goes on from CAWUFW010010668.1 coordinate 486,992, forward strand.
GAGTGTCTGAAAAGTTTCAGCGCTCCATCCATCATCTCCTTGTGATTGCTTTGTTTGCCTTAAGTTGGCAGGGTATGCCCAGACATGGGTCCCTTGCTCACTTTGCCACTGGATTCAAGCTAGCCTGGCTGATGAGGGCTGTTAGCCCGAAACCAGTCCCAGGATGCTTGTTTCCGGTCCAGGGAAGACATGGCTTGGCAGTTTGGGCTGGACTGTTCCCATGAGGCACAGGGTCAAGACTGATTTGCATATAGCTGTGTCTGAACTGGGGTGGCGAAGTGAGCTAAAGAACGATGATGGATTCAACCCAGATCTGTGACTGGGGGTGAGTGTCTGAAAAGTTTCAGCGCTCCGTCCATCATCTCCTTGTGTTTGCTTTGTTTGCCCTAAGTTGGCAGGGTATGCCCAGACGTGAGTCCCTTGCTCACTTTTCCACTGGATTCAAGCTAGCCTGGCTGATGAGGGCTGTTAGCCCGAAACTGGTCCCAGGATGCTTGTTTCCGGTCCAGGGAAGACATGGCTTGGCAGTTCGGCCTGGATTGTTCCCATGAGGCACAGGGTCAAGACTGATTTGCATATAGCTGTGTCTGAACTGGGGTGGCGAAGTGAGCTAAAGAACGATGATGGATTCAACCCAGATCTGTGACTGGGGGTGAGTGTCTGAAAAGTTTCAGCGCTCTGTCCATCATCTCCTTGTGTTTACTATCAGCTTTGATGTCACTCCAGGTGTGACAGACTACTTTCAAGAGGGAGAAAAGTGCAGAGTAGTGGGTACGCCAAAAAAAGCAGACCCCCAACATAAAAAAATCAAAATGGATTTGGGAATCAAGTCAATTTTTCACAGATTACATATATTTTTATTTTATCCAGTCAGTGGCTGAATACAAAAAAATGTAAACCAGTGTCTGAATGGAAAACCTAATTATAAAATGTAGATGGTGGCATCTGCCGTCATGCTCATAATAAGTTGGCCTAACGGCTAGGGCGGTCGACCTTGGAGCTGGGGAACCAGGTTCGAGTCTCGGCAGGGACGCACAACATCCTGTGATTCTGGGCAAATCACTTAATCTCCCCGTGCCTAACAAAAATGAATATGCCCTCATGTAAGGCAACTGGTGCTCGTGTAAAGCGCTCTGATGCCCGATATCTTCGCGTCAAGTTTGTGCTATATAAAACTCCGTAAAAAAAGAAAATACAGTTTACACTATATAGGAGGTGATTGAAGGCACCAATCCTTGAACAGCTGACCTTTGGGCCATCTCTGGAGTCATCTAATGCTAGTTGCAGGTAGACTTCACGCTCACAATAGTCTTTACACCACATGGGAGGTGATTACAGCTGAACTGTGGGAATAGTAATATTAAGAATGACAACGGTGCCGTCTTCTTTTGTATTTCTTTGTGTTTTTGTTGGCCTCGCAGGCAGCACTGCATATGAGGGTGCTTACCTAATTTCTCCTGGGAGGTGGAGAAACTCTTTTATGTGTGGGAGACAGGAACCCTGACTAAGGGACATGTTGCTCTGCAAAAAATATATTTGCCATTTTAGAGGAGGGAGAAAAAAGTCAGTTAGATTTCCTGGGTCTGAAGTCAACTCTCAAACATATTTCCTGATATCACACTGAGGTTAAATGATGTCATAGTCATCTAAGGAACAACATTTCCATTATCTCTTCTTGAGTCACTTTCTGAGCAGACTGGAAAGCATGCCTGGTATTTATGTGGTCTTAGAAATAGTGCAGGCTTCAGCCGGAAGGGAGTCCCCACAGGTCATTTGGGGCAGTTTCACCAGATGTCGAGATTTCTTGAAAGTTGTGCCCACCTAAAGCAAGTTTCTTTTAGTTCTGGACAATTCTCGCAAATGCTCTAGGCAGTACTACTACTACCTAGAAACCATCAAGTACTAATCCTTTAGCTGAAGAAATATTTTCATAAAGGCTTCTAAAATTCAAGGAGGACTGACATGATCTGGCCATTTGTCTCTTGCAACCTTGCAAAAATCCAAATCAGCACTATCTTCCCAGCAAGATCCCTGGTGACCTTTATCACACTTGTTTAGTCTCCCATCGAGGCAGCTCTCTGGCATCAACACTGGCCTACGTTTTGCTCCATCTGAAATCTAAGACCGCCATTCTGCGTTTCAGTTATTAAATGATTACTCTTATTAAAACTTGTTTTGAGAAATAAATTTTTTTTGTCTATTGCTGTTTGAAGCATGTTTACAACGTATATCACGAGCATATACCTCCAGAGCAGTCTTAGTCCTCGTCCAAAAGGTGAACCAAATGAAGCCTCTAGAGTGAAGATTGAATTGCCAGTTTAGGCTTTTCTTCATCATGCTGTGTTGGTCCTTCCTCCCGGCATTCAATACCCACAGCTGGACTTTTCAAACACTGATATAGAGAGGCAGGCAGGCAGGCAGGCAGGCAGACGGACGGACGGACTGACGGATGGATGGATGGATGGATAGATAGATCACAACTGTCCCTTAGCATGCCATATTAATAGCTTAGTGGTTGACGCAGTGCCGAAAAGAGAACTGTTGTCCTGGTTTACCTAACCTATTATACATTTTGTATCGATTACAGAGACACGAATGGATGCAAAATCATTAGACGTCCTGCAAGCTCTTCACCAGACTGCTACATTTCGTCGTTCAGAATCACTGCAGTCAAATATGTTTCAATAATTTCCTGATCGATAAGCATTGGCTAAATATTAACATGTTCCCAACTCTGCATATCTAGATACGTCCCCTCTTCTAATCTTTTATGCTGTTCTTATAGGAAGTGTTCTTCAGAGTTATATCAAATCAATAAAACATTTCTGCCATTGCAGTGTCTGAAGTGTTCTGCAGCTCATCGAATACATTTAAATATAGTATTTTTATTTATTTAAATTTATTAGAGGTATATTTTTAGGGACACCGAGGTAGACAGGTAAGGCATACATTTAGAGTAAACATTGAAAATATCACACAAAGTCCAATTAAACTAAAATCACTTACACGTATAAATGCAGCTCACAAACTAGAAAAGACTGCGTCCATGCCAGTAACAACAAAGCAACCCCAGGAGTCAAATGCAAACAAGTATTGGCAAAGCCAATAGGTTTGGCTTTGGCTGCCAGTCTTCTGGGAATTCTTGTTTTGTTTTGCCATTGTTTTTCCTCGTCAATCTAAAAAAAAAAAAAATAATAATCATTTGCTACAGACAAAAACATTGTTCTGGTCTTAAAAAAACACACATTACCATAGTACTCACTGGCACTTGAAGAGGACTACTTTGTGTGTGGATGTATTCCTTGTGAAAGGACGCATGCCAAAACTCATAGTGAAGTCAGCCAATGGCTAAAGTCAGTTGATACATTGGGGCTTATTACGAGTACAGTGGTGCACAGGACCGCCGTACTCATGGTGGCTGTCCGACCACTGCCACACTGGCGGTCTACCAGCCGTATTATGAGTTGGCAGTCGGACCTCCACGAGGCTGCCGGCTCTGCAGGGATCAAGGATCCCGCTGCGCCAGGGGTCTGGAAATTGGCAGGAAAATGCTGGTGGTGCTGCTGCGGCACAGCCGAGTATATTCCGACTTTCATTTCCCCCGCCCTTTTCATGGCGGTGAGCCCGCCATGAAAAGAGTGGCGGACAAAGAAGTAAGAGGGTCCTAACATGGCCCCTTGCTGCTTCTGGGTGTGGGGATGCATGCAGGGGGCACATTTTGTGCCCCCCTGGGATTGCACCCCAGTTCCTGCACAGTATGGCATGCACAACATGCAGAAACATGCTACAGGCACTGTCACAACAGCAGTCTGCTGTTAAGGCTCTCCTATGAGCCTAACAGACCACTGCTGTGAAACCGCCGCAGCACCATCCACCCACCATGAATTACACTCGTAATCTGGCGGGCAGGCGCACTATGGGCTGGGCAGTCCTCATGTCGGCACGGTGGTTGCGGGCCGACAGGAGTACCGCCAATATTGTTATAAGACTCATAGTCCCCTAATGCATGCTGGAGTGAGTGGAAGAAAAATGTGAATGACACCAACCACAGACTAATGGCTGAAATGTGGCTGAAAATCCTATGAGTAACTATGTTATGCACATAACTTGAGTGAAATCAAAAGGTCTTGGCAAACTAAAAAAGGGAGGGAGGGAGAGAGGGAGGAAGGAAGGAAGGAAGGGAGGGAGGGAGGGAGGGAGGGAGGGGGGATACTTAATACAGAACAGTTTCAAATGGATAAATCTGACCTGGTGTGCTGTGAAATAGCAGCAGTCAGAAAAGCAAAACACCCCAAAAGAAATTTAGGACAGCATTGACAGGAGATGGGATCTGATAGAGATGGAATGTGCAGCAGAAGCATCCTGCTATCAAATCAGGCTCTACACACAAAGTGAACACTAAACTAATTATACAGTAAAAGCAAACTGGCACTGAAGGGAACTAGTTTGTGTGCGGATGTGGTCCTTGTGAGAGAGCAAAATGCAGTCACCTAAAGTGAAGTTAATCATGATGAGAGGTGGCTGAAAGTCCCTATAAGTATATTATGCATACATTTATAAAAAATAAAAAGACATAATTCGCAAGCCTAGTTCAATTGGTCATGGAACGGCAACATCCTTTCAGGGGCAAACAGTAATTATTCGCAAAGTTGAAGCTGTCAATATTCGATAGTTAACACTTTGCTTTTAAAGCCTGGGGACTTCGAAGGAAGCAAAAGTGGCCTCGTTTGAAATTGTTACCCGTGGATTTTAAAGCTAGCAAATTGTGAACACGAATTCTGAGAAAGAGGTCTGCTGTCCCATGCATGTCTCCATCAGAGCATTCACAACTTCTCGCAATAAGTTGTAAGTCGAAGTTTACCGCATTGAAATGAATTAGGCAAGTGGCGTGTGATTTATTGTGATAAATCAAAGCCAGTTGTGACAGATTTGAGAATCGCGGACTCCATTAAAGGTGAGGTAGGTCGCAACGGAATGGAAACCGTTCTGAGGCCCCAAACCTTTTGTTATATGATGTCTATCCCACTGCAGATTTATTACATGGATTTACCCTTAGAAGCATATTTATGACTTTTAAAGGAATAATGCAAGAACATTGACACCTTAAAGCATAAAACGATTCTATAAGTATAAATGATTTTACTACAGTAACTTCTGAAAATGTTATAATTATGACTATTTTGCCGAAATTTCAGTATAAGATTTCCGTGAATGTAGAAACAAAAAGCCAAGAAAGTATGCACTGAAAAAACACGAGCTGCGAATCTGAAGATGTATTGGTATCATAAATGCAGGCATTCTCATTAGTACAAAAGTAAGAGCAGCAGTGCATTCGACTGACAGGCAGCTGTCACTTAACTGGTACCAATTACTGCAAGCACCACGAACAGCTGTTGACGCACCATATTTTGATGACAGGGAGTTAGTCTACTGTTCCATAAAAACTGACCTATGGGCCCTGTAGCATCAGTTTAATTGCCCCGCAGTTTGAGTCATGTGTCACACACTGCCAAAACATTTTTGTATGCTTTACATTCTTCTGCTGCTGTATGAAATCTTGGGGCATATTATCAAGAAAAGGCGTTTAAATTATCGCCGGTTTAGCGGCAGAAAACTGCCGCTAAAGCGGCGATAATGGGCTTGATAATATGCCCTGGAGAATTCCAATAGAAGCCCATGTTCTGGTGTCAACATGGGCTTCTATTGGAATTCTCCAGGGCATATTATCAAGCCCATTATCGCCGCTTTAGCGGCAGTTTTCTGCCGCTAAACCGGCGATAATTTTAACGTCGTGCTTGATAATATGCCCCCACATTTTACAAAAATCCTTCGCAAAATCATGTTTGCAAATATAAATTGAAGACTAGATGTGTGCATCCTATTCTGACCTGTCTAGGGCAGTTTGATGAGGATTTGTTCTCCTGGGATTTCATTATTAATTTTCTAGGATCTAAAGAAAGATGAGGGCTTATGTTCCTCATAACTGTGTATATCTAATATGTCTTCCTAGGCTTTAAAAGTTCTCAGAAGAATAAAGCACTGCAGATTTTATGCATTATCATCTCAATTGCACGGCCACGTTTAAAGATGGTGGAATGTCTGTCAATCAGACCCATTTATTGGGCTATTTCGATGCGTCAAAGTACAATGTTATTAACATATATGAAACGCGTTCAGTAGTTAAAAAATCTTTAAAATGAAATAGTTAATATCTCTCTATGACACATGCTTTATTTTTAAAAAAATTGAACAATAGGATATAATATACTTTTTAGCATACGACTAATATATAATTTTTTACTTCCTTAGATTTAAAATTTCCATTAAATAATTGTGACATAATACATATTTTCTTAACATGATTATGGAAGTAGCATGGTTTCACTTAGAAGACATTTCAAGAAGGACGGTAACCAAGTGGGATGTAATCCATAAGCAAAAATTTCAAGGGTATCCTATTTGCCATATCTGGGGGTACTGTTAGACCATAAATGTTCCTAGTCATGACTGTCATTTAGGGGTCACCAGGTATTGCAGCTGCGACCCCATGCTTGCCCCTTGCGATCCCTGGCACCTCATTTGCCACCCCTGGACTCAGAGGTGGAGGAATCAGTGCCAGAAACAAAGGGGATGCTCCTCCCCTTATGGACATTGGTTGTGGCTCCAATCTCATTGTTTTTTGTCATTTTTGTATTAAACTAATAGTAATATGTTATTCGCTATTAGTATAATAAAAAGAGTACAATTAGCTGGAATATGATCTTCCCTGACAGCTGAGGTAAGAGCAAAATGCTTCTAAATATATGTTGTGTGTATGTGTGCAGGTGACAGTATGTTTATGTGAGAGAGTGTGTGTGTGTGATTGTGTGTGCATGTGTAAGCATACGTAAAAGGGAACATAAAGGTCAAATGGTATGTGATGTCACTTCTGCTACCCCTAGCCTTTTGGTTAATTGATATTCATGTTCCTAATCTCTTTTGATGTTATCTAAAAGGCTTCTCTTTAAGAGGAAGGTGGGACATACCTCCATGAAGTGACCCAAAAACAATACCATGCTCAATGGAGTTCAGAAAGCAGCAGAGTGCGTTAGGTCAAGCCGTTTGCACTATTTTTCAGTGCCGGGTGTTTGTCCTGTGCTGGAAAATCAGCAAGAATGGCACCATGCGTAGTGCAAGAGGGCGCTGCTTCTTTCTTCCACTTGAGTAGATGTTCTACTCGAACGGCAGCTTTCTCAAAGTGAACAGAAGGTTTCTCAACGTGAGCGGTAGGGGTAATCCGTGACTGCCGACGTTGAGAAATCTCGCCAGGAGGTGGTCTCGAGTAAATTTTCCTTGCTGACGCTCGCCAACTTAACGATGGCGCAGAGTGAGAAAAACTCTGCAAACTCTGTGTGCGGAGTGGAATTTCATGCCCAGGCCTACCCTTCTTAAGGTTTATGCAGCCAATGTGTCTCAGCAGCTGTGTATGTATCGAGCAGTGGGGTATGTGGATTCTTCGTCTCTCCAAATTGTAGATAACCTTTTTATCTGTTGCCTGCAGAGTGCTTGTGAAATCTCTTGTAATCAATATACATCTTAAAAGGGGCTAACAGGCCGCTCTTACTTTTCATTCGTTTGTGTGTTTGCCTCTTTGATTTCCTTGGTTTCTGTTGGTTGTAGCATGCTATTTCCTGTTGTTCTTTGTGTGTTTTTCTTAACAGTGGAGTTTGGCCCAAGTGCTCATTTTCATCCGCTTTTTTCAACCTACTTTTTCCAAACTACTATTTCCTTTATGAGCAAGCGTGTTTGGTCACTGCGTGTGATTTTTGCTGCTTCCTTTGAACTTTTCCTCCTCCTTCTATGGCACTACTTTTGTCTTTCTGCTCAAGCATGTTTGGCGACTGCATATTATTTGTGAACATTCTTTTTTACTTTCTTCTCGCACTCTATACGAGTGCGCTCACTGTGCAGCCCATCTTGTGCCTCAGCCCCCACAGCTATCTGTTGTACAGGGACCTAATCCCTGGACCCGCAGAAAAGAAACATGCTGAGTCCCGCACAGGTAAAATCCACTAAGCCAAGAGCTACAGTGCGCAGAGCAGCCCTAGAACAGCCAAAACCTCGGACGCTCTCAGCACCACCCACTGACACCCCACCCCGCACCCCGCACACACACACACCATTCTGAGCCAAGTTCTAAGCTATCTCTCCACTCCACAGCAAAGGTCTGCCATCCCAGTGCTCTGCTCATGCTCAGCTCTGCCCACTATCACTCACTTTCACATCTCATTACTCATAGGGAGTCAAAGGCCACAGCAGCTTCAGAGAGGGCTGGCACGGCTATTGATATCAGCCACTGATACCATCTAGGAATTTACCTCTACTCCTGTCCCCTTAAATTTCATCTGCACATATCCTTTATCTGATACTTACATACTGCACTGTTTGCTTCTACCCTCTCAAACTCAGTATGCCCCCACCTCTGCACTCAGTGCTCCTCCTGTTTCCACTTGCTCCTTGTAGGGGTGCCCCTTTGCTACCCATTGCCTTCTTTGAGGAGTTTCTCATACCTCCTGATTCTAGCTGCACTCCTCGGGTAGCATAGTCAGGGTACTGTATACAAACGGAATTGTAATAGTGTTTCTAGTATTAGACGGCAATCCATTGATATATTAAGAAAATTCCTACGTATCTTTCCAAGGTGAAGTTTAAAACACAAAATAAGTTATACCACTCAACAATGCGAACTTTAGGTAGGAGGCTGTATTATGTGAAAACTCCTGCTTTATGTTTAGGAGAAACAAGTAGAGCACTTTTGCATGGTGGTGTGGCACACGTAGAAAAGGTTTGTGGTGATGTGCAGTTTCGTTTCTTTGGTCCTGAGCAGGATTCTAGGTAAAATGAAAAGTTGTTAAGAGGAGGAGTTGCAGAACAAGACACATATATTGCATTTGATAGTTTTAAAGAAGAGATTACAAAATTTAAGACAGTGTTGTGTAAAAAAATAGAGTATGTTTGTATATGTTGTTGATGCACTTACTAGAATATTTAAACACAGACTGTTCACTTTTATTAAAAAAGTGAAAAAGTAAATCATGATAACTGGCAAAAGTTAGCTGTGTATTTATTTGTAGGGGGACGTTTGACTTGTCAATACTGCATTTTATATGTAAGTAGTGTTACAATAAACTAGAAGATAAAAAAATGAACAACACATAGATATTAGATACCCATTTTGTAGGATAATAAAATGCCTGCTAATGTAAAAAAATATGAAGGGCCAAAAATAAACTCAACATTTATTATTCTTTGCAGCATTGCGAAGGGCCGTTATGGACTGCTCTCCAGCACTCACTACAACTCCACAATCCATGCAGTATGATGCCATCGTGGAAAACGGTGGAGCCAAATCTTGAAGTTGAGATTGGACTTTTGAATGGACACTCTGCTTCGGTGTTGTTGAGCTGCTATGAAAGTCGAGAATCCTTCAGCTTTGCGTTGCATTCTTGCTGCTCACTATGAACTCCTCTTATGAAATGTGCAAAAAATATAAAAGGGGGAAAAATGTACAGTGTATGATTTTTGACAGTATTGCGAATAGCTGTAACGCACTGCTCACCAGCTGGTAGAATAACAGTACAGTCCATGCAATACGTGGCCATTCTTAAAAACTCTGGAGCCATTTTTGTTGTAGTAGTCTGTACCTCTAAAGGGACTTTCTGTCTGGGAAGCATTGCTGCTGCCACTGATGTAGATGGTCCTCCAGCTTCGTTCTGCTTGATCAGCAGTTGGAGACATTTTCTAAGATAGGTTTTAAGATAATAGAACATGAACGTCGTCCCACATGAGTCCAAAAAAAGTCTCCAGTCAAACTCTACCACCTGCTCACAATAAACTTCTGGAAAAGAAGATTCAAGAAGGAATGGTGGATGTATACTTCCTATTCATTTTACTGATCAGCATATTATCCAATGATATGCCTTACTTTCCCAGTCATGTGATGTTTTAAGATTTTGCATTGCACTAGTTTGGCAACAGTTTTTAATTCCCCATGAGGTTGGGTAACAATGGGTTATTTTTTGAAATTGCTGTTTTTGTTAAATGTTTTGTTAGAATAAAGTTAAACAATTATGTTACTAAACAGCTAGACTCAAACTTTGTATAAAATATGTCTATATATCTGTTTTTCACTTTGTTATTTGAATTTGTGACCACTGATGTCATTGCGACATCTGGTGTTGCTGTGAAGAAGGAAATGCATTTTTGATTTAGTTATTTCAACAACTAAATACAAAGAGAAAATTTCAAATTAGTATCTTACTACATAGCTACACTGATACCTTATGTAAAATATGTCTATATATGTGTTTTACACTTTGTTAAATACACCCGGTATTTGCAGTCTGTCCTTGGCAATGGCACTCATAGAATCATACAGGCACTGCCTGTGCAATCATCAAGGATGTTCTTTCTGCATCACTCTGCAAACGTGCCTCCTGTCATAGTAGTACTTGGGGGATAAAGTCCCCTTGGCTATTGAGGGTATTTAGGGGCCAAGTATCCCTCTTGTTATCTCCAGCAAGTTCCACTCTGTCAATTTGCTAAGAGGTGTTCTGAGGCCACACCCCCTTTCAGCACCACTCTGCAAACACATCTCCTGGCACACTACTGGTTGGGGAATAAAGTTGTCTTGGATGCTAAAGGACCTTGGGGACCAAGAAGCCCTCCTGGTACTTTCTATAAGTCCTACTCAACAGGATTTCTGAGAACTGGTCAGAGGCCCTGCCCCCTTTCCACACCATTCTGCAAAGACCATTGCTACTTTAAAAAACCATGGAAATTCACTGATAAAACTAAGGTTACAGGTAAGTTATAGTTAGGAATTAGCATTTAAAAAAACATAGAAATCACTGAAAAAAACAAAGGTTACAGGGCTGTAATATTTAGGAAATAGGATTAAAAAAACCTTAGATATTCACTGAAAAAAACAAAGGTTACAGGGGCGTTATAGTCAGGCTGACATTTCACTCGTACCAAACCAGAGAAATTCAGCAGTTATTGTTAGCTGAGATAACTAAAATTGGTGCCCCCGCAATGCACTGCTTATGACCTCACACTTTACATTACTCATGACATGGTCATTGACATCACTCATGACATCACTGATGACATCTCAAATGACATCACTGATGACATCATCCACAGAATCTCTGACGTACCCACTCACACCCCCATGTAAACTTTCATACACCTACTGCAACTTCCACTCTACCATTCTATAAACCATTGACACACCCATACCAGTACTTACATACCCACTCACTGATTGATAGGTCTACACACACATCCACTCAGGCATCCATACAGCCACTCATACACCAACATACTCACTAATACAACAACTGACATATCCACTCACATAGCCATACAGCCACTCACACACTCAGTCACTCATAGAGCTACTCAGACACCTACTCACTCACCTATAGAGTAAATCAGACAGCTATTTATTCACCTATAAAGTTTTGCACACACCCACTCACTTATTCATGCAGATGCTAAGATATAATCACTGACCCATGCAGACCCTCACACATGCACTCACTAACCCATACAGCCACTATCACAATCCCTCACTCACACATACAGTCACTGATATACTCCAACACTTACCTATACTGCCTTTCACATATCCACTTACTCACCCATATACCACTGACACACCCATTCACTTACCGACACAGCCATAGATACACTCAGTCACTTATACAACCCTTCTCTTACACTCACTAACCCATATACCCACTGACTCATGCAGTCACTTATCCATGCAGGCAATCACACACCCTCTCACCCACTCACATAGACACTCATACACCCATAAAGGTACTCAGACTACCAATCAATCACCCACACACTGACACATGTACACACTCACCAACCTATACAACCACTTTGACACCATCTGACAGACTGATACAGAAATTCAGACAACCTAGTCAGTGGCCCATACATTCACTGAGATATCTAATCTCTCACTTATACAGTCAGTCATGCACATACTAAATCATTGATACAGGCAGTCTCTGACACCCTCAGACACCCACTGATTCATCAAGACACCTTGGTATATATATTTAATACACATACTTTTAGAAACTCTCACAGTCACTGGATGAAGTCATGAGTGATGTCATTTGAGATGTCATGAGTGATGTCACTGACCATGTCATGAGTGATGTAATATGTGAGGTCATAAGCAGTGCATTGCGGGGGTGTGAGTTATAGTTAGCTCAGCTAACTATATCTGCTGAATTTCTCTGGTTTTGTACGAGTGAAATCTCAGCCTAACTATAAAGTCCCTGTAACCTTAGGTTTTTTCAGTTACTATATATATATATATGAGAATATGCTATTATGAGGGACTGCCATATCAGTGCCACAGAGAGAAATCATGCCCAATTTTTCAAAATGATTTCCCTGTGCCTTTAAAATTCAGCATTGTATTTCGCCTTTACCCAGCTGTTTTGCATGTGTAGTGGTTCAGACATGAGGATCCGACACTGGTCTTTTGTATTTTACCGGAGGTCCTCATTTCCTGGATTATTCACTAGTAAGTCACTGGTTATTCATGCACATGCACAATGTTTTATTTTATTTATTATGTAACAATGATAAATCATGTTATATATATTATCTACTGGCGGTCGCCAGTAGATAGTTATAGTTAGGACCTTTATCCATAGGAAATCCGCAACATTCTATTTGAAATAACTCTGGCGCCGGTTGATGAATCTTCGCGAAAGCTTCCAACTTGTTGGGGCGCTCCGCTCCTACCCTGAAAGTCTCGGGTTCATTCGTCAAGCGGGGGCCGAGAAAAAAGGGGGGTCCCAAAACGCGTTTTCTCCATGTTAATTCCCATAGGAAATTTTAGCCACGGCTACAGCCCGAACTGCTGAACGGAATTACACCAAATTTTGCAAAAAGGTAGCGCTTGGTTCAGAAAGCGACCTTTTTTTTAAATGGTGTAAATCCGTTCAGTAGTTGCGGAGAAATTCAAAAAATAAGAGTGAAAAAATCGATTTCTCATAGGAAACTTTATGCAAGGCTACAGCAAAAACTGCTGAACGGAATTACACCAAATTTGGCAAAAAGGTAGTGCTTGGTTCAGAAAGCACCCTTTTTAAAAATGGTGTAAATCCGTTCAGTAGTTGCTGAGAAAATCCAAAATAAAAGTTTCGATATTTAGAGGCACGGAGGATCCGCGCACCCTCCCGACCACGAGCTGCATGCTAATTGGCTGTCAACACTCCAAATCAGGAAGTGTTGGCAGCCATCTTGTTCCTCGGTAGAACCGAGGAACAAGAAAGCAGTAAAAAAAGTGCGCAATACGCAAAAAGGGGGCAGGGTAGAAACACCCTGACCCCCTAGGTCTGCTCAGGGGTCCCACAAGGACCCCCAGGGCAGAAAAAAGCATTTTTTAAAAAAAATCGGCAGGATGCGCTTACGGTGCGCGGATCCTGCCAAAAAAAAAAAAAACGAAGCGCGGGCTCCCGCGCTTCTTTGGTAATTGGCCCCCGGGTGGGCCAAGTCCCGGGGGCATGGGAGGGTTAAGTTTTATGATGTGGGGGGCCTCTAAGGCCCCCCAAGCCCCGGGGACCGCCACCCCCCGGGGCTTTAATAAAAAAAATGATGCGGGAGGGCTCTCGGCCCTCCCGCAGCCCCGGGGACCGCCACCCCCCGGGGCTTCTTTTAATTTTTTTAAAATAACCTATGTGGGGGGGCTTGAGCCCCCCCACATGCCCCGGGGACTGCCACCTCCCCAGGGCACTAAATATTTTAATGTGGGGGTCCGTTACGGACCCCCAGAGCCCCGGGGACCACCACCTCCCCGGGGCTGTGCAATTCAAGGGAGGGGGGCCGCGCGGCCCCCCTCCTGGAGCCCTTGATGGCCCTGCGGAACGCCACCCCCCAGGGCCAGCTCCTGTAGTGTCCCGGGGTGCCTAACCCCGGGACACTGTAGTTTGCTATGACAGGACGGGAGCCTCGCGGCTCCCGTCCTGTCATAGCAAACTGCTTTGGATATTGGAAGCGAGAGCAGGGAAACCTGCTCTCACTTCCAATATCCAAAGCAAATTGCTTTTCCACATGGGGAGCTGCATCTTAGCAGCTCCCCATGTGGAAAAGCAATGCCGGCTCCCAAGGGACGAGGGGAGCCGGCGGGACTGTGGGGGAATTGGGGACCCCCCCACAGTCCCCAACGGAGAGGCAAGTAGTGGCCCGGGAGGGGGGCCACGCGGCCCCCTTCCCCAAAATTTAAAAAAAAACAAAGGCCGGCCCCGGGGGATGGGGTCCCCGGGGCCATAAGTGGCCTGAGGAGGGGGGCAACGCAGCCCCCCTCCAAAACAATAAAAAAAAAAAAAAACGCCATGCCCTGGGGGACGGGGTCCCCGGGGCCGATTAAGGCCTCGGGAGGGGGGCCACGCGGCCCCCTTCCAAATTGTTTTTTTTTTTTTAAATAAATAGGGGGCAGGCCCTGGGGGATGGGGTCCCCAGGACCAATAAATTAGAAAAAGAAGGGGGGCCACACAGCCCCCCTTCTTAAAAAACAAACAAACAAAAAACACCGGCATCACGCCGGAGGCCACGCCCCCTTCTTTCACCACTCTGTAAACGCGCCCCCTGGCGCGTTTGCAGATGGGGAACGAATTCCCCTTGAATACTGGGGGTCCCTGGGGGCCAACTAGCCCACCAGGAACCTCCAGTATGCGCCAGGGGCTGCGTTGCACAGAGGTGTTCTGAGGCCACGCCCCTTTTACACCTCTCTGCAACGCAGCTCTGTGGCGCATAATGGAGGGAGCTGGTGGGCTAGTTGCACCCCAGGGACCCTCAGGATTGAAGGGGAGTTAATCCCCGACTTAAAACGTGCCACGGGGCACGTTTGCACAGTGGTGAAGGGAGGGGGCGGGGCTTGAGATGACATGTGTGCAAACAGGCCCCGTGGCGTGTTTTAAGATGGGGAATTAAATCCCCTTCAATCCTGAGGGTCTCTGGGGGACAACTAGCCCACCAGGTACGTCCAGAAAGCACCACAGAGCTGCGTTGCAGAGAGGTGCAAAAAGGGGCGTAGCCTCTGAACACCTCTCTGCAACGCAGCTCTCTGGCGCATACTGGAGGTACCTGGTGGGCTAGTTGGCCCCTAGGGACCCTCGGGATTGAGGAGGAATTAATTCTCCAACTTAAAACGTGCCACAGGGCGTGTTTGCAGACATGTCACCTCAGGCCCCACCCCCTTCCTCACCATTGTGCAAATATTCCTCTAAAATCAGCCGAACTACGAATTCCGATTTACTCACCTGTTATCAGGAGAGAACCCAGTGCTGCATCTTTTAGCCCAGCACTGACCCTGAAAAGTAATTCTAACCGTACTTACCAGTAACTTGAATTTCCTTCCATAGGCTAACATTGACTGGTTTCACTTGGAAATTCTTCTAAGTGTGGAGTTTTGGAACTTTATAATATTCCTCTAAAATCAGCCGAACTACGAATTCCGATTTACTCACCTGTTATCAGGAGAGAACCCAGCGCTGCATCTTTTAGCCCAGCACTGACCCTGAAAAGTAATTCTAACCGTACTTACCAGTAACTTGAATTTCCTTCCATAGTCTAACATTGACTGGTTTCACTTGGAAATTCTTCTAAGTGTGGAGTTTAGGAACTTTATAATATTCCTCTAAAATCAGCCGAACTACGAATTCCGATTTACTCACCTGTTATCAGGAGAGAACCCAGCGCTGCATCTTTTAGCCCAGCACTGACCCTGAAAAGTAATTCTAACCGTACTTACCAGTAACTTGTATTTCCTTCCATAGGAATCCATTGTCTGGTTTTCAGCAGAAAAGTTTCAAAGTGTCGATTTTCACAAACTACAAATATTCCTTAAAAATCGCCTGTATGACTTAAACGCATTCTTTCAACTGTTTACAGGACATGCACCAGTGCTGGATCCAGGATCCACCACTGAGTAAGAAAAAGTAACGATAACACTACTTACCTGCTAAGTGAATTTCCTGCCATAGGATAACATTGGTGATTCTATGTGAAAAAGTTTCTAAGTGTCAACTTTTAAAATACAATAATATTCCTTAAAAATCACTACTGTAACCAAAACGCTTTTACTCAACTGTTTACAGGAGATGTCCCAGGACTGAATCTAGGATCCAGTCCTGTGGTTAGAAAAGTAATCCATAAAGTAACTAATTGCATTTAACTAGAAATTCACATTGAGCTCAATGTTGCATTGTGTTTGAAATTGTGTTGCCCATTGCAACAACTGTAACTACTGTACTTAAAAGTCTATTGCCTATTTGCAAAGAATTTAAACTAAAGTAATTCATTCTGAGAAAGTATATTTTGTAATGTAATGTATAATGTAATTACAATGTAATTTAAAAAATAAATAGTTTAAAAAAATGTAGTAAATCAGTATCAAAAAAATAAAGATAACAATTAATACATTTAAAAATTGTCATTTACAAAACCTTGGAAATTCACTGAAAAAAACCATAGGTTTCAGACATGTTATAGTTAGGAATTAGCATTTAAAAAACCTTTGAAATTCACTGAAAAAACCATAGGTTTCAGGCACGTTATAGTTAGAAATTAGCATTTAAAAAACCTTTGAAATTCACTGAAAAAACAATAGGTTTCAGACACGTTATAGTTAGAAATTTGCATTTAAAAAACCTTTGAAATTCACTGAAAAAACCATAGGTTTTAGGGACAGTTATAGTTAGTTGGACATTGCACTCGTACAAAACCCGTGAAATTCCCCCGTTATAGTTAGTTCAGCTAACTATAACTCGCGCCCGCAATGCACTGCTGATGACGTCACATATTACATCACTCATGACATGGTCAGTGACATCACTGATGACATCACTGATGACATCTCAAATGACATCACTGATGACATCATCCATGTGATAATTTCATGCATCTTCTCACACCCTAATATAACTTTTGATACACCCACTGTAAATTACAGACTGCCATTCTCAAAACCATAGACACTCCAACACCAATAACTACATACCCACTCACTGATTCTTAGGTCTACACACACATCCACTTACTCACCCGTACAGTCACTCATACTTACGGTCACTCAGTACAGGACTATCATATGCACTGATACACCTACATAGACACTCACACACCGCCACTCATCCATAGAGGTACTCACACACCTAGTCAGTCATGCAAATAATTAATCACACTGCCATTTATTCACCTATACAGTTATACACACACTAGCTCACTTACTCATACAAATACTAGCACATTCTTACGCTCTTATACAATCACTGATACAAGCACACACTCATCCATACAGTCACTCTCACAATCACAATCACACACTCTCGCTTATAGCTATTTATATACTCCAACACACATATATACTGCCTTTCACATATGTAGTTACTCACACATGTACCACTGAGATATACATTCACTCACTAACACACCCATAGACACACTCCCCCACCCATACAGTCCATCACAGATGCACTCTTGAAACCATGCACCCAGTGAATCACCCACTGATACATCTATGTGCAGTCACACACACCCCATCCACACAAACACTCAGGCACCCATACAGATACTCAGACAACCAATCAATAACTCATAGACACTCATGTAGCTATTTACAAACCCATGCAGCCACTTACACTCCAACAAAGCGATATCAAAGGGGATGATGGACGGAGCGTTAGAGCAAATCAAACACTCACCCCCAGTCAACTGATCTGGGTTTAATCCATCATCATTCTTTAGCTCACTCCACCACCCCAGTTCAGACATGGCCATATGCAAATCAGTCTGACCCTGTGCCTCATGGGAACAGTCCAGCCCGAACTGCCAAGCCATGTCTTCCCTGGACCGGAAACAAGCATCCTGGGACCGGTTTCGGGTTCAAAACCCTCATCAGCCAGGCTATCTCGAATCCAGTGGCAAAGTGAGCAAGGGACCCACGTCTGGGCATACCCTGCCAACTTAGGGCGAACAAGCGATACCAAAGGGGATGATGGACGGAGCGTTAGAGCAAATCAAACACTCACCCCCAATCAACTGATCTGGGTTTAATCCATCATCATTCTTTAGCTCACTCCACCACCCCAGTTCAGACATGGCCATATGCAAATCAGTCTGACCCTGTGCCTCATGGGAACAGTCCAGCCCGAACTGCCAAGCCATGTCTTCCCTGGACCGGAAACAAGCATCCTGGGACCGGTTTCGGGTTCAAAACCCTCATCAGCCAGGCTATCTCGAATCCAGTGGCAAAGTGAGCAAGGGACCCACGTCTGGGCATACCCTGCCAACTTAGGGCGAACAAAGCGATACCAAAGGGGAAGATTGTTTCCGGTCCAGGGAAGACATGGCTTGGCAGTTCGGGCTGGACTGTTCCCATGAGGCACAGGGTCAGACTGATTTGCATATGGCCATGTCTGAACTGGGGTGGTGGAGTGAGCTAAAGAATGATGATGGATTAAACCCAGATCAGTTGACTGGGGGTGAGTGTTTGATTTGCTCTAACGCTCCGTCCATCATCTCCTTTGGTATCGCTTTGTTCGCCCTAAGTTGGCAGGGTATGCCCAGACGTGGGTCCCTTGCTCACTTTACCACTGGATTCAAGATAGCCTGGCTGATGAGGGTTTTGAACCCGAAACCGGTCCCAGGATGCTTGTTTCCGGTCCAGGGAAGACATGGCTTGGCAGTTCGGGCTGGACTGTTCCCATGAGGCACAGGGTCAGACTGATTTGCATATGGCCATGTCTGAACTGGGGTGGTGGAGTGAGCTAAAGAATGATGATGGATTAAACCCAGATCAGTTGACTGGGGGTGAGTGTTTGATTTGCTCTAACGCTCCGTCCATCATCCCCTTTGGTATCGCTTTGTTCGCCCTAAGTTGGCAGGGTATGCCCAGACATGGGTCCCTTGCTCACTTTGCCACTGGATTCAAGATAGCCTGGCTGATGAGGATTTTGAACCCGAAACCGGTCCCAGGATGCTTGTTTCCGGTCCAGGGAAGACATGGCTTGGCAGTTCGGGCTGGACTGTTCCCATGAGGCACAGGGTCAGACTGATTTGCATATGGCCATGTCTGAACTGGGGTGGTGGAGTGAGCTAAAGAATGATGATGGATTAAACCCAGATCATTTGACTGGGGGTGAGTGTTTGATTTGCTCTAACGCTCCATCCATCATCCCCTTTGGTATCGCTTTGTTCGCCCTAAGTTGGCAGGGTATGCCCAGACGTGGGTCCCTTGCTCACTTTGCCACTGGATTCAAGATAGCCTGGCTGATGAGGGTTTTGAACCCGAAACCGGTCCCAGGATGCTTGTTTCCGGTCCAGGGAAGACATGGCTTGGCAGTTCGGGCTGGACTGTTCCCATGAGGCACAGGGTCAGACTGATTTGCATATGGCCATGTCTGAACTGGGGTGGTGGAGTGAGCTAAAGAATGATGATGGATTAAACCCAGATCAGTTGACTGGGGGTGAGTGTTTGATTTGCTCTAACGCTCCGTCCATCATCCCCTTTGGTATCGCTTTGTTCGCCCTAAGTTGGCAGGGTATGCCCAGATGTGGGTCCCTTGCTCACTTTGCCACTGGATTCAAGATAGCCTGGCTGATGAGGGTTTTGAACCCGAAACCAATCCCAGGATGCTTGTTTCCGGTCCAGGGAAGACATGGCTTGGCATTTCGGGCTGGACTGTTCCCATGAGGCACAGGGTCAGACTGATTTGCATATGGCCATGTCTGAACTGGGGTGGTGGAGTGAGCTAAAGAATGATGATGGATTAAACCCAGATCAGTTGACTGGGGGTGAGTGTTTGATTTGCTCTAACGCTCCGTCCATCATCCCCTTTGGTATCACTTACACTCCAACAGACAGACGGATAAAGACATTCACACAGTTTAGTCACTAACCCATGCATTTAGTAAGATACGTTTAATCACTCACTTATAGAGTCAGTCACGCACCTACTAAATCATCCATCCAGACACTTATACACCCACTCATTATTCAATACACCTTGGCATATATATTAAACATATTTAAACTTTATAGAAACACACAGTCACTGCATGATGTCATCAGTGATGTC
This sequence comes from Calotriton arnoldi, assembly GCA_963921515.1. Taxonomy (NCBI): domain Eukaryota; kingdom Metazoa; phylum Chordata; class Amphibia; order Caudata; family Salamandridae; genus Calotriton; species Calotriton arnoldi. The sequence goes on from CAWUFW010010668.1 coordinate 507,145, forward strand.
ATTTGAGATGTCATCAGTGATGTGATCAGTGATGTCACTGACCATGTCATGAGTGATGTAATATGTGACGTCATCAGCAGTGCATTGCGGGGCGCGAGTTATAGTTAGCTGAACAAACTATAACGGGGGAATTTCACGGGTTTTGTACGAGTGCAATGTCCAACTAACTATAACTGTCCCTAAAACCTATGGTTTTTTCAGTGAATATATATATATATATATATATATATATATATATATATATATATATATATATATATATATTATCTACTGGCAGTCGCCAGTAGATAGTTAAGTTAGGACCTATTTTCCATAGGAAATTCACAACATTCTATTTCCAATAACTGTGGCGCCGGTTGATGAATCTTCGCGAAAATGTCAAAACTCGTGGGGCGCTCCGGTCCGCTCCTATCTTGAAAGTTTCGGGGTGATTCGGCAAGCGGGGGCTGAGAAAAAAGGGGGGTCCCAAAATGTGTTTTCTCCATGTTAATTCCCATAGGAAATTTTAGACACAGCTACAGCCCGAACTGCTGAACGGAATTACACCAAATTTGGCAAAAAGGTAGCGCTTGGTTCAGAAAGTGACCTTTTTTTTAAATGGTGTAAATCCGTTCAGTAGTTGCTGAGAAATTCAAAAAATAAGAGTCAAAAAATCAATTTCCCATAGGGAACTTTGTGCAAGGCTACAGCGGAAACTACTGAACGGATTTACCCCAAATTTGGCATAAAGGTACTGCTTGGCTCAGAAAGCGACCTTTTCATAAATGGTGTAAATCCGTTCAGTAGCTTTTTAAATATTAAAGGAAAAAGAACTATATATATCTGGGCGGAGCCTAACCACACATGTCATCGTGAGATCTGATTGGCTGTCAGCACTTCATCCAAGAAGTGTTGGCAGCCATCTTGGGACCAATATACATGATAGCACCCCAATGAAATGCATTGTAGTGAATAGAAGATTTTGAGGGTCACCAAAAGGAGAACTATAAAGGGTGATAACAGACTTTAGTTACATTAGAGTTCATTTGTTGATGGTACCATACTCATTTTAGGAATTGTGGTGTGTTCTAGGGTGATTTTACCCTGTGAAAAACCTTCTGCTGGGATTTCATAAATCATGTTTGAGAGAAAACAATTTTCTCATGCTTGTCCCACAGAGGTTTGGACGGTGCTCCAGAAGCTAAAAGGAGAGCATATTTTCTGTAAATTCACATTATCTTTCTCAGTCATGTGAGAATGAAGTCTGACATTCTCAGTAAAACATGTAAATCCAACAAGGGCAGAGACTGTCAGTTGATTCCTTTGTGATCTACTGCAGCTTCCCAGAGTGTTCTTAAGATCAACTAGAGCGCTAACAACCTTACCTATGACAAAAGTATGGCACACCTGAAGCCATCTTGATTGTAATAAACTGGTAACACTTAAAACATTTAATTTAAAAAGGAACAAAATGATGGGTTTCATTTTGTCATAGAAATTATGGTTAGTGCTGTAGAAAGAAAAATTAGGACATGTTTTAAGTGAGATCTCAAATATGTTCCTGTTATATTTCAACAGGAGCAGCCTGCCAGTTGATTCCTTTGTGTTCTACTGCAGCTTCCCAGAGTGCTCTAATGAACAACTAAAGCGCTAACAGTCTTACTTATGAAAAAATTATGGCACACCTGAAGCCATCTTGATTGGAATAAACCGGTAACACTTAAAACATTTAATTTAAAAAGGAACAAAATGAGGGGGTTCATTTTGTCATAGAAATTATGGTTAGTGCTGTAGAAAGAAAAATTAGGACATGTTTTAAGTGAGATTACAAATATCTTCCTGTTATATTTCAATAGGAGCAGCCTGCCAGTTGATTCCTTTGTGTTCTACTGCAGCTTCCCAGAGTGTTCTAAAGAACAACTAGAGCGCTAACAGTCTTACTTATGACAAAATTATGGCACACCTGAAGCCATCTTGATTGGAATAAACCGGTAACACTTAAAACATTTAATTTTGCCATAGAAATTATGGTTAGTTCTGCAGAAAGAAAAATTAGGGCATGTTTTAAGTGAGATCTCAAATCCTCCTCTATTTCATTAGAAAATTCTGACATGCAGACTTAAACAATCACTTTCAATACCAGCAGTAGACTTCCAGTTAACTCCCTGGTGAGCAGTAGCTTTACTACAGTGATCTAATGAGCAACTAGAGTGCTAACATTCTGAATTTATGGCAAATGTGTGACACATCTGAATTCCTTCTTGATGGAATCAAAGTAAAAAACTGAAAGCATTTCCTACTGAGGAGACTGCAGTAAATGAGTAAATTAGGAAACTTCATAACAAATAAGTATCCCAAGATGGCCACCAGAGAAAAAAGAGCCCAAATGTAGCACAAATATCACCCACATGTAGCCCACATATAGCCCAATGACAGAAGTGTGGAAAACACTTTTTATTTTTAGCTTTTTTGCAGTTTTATATAGTGCAGACTGGTCAGGTATTGGAGCGTTGCATCTTACTTGGACCCCTTATTGCGTATTTTGCACGAAGTACATGAGATTGATCTTGCGAAACATTGAACTTTACTATTCTGTTAACCTGAAGTTGCTCTGAACCGGGCTTTGTAACACCCGTTTTTACCTACTGGTTTTAATTAATTCTCACTGTATTGTATTAAGAAAGAGGATTTACTGTTTTTATGTACATTTTTATGATCTATGTTTCTAAATCAGATCGAATAAAGTTTAATGAATGTAATTGAAGTCTCCCAAGATGGCCACCAGAGAAAAATGAGCCCAAATGTAGCACAAATATCACCCAGATGTAGCCCACGTATAGCCCAATGACAGAAGTGTGGAAAACACTTTTTATCCTTTGTTTTTTTGCAGTTTTATATAGTGCAGGCTGGTCAGATATTGGAGTGCATACATGAGCATTGGTTACATCATACAAGGACAAACTCATTTTGGTTGTAGGCATGGGGAGATTAAGTGATTGGACCAGAATCACAGAATGACGAGCTGAAGCAGAAACTCCAACTTGGTAACACCACATTTTCTCCCCTAAGCGTAACATTTAATCAAGTGGTCAACTGGATAAAAAAACATAGAGATAACAAATAATTCAAAAGTGCTTTGTCGCTATTTGAGAACTGCTTGGCTCAGAAAGCGATCTTTTTAAAAATGGTGTAAATCCGTTCGGTAGTTGCTGAGAAATTGTAAAAAAACAAATATAGATATCTAGAGGCGCGGTGGATCCGCGAACCCTCCCGACCACGAGCTTCATTTTAATTGGCTGCCAACACTCCAAACCAGGAAGTGTTGGCAGCCATCTTGTGACTCGGTAGAACCGAGTCACAAGAAAACAGGGAAACAAAGGTGAAAAAGAAGAAAAGGGGGCAGGGTAGAAACACCCTGACCCCCTAGGCCTGCTCAGGGGGTCCCACAAGGACCTATGGTTTTTTCAGTGAATTTCTAAGGTTTTTTAAATGCTAATTTCTAACTATAACGTGCCTGAAACCTATGGTTTTTTCAGTGAATTTCTAAGGTTTTTTAAATGCTAATTTCTAACTATAGCGTGCCTGAAACCTATGGTTTTTTCAGTGAATATATATATGTATATATTTTTAAGCAACTCCCACAAGAACAGCAAAGTGGGCACCCCCGGTAAGCAAAATTATTTTATTTGTATTCTCACAGCGTGATGTCTGTCCTGACGCGTTTTGGCTGACCCAAGCCTTTCTCAAAGTCATGTTACCATTTCATTTTTTTACATTTAAAGGTACAGTACGTATAGACATAGCAGAAACAACATTCATTGTACAAATGTCCCCATCATTATACATACTGTATATTGAACTGGCAGGATGATTAGCATCATTTTTATAATTTCCTAAAACTTTTTTACTCATTTTTATACTTTTTTGAATAAATATTTTTATAAAAAGAAACCAACTCAACATTGTATTATCCCATAATTCATAATATGGTCCCGGAAACCGTTCAGAAGATAAATCCTTGGGCCAGTGCCCCAATCTAATTAGAAGCAACATGTATCATTATTCCACTCTTGGGCTAGTGCCCAGGCCAATTAGAAGCATCAAGTTTCATTAAATTTACTCAATTCATTAGTTGCAACCTACTGGGCTTTGCTAACTCCAAGGTATTGTGATCATCCACAAGTACTATGCACCCAAAATCCATTATACAATTCAAAATAAGAAAATCAATTGATAAAATACCAATATATCAATTCAATCATCCATACAAATATAATAAATAGCTCTATATATATGAAACTTCTTGTTTATACATAAAGTGGCTGAGTGCAATCCTGCAATTGCAGTGTATTTTGTATTAACAACCCCTGGATATTCAATTCATCTTGGATATTTTGCACATATGATACATCATAAATCTTAAGGTGAATGTATATGGATCAATAACTCCATCAATAAGTGGCAGCCATAATGTGACATACAATAAATCAATTCTCTTAAAATATGCAATATATATAGAGATCCTCTATAAGTCAATTCATATTGAAAAATGCCTACATGCCATATATCAATACAATCATTCCTTTAAATATAATTGTTGGACTTGGCCCTTTTTGCAGGGTCATCCCTGAACTTTTTGCCTTCCTCCTGTATTTTTCTCTGACCTGTTTTTGTTGGTTTTATGACTCTGGGCACTTTACCACTGCTGATCAGTGCTAAAGTGCATATGCTCTCCCTATTGTCAATTGATGTATGGATTAGTGACTCCATGATTGGATTATTTGATTTACTTGTCAGACCCTAGTATAGTGCACCATGGGTGCCCAGGGCCTGTTAATCAAATGCTGCTGGTGGGCTCGCAGCACTGGTTGTGCCTCCCACAGAAGCAGCTTGTAAAGTGTAGCTCAGGCCTGCCATTGCTGAGCCTATGTGCAGTCTGGGACTGCCATGTCGACTTGGCAAGTGCACCCACTTGCCAGTCCCTAAACCCTTTTCTACATATCAGTCACCCCTAAGGTAGGCCCAAGGGCAAGGTGCATTGTATGTAAAAGGTAGGACATGCCCTGATGTGTGTAGCATGTCCTGATAGTGAATTACAGCCAATTTCGTTTTTTACTATTGCAAGGCTACCTGTTCCCATAGGCCAGAATGGGCAGTTTGATTATAACATCTTATAATCCTAACTGACCCAGGGAACATGGTATAAATTCGAATTTAGTATGCCTGAACTCAGAATGATAAAATACATCTTTTAGTGAAGTTGGTTTTAACATTCTGTGTTTGAAAAATACCACTTTTAGAAAGTAGGTATTTTCTTGCCTAACCATCCAGCCTGCCTCTGCTAGCTTGTGTATTGTATGTCTGGTTTTGTGAGTGACAGGGGCTGGGGGACTCCAGGAGACAGGGTGAGTCAGCACTAGGCTGAATAGACCTATCTGCATGAGGAGTGGTGGGAGGAGTGGCAACTGGGCCTGAATAGGGCTGTGCCTGCCTTCCACAATGCTAGCTCCACCTCCTGCGGTATGTCTGATGATCCTGGCCAACACTGACAAAGGAAGAAGTTGTGCACTGGCAGAATGCACGCAGAACTGGTTTGGACTAGGTACAGACACTCTCTGACTTCAGAGACAAAGGATTTATGGGTATAAAAGGGGGACCCAGACCCCAGAACTTTAGATCACTTCTGGAACAACAAGACGAACCTTTGCCAAGGAGAAGAAACAAGGAAGCTGCAGGAGTTTGGACTGCCCCTCTGCCAGTGTGCTGTTTGCTGGGTTGGCCTGCAGTGGTCTTCATTGCCAAGGAAAGGAGAAGGAACTTTCAAAGAACTTTCATCATCTTGCAGAATATTTCTCCAAGGGCTTGAACTAGAGCTTGCCTCCTGCTGAAGTCTCAGGGCTACAATACTTCACCACCATCTCCCTCCTGAATTCCCTTGCTGGGGATTCTGTCTGCAGAAGCCTGCGTGTCGCTGGGAGCTGGAAGCGCGACTCAGCGAGAAGAAGCGTGTCGCTGTCGCCGCTGTTGCCGTCGCATCGCCGGAGAAGCGGGTCGCCGCCGCAGAGGCCGCCGCCGCATCACCAGAGAAGCGTGTCTTCGTCGCAGCTGCCTGCCGTCGCATCACCAGAGAAGTGTGTCGCCGTCGCAACTGCCTGCCGTCGCATCACCGGGGAAGCGTGTCGCCACCGCAAGGGTCGCCGTTGCATCACCCGAGAAGCGTGTCGCCGTTGCAGCTGCCTGCCGTCGCATCACCGGAGAGGCGTGTCGCAGGGCCTGTCACAGCTCCAAAGGTACAGAGTTCGCTGCACGGCCGTTGGGCGTGCACGCATCACCTTCACGTCGTCGCATCGCATCAAGGGCACACTCTCTTCGCATCGCACCGGATCGTCGCATCACATCGAGGCGCCTGCTTGCCGCATCGTCCACCTGCGGACCCTTTGTTTGTTTTGCGTTACGCATCCAAGGTACTTTTGTGAGAAACGTATTGCATTTATCATCATCTTGAACTAAGTTACTTCTACCATCTTTAAGTCTATTTTGAGTACAGTATTGTGGATTTTTGTCGTTTGTGGTCTTGTGTTAAGTCTATATAAAGAATACTTATTTTTATAAAACCTGTGTGGTGTCCATCTGTAGTGTTTTTCACTGTATTACTGTACGTGTTCACAAATGCTTAACACACTGCCTCTGAGATAAGCCTGCCTGCTCGTGCCAAGCTACCAAGGGGGTGAGCAGGGGTTATTTTAGTAGTGTAATCCCCTTACCCTGACTAGAAGCAAGGGTCCCTATTTGGATAAAGGTGTATACCATTGCCAACTAGAGACCCCCAGTTCTAACATTGGTGGTCAGCGGTGAGGATTCTGTACTTGCATTTGTGACTCATATACAGTGATTGGTGTACACTACTAGTGAGTGCAGACCAAACGCAACCACATACTTTTTTGGTAGAATCGTTTTCTCCTTGGACTGTTATTTTTTCTGAGAACTGCCAATTCTTACTACCATGAGCCGACCAGCATCTCTTGCATCTATGGATCTAGATTTTGAGGAAGAGAGGTTGGAAACCTATAATGTGAAACAGCTAAAGCGCTTTTGCAAAAAATGTATAGTTGCTTCCCAAGGCATTGCCAAAAAGGATGAATACCAAAAGGCGCTGAGGGCCTGGGTGGAAGCAAGAAATACATCTGAACTGGTGGTGGAGCCAGTTGGGGATGCAGAGAGGCAGCTGAATATACCATTGATTCCAGCCAGGGAAGGGATACCGTCCCCGCCTGGCAGTAGCGTCTCTTCCACAGGCCTGTCCCCAGGAGAGCTGGAAGACAGGGAGAGAGATAGGGTGCACGAACCGGAGATGGCCAGGCTCCAGATGGAGGGTCAAAGGGACCTAGAGGATAGCAGGTTGTCCTTGGAGAGAGAGAGGATGAGATTGGAACATGAGTTGAGAATGAGGGAGCTTGATTTGGAGCTCGAGAGGCTTGAGGCCATGAGTGTCTCAGTCCAGCAACAAGAAATTTGTGTATCTCAGGAAGTGAGCTTTGCTGAGTTGGAGGTGGAATCCAGCTCAGATGGTGGCAGCAATATTATGTTACCTAGTGCTGAGGGAGTAGTGCACACACCCAGAGATATGGTGCCTGACTATGAGGGGGGTAATTTACACCAGGAGGTTCTATGATGTGAGGTAGCTCCAGTGGTGCGCAGTGTCCCTGAGGTGAATTGGGAAATTGACGCAGGGGTTCATGGTGCTAGTGGTGGGCGGGACACTCTACTGACTCTAGATGAGAGGTGCAGGGAGAGGGGTTCCCCCATAGTTGAAGTCCTGGTGTGTGAATGTGGAGACCGCCGAGAAAAGTGGGGTTGAGTGACAGAGACAGTCAGATACTGTCTTTCCACTCTCAGGAGAGTGGTGTGGAGTACGTACTGGATGGTGAGGTGAAGGATAGTTTGGTTAACCCTTGTAGGGCGCTGTGTGATCCAATTGTGGGAGAGCATATTATAAGTCCCTGTTTTTCAGAGCTATGCCAACACCTGTTGGAGAGTGAGTTCTCTGACCCCTGGGAGCTCACCAGGGAGGCAGACCTTTTGGTGAATTCCAGAGGGTCTGAAGAGGCATTGGGAAGTGACCCTAAGGGGAGTGGCTCAGGTATCTTCCAACCCAGAGTGGTGGAAGTGGTTCAGAGTAGCCCAGTTAGGTCCCATTGTAGTGGGAGGGGTGTAGGGCCTCACGTCCTGTCTTCAAGAAGAAGGAGTGAGTCTCGGATACATCCCGATAGTGCCCAACCTCAGTCTCATGGCCTGGATGGTTCTTTAAGGGAACACCAGGTAGGGAGCCTAGTCTGACCTGATAGGCCGCCCGTTGAGAGGGATCCCCTAGTGCCTGGTGAACTGGGAGTGTCTGTAAGCAGGCTACCATCAGTTCTGGTGTCTGGCAGTACCACTCCTAAGTGGAGGGTGCAGAAGTCCAGATTGAGGGGTGAGAGGGGGAGAGAGTCCCCAGTGGAAACACAAGTGGGTCAGGGGCCAGCCAGAAGGGCTGAGTCACCAATGGATGACCATGGTGACACCACTTTCTGTCCTGGGGGATCTTCACGCACTGTCAGATGGACAGGGGTCGAAAGATCTGCGCCAGGCAGACTGTCACACGACACATGAGTTGTGTGTCACCCTCGGGGGGCATATGTGCTCCCAATGAAGTCCTGGTGCACCGGGCAAGTGTTCAACCGCAGGGGTTGGTCCCTGGGTTGGGAAGCCAGGTTCAGGTGTTGCCTGACCTGGAGGGAGGGACATCTGCAATCAGTGCCCCTACCGGTTTGTCTTCTGGGGGCACCACTCCAGGTGGGAGGGTGCAGTACTCTGGAAGGGGGTGCAGAGGGAGGGAGACCTCGCCTCTGACCCCAGTTCTGCCTGAGGGTTTGGATCCCAGGTTGGTGGATCAGTTGCAGGGTCAAGGCCCTGAACTGGTGGGTCAGTGCCAGGATGTTATACCTGACCTGATAGGAGGGAGAGGGGACAAAGGGTGCCAAGCACCTGGGGCTACTGCCCCCGCTCTCTGATGCCACAGAGGTTTGAGAGCCCTGAGAGGCATAAGGCCTGGGTCTCATCACTGACCACTGTCAGTGGCCACTGTGGCTTGCTGTCCTGGTGGACAGAGTGTCACCTGGGGGGGAACAAGAGTCGCACCCTGGGGGTGGACTGGGCCACGCGGGTACTGTCTGTCTGTTGGGACACACCTGTGAGCAAGCTAAGGTTAGGTGCTGCACAGATGGTGTCTACAGGTGAGGAGAAGGGTTCCCCATGGGTTAGCTTGGTGGGCACTGAGAGAATGTACAGAGGGATCCAAATAGGGTCAGATTGGCATAGAACTGGAGTATGCCCCTGCAGTTGCGGGCCAGGGTCCATGTTCTATCGCCCAAAGCAGGGAATCCCATCAAGGTAGTGATTGGTCTACCCTGCGTTTTGGCTGGAAGGGGTTGTGTTGGACTTGGCCCTTTTTGCAGGGTCATCCCTGAACTTTTTGCCTTCCTCCTGTATTTTTCTCTGACCTGTTTTTGTTGGTTTTATGACTCTGGGCACTTTACCACTGCTGATCAGTGCTAAAGTGCATATGCTCTCCCTATTGTCAATTGATGTATGGATTAGTGACTCCATGATTGGATTATTTGATTTACTTGTCAGACCCTAGTATAGTGCACCATGGGTGCCCAGGGCCTGTTAATCAAATGCTGCTGGTGGGCTCGCAGCACTGGTTGTGCCTCCCACAGAAGCAGCTTGTAAAGTGTAGCTCAGGCCTGCCATTGCAGAGCCTGTGTGCAGTCTGGGACTGCCATGTCGACTTGGCAAGTGCACCCACTTGCCAGTCCCTAAACCTTCCCTTTTCTACATATCAGTCACCCCTAAGGGAGGCCCAAGGGCAAGGTGCATTGTATGTAAAAGGTAGGACATGCCCTGATGTGTGTAGCATGTCCTGATAGTGAATTACAGCCAATTTCGTTTTTCACTATTGCAAGGCTACCTGTCCCCATAGGCCAGAATGGGCAGTTTCATTATAACATCTAATAATCCTAACTGACCCAGGGAACATGGTATAAATTCGAATTTAGTATGCCTGAACTCAGAATGATAAAATACATCTTTTAGTGAAGTTGGTTTTAACATTCTGTGTTTGAAAATACCACTTTTAGAAAGTAGGTATTTTCTTGCCTAACCATCCAGCCTGCCTCTGCTAGCTTGTGTATTGTATGTCTGGTTTTGTGAGTGACAGGGGCTGGGGGACTCCAGGAGACAGGGTGAGTCAGCACTAGGCTGAATAGACCTATCTGCATGAGGAGTGGTGGGAGGAGTGGCACCTGGGCCTGAATCGGGCTGTGCCTGCCTTCCACAATGCTGGCTCCACCTCCTGCGGTGTGTCTGATGACCCTGGCCTACACTGACAAAGGAAGAAGTTGTGCACTGGCAGAATGCACCCAGAACTGGTTTGGACTAGGTACAGACACACTCTGACTTCAGAGACAAAGGATTTATGTGTATAAAAAGGGGGACCCAGACCCCAGAACTTTAGATCACTTCTGGAACAACAAGACAAACCTTTGACAAGGAGAAGAACCAAGGAAGCTGCAGGAGTTTGGACTGCCCCTCTGCCAGTGTGCTGTTTGCTGGGTTGGCCTGCAGTGGTCTTCATTGCCAAGGAAAGGAGAAGGAACTTTCAAAGAACTTTCATCATCTTGCAGAATATTTCTCCAAGGGCTTGAACTAGAGCTTGCCTCCTGCTGAAGTCTCAGGGCTACAAGACTTCACCACCAGCTCCCTCGTGAATTTCCTTGCTGGGGATTCTGTCTGCAGAAGCCTGCGTGTCGCTGGGAGCTGGAAGCGCGACTCAACGAGAAGAAGGGTGTCGCTGTCGCTGCTGTTGCCGTCGCATCGCCGGAGATGCGTGTCGCCGCCGCAGAGGCCGCCGCCACATCACCAGATAAGCGTGTCTTCATCGCAGCTGCCTGCCATCGCATCACCAGAGAAGCGTGTCACCGTCGCAACTGCCTGCCGTCGCATCACCGGGGAAGCGTGTCGCCACCGCAAGGGTCGCCGTCGCATCACCCGAGAAGCGTGTCGCCTTCGCAGCTGCCTGCCATCGCATCACCGGAGAGGCGTGTTGCAGGGCCTGTCGCGGCTCCAAAGGTACAGAGTTCGCCGCACGGCCATCGGGCGTGCACGCATCACCTTCACGTCGTTGCATCGCATCAAGGGCACACTCTCATCGCATCGCACCTGATCGTCGCATTGCATCGAGGCGCCTGCTAGCCGCATCGTCCTCCCTGCGGACCCTTTGTTTGTTTTGCGTTACGCATCCAAGGTACTTTTGTGAGAAACGTGTCGCATTTATCATCATCTTGAACTAAGTTACTTCTACCATCTTTAAGTCTATTTTGAGTACAGTATTGTGGATTTTTGTCGTTTGTGGTCTTGTGTTAAGTCTATATAAAGAATACTTATTTTTATAAAACCTGTGTGGTGTCCATCTGTAGTGTTTTTCACTGTATTACTGTATGTGTTCACAAATGCTTAACACACTTCTTCTGAGATAAGCCTGCCTGCTCGTGCCAAGCTACCAAGGGGGTGAGCAGGGGTTATTTTAGTAGTGTAATCCCCTTACCCTGACTAGAAGCAAAGGTCCCTATTTAGACAAAGGTGTATACCATTGCCAACTAGAGACCCCCAGTTCTAACATTGGTGGTCAGCGGTGAGGATTCTCGACTTGTATTTGTGACTCATATACAGTGATTGGTGTACACTACTAGTGAGTGCAGACCAAACGCAACCACATACTTTTTTGGTAGAATCTTGTTCTCGTTGGACTGTTATTTTTTCTGAGAACTGCCAATTCTTACTACCATGAGCCGACCAGCATCTGTTGCATCTATGGATCTAGATTTTGAGGAAGAGAGGTTGGAAACCTACAATGTAAAACAGCTGAAGCGCTTTTGCAAAAAATATAAAGTTGCTACCCAAGGCATTGCCAAAAAGGATGAATACCAAAAGGTGCTGAGGGCCTGGGTGGAAGCAAGAAATACCTCTGAACTGGTGGTGGAGCCAATTGGGGATGCAGATAGGCAGCTGAATATACCATTGATTCCAGCCAGGGAAGGGGTACCATCCCCGCCTGGTAGTAGCGTCTCTTTCAAAGGCCTGTCCCCAGGAGAGCTGGAAGACAGGGAGAGAGATAGGGTGCACGAACTGGAGATGGCCAGGCTCCAGATGGAGGGTCAAAGGGACCTAGAGAATAGCAGGTTGTCCTTGGAGAGAGAGAGGATGAGATTGGAACATGAGTTGAGAATGAGGGAGCTTGATTTGGAGCTCGAGAGGCTTGAGGCCATGAGTGTCTCAGTCCAGCAACAAGAAATTTGTGTAGCTCAGGAAGTGAGCTTTGCTGAGTTGGAGGTGGAATCCAGCTCAGATGGTGGCAGCAATATTATGTTACCTAGTGCTGAGGGAGTAGTGCACACACCCAGAGATATGGCGCCCGAATTGGAGGGGGGTAATTTACACCAGGAGGATCTAGGATGTGAGTTAGCTCCAGTGGTGCGCAGTGTCCCTGAGGTGAATTGGGAAATTGACGCAGGGGTTCATGGTCCTAGTGGTGGGTGGGACACTCTACTGACTCTAGATGAGAGGTGCAGGGAGAGGGGTTCCCCCATGGTTGAAGTCCTGGTATGTGAATGTGGAGACCGGCCAGAAGAGTGTGGGTTGAGTGACAGAGACAGTCAGATACTGTCTTGCCAATCTCAGGAGAGTGGTGTGGAGTACGTGTGCAAGGCACTGGATGGTGAGGTGAAGGATAGTTTGGTTAACCCTTGTAGGGGGCTGTGTGATCCAATTGTGGGAGAGCATATTGTAAGTCCCTTTTTTCCAGAGCTATGCCAACACATGTTGGAGAGTGAGTTCTCTGACCCCAGGGAGCTCACCAGGGAGGCAGAACTTTTGGTGGATTCCAGAGGGTCTGAAGAGGCATTGGTGAGCGACCCTAAGGGGAGTGGCTCGGGTATCTTCCAACCCAGAGTGGTGGAAGTGGTTCAGAGTAGCCCAGCTAGGTCCTGTTGTAGTGGGAGGCGATATAGGGCCTCACGTCCTGTCTTCAAGAAGAAGAAGTGAGACTCGGATACGTGCCCAACCTCAGTCTCAGGGCCTGGATGGTTCTTTAAGGGAACACCAGGTAGGGAGCCTAGTCTGTCCTGATGGGCCGCCCGTTGAGAGGGATCCCCTAGTGCCTGGTGAACTGGGAGTGTCTGTAAGCAGGACCCCATCAGTTCTTTTGTCTGGCAGTACCACTCCTAAGTGGAGGGTACAGAAGTCCAGATTGAGGGGTGAGAGGGGGAGAGAGTCCCCAGTGGAAAAACCAGTGGGTCAGGGGCCAGCCAGAAGGGCTGAGTCACCAATGGATGACCATGGTGACACCACTTCTGTCCTGGGGGATCTTCATGCACTGTTAGATGGACAGGGGTCGGAAGATCTGCGCTAGGCAGACTGTCACACGACACATGAGTTGTGTGTCACCCTCGGGGGGGCATATGTGCTCCCAATGAAGTCCTGGTGCGCCGGGCAAGTGTTCAACCGCAGGGGTTGGTCCCTGGGTTGGGAAGCCAGGTTCAGGTGTTGCCTGACCTGGAGGGCGGGACATCTGCAATCAGTGCCCCTACCCGTTTGTCTTCTGGGGGCACCACTCCAGGTGGGAGGGTGCAGTACTCTGGAAGTGGTGCAGAGGGAGGGAGTCCTCGCCTCTGACCCAAGTTCTGCCTGAATGTTTGGATCCCAGGTTGGTGGATCAGTTGCAGGGTCAAGGCCCTGAACTGGTGGGTCAGTGCCAGGATGTTATACCTGACCTGATAGGAGGGAGAGGGGACAAAGGGTGCCAATTACCTGGGGCTACTGCCCCCCTCTCTCTGATGCAACAGAGGTTTGAGAGCCCTGAGAGGCATAAGGCCTGGGTATCATCACTGACCACTGTCAGTGGCCTCTGTGGCTTGCTGTCCTGGTGGACAGAGTGTCCCCTGTGTTGGGGGACAAGAGTCGCACCCTGGGGGTGGACTGGGCCACACGTCTGTGTTGGCCATGTGGGTACTGTCTGTCTGTTGGGACACACTGTGAGCAAGCTAAGGTTAGGTGCTGCACAGATGGTGTCCACAGGTGAGGAGAAGGGTTCCCCATGGGTTAGCTTGGTGGGCCCTGAGAGAATGGACAGAGGGATCCAAATAGGGTCAGATTGGTGTAGAACTGGAGTATGCCCCTGCAGTTGCGGGCCAGGGTCCATGTTCTATCGCCCAAAGCAGGGAATCCCATCAAGGTACTGATTGGTCTACCCTGCATTTTGGCTGGAAGGAGGTTGTGTTGGACTTGGCCCTTTTTGCAGGGTCATCCCTGAACTTTTTGCCTTCCGTCTGTATTTTTCTCTGACCTGTTTTTGTTGGTTTTATGACCCTGGGCACTTTACCACTGCTGATCAGTGCTAAAGTGCATATGCTCTCCCTATTGTAAATTGATGTATGGATTAGTGACTCCATGATTGGATTATTTGATTTACTTGTCAGACCCTAGTATAGTGCACCATGGGTGCCCAGGGCATGTAAATCAAATGCTGCTGGTGGGCTCGCAGCACTGGTTATGCCTCCCACAGAAGCAGCTTGTAAAGTGTAGCTCAGGCCTGCCATTGCAGAGCCTGTGTGCATTCTGGGACTGCCATGTCGACTTGGCAAGTGCACCCACTTGCCAGTCCCTAAACCTTCCCTTTTCTACATATCAGTCACCCCTAAGGTAGGGCGAAGGGCAAGGTGCATTGTATGTAAAAGGTAGGACATGCCCTGATGTGTGTAGCATGTCCTGATAGTGAATTACAGCCAATTTCGTTTTTCACTATTGCAAGGCTTCCTGTCCCCATAGGCCAGAATGGGCAGTTTGATTGTAACATATTATAATCCTAACTTACCCAAGGAACATGGTATAAATTCGAATTTAGTATGCCTGAACTCAGAATGATAAAATACATCTTTTAGTGAAGTTGGTTTTAACATTCTGTGTTTGAAAATACCACTTTTAGGAAGTAGGTATTTTCTTGCCTAACCATCCAGCCTGCCTCTGCTAGCTTGTATATTGTATGTCTGGTTTTGTGAGTGACAGGGGCTGGGGGACTCCAGGAGACAGGGTGAGTCAGCACTAGGCTGAATATACCTATCTGCATAAGGAGTGGTGGGAGGAGTGGCACCTGGGCCTGAATAGGGCTGTGCCTGCCTTCCACAATGCTGGCTCCACCTCCTGCGGTGTGTCTGATGACCCTGGCTCACACTGACAAAGGAAGAAGTTGTGCACTGGCAGAATGCACCCAGAACTGGTTTGGACTAGGTACAGACACTCTCTGACTTCAGAGACAAAGGATTTATGGGTATAAAAAGGGGGACCCAGACCCCAGAACTTTAGATCACTTCTGGAACAACAAGACAAACCTTTGACAAGGAGAAGAAGCAAGGAAGCTGCAGGAGTTTGGACTGCCCCTCTGCCAGTGTGCTATTTGCTGGGTTGGCCTGCAGTGGTCTTCATTGCCAAGGAAAGGAGAAGGAACTTTCAAAGAACTTTCATCATCTTGCATTATATTTCTCCAAGGGCTTGAACTAGAGCTTGGCTCCTGCTGAAGTCTCAGGGCTACAAGACTTCACCACCAGCTCCCTCCTGAATTCCCTTGCTGGGGATTCTGTCTGCAGAAGCCTGCGTGTCGCTGGGAGCTGGAAGCGCGACTCAACGAGAAGAAGCATGTCGCTGTCGCCGCTGTTGCCGTCGCATCGCCGGAGAAGCGTGTTGCAGCCGCAGAGGCCGCCGCCGCATCACCAGAGAAGCGTGTCTTCGTCGCAGCTGCCTGCCGTCGCATCACCAGAGAAGCGTGTCGCCGTCGCAACTGCCTGCCATCGCATCACCGGGGAAGCGTGTCGCCACCTCAAGGGTCGCCGTCGCATCACCCGAGAAGCGTGTCGCCGTCGCAGCTGCCTGCCATCGCATCACCGGAGAGGCGTGTCGCAGGGCCTGTCGTGGCTCCAAAGGTACGGAGTTCGCCGCAGAGCCGTCGGGTGTGCACGCATCACCTTCACGTCGTCGCATCGCATCAAGGGCACACTCTCATCGCATCGCACCAGATCGTTGCATCGCATCGAGGCGCCTGCTTGCCGCATCGTCCTCCCTTTGTTTGTTTTGCGTTACGCATCCAAGGTACTTTTGTGAGAAACGTGTCGCATTCATCATCATCTTGAACTAAGTTACTTCTACCATCTTTAAGTCTATTTTGAGTACAGTATTGTGGATTTTTGTCGTTTGTGGTCTTGTGTTAAGTCTATATAAAGAATACTTATTTTTATAAAACCTGTGTGGTGTCCATCTGTAGTGTTTTTCACTGTATTACTGTACGTGTTCACAAATCCTTAACACACTGCCTCTGAGCTAAGCCTGCCTGCTCGTGCCAAGCTACCAAGGGGGTGAGCAGGGGTTATTTTAGTAGTGTAATCCCCTTACCCTGACTAGAAGCAAGGGTCCCTATTTGGACAAAGGTGTATACCATTGCCAACTAGAGACCCCAAGTTCTAACATTAATAAATAGCAATCTATGTGCAAAACTTCTTAAATGCATAAAGTGTTGAAGTGCATGATATCATCAATGAAGGATCCTTCCTTTAAATATAATCAATAGTAATATATGTGCAAAGCTTCTTAAATGCATAACGTGTCAAAGTTCAAGATATCATTGATGAAGGATCTAAGGTGCACATATGTATAAGGTGCTCTAATGCAGAAAAAAATACACCCCTTGTCAAGAAGCCAAACAGTATCCAAACAATCCCAAGGACTCCATAATAACAAAGGCAGGGTACAGCGGTATACAGTATACAGGGAACAGGGAGATAGATGGTCAATCTCTCACCTCAAATGTACTTCTAATTCTCCATCCCTGTTCAACCCGTTAGGAAATTTGGTGTTCAAATCCAAAATATATCTAGATTCCAGATGTCGCAGATTAATAGTCCTATTGCGCCTCTGATGTTAGAGGGACCCCTATCTATGGCAAAGAACATCAGTAAACCAGGGTCACTTTCATGTTTGTCATAAAAGTGTTTGGCCACAGAATAAGTGAAATCCTGGTTCCTAATTGCTCGTTGATGCTCTAGCATACGTTTTTTTAAGGGGAAAATAGTACTTCCCACATACATCATTGGACATGGGCAACTGAGTACATAAATGCAGTGGTCAGTATTGCAATTGTAGAACCCATTGTTCTTTTCTTTTGTGTGTCCATCACTAGATTTAAAAGTGAGGACATTTTTCACCATTCTGCAGGCCTTACAATGATTGCACTTATAGAACCCCTTCATGTTTGATAGCCATGTCTCTGGTTTTCGACTACCATCAAAGTAGCTATGCGTTAGGTTATCACCCAATGTCCTTCCTTTCAAAGTTAGCGGGGGCAAGATGGCGGCTGATCCCTCAGCCGAGTGAGCGCTCGTAACCTGACCCCCTTGAACCCCTGATGCGAGACTGTGGGTCGGTACGCGGAGTAGTGGAAAACAGTAGATGATTAATTAAAAATACCTGGGAGTGCTGAGGAATGCTGTGGAGCCTATTTGCTTTCCAACGTCTTGGTGCGGACATCTCACTGGTGCTTCACTGGCTCGATTCTCGGAGCTGGCGCCCGACTCGTGGAGCTTTGTGGCGTGTGTCGGTGGGACGAAACTGGAGTATCGATCGAGACGGGATGCCGCCGAAAAACGCTAGGGGTGGGAAGACTCGCGGTGCAGGAGGAAACGCTGCGTCGAGCAAGCCCCCGGAAAACACCCAAAACACACAACGAGATGGAGCGGCTGTAGAGAACCATACTGACAGCCCGGCTAGCAACATCAACAGCGGGAAGAGAGTGACACCTGCAATCTTCATGACTGCCAGGAAGGGCAAAACGCAGAACCCCAGGCAGGGCACAATTGAGGAAATCTCTATTGCGGAAATATCTGAAGAGGTGAGCATGGGAGATGGAGGGGCTACGGGACTGCCTATGCTGAGCACAGTGCTAGAGAGAGAGAGTGTTTTAGAACCTCACGACAGCCCTGTTCTGAAAAAGCAGATTTTAAAGCCTGATGTGAGGAGTGAGGTTTTGCCAGTCTTGGTTCCTTCAGGCCCCATAACTGATATTAGGCAAAGAGCAGAGCTCTCGCACTCACCGGGTGACAAGTTGATACTTTTAAATAATATAGGTGGCTTAAATGACGGTGTAAATTCGTTGGAGACAGACGTAGAGGGTCCCTTCTTCTCACTATCAGACCAATCCAATTCTTCAGGTGATGAATCATTACAGATATCCGACGACCTACTCGGCTCAATAAATAGACGATGGAGCGAAACCAGTAGTATATGCCAGGAGGACGAGACTACTGGGAAAGATAATATGATGTCCAGCTCTGGGACTGTGCGAAAAAAAACAATAACTGCCGCATCTTTTAAATCACAGCGGGCTGCTCCGGGACAACCCTCAAAAGAGAAATCCGGAAATGGACCCAATAATAGACAGTTGCTAGGGGGTCAAGACCAAGATAACTCATCAGAACGCTCAGGGGACATCTCGCTCACAGTCATATATGAAACAATGATGGCGCATAGAGAGGAAAGCCGAGCAGAAAGTCAAAAAACCCAAGGCGCATGCAGGAAATTTCAGAACTCAATCCGGGGGGTGGCCAAATCCTGCTCAGAGATAGCGGAAAGGATATCTGAGGCCGAGAACCGAATTTCTACTCTTGAAGATGAGATTGCTGCGCAAAAAACAATCACTGAGGCGCTGACAACACAGAGGGATGATATGTCCTGGAAGATTGAGGACATGGAAAATCGCCTTCGACGGAATAACCTAAGAATTCTCGGTGTACCAGAGGGAGTTGAAGGCTCAGATCCTCGGAAGTTTGTTGTGAAACTTTTTACAGAGGCCTTCCCAGAATTGGCTCAATGGGCATGGGACACCGAGATACAGCGAGCCCACCGATTTCCTTTTCAAGTGAAACAGAACCAATCGAATGCAAGGCCCAGAGCTATATTGATATGTTTATCCAATTTTTTGTCTAGACAGGCTTTGTATGATTTAGCCAGGCCAGATAGACAGAGAAAAGCAGCTGGCGTAGAGTTTTTTGTTCGCCCTGATTTTTGCCATGCTACTGTAGAAAAAAGGTGGCAGTTACGACAACTAATTAACCCTTTCCAGGGTAAGGGCGCACAAGCATTTCTTTTAAGCCCAGCCAAATTGAAAATAGTATATAAAGGAAAAACGAGCTTTTTTACGTCTGAGGTAAAGGCAAAAGAATATCTCCAAGTGATTAAGCTATAGGAAGGATGACATATAAGTTTGGAAATTATAGTTAAAATTCCTATTCTTATAGATTTATGCTGACCCGCAAGCTAGGAAATTTTTTAAGGATATTCCCTTAAAGTTAATTTTTCTTTTTTTTCTTTTCTTCTTCTTCTTTCTTTAGTATTTACCTTATTTTATACACATGAGTTAGGGATACTTTACTATCGGGGGGACACGGGGGTTAGGGGTGGGTACGAGGCTCTCCATCACTGTAGACTGCTGGGTCTACCAGCCTCCTTGTTGGGGAAGGTAGTGGGGGGGACCTTCTTTGGTAGAGGAGGTAGCAGCAGGGAGGAGGGGGGGCTGTCGGTGTGGGGAGGAGGGAGGCTACCAAGGGTGGTGGGTCTAAGAGGGGTAAAACTATAAAAAAGCCAGTAGCTATTACAAGACTTATAAAAGGGAGGGAGATGAATTTAAGAGAGAGAGGCAGCGATGTTTGCTCTTTAAAACCAGGGTAAAGTGGCATTTCTGACTATATGTACATTTAATGTGCGAGGACTTAACGAAAGGGGGAAACGCCAAAGAGTGGCTCAAGAAATCAAGAATATAGCCCCTGATGTAGTATGTCTCCAAGAGACGCATGTCCCATGGAGTAAACATAATGTACTAAAGGAGCTAGGGTATGAGCTTCTGGTATATACCTCTCAAGGCACTACTACCAGAGGTGTTGCCATTCTGGCTAAAAAGAACTTATTAAAAGTAGCGAGAAGCTCAGCTGATAAGTATGGGCGCTGGGCCATGATCAAGTGTATTATAGCTAATGAGAAATGCACAATATGTTCAATATATGGCTCTAACTATGATGAAACCCAGGTTATTGAACACTTGAATATAGAATTAGCCACGTGGGCAACCCCTCTGATACTTACGGGGACTTTAATATTCATTTGGGGGAAGTGACTTATGGACGGGGTGAAGGAAAATATTTTGGCAGGAAACCCAAGGTATACAAAGCTCTTCAGCAACTTCTCCATGAACATGGTTTAGTCGATGTATGGTCCAGGCTAAAACATCCAGTGCCAGGATACACGCATTATTCCTATTCCCATCAAAAGCTAGCCAGATTAGATTATTTTTTTGTAACCAAAACTCACCTTAATAATGCATACATACAGATCTTCCCCGAATAACCTCGGATCATAACCCAGTTCTACTGAAACTTACAATGAATGGCTTGGTACGGCCCAGAAATGCATTCTCCTTTGATAGGAAACTATTATTAAATGAAGAATTTATTAACCATATACGGAAGTGGCTGACACAATTTTTGGCTATAAATCGTAATTCCACTAAGTGTGTTATAGTCTGGGATGCTATGAAAGCAGGGATCAGGGGAGAGATACTCAGCTTTGGATTGCATGTGCAGAAACAACTTAGACAGCATCAAATTGCGCTATATGAAGATCTGCGCCATGCTGAACTTAATTTGATGGAAGCAATTCAGGGGAAGTTAGATATTACACAGGCACAAACAGAGGTAGCATGCTGCAAAACCAGGATAAATGAGGAATGGGCTAAAGATATTGCAAAGAAATATCACCTCTTTAGGAGAGAGTGCTACGAGTTTGGAGAGACAACAGGTAGATGTTTGGCCAAGAAGATCAGGTGCAAGGAAGTTAAAAATACTATTACGTCGATTGAAGACTCAATGGGGAACATAGTAGAAACACCAGAAGGAATTCTAGAGATCTTTAGGACTTTTTATGAGCGGTTGTATTCAGAGGATAGTGTTAATCACGGGGAAGGGGAAGATTTGTATAAAGATCCTTATAGGAAAATGGTGGAGGAGGAAGATCAGAAAGCACTAGAGGAACCAATTACAATGGAAGAACTTGTAGATGCCATAGGCTCATTGGCTATAGGGAAAGCTGCTGGGCCGGACAGGCTCCCGCTAGAACTGTACAAACATTTTTTATCAGAAATAAAATCAGACATGCTAGCTGTGCTCAGGGAGGCACAAAAGGGTGCTGCCCCTGCATCATGGGAAGCAGCCAATATTGTCATTTTTCTTAAAAAAGACAAGCCACCAACACTTCCAGGCTCATTCAGACCGATATCGCTCATAAACTGCGATGGGAAAATCTACGCCAAAATACTAGCAACGCGACTCTCTAGAGTGATTACACCTTTAGTTTCGGTCCATCAGCATGGATTCATACCAGGTAGAGGCACGGTCAACCATATAAGCAGAGTTACAACAATGCTGGATATCGCCAACACACGCAAACTGCCATGCGGTGTGATGCTATTGGACGCAGAAAAAGCGTTTGACCGTGTCTCCTGGGAATTTTTATGGGCAACAATGAGGTGGCAAGGGTTTGGAACTGGTTTTATTCAGGCAATCAAAGTTATGTATAGATCACCAAAAGCTCAAGTCTGTGCGTTGGGGCTAGAGTCGAACCCGGTGTCTATATCAAGGGGTACCCGACAGGGCTGCCCCTGCTCCCCTCTGCTATTTGCGTTATATATCAACCCGTTCCTAAACCTATTGGAACAAATGCTCAATACCCAACCATCAGGCTCCAGGCAGGAACGGGTTGAAATACTAGCATACGCAGACGATATAGCGATAGTCTCGCCGGATCCCGCCACCACACTGGCAGAGACGGAACAACTGGCATTAATATATGGGAGGAGCTCAGGCTATAAACTTAATCTGGCCAAGACACAGATTATATGTACAGATCAAATACATCTTAATGATCCTAGAGTCACGGAGGAGGCTATATATTTGGGGGTGCGACTGAATTCATGTCTTGATTCAATGGTGGTATCTAACTGGGACCCTTTGCTGCTTAAGATCAAAAAGGAATTAGATAGGATGGAAGGTCTTCAATTGTCAATGATGGGAAGATGCAATGTCCTAAAAATGAACATTCTACCTAAGGTCCTTTATCTTTTTAGGGCAGTTCCACTAGAATTTACAAGGAAACAGATTCAGAAACTGCAATCCATCTGCAGCAGCTTTCTGTGGGCACAGGGGAAACCCCGCCGAGCTTTGAAATTTATGACCCTTCCGCGAGAACGAGGGGTCTGGGCAGTCCCTAACTTTCAGTTTTACTATTGGGCGTGCTTATTACAATATATGGGAATTTTATTAGTTGGGGTTAAAGATGAAAGCATAGAAGATATACCACATATTTTTCAGCTGCTATTAGGCTCCACAACAGAGAAAACTTTTTTTAAGATCCTTGAGCCCAGTTACTACAAAAAAAACGGCTTTAAGATGCTTCAGGCCGCTCACAAGGCCTGGCTTCAGATCAGGCGACATCTAAAGATTGGCAGGATTAATTACTATACTCCAACTGATGCCCCAGGTTTACTTCCTCCAATTTTTTCGGATGGCATCATGAATAGATGGAGAAGTAAAGGAATTCTGACGTTAGGAAATTTAGTAGATAGTGATGGTATTAAGACATACACTTCATTAATGGCTAAATATGATCTCCCTAAAGCAGATTTTTTTAAATATCTACAGGTCCGAGACTATTTAATTAAAAGAGGGGATGCTCCACATTTAGCACAGAAAAATAATCTATTAGAAGTGGTGAAGGGGTTCGGGAAGATTGGTAATATATATCAAGCACTTATTGAAATACAAAAGGACGACGTGGAGGTACAAAATAGTAAATGGAATATCAGGCTGTCATTAGAGGGCAATATCTTGCAAGAGTCTATTGCACTAGCGGAAAAACTTTTAATATCTTCCAATCTCAAAACACAGCAATATAAAACTATGTTTAATTTGTATTATACACCGGCAAAAATAGCGCGTTGGGGGGGGATAAGTGAGGATAAGTGTACCCGGTGTGGAAGGGATCAGGCAGATATAGTGCACATGTTTGCTACATGCCCAGAATTAAAACAACTAATTAATAGGAAGCAGACCTTTTTGACGGAAATCACAGGGGCGCAGATTGAGATAACCACAACAGTTATGATGTTGGGGGTCTTGGAGGATGCCGCGTTAATACAGGGAATGTATACATTCAGATATTTAGTATATATTGCTGTTGCTGTGGCAAGATTGTGTATAGCATCACTGTGGCGTCAGAGAGAACCCCCTACTTTCGAGATGTGGAGAGGTAGGTTGTTTGCCATATGCAAACTTGAAGCTAGTCTTTATGCCATCAAAGGACTACAGAAACGAAGATTGGGTGTTAAAATTTGGGGGGCTCTGACAGAATTTTTGACATCCGAAACACAAGAAAACTTATGATCAAATTTAGCTTTTTTTTTAGAAGGTGTTAATCTTGCTTGTGTTGTATACATTTTCAGCTCTGTTATTTTTTAACGGTATGTGTATTGTTTTCTGAATATACAATGCTACTTACCATACCATTACCATATACCCTCCTGTTTATGCTTTCTGGATTAATGTATATGTTTTTTGTAAAATAACTACTGGCTCAAAAATAAAAAATAAAATAAAACAATGCCCTTCCTTTCCTGTAGGTAAATGGCGGTGCCATAGGTAAATCTTTGCCTATAATATTATCACTTTTGACTACCTGCCAGTGTCTTCTCAGGACTTGATATATTTTAGGAGACATTTGATCAAAACAGGTGATAAACCTGGCCGATGTTCCTTCCTTAGGGGTTCTTTGATTTGGATAAAGCAATTGATTTCTAGTAACCCCCTCTGATTTACGTTTAGCCTCAGTTAATGTCTTGGAATGATATCCGCGTTTGCTAAATCTTTCATTCATTTTCCGTACCTGCCCTTGGAATTCCTGGTCCTGGCTACAAATTCTTTTCAGCCTTAATGTTTCCCCATAGGGAATGCTTGCTTTTAAATTTGTTGGATGTTGACTTTTGAAATGCAGAGTGCTATTACCCGCTGTTGTTTTGCGGAATACTGTTGTATTGATTTGACAATCCTTCACTTGTAGCAAGATATCCATGAAGGATATCTCGCTAACACTCATCTGTGCTGTAAAGTGTAAATTGAAGAGATTATCATTCAGGGTCTTCACATACTCTTCAGCCTCCTGTCTGGACCCACTCCACAACAGAAATAAATTGTCGATGTACCGGGTCCAGACCAGGGTATGTTGTACATATTTGGCATTATCGTCTGCCCAGGCCACCTGCTTCTCCCACCAGCCCATAACCAAATTGGCAAAACTGGGGGCGAAGCAGGTGCCCATAGCAGTCCCCATAGTCTGTCTGTACACCCTTCCATCATGCATGAAGATGTTATCCTTCAGACAGACCTGGATCATCTGCAACAGCATTCATGTATGTTCTAAAAAACATGCCGGTCTTTTTTTTCAAATAGTACTCGCATGCTAGCATCCCTAAGTCATGACCAATCGAAGTATATAGGGCAGAAACATCAAGAGTGATCATGATATAAGAATCACTCCATGCGAGGTCATTGATTTTTGTAAGAAAATCTCCACTATCTTTGCAATAAGATGGTAATGTTTTGACAAAGGGGAAAAGAAATGAGTTGATGTATATGGCTCTGTTTTCAAGGAAACTCTCATTCGAAGAGACTATAGGTCTCCCAGGGGGTTATGTAGTTTTTTGTGGACCTTCGGTAGTAGATAAAAAGAAGGAATCTTCGGATGCTCTGATCTTAAAAAGTTAAATTCATCCTGATCTAAGATACCGGCATCGTACCAAGACTTGAGTTGTAACTGAAAACTCTTCACGCTAGCCCGATATTCTTCATGTGTAATAACCTGATAACATTCTGTATCTTGTAATTGCCTCATTGCTTCTTGGTTGTACTTCTCAGCATCCATAATAACTACATTCCCTCCCTTATTGCTGTTTTTTATTACGATAGAGGTATCTTCTTTTAAAGTTTTCAAAGCCTTCCTCAATTCAGGTGTTAAATTATCATTATATCCCCCACTTCTGGTTCTCAATTCAATCAGATCATGAACGACCATCTCATGAAAGCAGTCTATGTTATCGTGAGCTGTGATAGGGATTAAGCGGGACTTGGGTTTGAAACCACTCATGCTTGTGGACCCATTATCAATCCCCAAATTAGACATGAGATGTTCCATATCCACACTGGGATCCAAGCCCTCACTTTCTCTATGTAATGTTTCAAGAGCTAAAAGTCCCTCAGCCTCCCCTATCGCCAAATCACAAGATGGTACACTGACAGAAACAACAGACTTATTTTTCAATTTATGAATTGTGTTTCATTTTAATTTTCTAATAAACAAAAATAAATCGATCCTGGCTTGGGCATAATCGAATCCTGATGAAGGGCAAAAAGAAAGACCATATTTTAACAATGTTGTTTCATCATGTGTCAGTTCCCTCTGAGAGAGATTAAGCACAGTTAATGTTTCTTCTAGGTTTTCTTTTTCTGGCGTAGGTTCCGTTTGCTCTGTGCTCCTTCTCCATTTGCTTCTTCGGGTCCGGTATCTTTGTTTTTGCCTCTTCCTCTTCCCCTCCCCATCCTCTTCCCCGGGGGGTTTTGTCCTTCTTTGGTTTTTCGGCTTCCCGTATTAGGCGATATTCATTGTGAAAACCCAAAGCTGCCGCTCTGATTCCACAGTTATCTCCGTCATCAGTGCTAACATCAGAGCTGGATCCAGAGGAGATAAGATCTTGTTTCCTCTGTACATCTTCTTGAAGCAATCCCTTTCTATAGGTATCGTATTTCTTTGCAAAGGTCAGAATGTGCCCATCCATATCATCTTTTTTGTCTCTAAAATTTCTGTTGTTTTTTTTTAATTTCACCTCATTTTCATGCTTTAGTAATCGTTCATTCATCTTATCTCTAAATTCCTTTGCAAAATTAGAGTTTTCTTCATTGTCTATGTCCTCACGTAAGCATTTCAGTATATATATATATATATATATATATATATATATATATATATATATATATATATATATACATGTATATGAAGAGCAGCTACACTGGTAACCGTCATTTATGTCTATTCATCACATGCACTGTTGTAGAGTGTATTAAAGTGAATTTGAAATGGTGCCCGTTGTATGAAAAAGGCCGGTTTTGCGGCAAAACGAGGCCCATGTTTCAATAGGAAAAGCATTTTCTGAATTGCCTGTATCTTTGGCACTGTTTGACGAATCTTCATGACATTTTTAAAAAGTGCCCTGGTGATTCTAATTGTGCTTGAAAAGTTTCAGGGTGATCCGTCAAGCAGCAGCTGAGAAAAAGGGGGGGGCAAAAAAAGTGCATTTTCCATGTTAATTCCCATATAGTCTTTAGACACTCCTGTAGCCCGAAACACTGGACGGAATTGCACCAAATTTGGCAGAGAGGTAGCTTTTGGTTTGCAGATTATGCCTTTTGTTATTTGGTATAAATCCATTCATTAGTGTGTGAGAAATTAAAGGAAATCCAAATTTGCAAATCTAGGGTTGCAAAGCCTTCATGAATAATAACGATCTTGTGGAGAGATCTGCAGAGCTCTGATTGACAGCCAGCACATCAACCAGGAAGTGTTGGCAGCCATCTTGGGATCAAGCTCACACACCCACTCATTCACTCACACAGCCACTCACACAACCATTTACTCACCCATGCAGATACTCATACAGCCAGTCAATCACCATACAGCTACTCAAACACCCACACACTTACCCATACAACTACTCACACACAGGTATATTCACCTATACAGCCCCTCACACACCCACTCACTGACCCTTACAGCCTCTCAATATAGCAACTCCCTCAACAATGCAAACTCTCACAGACCCACTCACATACCCACACAACCACTCACATACCCATTCACACATCCATACAAGCACTCCCATATCTGCTTAGTCACCTATGCAACCATTCACATAGACACTCACTCTCCAACACACCAACTCACTTAACCAAACACCCACTCAAACAGCCACTCATGTAACCATACACCCTCATACCACTCAGTCACTCACTCATATAGCAATTCAGACACCCACTCACTCACCCATAGAGTCACTGACACACCCACTCACCTACCCATACAGCCACTCACTCACCTATACAGTCACTGACTCACCCACTGACACACCCATACAGTCACTCACATACCCATTAACACATCCATACAGCCACTCACATAACCGCTCACTCACCCACACAGCTACTCACACACCCACTTATACACCCATACAGTCACTCACACACTGATACAACTCCTCATACACCTACTCACACACCCAAACTACTCATACAATCATTCACACACCCACAGAGCTAGTCAGAAGCCCACTCACTCACCCATACAGCCACTCAGACACCCACTCACACATTGATACAGACAATCACACAGCCACTCAGATCACATATGTTAGAAATAGTATCACTCATTAACAGTACAACTAGTATACTAATCAAACTTTTGTAGTAGGTTAGTATATATGTTTAACACTCATAAACTCTGAGAAAGCACTTACACTCACTTGATGATGTCATAATTGATGTCATTTGAGATGTCATCAGTGATGTCATCAGTGATGTCACTGACCATGTAATCAGTGATCTAATATGTGAGATCATAAGCAGTGCATTGTGGGGGTGTAAGTTATAGTTAGCTCAGATAAGTATAACTGCTGAATTTCAATGGGTTTGTATCAGTGAAATATGAGCCTAACTATAACGTCCCTGTAACCTTTATTTTTTGCAGCGAATTTCTTATATATATCTTTTAATATACACAGACACACACACACGCACAATATTTTGTTGATGTAATATACTTTGATTTAATTTGAGCATGTGTATAATACATTTTGGTTTTATTTGATGTAATTGTTATATTTAAAAATGTGTTTTTTATTTATTTCTTAGTGCTTATTTCATTATGTTGGCGATCATATTGTAATCAATATTGTGTGAAACGATTTTTTTAATATATTATATTTTTATTTAAAGGTAAAAATATTTTTGTATCTGATATGTTTGATTTACATAAATTTAGAAAATAGATTTTTTTTTAACAACAATATTTGTGTTTTCAATATTTGTGGTTTTAGCAGTTAAGTATGGAAAGTCAATATTTTTGTTATCGATATTTAATTTCTGATATTTTTATGTTTCGATATTATATCAATCCATATTATGCTAGTGACCCGCAAAAGTGAAGGAAACATGTCAAACTCAAGCAAGAAATAAGGTCTGTAGCTGGATGGAGGCAAGGTAGAATGCAGCGCAGCAGGGTTGGAGACAGAATGTAATCAAGGGCATAGGGATCTATCCTATGATAACCAGTAGCGGAACAGAAGGAAACAAATTATGAAAGGGAGAGAGGGATGACAAAAGCAAGGATGAGACTGATAGTAATACAGATGCTGAATTTTTGGATGATCCATGATCCACATCATCCTGAATGGAATCAACAGCCCCCATTGGGAGTTTTGGGAGGAGGAATAAATATGGGTATGAGTGCACCTACAAACAAGAGTCCCCCAGAAAGGGATTCACACCCTACCACTCCTGATCCTTCATTGAGAGCCACTAGTACTAATGTTAGCATTACCACCCTAGGGGCATCACTTGTCACGACAACCCCTAGTGTACCTAATAATAATAATCCATATTTGTAAAGCACAAACATATCACACCTTAAGGTTTTAAGGCGCTGAGGGCCATCGGGGAGATTAAGTGAGCTATTGCTCAGAGTAACATGATGCTGAGCTGCTGCCGAGGATCGAACCATGAGCCCCGCTCCAGAGTCAGCTGCTCTGGCTGCTGCACCACACCTCTCCCGACACTGCTGCGTCACTAGATTTGAGGCCATGATCTCATACAAGAGGGGTACTCCCTACAACTGTGCCGTTTTTTGCACTGATGCAGATCCAGAGTTTCAAATTCAAGAAAAAAAGGCCCCTCATAGAGAATTGGAGATTTTAAGACTAAAAGCCGAATTTGGGGAAGTGGGAAAGGGAAATCTTGAGTTAGGTTTCATAGATGGGTATGATGAAGAAAAACTTATGTTCTTGAGTATGGAAGCTGCAAGGTGTGCTTGTAAAGCCCATGAAAGATTATACGACCTGGCTACAGAATTTAGAGTTGATTTGAGTAATAGTCAGGATTTAAAGAAGATTTTCATAATGTTCATGAGTGAGGATACTCTAAAGAACATAAGGCCACCAGGTTTGAAATTACATGTCAGTGATTTAGCAGGATGTAAATGGGAAACACCCAAAAGTGCATGGACCGATGGTCCTGAAAGGAAAGGAAACAGTGCCAGGGCCCCTGGTTCTCAGCCTACCCACTGATACCCCGCTGTGCCCCTCCATGCCATTAACCCTTGCCGTTGCTCATCACATAGATGCCACACCACATCACAAAACATGGAAGGATCATTCATATGCACTTTCTGCCAGTTCTCATGCACTACCCATACCCTACATGGGAAACAGCCTTTACAACGGAAGCGTTACAACGCATGCCGTTACAACGCATGTCGTTACAACTCAAAAGGCTTGTTGCAGGGGGTAGAAGGTGTTGGAGTTAACTCCAACACCTTCCCCACTGTTGCACACACTGGAGTTGGATTAGTAAATTATACTATTCCAACTTCCAGCGCACCCCCGACAGCAAGTCGGGGTATAGGTATGCGTTGTAGCAGCATGCGTTGTAATGACATGCATTGTAACGTCATACAACCCCCTACACCCACCATTCCCACACCAACAGAACCCAGTATCCCACCTACTCACACATACACAAATCAGCCACCTGCTCACACTCAAACAGACCAAACAACACCCAAACAGCACTCCACACTTGCATAAATGCTCTTCAACACCCACTCATTCATCAAACAAGCCACTGAGTTATGGGACCTACTGCACAACCATGCTCCAACCTGCTCTTTCTTACGGAAATTAGGCTAAACCCAACTTCAGCACCGGACATCGCTACAGTCATTCCATCCGGCTACAAGATTGTTAGGTAAGACTGTCAGCACAAGCCCAGAGGTAAGTCTCCATCATATTCAAAGATGCCGTCAGCTGCACTACCTACATGGACACCCTCATCAGCTACAATGAACACCTCACGTTTAAGATACCCATCACAGCCATTTCTCCCTAAGCAGAACCCTCATATACAGACCACCAGAACCCCACATCAATTTCACCACCAACATCATGGACTCTGTTGCACCCCTCTTCATCAACGCCAGCAAGTTTATCCTCCTCGGAGACCTTCTCTTTCACCTAGAAGACCACACAAACCAAACTCTACATCACAGTCGAAAAGTCAGCAACTATGACCTGGACTGACCACACCTTCGTCAGTTTCAGCATACCCATTCCGCACCATCATATACCTATCACCACTGAGAACCACCAGCTGCAGATGGAAAGACATTTCACAAGAAGAGTATGCTTCTACCCTCTCCGAGCACATACCCAAGCTCACCAGCAACTTACTGATAGCCATCAAAAATCCTAACAGTTGGAATGTAGCATGCGCCAAAACCCTGGCTCCCCTCAAGTTCAACCCAACGGTAAGAGCCTATCCCCAGTCCAGCTGGTACCCAGGGGAATTCAGGCTGACTAAACGCTACTGCACACCCACAATCAGTTGATGCACCAGTGGTCTGACATCCTGGACTGAGAGCAGGACCTGCTGGACCTGCTAAGGGCTGAGGTTGCAGGTATTGGTGTGTAGCTAATTATCAATATTATACTTGTGTGTTCTATGTTATTGCTAATAAGTTTTTCCCAAATAGCAAGCATGCTACTCACATGCAGGTAAATTACGTTTACAAATTTTATATTATGTGATCGTTATTATAGACAGGTGCTTGGTGCTACCTAATCATATTTGTTTGTGATTTTGCGCTTGCTTGGGCTGATTATGTAAGAACTTAAGTAATGCAGACTAGAGAGAGACTCCTTTCCTTTGTTCTGTCACTAAGATAGTGGTAGTTAGCATTAGCAATTTAGCGGCACACGTCCTCTCACTTCAGTTGTTAGAACCTTTTTTGTTGCTCATGGAGTGACAAGCAACCAACCAATTTGGTGTATGCATGCGTCCATCTATACATTTAAAGACAAAATGTAAACTTAGTGAATTTGCCACTTCAAAGGGGGTTGAGAATGATTGCAAATGAGATTGGAACTTAGAAGCAAACATCATTTGTTACAATTTATTAGTAATCCAAAGTCTTTGGAATAGGCGGACTAGGTAGGTTTAGGAAATGTGGAATAAATAGATAGGACAGTCAACGATACTAGTCTACTACTAGTCGATCTGATTTAGGAAAGTTCAATGTTATTGCAATTGCCATTTCCGGTCCAAAAATATTTTTGGAGAGAATATTTAATTACCACCAATCACTTTTTGTCTCTTTAAGTGTGTCTTACATCAGCATCCATGGGCAATAAGTCGTCCGAGGCGGGTGCGGGAGCTGGAGGTGCCTCCCAGAGTGAAGAACGCTCCTCGCCCGATGGCTCTGGTGGCCCCAGTAAAGTCCTCCTGTTGTTAATATTAATATATATTTCCCTAACTTTTACCGCTCCTTATTTTGAACTATTGATTTCTACCTGTTTCCTAACTTAATTTTTTTCTCAAATCCTCTTCGATCAATCTGCTTCTAAATTCTTGTTATCCCTGCATTATCCTATTTACTTATTTTCTATATTTCTAGTGTCTATTTTACCTCAAACTGTCTCTGTCTTCACTAATCTGTCTGTAGCTTCCTTTCTTCTGGTTTTTGTGTCAGCTTCTCCTCTCCCCTTATATATTTTGTGGACTGCCTAGTGGTGGTACAGTAAGACTCAGAGTACCCATTGGTCATGGTCACATACTACTACAAGTACTACTACTCTGCCGTGCAGATTGCATGCCCAAGTAAGGTATTCTATGCATGTTTGTTGAGATGAGAAGGCTTTCTTTTACTTTCTCATGTCATGTCATTGCTCAATCAGTGAAACTAGAGAGTGGCCATTATCAAGTTGGACACCCCAAAGTTGTGTCTTCTTATCTAGACCTAGTATTATTAGCAGCAGTTGATGGTAAACTGATTACTGTGCAACATGGCTGAATGGAAGTATGAGAGGAGGACGGCCTCATTGCATTTGCCAACCAAGACCTTATGTCAGTTGTCCACTCCTAGTTCTTTTCAAAACCTCAGATTCATCAATTGATCTAGCCACTCCAGTCCTTTACAGGATATTTTCTTAAGGGGCTTTCCAACAATTGCCACCAACAAAATGCCTAACCTGAAACTTTTGATAGAAGATACTGTCTGTATCCGAATTGTAGTGATAGGTGTGGTGTATTTCACATTTTGCTATAAAAAATAAATAGGGGGAAGTGTATCTGGCATCTAAAAAATGTGTAATGTTTTTTCTAGCCACACCGAGCACCAGTGCCGGGGCCATCGGTGATGGCGGCACCAGCCAGGTAGCAGATGCAGCAGCTGTAGGGGTTGAGCCAGTGGCAGTGGCAGGCGGTGGTAAGTCATATTGCTTGCTTATTGATATTGAATTATATACTCGCTGCAAGGGTGCACACTGTGCTGTTGAGACTTGTGAACAGTTGAACACACCCCTCTTTACTTAGCATATATACCTGGAGTTGAGTAACTAATGGCCTCTTCTATCTTCAACTCAGCAAAGAAACTTTCATCAAGAGTCAGACCTTGATGGGTTGATGGAAAAGGGAAAGAAGAATGGAAAGAGGAAAGACGGGTGAAATGTAATATGACTGGAAGAGAAGGATGCGTGGGCGAAAGGATGCATATACTATAGGTGGCTGATAGGATGCATGGGTGGGTGAAGGATGGATGATAGGTGAGAGGATGCTTGCCTGCCTGCCTGGGTGGGAGGGTGAAAGTGTATGGATGAAAGGAATCCTCTGGTGAGTTTGATGGGTCAAAGGATGCATGGGTGGTTAAATGACAAATGTATGTTGGTGAAAGGTTTGTTGAGAATGAGAGCCATGTTTGGATGGATGGATGGATGAACGGTGACTGAGTAGCATATCCAAGGGTGAAAATTTTAAATATTAGGAGAACAATGCAACAATGAATGGAAAAATCCCTGGGAAGAAGAGGAAAACAAGGAATGTTTTTTTATCAAGTCTTTTGATTCAAAGGGTTGAGGTGATATTTCAGACTACTCCCTTGGCTCACATTAGTTTTTAAGTGCAACATATATTATGTATCCTTACTAGTAAGTACCCACCCATCATCATCAATCGCTTCCACCGAGTCCCTACCTGTCGGCTGCATGGTTACATCAGCTGCAATGCATAGCTGGTTGTGCAATTTGCATCTGCCTCATTTAATGTGTAGGCCCCTTTACAAATGTCATGGCAATGCAAAAAATAAATAGTTGTGTTTCCCTTCACTGGCAGTGCCCACTCATTCACTTCCTAGTATATACGTAACTCCAGTCCTTTCTTAACTTCCTTGGGAAGTTAAGAAAGAGACAGACAGAGTCTGACAGAGGCGCAGCTGGCAATCAGGCCTGCAACATGAGCAGTGTTGTGTGGAGCTCGGATCATGAACAGCTCCCGGTGCGGCGGGAGCGGGGGCCGCATCACTCATCGGAACATCTGGCATAAAGTGTTTAGAAGGGCCCCCTGGCGTTCCATGCATCAAGGTAAGGAGCTGGTCTCAATTGGGGCAGTCCCCTTGGTCACAGAGGGAGTAGTGGAGGCAGTACCCTCAGTGGTGTTGGGGAGAGCATCCTTGCTGTATCGTGGGCATTGAGTACGTAGGATATAAGCTATTAGTAGAGCTCCACCTGGGTCTGTAGGCACAATTAAACAGTATCCGGACACGGAGGGGGGGATACCCCGCACTGCCTGGTAACAAGCACCACGCGCACTGGGTTACCTGAGCAGTGGGTAGGAAGGTTAAAGATAAGGCAATGAAAGCAGCGGCCCCCAACACAATTACCCAGTACACAACCCAGAGGCACCCAGCTCAGCGTCTGACAAGGCAAAGCGGGGGAGCAGGGCTGGAAGAAGAAGAAGATGTAAGTCCCGAGCCCACCAGACCGGAACTCATGGCCGCTATACAGGGGTCCAGGAAGGCGCTGGAGGATCGTATAGAGACTGTCTCTATAGATGCTAACTTGATGAGGGTGGACCTGCAGAAAGTGGCTGACAAGGTAACGACAGCTGAGGCAGATATAGTGAAGATGTGAGGGGACGTAACCATGCTTAAACAGCAAGTTGCACAGATCGCAAACAATGGCCACGAAGGTGCTGGAGCAGCATGCAGAGGATGCAGAAGGGAGAGCCAGGCGCAGAAACATTCGAGTTCTGGGTATACCTGAAAAAGCAGAACATGGGTCGGCCGAGCAATTTCTAGAACATTGGATCTGAACACAACTTAGTCCTAAGGGCCTATCTGAGTTGTTTACGATAGAGAGGGCTCATAGGGCTCTGGTGCCTCCTCCACCCCCGGGCGCGCAGCCCCACGCAATGATAGCTAAAGTGCTCAATTACCGAGACAGAGATTGCATACTGCACACTGCAAGGGAACATCAGGACAGTCAATACAAAAATAATATGATCTCTGTCTATCCAGGCTACACAAGGCAGGTGCAGGAACTCCCGAAATCCTTTTTAGGTGTCAAGCGCAAGCTCCGGGAGTTGCAACTACAGTACATGCTCCTGTACCCAGCCAAATTGAAGATACTAACGGGGGCAGAGCGCATTTCTTTGATTCCCCCGAAGAAGTCTGGGAGTGGTTGGAAATTAGTGGAGACGGTCTCCCGCCACAGGGGTCAAGGGGACAGAAGGGAGGATGGGGAGCTCGTTCGGGCAGAGGTCTTCGACAACGTACTGATCGAACGAGAACACAGGACCCGCCTGAACAGATGGAACATAAGATTACAGTGGGGGAAGACGGTGCACTGCAGCTACATGCAACTGGGGTTGCTGGATCTGTGGTCTCCCAACCTGTGGTCTCCCTTGCTGGGTTGGAGCCAGGGGCGCAGATCTTGGGCCCGACAATAGACACTGTTCAGGAAACATTGATGGAAGAGTCTTCTGAACTGGGGGGGGCTGAATGATGGGCGCTAGCTGTGGAAGAATAGATTGTTGCCCATGCGCCGGACCGCTGTACGGTAAAGTTATGAAGTGGATCTGATGGGACAAAGAGACAAGGCAAGAGTGATCAGAACAAATAATGGAGTGCGAGATCAATCAATCAAGCAATCATGTCACTTATAAAGCACACTACATACCCGCGAGGGTCTCAAGGCGCTGGGGGAAGAGGGGGGTGGTGCTGCTACTGATCGAAGAGCCAGGTCTTGAGGAGTCTTCTGAAGGCCAGTAGGTCTTGGGTCTGTCGGAGGTTGGTGGGGAGGGTGTTCCAGGTCTTGGCGGCGAGGTGGGAGAAGGATCTGCCGCCGGCGGTCGTTTTCCGGATGCGGGGGACTGTGGCGAGGGCGAGGCTGGTCGAGCGGAGCTGGCGGGTGGGGGTGTAGAAGCTGAGTCGTCTGTTGAGGTAGGCTGGTCCGGAGTTGTGGAGTGCTTTGTGTGCGTGGGTGAGGAGCTTGAAGGTTATCCTCTTGTTGACAGGGAGCCAGTGCAGGTCTCTCAGGTGGGGTGTGATGTGGCTGCGTCGGGGGATGTCGAGGATAAGACGTGCAGAGGCGTTCTGGATGCGTTGCAGCCGTCTCAGGAGCTTAGCCGTCGTTCCTGCGTAGAGGGCGTTTCCGTAGTCCAGCCTGCTGGTGACGAGGGCCTGGGTGACTGTTTTTCTTGTTTCGGTGGGGATCCACTTGAAGATCCTGCGGAGCATTCGGAGGATGTTGAAGCAGGATGAGGAAACGGCGTTGACCTGCTTAGTCATGGAGAGGGTGGGGTCGAGGATGACCCCTAGGTTGCGTACGTGGTCGGTGGGTGGCGGGGCTGTTCCCAGTGATGTTGGCCACCAGGAGTCGTCCCAGGCTGAAGGGGTTGGAACCAAGGATGAGGACCTCCGTCTTGTCCGAGTTCAGCTTCAGGCGGCTGGTCCTCATCCATTCGGCGACGGCCTTCATTCCTTCGTGGAGGTGGGCTTTGGCGGTGTGAGGGTCTTTGGTGAGGGAGAGGATCAGCTGGGTGTCGTCGGCGTAGGAGATGATGTTGAGGTTGTGCTGTCGGGCGACGTGGGCGAGGGGTGCCATGTAGATGTTGAACAGCGTTGGGCTGAGGGAGGAGCCTTGGGGTACGCCGCAGATGATCTTGGTGGCCTTGGATCGGAAGGGGGCGAGGCGGACGCTTTGTGTTCTGCCGGAAAGGAAGGATGTGGTCCAGTCCAGGGCCTTCTCTTGGATCCCGGCGTCGTGAAGGCGTGTTCGTAGTGTGTGGTGGCAGACCGTGTCGAAGGCGGCTGATAGGTCCAGGAGGATGAGGGCTGCTGTTTCTCCGTTGTCTAGCAGGGTCCTGATGTCATCGGTGGCGGCGATGAGGGCGGTTTCGGTGCTGTGGTTGCTGCGGAAGCCGGACTGGGAAGGGTCCAGGATGTTGTTCTCCTCGAGGTAGCGGGTCAGTTGTTTGTTGACGATTTTCTCGGTGACCTTCGCGGGGAACGGGAGCAGAGAGATGGGTCGGAAGTTCTTGAGGTCCTTGGGGTCTGCCTTGGGTTTCTTGAGTAAGGCGGTGATCTCGGCGTGCTTCCAGCTTTCCGGGAAGGTTGCTGTCTCGAAGGAGATGTTGATTATTTTCCGGAGATGGGGCGCGATGGCTGTACTGGCTTTGTTGAAGATGTGGTGAGGGCACGGGTCTAGCGGTGAACCGGAGTGGATGGTGTTCATGATCTCGCTGGTGTCCTCGTCGTTGATGTTGGTCCAGGAGAGCAGGCGGTTGGTGGTTGTGGGGGCAGTGGTCTCGGTGGTTGCCGGGGCGGTCGTGGTGTTGAAGCTGTCGTGGATGTCGGCGATTTTGCGGTGGAAGGAGGTGGCCAGTGAGTCGCACAGGTCTTGCGACGGCTGGATGTCGTTGGTGTTGGAGCTGGGGTTGGAGAGTTCCTTCACGATGTTGAAGAGCTCTTTGCTGTTGTGTGCGTTGTTGTCTAGGCGGTCTTTGAGTGAGGCCCTTTTGGCGGATCTGATGAGGTGATGGTGATTGCGGGTGGCGCTCTTGTGGGCGGCGTAGCTGTCCGCTGTCCGTTCGTGGAGCCAGATCTTCTCCAGTTTTCGGCATGTTCGTTTGGAGGCCTGGAGGTCTTCGGTGAACCAGGTGGCTTTCTTGCTGGTGTGGCTGTTGGGCGGATTCTTGAGCGGGGCGAGGGTGTTGGCGCAGTCGTCGATCCACTGTCTGAGGTTGCGGGCGGCGGTGTCGGAGGGTTCGGCGGGTGGGCTCAGGGCGAGGGTTGTGGTTAGCTGGTCTTCCGTGACTCTGCTCCAGCAGCGGCGAGGCATTTGTTCGGTGCGGTGGTGCGTGGTGGGCTTCCTGTAGGTGAAGTGGATGCAGTGGTGGTCAGTCCAGTGGGGTTCGGAGGTGTGGTTGAAGGAGACGTGTGGGCTTGCGGAAAAGATGGAGTCTAGCGTGTGGCCGGCGGCATGGGTGGGTGTAGTCACGAGCTGTCTGAGTCCGAGGGTGGCGAGGTTGTCGATCAGGGTGGTGGAGTTGGTGTCCTTGTTGTTCTCGAGGTGGAAGTTCAGGTCCCCGAGGAGGATGTAGTCCGTGGAGGCGATGGCGTGTGTGCTGACGAAGTCAGCGATGGAATCGCTGAACTGTGGTCGGGAGTCCGGGGGTCTGTAGATGAGGGTTCCTCTGAGGGTGGTGTTGGGATCGGTGTGGATCTGGAAGTGCATGTGTTCGGCGGTGCTGAGGGTGTCGCCGGTGTTGGTTGAGACTCTGAGGGTGTTCCTGTGGACGATGGCGATGCCTCCTCCGACTCCGTTGGTGCGGTCCCTGCGGGTGATCTTGTATCCGTCCAGGATGGCAATGGCGATGTCGGGGGCTGAAGCGGGATTCAGCCAGGTCTCCGTCAGGAATGCGACGTCTGGGGAGGTTGAGTCGAGAAGGTCCCAGAGTTCGATGGCGTGTTTGCGGGCGGAGCGGGTGTTGAGACAGGCCATAAACATGAGTGATTGATTATGAGTGTGAACTTTGGAAGAAGTACGGCGGATGTCTGTGAGGGGGACATGCATAACTGTGTTTCCCCCAGATTTGAAGAGATGCTGAAGGTCTGTAATGGGTGGGCGGACTGGGATCAAAATGTTACATGTTTGCCCCTGTTGGGCTAATTGGGATGCTGTACACATCCTGGCACAAGCACAAGGTGGGCAGTACCGACTATGAACTTCGCCGAGTAGGGAAGGTTTGGTTCCTTGTTTATGGGCCGTTGTAGGTTTTATAAGGGTGGGGTGGCTGGGACACCTGAACAGTGAATACACTGGCACAGGGGGAGAGAGAAAACAAAAGAAATACCATGGCACTGGAGGTAAAGTTTATTAGCTGGAATGTTAGGGGCTAAGCACTTGTATTAAACCACTCAGAGTTCTCTCCTTTTTAAAAAGACACAATATCACATTCGTATGTCTGCAGGAAACTCACCTGGATGACACAGGGGCTGCGAGGGTGGCAAAAAAATGGCAGGGCCAGGTGTTTCATTCCTTCTATTCTACATACGCTAGGGGCACGCTGATTTGGGTGGCCCCAGGTACTCCATTCACACTTCAATACATAGAAGCCGATGTGGGGGCTCGCTATGTGCTGCTGAGTGGTAAATTGGATGGCAGAGATATAGCCATTCTGAATACATATGCCCTGATCACGGATGAGCCAGGGTTTTACTCAGCGCTGCAGGATCTAATCACGGCAGAACTGGAAATACCGCTCATTTTAATTGTATCATTGAGCCAGAACTGGACCGACTCCGGTCCAGAGTCGGCACTAAGCTGCGGCTGACTAAACAATTACAGAGTGTGATGAGGGATCTGGGGCTGCGGGATGTCTGGTGGATGCAACACCCGACACAGAGACTCTACACATGTTACACGCCCACACACAACATGCACAGTAGGCTGGACAGAATCTTAACAATTAAACTGCCTGCCTTTCTAGCTGCCGAGATAACCCACTTGACTAGATTCTTGGACCGTGCTCCCGTGTGCTGCGTAGTGCGGTGGAATGCCGAGGAGCCGGGACCGGTGAATGCCGACGGATCACTTAGAAGATCGAGAGGGCAGAGCGTCGCTTTCCTGCTCACTTACTGAGTATATGTCCCGTAATTGGAATACCATATGGGTAACAGAGGTACAGAATGGGAAGCTGTGAAAGCGGTAATTCGCGAGGTGGGAATGGGACTGACGTAGGGAGTGTGAAACAGTTGCAGCGCAAGTTGCGAGATAGGGAAGACATGCTGGCTGAGCTCCAGACCGACACCCATGGACAGCCTGATGCTCAGGGAAGGGACCGCACACTGTCTGAGCAGATTGGTGACACCTGGGACAGACTGGGCAAAATCCCCGTTATCCGATACCGACAGTGGCTGCACGTGGAAGGTGACAAGTCCAGTCACCTGTTGGCCTGGATTTTACGTAGGGAGCAAGTACCCCCATTGATTATTTGTGTACGTAGTACGGCGGAGAATATGGTTTATTCCAGAGAGGGATACTGGGGCAATTCCAGCAGTATTTACAGAAAGTGTATGCGGATGACTCAGCGGTTCGGATGGAACACTATGTCCCGTTCCTGGAGGGGCTCCAACTGAGGAGACTACCCTTGGAGACTCAGAAGCAACTATAAGCAATGCTAACTGCAGAGGAGGTACTGGAGGTGATAACTGAACTACCTAAAGCCAAGGCCCCGGGGGGGAATGGAATTCCAATTGAGTATTATCAGGCATATCCAGTCAAGCTGGTGCAGCCCCTGCTGCAGACATTTAGAGAGGCATTTGCGTCGGGAGCACTGACCCCTTCCATGCGAGAGGGTGAAATTTCTATGCTCCTAAAACTGGGGGGAGACGATCAAGACACTGCAGCGTATCACCCACTCACAATGTTAAACTCTGATGTCAAAATATTATGCAAGGTATTGGCTAAATGTTTGAGCCCACACATGAACTAACTAGTCCACGACGATCAGTGTGGGTTTATACCAAGTCGCAGTATGGGCATGAATATCCGACGCTTAACGTACATAATGCAAGAGACACAAGCTGATACAGAGGAAATGACTTTGGTCTCCGTTGATCTCTAAAAAGCTTTCAATACGGTGGATTGGGGTTACCTGCAGGAGGTGCTGAGAGCGTCAGGACTCGGCTTGGAGAGAGGGCGGCTGCTGGGTATTGGCGGATCTGTATTCTAATGACACCTTTATCACATTTGAACGGGCATGTGAGGGGTTTGGTTTGGGATGGGGGAAGTATCTGCAAAATGCGGGCCTAAGGGAACTGGTCAGAACAACATGGCCTATGTATAAAAATGCTCCGCAAACAACTGAAACAATGGATGTATTGCTTACATGTGGGGGTGGGCAGTGATTGGTGTCATTACTATTTAAGGCCATGAGGGTGGATCCAAAGGCACCTCCTCTTAGGGCGCGTGCCGCATGGGATGAAGATTTGCAGACACCCATGGTGGAGAAGGCTTGGAAGGAGGCATGCACCTTAACACGCACAGTTTCTTATAACACTCATCTAAAACTAATACATTTTAACTTCCTAAAGTGGGTGTATATGATCCCTGTGAGATTACATCGTATTGACTCCAACCGTTCACATGAATGCCCTAGATGTAACAGAGATAAAGCAGATTTTCTGCATTTAACATGGGGATGTGCAGAGGTTCATCAATACTGGTCATATGTGACTGAGACAGTGAGTGTGGGAACTGGCATTCGAGTGGAGGCTAGCCCCATTCATCACCTGCTGGGCCAAGTACCAAGGCCGAAGAAGCATAAAATGGCATACAAATAGATGCAGTTGTCCATGATATTGGCTAGATGGAGGGTAGCCATAGTATGGATGAGTAATCGTGTCCGACAGTAGATAGCTGGTTGAGAGATGTGCGTGTGTGGTCTTTGGCAGAAGAGATTCACATGAAAGTAAATAGAAAAGATGAGAAGCTGGAAGAAGACTTTAGTAGTTGGAGAGAACTATGTAGGGAGCTTCTCAACCTGGAGGTAAATACAACCGAGTAAAGTGAATCAACCGGTAGTGACAGTGAGATAAATAGTGAGAGCTGCATTGAAGTATAATATTGCTGAGGGTGTGCCCCCTTGGTAGCCAATTGAACTGTAAGTGTATGGTATTATATGTTGACATCTGTAGAGATTTGTAATTCATGTGTCACTGGTATATTCAGCCTGATGAAACTTATGTCGATTTAATGCTGTGTAAAAAAAAACGTACCTGCAGTCGAATAAGGTAA
This sequence comes from Calotriton arnoldi, assembly GCA_963921515.1. Taxonomy (NCBI): domain Eukaryota; kingdom Metazoa; phylum Chordata; class Amphibia; order Caudata; family Salamandridae; genus Calotriton; species Calotriton arnoldi. The sequence continues at coordinate 548,810 of CAWUFW010010668.1, forward strand.
TAAATATATTCAATACTGCCAAGCAAATCTATTTTGTTGGGAACAATTAATGTCAAATGTGGTGAGGGAGGGTAAGGCCAGGGAGTAAAGTGGGACTAAAGAGTAGGTGACTTTCCATTTTGTGGATGGGATAGTCTGTGATGAAGGTGCCAAATACAATATCATGTTCCTTAATCATTTCCCTGTACTGTTACTGTAGTGCTTTGCTTTTCCCATGGGCAGACAGGATCTTTCTGCATAACTGTCTTCTTTATAATTAGTAGTACCTCATGTGACGTATATCATTCATAGTAACTAATCATCTGCCTTGTTGTAGTCAGGGTGAAATTGAGGCATTTAACAGAACATGGCCATGATAGGAAAAGAGATAATAATTGTCTGGTACTGCTGCCCCACCTGCAGACAGTAGCAAAGTAACACCAAACAATCATGTCTGCCTAGGGCGCAAGCTGAGCTGGCATGCCTACATTAATCTAGATTAACAAGAGAGAGAAGAATACTTGTATTCTCCATAGTGCTTAATGCCTGAAACTCTATCACACCAAAATCATATGGCTAGACGATTCCGGCAAATGTTATGTACTGCTAGTGCTACTGTGCCACTATATAATTTTATGTGTTTTGCTAAGAGTATTGGTTACAATTTGTCTTTTTTATTTCTTGATATAGCTACTCTTGCCAATCCATCACAACCCAACAGGCAGGAGGTAGCAGGCAGGACCCGGCAAAGCAAGCTGGGGGTCATCAGGGCCTAATACCAGCGGCTGGTGGCCGAGGAGGAGGCGGCAACAGCAGCAGCACCTGCAAATGCTCCAGGCCCCAGTGCCTCCAGCAGTCCATCGCAGTGGTCACAAGGCAGCCGCCTTTCCGCCATTCCAGCACTGCTGCCCCCCCCTATTTTAGAGCCTTTTCAACACTGCATGCTCCAGAGGCTGGCACTCATGGAAGCCAGGATGGAGGACCACATGGACGATTTGGAGAGAAAGCTCCTAGCCTGCCACTAGGCCTCTTTTGCCCCTTTTTTAATCTTTTTTTTGGTGGGTGGGACTTGTTGGGGAGAGGGTGGAAATGTTGGAGTTGGGGCATTTTGGAGGTTTTCTAATTTCTTCTTTATGGACAATTTTGTTTTTGGACTTTTACTTTGGACTAAGCTTACTTAGGACATTGGTTGGGTTTAGGGAGAGGGTTGGCCAGTTGTTGTGGGTTTACTTATTTATATTTGTTAGGGAAATACATTTTTAATAGTTGTTGGGAACAAATAATGTCAAATGTGGTGACGGAGGGTGAGGCCAGGGAGTAAAGTGGGACTAAAGAGTAGGTGACTTTCCATTTTGTGGATGGGATAGTCTGTGATCAACGTGCCAAATACAATATCATGTTACTTAATCCTTTCCCTGTACTGTTATTGTAGTGCTTTGCTTCTCCCGTGGGCAGACAGAATCTTTCTGCATAACTGTCTTCTTTATAATTAGTTAGTAGTACCTCATGTGACGTATATCATTCATAGTAACTAGTCATCTGCCTTATTGTAGTCAGGGTGAAATTGAGGCATTTAACAGAGCATGGCCATGATAGGAAAATAGATAATAATTGTCTAGTACAGCTGCCCCACCTGCAGAGAGTAGCAAAGTAACGCAACACAACATGTCTGCCTAGGGCACAAGCTGAGCTGGCATGCCTACATTAATTTAGCTCAACAAGAGATAGAAGAATACTTGTATTCTCCAGAGTGCTTAATGCCTGAAACTCTAATCACATCAAAATCAAATGGCCCGAGGATACCAGCAAATGTTATGTACTGCTAGTTCTACTGTGCCACTATATAATTTTATGTGTTTTGCTAAGAGTATTGGATACAATTTGTCTTTTTTCTTTCTTGATATAGCTACTCCTGCCAATCCATCACAACCCAACAGGCAGGAGGTAGCAGCCAGGACCCAGCAAAGCAAGCTGGAGGCCATCATGGCCGAAAACCAGTGGCTGGTGGCCGTGGAGGAGGCGGCAGCAAATCCTCCAAGCCCCAGTGCCTCCGGCAGTCCGTCGCCGTGGTCACAAGGCAGCCGCCCGCCGCCATTCCAGCACTGCTGCCCCCCCCTATTTTAGAGCCTTTTCAGTGCTGCATGCCTTAGAGGCTGGTGCACATGGAGGCCAGGATGGAGGACCATTTGGATAATTTGGAGAGAAAGCTCCTAGCCTGCTGCTAGGCCTCTTTTGCCCCTTTTTAAATCTTTTTTTGGTGGGTGAGACTTGTTGGGGAGAGGGTGGAAATGTGGGAGTTGGGGCATTTTTGGGGTTTTCTAATTTGTCCTTTATGGACAATTTTGGTTTTGGACTAAGCTTACTTTGGACACTGGTTGGGGTTAGGGAGAAGGGTCGACCAGTTGTTGTGAGTTTACTTATTTATATTTGTTAGGGAAATACATTTTTTATAGTTGTACATATGATTAAAATCTTTTTTGTGGGGTTACTGTTTTGCTTCGCACTGCTGCCTTTGCCGCAGGCCCGCAGCCAGTTTTTAAAATCTGCTGATAGGGTAACACAACAACAAAATTGTTATGCGGTACCCTCACTTGTCCTACTACTCTCTCCTCCTAGTCTCTGCATTCTACAGCTATATTAACCCCAAAGGACTCTGAGGGGGTAGGTGTGTGAATTTCCATTGTATATTGATTATTCCAGTTCAACAATGAATCCCCCACAGTTCTTCTCTAATCTGATAAGATGAAGTGATGACTGCATTGTTTCCCAAGGTGTCATGGTGGTGATAGTAGACAGTAGCAGCATGCTAGCGCACTAGTCGAACAGTGAAAGCATGAGATCCAGAAGCCCCTCCTAGCCGAACTCAAACTGTAGGATGAGGATTGGTTTTTATTTTATTTGCATAGTTACCAAAAACCGTTGCAATACAATAAGTCAGCCAATAAAATCATTAGTACATATGACAATAATAAAAGGATGATTACATGTTCATGTTTCTTAAAAGGTGTCCTTTACAGACTTAAGGCGACTAAAAAGTAGCTCTTCATAAAACATTCTGTTGTTGCTTTAGTGCAATTAGAGAGAGCAACATTCTCAGTTCCAGCCCGACTCTTTACATCCCACCTGGTGCCAGGGCAATTGCAAGGTGCTCTTAGTGCTGAAAGTGCTTGGGTGCTTATTAAAGTGCTGATCTCGTATTTTGTCCCGGCGTGATTTACTCTTTGTAGGTGACGTTTGTCAGGACTACTGTGATGTTTGGAACTGTCCAGACTGCCTAGTGAGTAAATTTAAATAAAATAGATTTTCTACATAATTGTTGGAGCCCAGTGCTTTAAGGGCAAGCAGCAGTATTACAAACAATTCGAATGCACAGATTTGTAGTTTGCGTGTTTGAAAAGTCAATTGAAACTTATTCTTTTGTTTGCTTTGCACTTTTGCAAGCATGACATTTTGCTTGGAGGTGTTATACTTTGATCACTAGATGGAAGTAGTGCATCGTGGGGCACAGTGCTTGCTGCTGGGGAGGTTTGAGATTGTTCCGGAGAGAGTTTCCTTGGTCGGGTACACATCCTATATTCTGGCATTTGTTTTCCACCAGTCTCAGGAACTTCACTAGACAGCAGTTCAACTGTGGGTCACCAGGTGCAAAGCAGGCCAGCACTGCTTGTCTCCGAGTGCGTATCCCTCGTTGGTTTAAATGAGGTTTTAATAGTTGTTTCCGGTCTTCCAGAAGGTCTTTGCATGTACATAGGAGGTGCAGCAGGTCTTCTGGTGCTAAGCCACATAGGCGGCAGGTAGAACCCTCTTTTTCCTTGAGCCAGTGTCGGAGATGCCGTATGCATGGTAATTAGCCAAGTCGGTGCTTCAAAAACTTAATTTTGGTGGCTTTGGCGTACCCCAGGTCAAAGTAGTTCTGAGGAGCTGGGGCTGTGTAGGTGTTCAGAGTCATCCAACCGTGATCCCTTTTTGAGAGAGATGCCTTGTCCTCGATCCACCAGAGGTACTTGACCGTTTTCCATACCAGTTTTTTGAATATGGTATTGTTGGTAGGTGTGTCCCAGAGCTGGTTTAGCCCCATGTTGATCACGCTGCTTTTGAGATATTTTGAAGTGGTGAAGCGGCTTGTTGTTGTAGCTCTATTCACAGATATTGATTGAGAGTTCCTGGTGCGGCTTTCCGGGCTTTGTCCCAGGTGCTAAAATACGCCCCCTGTCTTGCCAAGGACTGTTTTTGTATGCCAAATTCTTGCCTGATCTGTGCAGGCGAGGTGTATTTGGGCAGGCCGAGGATGATCCTGTACGCTGTTGTAACTGTGTTGTCCAGTACCTTTGAATCTCTGCCCCTCTGTTCTTCGCTGCCATAGGCAATTGTTGATAAGAGTTTGGCACAAACCACTTGTGCCATGGGCAGTATCGACGGGCCGCTTAGTTTGGAGTTAAGGTCTTATAATGAGACTGCCAGGGCAAGGCCTTTGCGTCTAATGCTTTTTTTATGGTCGGTGAAGTGGCCGCCTTTGTTTATAATCACGCCTAGATATTTATATTCTGATGCAGATTCGATGTGTGTACTGCCCTAGAACCAAACTGCGGGTTTCTTTTGGTTTTTACTAATCGTCATAGTCCTTGTTTTCTCCAGGTTGATGGTTAGGCCGTTGGCTTCTGAATATTCCTGCATGGTGGTGAGGAGCTGTTGTAGACCCACTTGTGTGTAGCTGACTAGGACTTTGTCGTCCGCGTAGAGGAGGCATGGTAGTACTAAGCCTCCTAATCTTGGTGCGTGTGAATTGCAGGCGTTCAGTGCCAGGACGAGGTCTGCTAGAAACAAGTTGAACAGGGTGGGGGCTAAAACACATCCCTATTTGAGCCCCTTCTTAGTTGGTATGCGCCTTGACAGGAGGAATCCGTCACCCAGCTTTATCTGAACCCATGTGTATGTGTGTAAATTAATTATCAGGTTCAGCAGGGTCTGCGGTATGCCCCAGCTCGCCAGTTTGGCCCACATGTTGTTGCAATTTACGTGGTCAAAGGCGGCCTTATAATCAATAAAGCATAGGTGTAATGGCATTTTTGTTTATTCCACCTTGTCGATTAGCATTGCCATAGCTTGCATGTTTGTTGTTGTTCCTAAGGACTTTGCAAAGCCGGTCTGGTTAGGGGGAAGAGAGGTTTGAGAGCCTTGGCCCAAAGGTGTGCATCTTGTTTGTACAGAACCGAAGGAATTCCGTTAGGACCCGGGGCCCCCTCTCTCCTTCCCTTTCCTATTTGCCGCTTACTTGTCCTGATTTTGCTGTTTAAGGATACATCCATTGGCAAGTTTCCCCCTGATGCTTCGAGGTCTGGGGAACTGCGTTCCACACGGACGATGTCCGGTGTCGCACCTCCTGAATTGATGACGGTTTTTGGTTCCATAGCCAGGGATTTGGTATCTTGATGGAAATGGATCCTGAGGTACTTTACCCAGTCTTCTTCTGAAATACTGGATGAGATTCCCTCATGTGAAGGACGAATTAAGCGATTTATTGTTCCCCAGAATCTTGCGCTATCACTCTGTTTGGTATCGGCGTGTAGTTTCGCCCAGAGCTCATCCTCTGCAGATCTATTATCTTCCCATTTTTGTCTCCTCAGGTGCACCTTTTGATTTCGTAGCTGTGCTAATTGCCTTTTGTCAGTTGGATTGCATCGGATGTGTCTCAACGTGCAGTAGATTGAGTTTTTGATGAGCTTAATTTCCTTTTTTTCTGATTTTGACATATGCTTCATACTACTGTGGCTCTGTGGGGCCCTTGGTTTGATTGGAATGGCATTGAATACCATTGTTGTGATGAAGTTCTTCCATTTCTCAAATTTGCTTGATCCGACCCGTGACTCAAAATGGAGTATTGCGTTTTGCAGCAGGCTCCCGTGCGAACTTGATTCTTCTAAAGTTGGTTATAAACTCGGATCCTTGAAGGGTCAGAGACCGATCAAACGTAGGCATGTTTGTTCAGAGCATGATTTCATGAGGGCGGTGGTCGCTGTCAGCTTTATCGCCCAGCTGAAATAAAGAGACTTGGTGGAATAGAGATAAGGAGACAAAAGTGTAGTCTAGTATTGTATTTACTGTTGACGAGTAGTGAGTGATTGCAGGAGGGTTATCGCTGGCAGATCTGCTGTTGATTGCTCTGAGGTTGAGGTGTTCAAGGTCCTCAAGTAGGCGCTTTCCAGTTTTGGTTGATCGGCCTGGTGGGGGTTTCCCCTACTGTGGAATGTTCCAGATTGAGTTTTGAAGGGACACTTCATCATCTGTAGAGGAGCCCATTAGATTAAGATTTAAGCCCCCAGTGAGAATAATGTTTGTTGTTGCCGCTTTGCTTATGCATGCCTCCAGGAAGTCTCAGAGGTTCTTTGCTGCCTTAGTTTTTCTTTTTGGGTGGACATAAGCAATTATTATTATAATATCGGTACTCCTTTATCCTGATGTTGTGGATGGAGTTTGTAAGTTTGTTGCCATAGTTGCTGAAGAAGCTGGGCCGATTGCACGGGCCGTGGATATGCTTGTATTGGAGACATAAATTGCAAGACCACCCTGAAGGTGACCTTATTTTGCCCCCCTGAGGGTTGGGGTGAAAAAGCGCAGATATCCTTGAATGTGCGGAGGATCTGTCAGCCAGGTTTCTTGTAGTGGTACGATGTCAAATGTCCTTTGGTAGATGGCAAAATCTGGGTCTAACATTTTCCTCACCAGACCATTTATATTCCATGAGCATATCCATAGGAAGTTATTAGCACTAGTTGTTGGTGGTTGGCTGCTGTATTGTCAATTTTTTTGATTGTTTATTGTCCTTGAGATTCATCTCAGATCCGTTTGCCAGGTTAGTGGCATTACGGGATCCAGGCGGCTTCTGCTGTTGTCTTGAAATTGCTCTTTGTTAGTTGGCGAGTGCCCCACTGATCCTCTGAGCACTGATGTTGCGGTTCCATTTGGATCTACTTGTGCAACATTTATGTGTTCTTGGATTAACAGGGCAGGGTAGCTGGGCTCAGTATGAGGAGTGATGCTTATCCCCCAACTTCTAAAGATGCAGCTTTCTAAAATTATTTTTTGTGCAGTTGATGACGATCCCCATGTAGTCTTTGTGTCTTCACCCTCCAAAGAATCTTTGCGTCGGATGAATTCTATTGAGACCAAATCCAAAGTTGTTACATCTGTCAGAGTTGGTATGTGAGACAGCAGGTAGAGTATGTTCCCTCAATTCAAGATGTCGTGTGGACCTTTTGATCTGTATTCAGGTATGAACCAGAGGGTGTTGGTTTCCCTGCCTGGGTTCCCACTCAGGGTAGTCTTGTGGTTTTTTGGGGACTGGATGACAGTCTCATTACCTGATGCTCCTGGTGAGGCCATGTGCCTGGTGACTGCCATACTTCCTTCTCTGTTTTGATTGTTAAGGTTATGTGCCGTTCCTGGTGGTTGACCCATGTTTCCCTGCCGAAGGGTTCCCAAGCTGCTCCTATTTTGCTTTGGGAGTACCGGAGCTTCCGACCTCCCTTGAATGCTTGGTTGTGTGGTAGAATCAGTTGATGTTTTACTTGTGCTTTTGGAGTAAGTTTTGCTTGTCTTTGTGCCAATTAGCTCCCTGGAGTCTGAGTGTTGGTGGTTTTAACTTTTTGGGCTTGCCGTGGTTGCCTGGAGGACCTTATCGACTCGGTAATTAGAGAATGTTGTTAATAGATCGCTGGTTTGCGGGTGCGTTAGATTTGTTTCAATCAGTGAGCTGTTAGTGATACTTTCCACTGCCTCCTCCTCTTCATTGCTTCGGGGGTTATTAATGTTGCTGTTAGGATGAAAGAGTTTTGTATCTTCTTTCACGTCCTTCAAAGATGGCCCTGTCATGTCTACACCGTGCGCTTCTCTGGTATAGTTTTGATTAGATCCCTTTTTGACATCTATGTTATGGTTGTGACTCCCTTCTGGTGTAGATGGGATTTCTTGAATTATCTGGTTTTAGCTGAAGTTGGCCTAAAAAGGCACAAGAAGCCTTCCTGATTTGAGCCCGGTTTTTGGTTACGGCCTTTCCGTCTTTGGGCACGTCTTTGCCTTGCATTTGATTTATTGCCCTGTTGGTTGCTCAGGAGAGGACCGACAGGTTGGTTTGGTGTTGTTGCTTTTTTGCTGCCCTCTATTGTAACATTGTGGTGTTTTGATGCAGTCTTGATGGAGTAAGTCTCTTCTTTCTGGGTTGTAGTCTGATATGTTACCATGGTTTCTTGAGTCGCTGTAATAGGTTTATCTTCTGTAGGCAGCGTATTCGAACGTTGGGATGCCCTTTTGAGTTGTGTGCACAGGTTGCTCAGCATGGAGGGAAGGGAAGCTAGTTTATCAACAACAGGGCCACATCCACAACTTAATTTGTTGGCTTGTATGTGGTCCTGTGTGTTTTGAAGAAAGGTGTTTAAAGCACCTAGCTTCCCATTGATGGCTACCACAAAAACTGCCAGTGTGTTCAGTAAGGTTAGCTGCATGTCCATTTTATCTGATTGGTATTGGAGGGCCTCTACCAGGAGTTGCACTGTTTTTAGCAGGCTTGTCCAGGCACTTCCACGGTCTGATTTGTGCGTAGGTTGCCAGGAGGCCCTCCCATTCTTCCGTGCCGAGGTACGAGAATTGTTCAGGATCCTCGGGATTGAGTCTTTGTGTCCTCTCTAGTTTGGTTGGTGATAGTGGTGATGATGATGGTGTTTGGTGTTCTATATCTGAGCTGTGCATTGTTGGTGCGGGTTTGTACTTCAAATCTTTAGGGGAGTTCCAGTTAAGTTTTTGCGGCGTTCTGTGCGACCGCAGTCTGTCCAGCTCGCATATATAAATAGTGCCTCAGTTGTGGTGCAGTTGTCTCCTTTGTTTTTACTTTGGAGCGTGCTTCCAGAGGTGGGCATCTCTGATACGCGGTCTCCCGCTCGCTCAGGGGAGGATCGCTTCACTTTCTTCGGTCCATGCTCTCGGGTTGCCATTACTTCGGCCATAACCAGCTTGACCGAGAGCTGATTGTTCTGGGACCATAGTGTAGTTTGGCACTGTAGGCTCTGTCCTGAGACGGCTGCTGTAGATTTGTCAGCCCCAGTGTCTGGGCTTTCCCTGTTTTTGCCACTGCCATTTGAAGCGGTTGGAGAGGTGTCTGGAGGCCCTGGCCTGCAGTGGTGCCTGAGAAGAGAGTGTCACCCGCGTTTTTTAGAAAGCAAAATTTGGTGTGGATCTTTGGCTGAAGAAGAGCTGGGCGATTTTTTAAAGCATTGGCTTTTTCCTTTTTTGGGGAGGCACCGCTTAGGTCAGTTTTATTAGGGTCTATTTCTATTAAGGAACTGTCTCGCTGTGGGTCTGGCCTGATTTTTGGCCGTGGTTCATCCGCAGAGCCTTCAGGTGTCTGGGGCTTTCTTTTGCGCTTATTTAAGTTGCTTTTGAGGGTTGGACCTCCTCGTACATAGCCTGATCTCATGGTATGCTGTGGCAATCTGATGCAGATGGGGCTTGGTGTGTCCTTGATGTATCCTTGACAGCTGTAACTGTCACTTCTTGCTTGCTTGCAGGGGGCGATGAATAAAGGGAGCGGTGGGGTTGAAGGGGGAGATGGTTTGGCGGTGGTTGAAGGGTTCTTTGAAGCAAAAAAACACCTAGCCTGGGCCTCCACTGCAGAGACCTTCTCTGAAGCTATAGGGGCTCAGGGATCTCTGAAGGCTGCACTCCCTTGCCGTCTCCTCTGTGTCTTCCAGGACCTCACTATCTCAGCTGCTGGCCCTCTTGGGCGGTGGGCACGTACTCAGTGCCATATGTCTTGCGTGGCTAGGAGGCAGGTGCTGCTGTCTGCTGGTGTCCGCTGAGAGACCTGGTGCAACAATACGGTTTTTCAGAGGTCGATTAGTGGTGGATGGGTAGGAAACCTTTTGTTGCTGTGACTGGAAAGATGGTGCTGGGGCTGAAGCTGTAGCGGGCTTGTGGGAGGCAAATAGACAGGTATGGACAGCTAAAGGCATCTGTGGGAGGCTGTGAGGGGTGGCGAGCGTCCTGTTGTGCTGCTGCATGCTGTTGTGTTGTTGTGGGGAGTGGGGAGCAGTTGAAAGGTTGGAAGATTGAAAGGTTGGATAGGAGGAACGCAGGCTCCCTACATCCCCTACACTGCTGCTGCCGGTACCAAGAGCGTCATCGATTTGACTCAGTAGAAGGGTGGTTTTGGGGGTGTTGAAGGTTGAGGAAAAAGTCTCTTGCCATTTGCAGCTTTTCCCCCTTTTTCCCCCCTTCCACTTGCTGCTTAGCGCTTAGCGTTGAGCTTGGCGTTGACCCCCGGCCCTCTGTCGGGCCACCAGCGGCGAGCGGGGCCACCAGGCAGTGCTGCAGGCTGCACCGACACCTAGTTGGGCCACCTCCACAGTACTGAAAAGGGTGCGTACTCCGCGACCACCAACTAACTACAGCCACCCTCGCCGTGCCTCGCTTACCACACCGTACTTGTTGTCACTGTTTACTGCAGTTGCGGGAAGCGGCTCAACGGCGTGGAGCTGGTAATTGGGTCTGCGGCTGGGCGTAGCTGAGACAAGGGTGGCTTGGCAGGGTTCCTTGGTGCGGCGGAAGCTCTCTCCCATCCTGGCGCTGCCTTGCCGCTCTGCACTGCACCACAATCCTGCACCACACCCACTAGGCTCTGATGTCTGAGCCTGAAACGGAACTGCTGACAAAAAGCCAAATAGGAGAAGGGCCACTCTTGAGGACTGGTCTCGCTCTTGAGTGGTGATAACAACCGATGTAGGATGAGGAATATTCATTGCAGGGAACTAATTAAATTGAAATAAAAAGTTAATGCCATTTGTATATGCAAGATTTACAAAAAAAATGAGACAGTCACCAGAGACTAGACTACTAGTGCACAAGAAGAAGAGAGACAATATAGAAAATATGATAAGCAATGCTAAATTGAAATAATCAGAATTGTGAGCAAGTAAAAGTTACAAAATAAAGTTGACTCGAGCTACGATGTGGACAATGATAACCTTTGACGCAACACAGTGCCTGAAAGATGATGCTGGCAATTATGTTCCTCTGAAAACATTTTAAATATCGAATACTGTGCATGGGCGACTAACCTAAATATAACATTGCCAGTTTGGGCTATACTTAGAGCTGAAGAAGATCCTCGTCCTGCACTGAGTTGGTGTTGCTTTCACCACATCCACCTCACCAAGTGTGTGATCAATTAATGGTATAGATTTAATTTAGTCACACCTCAATAAATCACACAACCCGGGGGGAAAGGGTTAGGGGTTCGATGAATGGATGGGAAGGGGGATTTGAGGGAAAGGTTTGACAAAGACAAACATTACAAAGGGACAACATTCATCTTGGCAGCAGAACATCATAAATCTGTTTTGGGAGCAAAAGGAAATGGAGGAATGATGATGATGAGTAGTACAGGTAAACCAAATCAAATTGCCCATCTGCCCCCAGAGAGACCCAAGTTACATTATATTCTGTGGTACTGAGCTATGAAAGATAGCAAATAAAATTAAAATATCTGTAGAAGTCAAGTAAACAAACAAAAACCACACAGACAGTTCTAATGATTAAAGAGAAAAAATGATTCTGTATTGCCAAATTGGGACTAGAGTTGCATCTGCATTCCTCTTGGACTGTCCGTCAATCTTGGGTGCCTGGCGGATGCGATTCAGTAAGGTAAGTGTGAATATGTTATATTGCTTTTTCAGTATTTCGCAGGGTAAGAGGGCCTGTAGATCGAAAAAAATAAAAATGATATTGAAGAATCAAGGAGAAATAAGTGAAACTGCATAGGAGTACACCAAGAAGACTCAGAGGCAGCATGGCTAAATGTCTGTTTCCAGTTACCTTCAACAACAGGCCCTCCCACCCAACCACCACTTAGCTTTGAATTTGAGCCTGACAGCACTGAGCACACACACACACACACCCAGCAACATAGCATTTTCCCAATCAAGTAACAATCAATGCACCACTGTCACTCACCATTCACCACCACTACACAGAGTTGTGTAGGTCTGCTGTTTACCTTTAGGCCACTTCAAAGTCATCACCAAATTGGTTGGTTTCAGTGAATTTGAAAACTTCCATCTTTTTCTGGTGGCAGTTCTCGAAGTAGTCACGCCCACGCTCTGAGTCATTCGATCATCTCTGATCCTCCCGAGTCTGACTCCGAGTGTGGTGTCCAACTCCGCACCAACTGTGTACCGAGTCCAGTCTCAAATGCAGTAGATCAGCCTGTAGTACAATTTTGTTGTTGCACAACAAGAAGGGAAAGATTGAGTCATTTTTTGTGTAGACTAGATTTGTGTTTGCGTTATCTAAGGGACTGGTTGGGTCTGACTATTTGAGGGGTATAAAGCAGAAAACAATATAACAAAGAAGTGTGGACTGTGGAGTGGACCCAGTGAAGGAATCTCGCTATGTCTCAAAGGGGAAGAAAAAACATAACCTTCAGGGGAATATTGCTCATCAGTTGGTAGGCCACAAACTTTGCAAATCATCACAAACATTTTAAGCGTAATAGTTACAGATAAACAAACACCCTGTGTCACACTGACTTCCACCGCATGAATCATCTCTCAACACACATCACAAGTTTACAACAAGCAAGATTCACTCAACATGCAATGCATGCCATTTACCTGTTCTTCCGATGTGCTCACCGTGATCGATTTGTGGTACATTGCAGAATGCATATCCATTTGTTCATGTAGCAGAGAATGGTCAGTGTAAATTGAATTATAATGTGACATGTGGGGCAGTCCCTCTAGGGTAGGAAAGGATAGATAGTCACTGCCCAAAGTTGCAGGCAGGAACACATTTGTTTGTATTCTCCATCCAATGCCCTTAAGGAAAATGGGTGTGCAGAGGGGAGTTGGGACTTCTTCACTGCACAAAGTTGCAACTCCAATCCGGCAATAAAATGTGTCTAAGTATACGATGGTCAGGATGAATTAGTCAACCAGATTCAAACAAATAATAAAGTAAATAATAATGTTCTCTAGTAGCTATATCTTTTTTTTAGTGTCAAAGAAAGAAAGAAAGCAGATCAGTGATAGACTAGAGACTGAGAGAGAAAGTTCTATGGTTGTTTTTGGCCCAGGCCTAGTAGTCAGGGAAGTAGAGCTCATCCTTAAACTCTGGTGGTTTGCACAGAAGTAGGTCATCTACCACACTACTTCCATGACCTGAGTCTCCCTCATCTTCCTCCCGTGGTACTTCAGGTATAGAGTAATCTAGTGGTATAAAGTGCTGATTCATTTTTATCATGGTTAATCTCTCCATATGTTGGAGCAAGAGACTGGTCCTTTTCACTGTGACAACGGCACCAGCAGCACTGAAAACATAGTCAGCAGAGACACTGGCGACCAGGCAAGCCAGCTAGTTTATTGCCAGACTGCTGAGCACTGGCCATTGGTGCCTCATCCCATGCCAATACACCAATGGGTTTTGATCAAGGTAGACCTCTGTTGCATCATCCAGATAGGCTTGGACTATTCACTCAATGTTCATTGCTGGTGCTCCACCTTGATCAACCTCTTTTGCCTTCGCCTCTGCACTGGTTTTAAGCCCTGCCAGTAGAAACAATTCAGTTGCACATTTTGGGGCTTATGCTCTTGGTCTTGTTGTTGATGGTGTTCTTTTTGTTGGTTTTGGCTGCTGTGAGCCAACAGAACTGCCCTCAGGCACTGAACGTGAAGGCTGCCCCACAGGACTTGTGCCCTGGAGGAGTGAGCCTCTAATTCCATGCCGTTCTTTTTCTAGCTCACTGCCTTGCTCAGCTATCCATGTTTTGTATTTTCTTTCATCCCCGTCTGATAAAGGAATGAAGGTGGACAGTAATGGTTTGTACCATGGATCAAGAATTGTGGCACAGATGTAATGTTTGGAGGACACAATGTCTCTTTACACCCTTGTATTAGCAGACAAAATAAAGGATTAAGCTTTCCACCAAGTCATACACATCTTTTTTTCCTCCACACCTATGTACATTGCAGACACCTCCTTTATCTGTTCCTGTAGCATGTGCAACAAAGAGATAGCTTGGCCCATGTTACTGTCCTCTTTGCTGACTACCCATGTGACTACCTCAAAAGGAAGCAGCATCTCTGTCAGGCATTTGACTAGGTCCCATTGGTCCATCTCAATGATCATGCCTTTCACACAGTTGCATCCCTTCTTTGCATGACATATTCATTGATAGGTCTGTACTGCTCAAACAGGCGTTCAAGCATGTAATAAGTCTAGTTCAACGTGTTGGCACCTCCTGTATGAGTGCTTTAACTGGCATTCTATTATCACACTGAATGACACTCAGCTGTATCTGGGCTTTAAATGAATGGCTGAAATGAGTGCAGATTCTTCTGCAGGTGGACAGTAAGTTGCTTATTTGGTCTTTTTTGGGGAGAAATTCCTGTACAATGATGTTGATGTAGTGCGCCAAACACAGGACCCTGAAATAACCACCATCGACAATGGCAGTAACTATATTACGGCCATTGTCCGTGGCAACAAATCCAATCTTAAGCCCTCTTGGTCGCAGCCATTCAAAGACCTTGTTGTTAAAGTCTTCCAAAATGTTTGCAGCTGTATGGGATTCCTCAAAAAAAAAAGGGAGGAGGTCCAGTGCTCTTATTTTAGCCAGCTTTGCATTGTAAAACGTGCTGTTGGGTGGTTGCGTTTATACTGTCCCTCCGGCCTAAACATGGCAGGAATAGTAGCCTGAATCTTTTTCTTTCCTGATGCCATTGATACTTGAGACTACTTGAGAGCAGCCAGTGGTAGGCTAAATGTGCTTTTCAGCGGGGCAGTCACTGTCCTCTGTTGCCTTGGTGTCTCGACCTGAGTCTTGTGCCAATACGATGTTGCTGATGTGGGCGATACTACTACACTACTGGGGAGAGGACTGCATTGCGTAACGAAGATGTCTTCTTCTTCTTCACCTTCCAACATGATCGGATCGGATTTGGATTCCCTTCTCAGCGGTTCACCCCCTTCACCAACAACACTTGAAGTTTTTGGCCACTAAGGTGCGCCTCCCAATGGATCATATGGTGCTTTCTCAAATGGGTTGTCTGGCCCCCGGTACCATAGTTTGTACCAAGCTTCCCCCGACTAACACTTGCTCTGCAAAGGGAGCATGTGTCAATGTTCACCTCCTTTTAGCTGACCGAAAAGAAGTCACAAACTGGGGAGCTCAACTTTCTGACTCTGGCCACTGCCAATGTCGGATGAACTGGCGGTAGGTGGGCATTTTGCATTTGACTCTCTGCAGTACCTACTTCTACTGTGGTGGTTGTGGATGTAGGTTGCTGCCAGGACTTTGCAAATATGGCAGCTGGTGGTGGTTGGATCTGTGGTGCCACTTGCCACATCCCCCCGGGAAGTTGGGATGGGGTAACATCAGTTTCCAATGGGGCTGGGCTAACATCCATGATGACTGGCTTGTCATCATCCTCCTCTTCTACATCTGCCTCCATAACTCCAAGGCTTTCTGGAACCTTCCTTTTCCCTACCCTCTTGCTGTGTCTCACTCTCAGACTGCGGGGGGATCCAAGTGGTTCCTAGATCATCAGAAGATGAATCACCAGAGATCTGGAAGAGAATGAATCTTCTGAAAGAGCAGATTGCTCCACTTCCTCAGCATGAAGCTCAATTTCTTGAACTGCTCCTATTTGGGGAGGAACTACTATTGGCAGTTGTGGCTGTTGTTGATGTCCACTTCTCTGAGTTTCCTGCAGCAATTGGGTACTACTTTGCGATAGATATAAGTCAATTTCAACATCACTGCTTGTCGGCATTGCTGTGATTAGACTGGCTGCCTCTGTGACAGACATGGGCTTTGTCCTAGATTGGGGTGGGTCCACTGATTTGAGGCTGCTGCTCCCAGCTTGGTCCCCAGAGGTCGGTGCAGCAGGCACAGTATTTTTTTTCTCCAAAAAAGAACTGGGGTGACAAACCAGTGATGGTGGTGGTAAGCTTCTTCTTCTTCTCACTTGCCACTTTCCTGGTAGCACCTTTCTTTGGGGCCATCTTGAAGCTGTTAGCTAGCAGTGGCACTTAGCTTCACAAGTTGAAGAGATGTCTGTGATGTGTGGGTCACTCACACGTCTTGCCGTGCACAGGCCTTCTTTCTGGCAGTATTGTGGGTGATGTTGTCTCTTGTGCACCTAAAAGAAAAGAAGCAAGAAGGACATTGGTAAAACATGGCATAGTTGCAGGTCAATAAGTAGTACAAACAAACACAATATCATTTAATGTGGTCACTGGTTACTCCCTATTATAAATAATTAACAATATAGTGTATCTATTTGTAAAATGGAAAACCACACCAACATAAATTTTCATGGTGACTGACTGTGCACAAAATAAGAGAGAGCAAAAAAAACAACAACATGCAGATGAAACAGTTTGCTTTATGTACGTCATGTGACGTCACTCGTGTGTAATGTGGCACTTAGGGAGGTGCAGCTGACAATGGAAGGAATAATCCCTAGACAATAATGCTGTTGTGCACCTATAGCAGACATGGGGTTGATTGATGCCAAATGTAGTGGAAAATGGTATGAACAAAAAAAAAATTACAAAATAAAAAAAATAATTAAAAAAATATCATTGACCAATTAATAAAAAAATGGAAAAAATTAAAATTAAAAATATAAGCATAAGTGACTATATCCTCAAATGTATAATAATAAGTTATTAAATTGCTATCTCAATGCTCAACCATCCATGCAGCCTGTGTCAAAGGGCCACACTTGGTGGACGCACAAAATGGCTGCCAGCCAGTGCCACATAGCCATCAACAATAACACTGGGCAGGAAGGCATTGGGAACAAAGAGAAGATATGCAGGCCTATAGGGAAAGCACACTGGCTGCCTATACAAAATGGCCACCGACCACATAGTCATACGAGAACACATGCAGGCCTATGGGGAAAGCACACTGGATGGCTAGTGGTAACACAAAATGGCTGCCAGTCACATGGTTACAACAACAAGAGGCAGGAGGGTGAGGCCTGGGAAACAAAGTACACATGCAGGCTCATGGACACTGACGGTATATAAAATTGCCCCTGGGGACATGGCATGTGGAACAAAGGCAAATGGTGGCCTACAACAAACACACACACACACACACACTGGCCAGACAAAGGAGGCATGGCAAAACAGAGAAAACAGCCTTAATTCAGCAATCTCAAAAACGAAAACTAACTGGGCTAAAAGTGGTTATAGCAACACACATCCTCCATAAGGCATTAGCTACACTGTGTGCATGAAAAAAAAGTGAAATACCACAGAAAAGACACATTTTGTATTTCAATCCAAATCCATCCTTGGCCTAAGTAAAAAAGCTGTTTCATCCAGCAGACAACACAGAAACAGTTGTTTCATGCACCGATGACTAGTACTGGGCCTAATGGCTGGAAGGCCCATTGGCAGACTAGGCCACATAGTGAATTAAACTAAAAGAATATTGCACATGTATTAGGAAACATGGAGAAAATGTACTAAACTGTACAACATTTTTCCTGTCCAAATAAGGAAATTTACATGCATAACAACAACAGCAACAACCAGCAAGGAGGCATGGCCACAAACAAAGAACAGATGCTGGCCTATGGCAAAAACACACTGGCTGGATACACAAAACGGCCGCCAGCCACATGGTCACAACAAGAAGCAAGAGACCTAGAAAACAAAGAATGCATGCAGGCCTATGGCAAAAGCACACTGGCTGCCTATACAAAATAGCCGCCGGCCACATGGTCAGAACAAAAACAACCAGCAAGAAGGCATGACCACAACAAATAAGACATGCAGGCCTATTGAAAAAGCACACTGGCTGGATACACAAAATGGCCACCAGCCACATGGTCACAACAAGAGGCCTAGAAAACAAAGAACGCTTGCAGGCCTATGACAAAAGCACACTGGCTGCCTACACAGAATGGCCGCTAGCCACATGGTCACAACAACCAGCAAGAAGGCTTGGCCATAACAAAGAAGACATGCAGGCCAATGGCAAAGCACACTGGCTGGATATACAAAATGGAGCCAGCCACATGGTCACTCACAAAAAGAGGCAGGAGGCCTGTAAAACAAAGAGCACATGCAGGCCTATGGACAGTCCACTGACTATAGAGAATGGCCCCTGGCCAGTGGCCACATGGCATGTGGAACAAAGGCAAATTGTGGCCTATGGCAAACAAAACGCACACAAACACCATGGCCAGACAAAGGAGGCAGGGTAAAACAGAGAACACAGCATTAATTCAGCAATGCTAAAAATGAAACTTAACAGGGCTACAAACACACAACCTTCAAAGGCATTACCCCACCTAGTCCTATACACTGTTTGCAGGGGAAAAAACGTGAAATACCACCAAAAAAACACATTTTGTATTTCAATTCAAATACATCCATGGCCTAAATGCTGTTTCAAATTCAACAGACACCACAGAAACAGTTGTTTCATGCACCCATGACTAGCACTGGGCCTACTGGCTGGAAGGCCAATTGGCAGACTAGGCCACATACTGAATTAAACCCATATTGCAAATGTATTAAAAAACATAGAAAAATGCAGTTAACTGTGAAACATTTTTCCTTTACAAAAGAAGAAAAATGAAATGCAAAGAAATCACTAGGCCCTTACTGAAACAAAACGCCACCCACCACAATACAGTATTTAAATCCATTAAAAGTACAAAAAAAATCCAGGTGTGTGGCCCCAATCAAACAACACCAGTTTTTCAACTTGTAAAATCTCAAATACAAAGTCCTTAAATCCAATGGGATATGCAGCAGACACAAAGAGTGATCCACCCAGCTCCAAATCCAAATGGAAAGTGACCAGAAGATGGACAGAGCACTGGGAGGGGCATGCTGGACAGGAACCGGAAGTTGGAGACTCTGGGGCACTTCCTTACAGTTGGAAAAAAACTTTTTAAAAAAGGATTCCTTGCACAAAAAAAATAACACCAAATGTCAATTGGAGGAGGTTTTTAACTACAGTCCAAATCATTATTTCGGGAAGATTATGATGCTTCTCGAGGAGAAAAACTTCACCAGATTGCAGCTGCGGTAGATCCTGCCTGTTCATGATCGCGTACAGCAGAAAATGTCCACCGGTAGTCGCTGGTGTCCCCAAATCACATGTTGGCAACCGCAAAATCTCACGGGAGCATGCATCTAGCTTGCAAATCTCACTGCGCCTGTGAACGGCCCTTAAAATCGCATGGGCGATCGCGAGTACCCTGCAAGTCGCTCCTGCACGTGTGAATGGACAGTTCGAGCATGCAAACCCCAAAAAAGCTCAATTCCGTTGCAGAATGCAGAGTTTAACGGTAACTCCGCAGAATGGGAGCAGCTGAATTCCGCAAACTCCGCGAACGAAGTGGCGTTTTACACCCAGGCTTAGCTGTCACTGCATCCTAATTTCACACCCTAAAGATATTGAGGAAGATCTTCAAATGGCTCTCAAACAACACTAGAAAAACTGCCACTCATGCCCTAGTGACCAGCAAGTTAGACTATGGTAACTCCCATATGCCAGAATCACCGGGTAACTCACTAGAAGACTACAAACTAATTAAAACTCGGCAGCCAGACTCTTCCTCAACCACCCACACAGAACTCACATCACACCACACCGTGGGAGATTACACTGGCTCTGATACACAAATGTGCTCAATTCAAATTCCTCACACACACACATTCAAGGCACTACACAACTCAGGCCCCACCTACCTGAAAATTTACACCTCTGCTCCAAAGGACTCCCACTCACACACATCCCATGCCTACACAGAATCAAATCAGGTGGATGGGTATTCTCTTACATCGCTCTAAAGCATGGAAAAACCTCCCACTCCACATCAGAGCCTTTGTCCTCTTTTCTTAAATTACACAAGAAGCTGAAGACCTGGCTTTTCAATTAACCGACCTCCCATAGGCAGGGCTATGAACACATGCCTGCTCAGTACCAGGATACTTTCACAGGTGATAGTACATAACATAATATAAAATACCAACACATAACACAACAACACATAACATAACTTAACAAAAAAGAGAACACAGATGGGGCTAAAGGGGAAACTAGTAGGAGTGCCCTACAGTCATGGTATTCCTTTCACAATCAGGAATCAGTTCTAAAGTTGCATGAGAATCAAGTGGATTCATTCATGAAGATTTTGAAGGTGTTTTGAGAGGACTTCAAAACTTTTTTTGACGGTGTGGTTCCTCCAAGATTTGTGGGCAGAATGCAAGGTGGCTGTAGTCTGGCTAAATGCTGAACAGCAGAGAGAGGCTACAACAAATATGCCTTCTCCTAATGTTATGGATAAGTATAACTAGGTGATTGCTCATCTGAAAATGAACGTCTCACAGAAAGAGTTTCATTGGTTCAAAATAACGAGAACTACTCATGAGTCCAAAAAGCCATGCTTAGAATCAGTGGTTGATGCAAGATTTTAGACAGCACAGTACTGTCAAAAAATCCTAAAAGGAAAAATCCAAGTGATTTCCTGTCACAGTTCATTTTTGGCGTCCAGAAATTAGCTCTCATTTCCAGCAGAATGTGATTTGAGATGCAACAAAACATGGCCAATGTGAGGTATAATTCGAATTCCAACCCAAAGGTTCAATAGAGCCCTTTCATGAGTACTGGAAATCTCGAACAGTTCCCGGTACTTGACAGTCCTATTGGCCTGGACGATGATTATTCACAATGACAGTGCCTGAGAGGGGAAGAGAATTGTGTGCTTGGTACAATTTTAGAGGTAGACATGAATGAGCCATATGTATCATCCTGTAACTCACCGGCGACCCCACAACCACCAAAACCAGCTGCCACAGATGCCTGACAAGCATTGCCAACTGGATAAAGAACAACTGCCGCAGCTGAACTCAAACAAGACGGAAGTACTGATCTTCGCAGCAGCAGCACATGGAATGACTCCTTGCCATAAGACCTAGAACCCGCACCCACTCCCTACAACCATGCAAGAAACCGCAGAATCATCATAGACTGCAAGCTCACCATGAAATCACAGATCAACGTTATCTCCTCCACCTGTTCCTCACTCTGTGCTTGCTACGTATGATCTTCAAGTGGCTAACCCAACAGACGAGACGCATCATGACACAGTCCCTCACCACCAGCTGACTGGTTTATAGCAACGCCCTCTAGGTAGGAATTGCCACACACCTCCTACAGATGCTTCAGACCACACAGAACGCCCCAGCTAGACTCATCCTCAGCTTTTCTCAATAAACCCACATCACACCCCAACTCAGGCAACACCACTGACTCCCCATACAGAAGAGATGCCAATTCAAGCTGCTGACCCATGCACAAAAGGCTCTATACAACCTAGGACCTGCCTACATTAACCACCTCCTGAACTTCCACCAACTGTTGAGAAGACTAGGCTCTGCCGCCTTCTCACTTGCTCATACTCCCTGCATCTACCAAAGCAGAAGTGGAGGACGCTATTTCTCCCACATCATAGCAAAGACCTGGAACAGCCTCCCCATGCAACTCCGGACCATCACATCACTTCCGGAATTCCGAATGGCTCTCAAGACTTGGCTGTTGGAATAAGCCTCCGGGACCTGCGAGCGCCTGGATACCCTATTGGGTGGTAAGCCACGCTTTATAAACCCTTATTGATTGATATGTAGATAGAAGGGTGGATGGCCACCCTGTATCATTTTTAATTGATACTGGAGCTACTCACGCTACCATTACAACAGTAGAGGTCCCAAACCTACCCCTCTTTGGAAAACAAGTCCAAGTTGTAGGTTTTCAAACACACAAAGGACAAACCCTATTTCACCTAAAGACTCTGCTAAAAATAGGGCCTCTCAAAAAGGTCTATCAATTTGCAGTATGTGATTCAAGTCCAGTCAATCTGTTTGGCTCGAATTTACTCTGCAAGCTACGTTGTGTGATCTGTTGCACTCTGGATGCCATGAAACTTCAGAAATACACTGAGAATGTAGACTTCAAATTAAAATCACAAGAAGAATCAGTTGAGTTATTCCCATCCCTAACCAGAGAAGACTTAACTCCCGATTTAAGAGATTCGATGAACAAAGGAGTCTGGAATTTTACAGATAAAGGCATTGGTCTTATTAAGAATGTTGAACCAGTGAGAATCATGATAAAGCCTATTGCAGAGTATCCCCGAACACCCCACTGCAACCTTGCACCAGAGGCGGTGGCTGGAATTATGCCTCTGAATGAATCCATGCTGATGAAGAGTATTGGGAAAGAAATATTAGGGAGACCTGGTAACTCATCTCTGATTGGTTTGCAGAAACTAAAAAAAAAATGGAGGCTAATTCAGGACCTGTGAAAGGTGAATCAAATTGTTGTACCATGTTGTCCTGTGGTACTCTTTCCTGCCGTGATATGTTTCCAAATTCCATGTAATGCCTAATGGTTTTCTGCCATTGATTGATTGTTTCAAGCATTATTTTCCATTTCTCTACATGAGGATAGTCAGTTATTTGTTGTGCTCTGATTTTTAGGGAAAACCCTGACATAGCGCAGAGTCCCACAGAGGTATACAGAGAGCCCCTCAATCTTGAAGAGATACTGAAGAAGAATCTGGAGACCGAACAGTTGCCATGCAACTCACTTCTGGTCCAATATATTGATGACTTACTGATGGCGTCAATAGCGCAAGAAGCATGTAAGCAAATACATAATTGCTTTACTGAAGCATTTGGCAGAGAACAGACAGAAGGTGCCTCCTACAAAATTGCAATACTGTCTGAGGAATGTTCTGTATCTGGGACATCACATTGAGAAAGGAGCTCTACGATGGTGGAATGTATCCACGACCAACAACAAGCAGAGAGTTTCCCCAAGGCTTCACTACCTGAGTGTTTAAATCAATGCAGGTCTCTCCCACATGTGGAGGACACCCTCCTCCCTCTGACAGAGCGCACAGGATGGGATTCCCTGAGGTAGTGACACCTCAACCTGTCCTTCTGGAAGGAAGGTGCAGAATATCAAAATGATAGTGGCCCCCATATTCCACTACTCTTGGGTATGCTCCCCCTTCAAATTCCTAGTAAACTACTAGTGGGCATTGAGGCAGACAGTCGCTCCTATATCTGGAGCAGATGCAAACCACTGGTCCAGGCTCCAAATCTCTGGGCTACCACGACAGCTGGGACTTCCGACTACCCCACATGAGGTCTTACAGTTTGGCCTTCCATTAATCACAGCTGGCTGCACACCTGGGGCCCACACAGGGGCCCCCTTCTGGGTTCACTTTGAATGACATCTCCTCAATATTACATATCCACCTTGGTCGCCACACCTGATTACCTCCGACTGCATGGTAACCTCCACTCCCATCCTTGAGGTGAAGGCGCTGTCCTGGAGGAAGGCACACAAACTTGTGGGAGCCCCTCAGATGATGCACCGTAATGGGTCTCTATGGCACAATTTAGCCCTCTGTATAGGGGGGAGCCATTCTTCTGGGCTTCCTGGGATCCAAAGGTCCTCAGGAGAGTGGATCAAATGTAGATTGGTAGAGTCCTCAAATCATTCCCTGCTCTGTGGATGAATTTTAGAGTTTGGCTCACGAACCAGTGGTGTTACCTACAACTGCTACACTGCCTAGCTTATTGGCAGCCAGCTGATGGAGCTCCCAGTTTCACCTATTCTCCAATATCAGCATGCCCTGGGATGCTACTGAGGGGTGGTCTCCGGACTCTATGGAGTGCTTATCAAGCCCTTACACTCTAAAACATCCAGCAATGTGACTAGGCTGACATGGCAACTATTGCACGGCAATGCCTACTCAATGGAGGATTGGGCGACCCTACTGGCAGATCACGACCAGGTTTTCAAGGACTCCAAGCTAAATTTTCTCTACTTTAAAATACTCCATGACTGGTACTGGTCACCGTGGAAACTCAAGAGGGCACATTTGCTACCCCATAACTGATGTTAGAAATGTAACATGGATTGTTGCAACCAATTTCATATTCTTTGGTCCTACCTGAAACTCAGTGCTTACTGGGCAGCAGTTGATCCTATCTCCGTCTCTATGGTCCATTTCAGGTCACCCCACTCCTAGCGCTATTGGACAATATCTCTGACCTGCTAGACTTGTCGATTCATGATGGCAACCTCTCGTGGAGTGGCCAAACTATGCATTCTATGAATTCTATGCTTTGGAGGCAGATAACCATGCCCATGTGTAGTGAATGGTGGATTGAGCTTCACAGAGTGGCCCTCTTCTTTGGCAGTCCTGGCAGGCCTCCGGCATCACCCACGGTTCCATCCTGGCAGGTTGCAGTACAATTATTGGTCTTGATGCATTTCCTTGGAGGGATTGGTTGAATGTGTTTGCTTGTTCCTGATTCCTGCTGGAATTATCGCTTATCACTTACCATTTCCCCCCTTTGTTATATATTGCAAATTTGTGCTTGTTTCATATTTAATATTTCTGAAAATCAGTAATAAATGTTGCTAAAACAGGGAAAGGAGCTAGGAAAGTGTCTCAGGATTGTATCTCCACAATCCTGAAAATGAATCTCCCCTACGACATGGAGTGGAGTCCGGCTGTTCCTGGGAATGGTGACCTACTGTTATCAGTAGATTCCTAATGTTTCCATTGCGATAAAGCCTCTGCAAAGGATTACACACAATGATGTCTCTGATCCACTACCATATGACAACACATGCATGTGCGCCTTCCTAGAGCTCAGAGAGAAACTCTATTGTTCTCCAGCTCTAGGAATGCCTGACTATGAGAAGGATTTGAAGATATACTGTCACAAGCATGATATATGTGCATTGTCTGTTTTGACACAGACTCAAGTGGCTGGTGTCTTCTTTCTCTGCCACACTTGATCCAGTAACTGCAGCACTTCCAGGATGCCTAAAAGTGATGCCTGTAGTAGGTGTCAGTATCCAGCAGTTTGAGAACATTATTATGGGCTTTTTGTTTATTGTCATGGTTCCACATTCAGTTGAGATTTTGTTGACCCATACTAAAATGCAGCACATGACAAACAAAAGATGTTAGCCACAGATAAAACATTTTTAAACAGTGTTATGTGCTTAACCCTGATACACTTTTGCCACTTCCAAAGATTATGCAGAAGAAGGGGTTGTTAATGACTGTATAAATGTTTGACATGTCCCCTTGGAAGAACCTAATTTCACCTTATTTGTGGACTGCTCTTGTTTAAAAGATGGAAGAGGAATTCTGAAAGTAGCTGCTGTGTGCACCTTAGAAGGTGTCATGGAAGCCTCCTATTTGTACAGTGTAACTTTCAAATAGGTGGCTGAACTGATCACTCTTACTAGAGCATTGTGAAGAATTGAGTTGCTGGTTGAGAGGGGAGAAACCCTACGCAGTCAACAGCGACAATCCTTGTCAAGATGAACCACAAAAAGTCGTAAAATTAACCTGTGCTTAACACTCTGGTAGCTTGGCGCAAAAGCAGTCAGGCTTGACTTGGAGGCTAAGTCCAAAGTATTCATACAACACACAACCAGTAATAAAGTGAAAACACACTACAAGAAAAATCCCACAATAATTCAGAAAAATAGAGTAGAACTCAAAAATAACTTGACACCAAAATGACAAAAATCAATTCAGTAGACCCGGAGATATGCAATTTTAAAGACTGAGGGGTCGATTCCGATCTCGGCCGGTAGGGCACCGAATCGGATTCGGCTTAACCGGATCTGATTCGGAGCCCTATTTCCCGACCGATTCGTACGTGCGTCCGGGTGAGCGAGTACGATGCGTGCGCTCGCGAAATCTCCGACCGACTCGTTCGCAGGACCCGACCGCTCCGACCAACTCGCACGGGGACGACTCGCACCGCGCAATGGAGACGTTCCCCAGCCGGGTAAGTACGATGCGCACCTCGACCTCTCCCACCGACTTGCGCAGTCCAGCTCCAAGGAGCTGTCGGACCCCCCTGGAAGCATAGGCGTGCGAGTCGCACACAGGGGGGACCCATGGGTCCCCCCTACACATGCATGTATGGCGCGACCCGCATCAACGCGAACACGCTGTAGGGGGCGCCCTTGTTCGCGTCGTGCCCATTGAGTCAATGGGAGCCCGCGTACGCATTTACGACTGGCTCCCATTGACTTCAATGGGAGTCCGACCCGACTCGAGTCCGATAGCATGCAAGCGCATCGTGCTCGTTCGGTCGGACTGCTAGGAGTCCGATTCGGTCAGAAATCTCTCCGGGTCCGGCTCGGTCGGGGAGATTTCCGGCCCGAATCGGAATCGGCCCCTGAGTGTAAGTATAGCACCAAAAACCAGAGAGCACCACTCACAGGTATCTGGTCATGTGAGACAGCATGAAAGTCACAAGTTCATGCCGTCCATGATGGAGCGCAGGCCATATTCAGAGGCAGGTTAGACCTGCTGAAAATGTTACCTTCTAAAGTCCAGTGTGGAGAGTTCTGTTTTCGAGAGAGGAGGCTGCGAGGAGTGGGAAGAGCATCACAGATGGTCGTCACTGTTGTGCGAAAGGCAGGCCGAGCATCTTGGTCAGTCATAGTTGTAGCACAACGATCGTGTCGGGTTTCGCACATGGTCATTGCTGGAGATCTGTGTTGGTGGTCACTGCAGGCTGTCAATGTTGTAGCACAAAGTCCAGAATTCGTGTTGCTGGTCATTGCTGCTGGTCACTGTAGCATGAAGAGAGAGGTTCACTGGAGCTTCACATTGCCGGTCAGCACGGGCAGCAAGATCTTGGCTCGAAAGGGCTTGTTTGTCGTTGAAGAGCCCAAAACTTCAGGTTTTCCCCTGTTCCTCAAGGACGAGCTCAAGTGATGCCACAACAAGGGTCCAGGACCTGGGAGACACTTCTTGGGGATCAAATACTTAATCCAGAAGAGGCCAGTAGGACTCAGGCCGGTCCAGTTGCAGGTCCTGGCAGCAGGTCAGCTGGGCAGATCGAGGGAAGCCTCTGGAGCTTGTTATGTCCCTGTAGCCCTAACAGTGGGTCAGTCAGCTGATCCTAGAAGTCACTTAAACCTGAGATGAAGGGTGCAGGAATAGTCTTCCTTTTCAGCAGGCAGGGCAGACCTCACGGGGCAGAGCAGAAGGGCATCCTTCTACTGAAGTTTCAAGAGGTCTAGGAGTATACTCTGAAGAGTATTTCTGGAATTTCAAGCTCCCAGTCTGTCTTGGAACTTCATATCCTAGTCCTGTCTTGGGGCACAATAGCCTAGTATGATGGCCTTTGTGTGTGAGCTGGGCCTGTGCTTTTGAAGTGCAAGTGTGGTGGGTGATAGCTCTACCCCACTTAAGACAGGTTGGCCTATTCTGCCAACACCCAGACTCTCTATTTTGATGCTGTCTGGGAGGAAAACACAAAGGCCAACTGCCAACTACACCTAGTCATGTGACACAGGAAGAGGCAGCTGACACCAAATGGTTAGAACAGGAAGATTCCAACTTTCTAAAGCTGGCATTTTCAGAACTGTGTCTTAAAATTTGACTTTCCCATAAAATAGGGTTTTAATTTACAATTCCTCAGGCACCAAACATGACTTTCTTATCCGCTCCCAATCAAATGATATCACTTATTAAATGTAAGAAGGTAAACCAATGTTACTCTATGGGAGAGGTAGACCTTTCACTAGTGAAAAACAAATTTTGAGTTTTTCACTACCAGGACATGTAAAACTTAAAAGTACATGTTCATTTTTTTTATAAACAATGCACCCTGCCCTATGGGCTGATTAGGGCCTACCATGGGGTGACTTATGTGTATTAAAAAGGAAGGTTCAGGTGTAGCAAAAACTTTATTTTGCTAGGCCGAAATGACAGTTAACAATTGTGCACACAGGCTGCAATGGCATGTCTGTGACATGTTTAAAAGGCTACTAGAGTGGATGGCACAATCAGTGCTGCAAGCCCTTTTTAGTAACATTTAATTTACCAGCCCTGGGTACCCGTAGTACAACTTAACTAGGTACTTACAAGTAAATTAAATGTGTCAATTGGGTGTAAGCCAACTTCTCCATGTTTAAAGGAGAGAGCACAAGTACATTAGAACTGGTAAGCAGTGGTAAAGTGTGCAGAGTCATAAAGGCCAACAAAAACGGTTTCAGAAAACAGGAGTGGTGAATGTAAAATGTTTGGGGTGACCCTGCAGAGAGAACAAGGTCCAACAATCATGCTGTATTTCTAACAGTTGAGTGTCACTGTTTACACTGATGATACAGTTTTGGCATGGTCCATGATTTCGTACAGTTGTGATCCCAGAGGGGTTTCATGATTTCCTCTGGTTGCCCAAAAAGAAAAAGGAAATATGTCATAGAGTTGCTTAAAGCCTCACAATTACTTAGAGAAGTAGCTGCTGTAAAATATGTAGCACACAGGAGCAGATTGGATTTTGTGACTGCCAAAAACCGCTATACGGAAGAAATGCCAAGATACTGCGCTCTTGACTCTTGCACATTCAATCATGAAGAATGAAGTGAATCCGAAAATTATGCTACTTCAAATATGGTGTTAAACACTGTAGATAGTTTGGAAGGGTTGAGATCACTAGAAGATGAAGCTCCAGAGACACAGAAAGAAAAGTGGGTCTGGTCAGAATGTGCGAAGAATCAGCATGAGGTCCAGGTTTCAACAGATGGAAGACCTGTCCCCCTATGGCAAGGCATTTCTCCGGGCCCACCGATGTTGGAAGAGACACCATGAGCCGTCTCTTCAAGACTTACTGGTACAATCCCTATTTACATGTCATTGCAAAGAGTTTGTGTCACAGGTGTGTTACTTGCCTGCAGCAAAAAGTGGGCAAGAGGACAGTCGTGACTATGAGTCCCAAAGGAAAATCAGGTGGTCTCTTTAACATGATGCAGTTGGATTTTGTGAAAATTCCCATCTGCAATGGACTCTGCTATATCTTGATGGTAATCTGCTTGTTTTCACGTTGGGTTTAAGTCAACCCTACCAGCAGGAGTGACAGTCTCACAGTTGCCAAATTACTACTAAGAGAATTGATCCCTCATTTTGGCCTACTGGTTTCTCTGGAGTCAGATCGCGGAAGTCATTTTAAGAGCAAGGGTATGGAACTATTTTGTGTAGCACTCCAGGTAGAGCAGAGATTTCACTGTAGCTACAGAACAGAAGCATCCGGAGTAGTGAGACCCTAGAACATCGACTAGCCAAGGTGTGTGTGTCTACTTCCTTGAAATGGCCAGAAGTACTTTCCCTCGTACTAATGAGTCTACGAAGAACTCCTGATCAGAGGATGGGACTCTTCCCCCATGAAATCTTGATAGGGAGCAATAAGACTGTCTGCCATGCCTGCAGCTGTGCTTGTGAATATAACAGATGATATGATCCTTGACTACTACAAAGGATTGTCTGATGTGCTAAGTTCTATCCTTCACCAGGTTAATTTAGAAACCCAACTTCCAAAGCAAGAACAGGAGACTGGATCTTGGTGAAGAAGCTAGTCGGGAAGACCTGTCTGGAACCATATTGGCATGGCCCTTTCCAGGTCATCCTTGTGATGAATACTGCCATGAAGTGTGGGAGTATATCAAATCGGATGCATGCCTCCCATACCAAGAGAGAGATGGACAAGCCAGTGAAAAAGTGGTGACAATGACTGATTCGCATAGTCAAACTCAAGCATGGCACAAATGTTCAGAGGGAGGAAAAGATTGCACACAAGAGTCTCAAAGTCAATTTGAGATAAGTGCACAGCCTGTGCAGAATGAGGGAATAGTAACCACAGTGAAACAAGCAGCTGAAACTGAGAGTGCCCACTACGAGTTGGAAGAAGGTGCAATCACTTTGGCCAGAAGAGAACAGAAAAGAGAGAGATGGCCAAAAAGTGGCAAGAGGCTGAGATCTGTTGAGTCGAAGGAACGCATCCATGAAATGATCAAAAAAACATATGTAGCCCATCAAACAATGTGACAGTAACCAGCCAGAAGTAAGGAGATCAAAGTGACAATGAGTGCCTAATCGAAGGTACTCGACTCCTGAGTGGACCTACTTTCGTGAGAGCAAGCTTA
Source organism: Calotriton arnoldi (assembly GCA_963921515.1). Lineage (NCBI taxonomy): Eukaryota > Metazoa > Chordata > Amphibia > Caudata > Salamandridae > Calotriton > Calotriton arnoldi. The sequence goes on from CAWUFW010010668.1 coordinate 578,853, forward strand.
ATCTGAGAACACATAGGAACGAGAATTAGAGTGTTTTTGAAAAACCTCCATGAATAGTGCGACCACAATCAAGATGAATTGATATTTTTGATTGACTAAATTCAAGTGACATAAGTTCAGACATCTAAGTTTCATGTTCTGTATCCAGAGTATTAATTGATGATATTAAGTCTATAGGTTCCAGTGGACAAGTAAGATTTTTGACTCTTTAGAATAACCAGCTGTATATTGTAGGTTTCTAGCATTGAATTAAACTGAATTAACATACTTACACTTAAGCATCTGATGTGTTGCTGATTTGCACGGTAGAATAAACAAATACAATTTTGATTTTACTTTTTGATCTGAATGGAGAGAAACCATGGGGTCAAATATGCTGAAAAGTTTTAGAGTGCTAAAAATAGTGGTGGTATTTCCCATAGTCATACTAATGACTGATTTACTAGTAAGTCTTAACCCTTCTGTTGATCATGCCTCAACTGAAACTAAACCTGATTTAGCTTAATTAGAAGAGCAATGCAAACTTAACATGAAGATTTTACACAAAGATGGTTCGGAGGGAAATTATTCTACAATGTCTTTTTTACGTTGCTACATGAGTATTCTAAAGGTATGGAAGCTAGAGATTGCTATGTTTGTACATATTTAGCCTTCTCGCCCGCAGCTGGTGTGGCCTACCACTACTTACCCTTAACCATTGCCCTATATTGCAGCATAACTATGAGTCAAGAAAGATGTTTTGAATATTATTTTTCTAACTTTGATTAGCTTTTAGATGAGGTGCCTATGTTTAAAAATGAAAATCTGTATGCTGGAGCCAAGTCTGTGTAGAGAATTAGACATTATTTATGGCTTATTGCAACACTTAATGTTCCTAATCTGCTTAATGTAAGGGCTACATGTAAATTGAGTAGGGCTGAGACTGATTTTATAAAGGAATTGGCTGAAAGGAGAGCTGAGACGGACAGGAGGCTAAAGAAAGGCGTTAAGGTGGGTTGGTAAAAGAAAGAAGACATGATGAAAGAGTCAGGAATATATTGGACACTAAGGGGCCGATTATGATGTTGGTCGGGAAGGCTCCAAATGGCATTCGGTTTCTCCGAATCCGATTCGGAACCCGCGTTTCCGACTGACTCGGAAAACACATCCGAACGACCAAGTACAATAGTCAGAAACCATTTGGTTGTTCCGACTCGGTTCCAATCGGCATTCAGAGAAACCGAGTCAGTCGGAGCCGAATCATACAGGTCTACGGACTGCTTTACGACCGACGCATTACGATGTCGGATTCGGACAGCCTTTCCGAATCGGTTTGTCTGACACAGATCAGCTGTAGGAATCCGACTTTGGGGGGACATAGCAGGCCCCCCTTTACCCGTAGACCTTCAGTTGGGGCCCGTGGAACTACCCATGGGGCCCCTTCTTCCAACCATGCACGGTGTGGCAGGCACCATACCCACCACAGGCTGCAAGGTTTTCTGCAATGATCCCATTTTTCTAAGGGAGCCTGTGTTGTCGGTCGGAACACAGGCTCCCATTGAAGTCAATAGGAGGCAGATCGAACGGTGTTCGTAAACATCGTAATCGGTCGGACTCCCCGAATCCGATTAGGTTGGAAATTATTCTGAGTAGGTAATCTGGATTTAGAGAAGAAGGGAGAAGTGTGTTTCATGAAATGGAATAAGCAGGTTCATAGACACAGGTGGGGAGTTTAAGTGAATGTGTACAAAGATTAGAAGTTATGGGACAATAAATATTTACAGGAAAGGATCATGTTATTACAGTGGATTTTTATGTGTGTGGGAAAAATGCTTATTTTTAACTTGTGGCAAACTGGATTGGCAGCTGTTATTTAGCTTAAGTGTTTCTTAATGTGCATCATGTGGATGACACAGATGATAAGGGGGTAGTGACTCATGGAAGAGCTAAACGTAGTGCTTCACAAGTAGTAGATTACATTTTTGTCACTATGATTCCTTCTGTATGTTTATTTTTTAATGATTTGAATATCAGAAAGATGCTTACCCTGGTAGATTGTTTGGCTGCTATTGCAGCTGGAGAAGCAAATGCCAATAATTCCGAGATTGTTGCTTTAAAGGCTAATTTTTTGTTGCACATGCTTGTTTAGTTATCTTACTCGCAATAGAGGGGTGTGTATGCCACATGCTACATTTCCAACAGTGCTGCATGTACATCCCTGATACCAGCAATGAAATTAGAACATTTGTAACCAAGATGTCTGAGATTTCTCATCAAGTTAAGGATTGGAATGTACACGGCTGTGGAAAGCAGTAGGGAAATTATTTTTGAAGATTTGTGAGTGGTTTATTGACATTTGTAATGGAATAATAACAAAGATGCTAACCCCACTAGTAATAATTATAATTTGTGTGATTCCTATTTCTTTTTGTGAGAGGGGCGAAAATGATTACTGCAAAGGGGGGGTCAAGATACAATGGAGAATCAAGAAGGAGCAAAAAGAAATGAACTGATGTGGAATTTGAAGAACTGCAGAGTAAAATATATGACGAGTTGAGGCATTTAGAAGCACCTAAACGCAAGCTGCGAGAGTCAATAACTGTTGAATAAGAGAAGATTTGAGGGCACTCTGGGTGCAATTTGTGGTGACTCCTGAGGTCACCTGAGAGAGAATTTAATTAAGTTATTTTTACATATTAAATGTTTTGCATTCATACTGACATTCGTATGGGTACACTCAAATGTATTGACTGTATATTATTCATGTTTAGGTTTACCATTGCTAATATAGGCCTGCATTAAAACATGGCTTACATCTAGGTGCCATCTTGTTTCATGTCACATGTCACACGTGCATGTCTTTATTTCTAGAAGCTTACTCACATTTACTAATGCGATGTGTCCTTGTTTTCATTCTAATATGAATCTTTTTTTTTAATGTGATGACTGTATGTTTCAATTAATTGCACCTGCAGAGTACAGGCTGTCCAACGTACCTCATTATGTTGCAGATAATTGTAAGTTTGAAGGTCTCTTAGAGAAGCTTCATTGTGTAGGAGCTTAAGAAATTAATGAGCTGAGATTTCTTCTGTCTGTCTTAACCAGATTTAAGCATTTTATGGGAACCTTGGCCCCAATTCACAAAGGTAAAGTTAGACCAAAAGTCTATGTTTAGACCTGAAGTCTAAGTTTAGACCTAAATCTAACTTTACACCTGAAATCTAAGGACCCGATTCACAAAGGTAAACTGAGACAAAAGTCTAACTTTACGACTTTCAGGTATTCACAAAGGGCATTTGTGAGTAGTAAAATTAGACTTTTGTCTCAGTTAAACTTAAGTTTTGGTCTTAACCAAAACTGAGACAAAAGTCTAACTTTACTACTTGTAAATGTCCTTTGTGAATACTGAAAGTCGTAAAGTTAGACTTTTTTCTCAGTTTACCTTTGTGAATCGGGCTCCACTCTGTACATCTGAAGTCTAAGTTTAGACCAAAAATCTAACATAGGGCCTGATTTAGATCTTGGCGGACAGGTTACTCTGGCACAGAGGTGGCAGATATCTTGTCTGCTAAAATAAAAATTGCACAGAATATAATGGGATTTTCATTTCAGCGGACGGGATATCCATCACCATTGTGAAGGAGTAACCCATCCGCCAAGATCTAAATCAGGCCCTTAGAGAAAAAGTCTAACGTTTCTACTTTTTCGGAATTCACAAAGGTAAGTTACTACTAGTAACTTTACTACTAGAAATTTTATTAGTAGTAACTTACCTTTGTGAATACTGAAAAGTTGTGAATCGGACCCCGAGTGTTTAGGTGTTGCAAAATGTTAGAATTTGGTGATCTAAGCTAGTCCAAAGTAAACTACAGCTCAGATATATTGCAGACATGCTTTCCTCCACTTTGAGAAAACTTAGAATAGAGTAGAGTGCTATCTTTATGGGAGAACTGATTATCAGCACTGGAGTGACAACTCCCTGGAGGATATGGAATTATGACTGGCCTTTATAAAGAGGCTTGAGAGGATTAGTAAGCCAAGGTTCTTGACGTCTGCATCACTAACGTTAATTTGGGAAAATGTCCTCTTCGGTTATTGGAGTCTGGATGGACATGGACTTGGGGAGGCGAGTGCAGCGCATTGGCCCAGTGATCTGATCAACGCGAATGGTTGGAACATTTTCATGTTTATTAAAATTATGGTCATTTTGCATCATATAAACATCATAAGAATTGAATGGGGAACAAAGTGCTAGCTGTGGAGCCACCAACTCTGTTAGCATTTTGTTCAAATTTCAGTGGTTGCTTTTTCTGTAAGTGGCTTTTATGTTGCAAGAACATGTTGGGCATGATTCACAAAGGTAAACATAAATATGTATATTTACTCATATGTATATTTACTACTATACATAGATGTAACGCTCCACTTTTTTGCTATTAATCATTCCTGAGTAGAGATTTTAACCCAGGTGTAGACTTACATGTCTCAACCCCATCCAAGTAAGGGGTTATGTCTTCTTTAACGGCATTTATGACAGTAGAGGTACCTTAAGCAACTTTATGACTCTATTTTATGTTCCTCCTAGTAGGCGAACATGTCCACAGTTGATCCAGACAACTCTGCCACAGAGATTGATATCTCCATATGAGAAAATAAAGGAACATTTAATAAATACTATCATTTAAAAAAATATATATATATATACACACACACATATATATTCTGACTAGTAGTCCTTAATCGTTTCATATATTGCCGCTAGAAGAGTCATAACTAATATAAGCCACAAACAGGCTGACAGTCACATGGCTTACTTTGATGCAAATAACACCACCCGATGTTCCGTACTGACTCCAACTTCATGAATAACAGACCCGCCATTTCTTCACGGCGGTGGTGCGCTTATACGGCTGGACTGCCGTCATTTATCAAGAGCCACAGTTTGTCCTCAAAAAGCTCACTCCTCACCAGGTAACTTTAATTTATCTTGGCAGCATGCAAAGTAGGCAATGTTCCATTGTCACATTCATTTGCCTAACACGTTTCGGATACCACAGAGTCCTTGTTCACAGGCGGAAGCGGCAAACCAAATGACTTCCAGGACTACTTGTCATTTATAGTTGTAACCTTTAATACTCCTCAGGTGAGTCTCATGATAAATCCAAGTGCATACTGGGACTAGTGGTCCTTAATCATTTCATATATTGCTCCTAGAAAAATCATAATTAATATAAGCTACAAATAGGCTGAAAGTCACATGGCTTACTTTGATGCAAATAACACCACCCGATGCTCCGTACGGACTCCAACGTCACAAAGTCACAGGCCTACCATCTCTTCATGGTAGTGGTGCGCTTACATAGCTGGACTGCCGTCATTTATCAAGAGCCACAGTTTGTCCACAAAAAGCACACTCCTCACCAGGTAACTTTAATTTATCTAGGCAGCATGCAAAGTAGGCAATGTTCCATTGTCACATTAATTTGCCTAACGCGTTTCTGACACCACAAAGTCCTTGTTCACAGGCGGAAGCGGCAAAGGTTACAATTATAAATGACCAGTAGTCCTGGAAGTCATTTGAGTAGGTAAATTATTTTAAAATAGTTATTATTGGCATGAAGATTATAAAATGCATTTTAGAGCACAATACCCACTTAAATAAATGAGCATTAAATATTAAAATATATTATATATGCTAATTACATTTATAAATATTAACTTTTAAACAATAACTTAAAAACATTCATCCTTACCAAGATTCTAATTCTTATTTCATATTTAATACACTTGGTTAAACATTATACATTTAAATAATTTTTAAACAATTTTTATAAAAACGTTAATCTGATTTCTTTTTTAGGTTAAGTTTTCTTATTACAATAAAAAAGTAACTATAATAATTAGATATAATATTTAATTGTGCACTTAGGAGTAAATAAATCAGTGGGATTTTCAGATTTTCACTTAATATGTGCAGTTATGGCTGACAGAGACTTACTAAGGAGAACAAAAGCAGACAAGCTATTCGCCCAAACAAGCTCTTGTAAAGATGGAGACTCTGGGGTTAGCCTAACAGTAAAACAAATACTTTAAATTGGAAAAGTTGATGAAACAAGAAGTTACGTAATGGTGGGAGGCAACAACCCTGTAAAAATACCTGGAGTGTGGCTGTGTCCAGAGAAGCCTCTGTATACTTATTGCCCCCTCTCATGAACGTCTAAACCCTGAATTACCTAATAAATGGGCTTCAAATGTAGGTGACAGCTCCAATCAAGTAATGAGAATACTTATCAAATTCGTGCGGTATGATCATAATGAGATCTTAAAAAAATTAGAAATATTGAAGCAAGACTTGCACTGTTCTGAAAGTAAAGAATCCTTTGAAAAACATTTAGAGGAGATTACTGATAAAACTAACAAATTGAAAGATGAAATTGAACTCAAGAGACAAAGAGAATTTCTGAGAGACCCAGAAGATTGTGAAATGGGTAGAGTACGTAAATATGATGAGCTAAGAAGGAATTTAAAAACTGTGCATAATGTAAATCTCTGAACACTGATAACACAACACTGGACAGTTAGGTTAACAGCAAACCCAGCAATCGTAATATTTCAGAAGAAGGAGCAAGTTGCTCGTCTGATAGCAACACAAAGAAACCAAAAGATTTGATTGGGAGGAATTCCAACTGATTGTCCAGGAGAGAAACCAACAACATTATAAAAAGGACCGAGAAAGGGGACAAGGAAGAGGAAGAGGCAGGGGCAGAAGTGCAAGAAAACTAGGAGAGGAAGGCATAACAAAAACACCGTCCCCCATGGAAATCACAACAAGGGGACAATAATGAAAGGAACATCTAACAACATAAATGTATCTACTTGTACCCTAAGCACAATAGAACCAAGCATTCTGAATTTAGGACTGTCTTTTTGTCCCACTAATGAATATAACTATTCTCATAGTTGCATAGACTTGTTAAATTTTGTTAGAAAGTTGAGACTGCACAAATTGTTCTCCATGAAGAGAGATTCTAGACCCACCACTTCCACACAAGATAACTCGAGCAATTTGAATATCAGTGACATTGATACTCTTTTCACAGTAGCAGAACTAGACTCATAGACTGTGAGCACAGGGGGCAAATTCCTGAATTTGGCACAGATGGGAATTGACTTAGAAATGAGCTGTCCTAGCATGTTTAAAATTAAATCTACCTTTAGCCCTACACTTGCACATGATGACATTGACACTTTTGAGGCCATGGTTATTCAGGACCTCAAAATATTGGCCAAGAAATGTTATTGGTACTCAGAAAACCTAGCTAGAGCAGAAAGGACAGCAGTTAGGGGTTTACAGAATGACAAAAACATAGTCATCAGACAATCTGATAAAGGTGGGAATGTTGTCATCTTTTTGAAAGAACAGCATCTGAGAGAAGGATATTGGCAATTGAGTGATACTAAGTGATCTGAGATCAAGACCAAATGTGCCATTATTGCATTCAATGTACAATATTCTGACAAACTGAAGGAATGAAGTGTATGGAGATTATTTGAGTGGGATGAATTTATATTTTTGCATTGCGAACACCCTATGGTACAGTTTCTTTACTTGTTGGCCAAGTTTCACTAATCTACTAGGGAGACCGAATGTGTCCTCCAGGGGCTCTCCCTTGGAGAACTCATTTAGATGCATTGATTTCTTCTTATACCCCTTTGTAACAGCCTTACCCTCATACATACAGGATGTAGTTTTGGAGGATGAATTCTTACTCATCATATTAGATGTCAATAGTCTATATACCAGTATCAGGCCATCAAATGGTATTGAGGCATGCAGACATTTCTTAAGGGCAAGGTAATTATCTTTATTTTTCCATACTGAAATGATCTTGGATATGATCCAGTTTTGTCTTGAAAATTATTCTTTCATTTTTGATGACAAATTCTACAGGCAAACCCAAGGTACGGCGATGGTCACCTGTTTTTCTCCCCACTGTGCTGGTCTCTTTATGGTATGGTGGGAGAAACAAGTGGCCAGAGCATTAGAGGAATTTAACACCAAAGTGGTCATGTGGACCCGCTGCACTGACGACTTGTTCATTATTTGGAAGGGCAAAACCAAAGATGCAGGAGCATTTATGAACAAGCTGAACAGCAATCAACTCAATATAGGTCTGACATCCCATATGAGCACCAGGGAAATTTTATTTCTTGATATTAAAGTAGAAGTGATTGAAAACAAACTGACCTCTAGGTTACACAGGAAGGCCATGGCTGGTAATGCTTAACTGCATGCACAGAGTAGTCATCCTAGAGCCTTAATAGAGACCATTCCATATGGGGAGCTCCTTAAAGCTCGCAGAAATCATACCACGGGTGAGGTCTTTCAACAAGAATGAAGTGTGATGGAGAACAGATTTAAAAAAATGGGTCATAAACAAGCTACCTTAGATTCCGCCCTAAAGAGGCTGCAGAAGGTACGGAGGGAAGAACTTCTGGTCCCCAAAGCACACCATGAGAGTCAGTCTATAGTAAAAGGCAGATTCATTACCACTCATAATGAGAAGGCAGGTGAATTGAGGAACAGTTTTAAAAAATATATTGGTCTATATTATTGGTGGGGAGCAGTTTGGTGGAATTTGTAGATGATTGCACCAGAGTAACCTTCAGAGAGGGAGTGACCTTGAAAGACAGATTAAGCCAAAAGGATTTTAGGAGGACCTTGCAGACCATAGGCAAAGATATTAGGGGTATCTTTACTTACTTAAAATGCTAAGCTTGTAGGAACAGCACCAATGTTGCTAAACACATATTCGATCTATCAGGACTAGAAAAGAACAGAAATCAATATTTTACTTGCACATGTGACTTCAGTGTTTATATACTAAGATGTCCCTGTGGGATGAGATACATAGATAGTACGACACATCTTGTGAAAAAACGGATATTGGAACATGCTAGGGTTATTAAACATGCTGACAATCAATATCCAGTTGCTCGCCACTTTGAGACATTCCACAATAGGGGCAGCACTTTGTTAAGATTTATTGTGATTGACAGAGTTCCAGTGACCAAAGAGGATGGGACAGAATAAGAGCTCTTAAGCAGCTAGAGTCCAAGTATATCTTGGAACTCAATAACAAATTCCCCAATGGCTTAAATACAGATAAAGAACTATACATTCACCTGAGCTAATTGGGCAATCTTGTGTCAGGCTTGACATTGATAAAGTTTTGATAAGCTCCTTAGTGAGATATCTGTTTTATATAGTAACTTGTATGGTTTTAACTGTAATTTTATGGTTGTTGTCTTCTTCTTTGTTATTTTCTTGTTTTTTAGATTTATATTTGTTTATTTGCCTTTTTTAGCAGGGTTGGGGATCACTGGTTATTTGGCCCTGTCATATATGGGCAGTATTTAAGCTAAGGTACCATTTTGCTTGTTTTGTATAAGCCCACTTGGACATAATTGTTACTTAATTGCTAATAATGTAGCTTTAATCAAAATGTATACACTCTGCTATATTTTCATTTACCCACTAGGGCAGAATGATGGTAATTCGCGCATACACTTGTTATTCATTACTGCATTTATGATAATATTATTTGAATGTATTGCTCAATTATCTATTTTGGAATTTTTTCTTTGGAATGGAAGTATCAATTAATATTTCGTCTGTCAGATATTGAAATGAGTCATTCACATTATGTGATGTTTGTAAACTGCGAGTAACACTTAAGAATTTCAAACCTGTCATTTATTTTCTATGTTTTCAATGTTGTGCTAAGATGGCCAACACATGAAACTCAGCTTGCTAACCCTGTAAATCCTTCTTTTATGATGTTCAATGTCGGTGGGTTTAAAGATGTGGGGAAAAACAGTATTTCACCCATGAAAAAGGCGTCTGGCATAACGAAACACATAAGGTGTTTTCCATTCTGAACGCTATCATGAATTACTGAATTAAGTAAATAAAACTTTGGATTGATCTGCATCACTGAAGTGCGCATCTCTCTTGTGGATTCTGGAGAGGAGGGATTTGAAGTACGTACAGGTTGCCTCACTCAAACGTGCACCACTGCCATCAGGGCTTTGGGCAGGAGGCTCCGAAGGGAGTGCAGATAATATTTAACCACTTGAAATATACATAAATAAATATGTATGTACATATATACATTTACACACACACACGCACACACCAAACACACACATAATTGAAATTTTACATTTAGAAATAATGTAATTTATTTAACATGAGTTCATATAGGGTGTTATGGCGTTATTATAATTCCTTGGATCATTTGATTTTTATGTTGCAGTACCAGTGGTTGGCCATGTGGGGTGCTTGACTTACCCACATTTACTACAAAAACATATACCTACTTCTCTGCACAAAAAAGTTAGGAGAGGTGAATGACAAATTAGCATTCCGTGAAATTCTGTGACAAAATGTTCCTAAATCACTGCAACCAAGATTGTCTTTTACTAGAGACCAACACAGAGGTTGTGCAGTCTGATAACTGAGAGAACATGGTGGCCAACTAGGGGCAGGCCGCAGGAGTGCTCGATATCAGGATGTTAGTGCAGACGTAACGACAGATAGCCTTGCAGACTTACTGATTCTAATGTCTGGGCCCCGGTTTTCAGAGTATTGTGTGTGAGGGGGTTGAGGCTCCTTGTCCTGGTAATCACAGTGGGCGCAGCTGATGCAGCCGAGGTTGACACTGAGCACTGGAAGAGAGTTGCACTGGAGGTGAGTAAAGGCCATAGTGCAGCAGCAAGGATTCTCCTTCTGGGGAAAGGTGGTAGCGGCAGCACACATGTACTGACTGCCCTGAGGTCCAAGTGGAGACATCATCTCTATAACTCAAGACTTGGGACGTGGCACCTGCACATTAAATTATAAGGAGGGGTCAGTGTCAGAGGAAGAGATAAATACGCCCCTCATGGGAACATCTGAGATACACAGAGATAAATGTAGGCTCACAGAGGTGCAAACTGAAGGGCTGATTGAAGACAGGGGTCAGGGTAAAAGGAATCGATACTCCTTGAGGAGCATGGTAAAAGAGTTCTACAAAGCCCCTTGGGCACAATTAAATAACTTTGAGAGCCTGTCACAAGGCAAGAAGTAAAGGGGGAAAATGGACGACTGTAACAAATCCCTATGATGTTCTCATGCCTATGTAAAAATTAGAAAATTCAAGTTTAAATATCACCTCTAATCCCTTAGGGAGTCCCCGGAGCCAAAAAACAGGGGGGCACGTCAAAATGACAAAAAAATATAGTAACGCCTTCTCTCAGGCCTTTCTTTAAGATCCTACTCAAAACTGCAATCTCTGAGAACCTGTGGTTAATCCAGGTGCTATGAAATCATAGGTACCTAAGGAACCAAAGGAAAAGACCTGGAAGGGACAAGCTCAGCAGTCTAAGGGAGGGGGGCAAAGGACAGCCCCTGCTTTAGTGAGATTGGAAATCAGTGGTGGAATAAGGCTAGTTGACACCAACTGGTACTAGCCCCTAGCAGATATGGATGAGGGCAGGGGTGAAGGGCAGTCCGCAAAGTAAGTAGAGTAAGGGGATCATGCAACATCAGTGCTAGGAGATGACCCCAAATCATTGATTGATGTTTTCGCACAGGCTGAAAGACTGTTATAGACTTGACCTTCACCTAGCTGTGAATACTGTTGAATTTATGCGGCAAAGTCTCTCATCCCAGATTAAAAATGGGTTTTCCATCTTCGAAGCACATCAGAGGGAGAAACAAGGGTTATGCAAAAGTCTGGCCAAAAAACTGGACTCCCTGATATTAAGGACCCAGGCCCTAGCAGAAATTATGTCATAGCTAAAAGCTTCAACTGTGCAGGATAGAGATGAGATCAGATCACTGAATCACAGAGAAAGAGAGTGTCAGAATAAGTTAGAGGCACTTGAAAACAGTGCCAGAAGGACCAACTTAAGAATCCTAAATGTACCAGATTGGGCTGAAGGGGAGGACATAAAGTCGTTTGTTATAGCTCTAAGCCAGGGGGAGTGTGGGAGGTCTTGGAGGAAGACCTGTCAGGGGATATTCAAAGAGTCCCCTGGGGCTCATTCAAAAAGCACCCCAGTAGAAGTAAACCAGACAGATTTTAGTGAATTTTCTCACATACTCTACAAAAGAACATTTCTTAGCCAGGGCATTGAAATAGAAATCCTTGAAAGCAAGTGAGTTTACTTTTGAGATCAGATCTGATGTTTCCTGAGCTACTTTGAAACTTTGAATAGGCAATTGGAGTTGGGGAAAGGGTTAGAAAAGGTTAGGAAGCTAGAGGTCACTGCTCATTTAAGATTTCCTTCCATCCTCAGGGTAATGTACAATAATAAAATACACAACTTAAGGGACTACAAGGAGGCAGATGAATTGATCGTAAACATTAGGAAGGGTAACCCACCATCAGGGTAAGGGTTTTGTCCCAAATACTTTCTCACTTATATACTCAGGGCCCGATTCACAAAGGTGAAGTTAGACCCGAAGTCTCACTTTAAACCTGAAGTCTAAGTTTAGACCTAAAGTCTAGCTTTAGACCTGAAGTCTAACTTTAGACCTAAAGTCTAAGGGCCTGATTCACAAAGGGCCTCCGTAATCATGGCGGAGGCCCGCAGTAATCGGGAGACACAGCACTCAGGGCAGAATCTCCACAATGAGAATTCTCATTGTGGAGATGTCACCCCCAGTGCAGAGACTCTCTCACGACTATGGGGCCACCGCCAAAAGTGAGTAGGCCCTTTTTAAATCAGGCCTTATGTTTAGATCTAAAGTCAAACTTTAGACCTGAAGTCTAAATTTAGAGCTAAAGTCTAACTGAAGACCTGAAGTCTAAGTGTGGACTTCAGGTCTGAGTTTACTTTTGTGAATGGGATCTTTAGACTTCAGGTCTACGTTTACCTTTATGAATCGGGCCCTCAGAGTCTATAAGTATGCACCTGTCTTGCTTTTTCATTTGATTTTGGTTGCATCCCAATGAGCACTAAAAGGAATGTTAAAGTAAATGAGGAACAATGGGAGGGTTCTCTGTGGGGGTTAGAGGAGGGGTAGTGTGGGGAGCACTAGGTAGGGAGCATTAAGGGAACAAAATTGAAAAAAGATTTTAGGAGCCTTGGCAAACACCAAAAGCTTACCAGATCACTGTTCTGTCTAATTGCATAATAGGTTGCGCATGGGTTTTAGAGTTAGGGGCAAAGTAGTGCCAGTGCCAATTCTCTCCAGGAATGTAAATGGGCTTTGCACCAAAAGGCGACACACAAGAATAATAGAGTATTTAAGAGACTAAACAACTCAGAAACACCCTTAACTTGAAACAAGTGTTTGGACCTTTTTAGTACACAAAAGTTGGTTCAGCAGGTGGTCTGCTACACTAAGGGTGTGGCCATCCTGATTAAAATAAACAGGTGGAGGCTACTTTAAAAGAGAGAGTGTGACAGATAAGGCAAGTAGATAGGTAATTGCCAACTTACAACTGTCTGACAGAAGATATACCTTAGTGGGGTATTATGGCCCTAATGTGGAGAACATTGAACCCCTAAAGAAGATCTTTTTTAATGTATTAGGATTCTCCTCTCCAATCATTATAGCAGATGATTTTAATACTATTATGGATAACAACCTGGATAGATCCATTAATAGTAGGGCTAGATACATCCCAAAATGCAATCATACATTAAAAACATGATGAGAAAACTGGGAATGAGTGATATATGGAGAATCAGGGCTAGGAAGGATCGTGGTTACACATTCTATAATAAAAAGTATGGGCATTCATCCAGGATCAACAATTTTTTAGTCGAACAGGCTATAAGTGAGGATATCCATGAAATTAAGCATGTAACTCACCTGTCGGACCATGAAGCTGTAATTTTAGAAATTAAACTTATGGACACGTTTGATGCAAGGAGATGGACCCTGGACCGCACTCTTCTGTCAGATCAGGAGAATGTTGATATTTTGAGGGTAGAGGCGGAGGAAATTATTAAATTAAATGTAGGCTCAGCTCCTTTAAATATGGTCTAGGATGAGTTTAAGGCTTTTATAAGAGGAAGATAATTATTATATCATCCCAGAAGAACAGGACATATAAAAGGGAGACTTAGGGGCTAGATGCTGAAATGGGATGCTTGGAGAGACAATTATTTGACCCCAGCTGTAACCCAATAAGAAAGTATCACTTGAGAGAGACTTTCAAGAGCGAAGGGAGCGACTTATTTTGTTAATTGAGGCTACAGTAAGGGCAAGGTTGGGGGTGAGTAAGATGGCCCACTTGTAATATGAGGAGAATGCCTGCTGGCCTGGAAATTAAAATGGACCACATCAGGAATGTTGTAAGAGAGATAATGAGTGAGAGGGTGGGACTCCACTTAAAAAATAGCATGGACTTCGAAAAAGCTTTTCTTAAAATCTTTCGAGATATGTATACAGAGAATCTGGTAACCAGTGAGGATAAGGACAATGAATGGCTGGGGGATGATTTACTAGATAAACTTTCAAATGTTCAGAAGGAATATTTGGATCAGGAGATTGTGCAAAGTGAAGTTTGGCAGGCAGTCAAATCTAGCAAGAGAGGGAAAGAAGCAGGCCGGTTGGCCTTTCAAATGAACTTTATAAGGTGTTGGGAGGATCAGTTATACCCTTCATTAACAGGCTGCTTGGGTAAATTTTAGAGAAAGGGGCCCCTTTGCCACATTCTTGTGAGAAAGATAGTCACACTAATCTTGAAACCAGATAAAAATCCCACCTGTATGGGTCATATAGACCTATATCCCTTTTGAATACTGATTACAAAATCTTTGTTAACATTTTAGCTCAGAGGATGAGCAAGGTAGGGGGAGATCTAATACATGAGGAACAAAAAGGTTTCATGAGGGGAATATATTTACATGAGTTGACTCCTGGGCTGATTGATTCAATAGATCTCACCACCACTTTTATGGTTCCACTTGCTGTCCTGAAGTTAGATGCTACTAAACCTTTCAACGTAAACACTATAACTTAAGGGATAAATTCTGTAGGGTAGTTCAATTGATTTATAAGAACCCCTTGGACAGAAATTTTATAAATGGCAGGTTAACATCAGAGTTTAAAATAACAAGGGGAATGAGGTAGGGTTGCCCGCTATCCCCACTTCTATTTAACTTTTATATTGAACCATTGGCATGTAAGCTTAGAAAGGTTTGAGCTATAAGTCCTTTGATGTATGATATTTGGAAAAAAATTCTCTTCATGTTCTGATGACCTGATGATCTATACTACAGATTTACAAGCAGCTCTCCTGGCCTTTGAGCAGGTGATTACAGATTTTGGTGATGTGCTGGGGTATCTAGCGAATCATTTAAAACCTGAAATAATGGTGTGGAATGTAGAGGGGGAGAATCCACAAATACATAGGGACATGAAATACCTAGGAATTAAAATCACACAAGATCTAAATAGGAATTCAGAATTCAATTTTAAAAAGGTGTTTGCAGAGACAAATAAATTGTTAATGAGCTGGTCACACCTACTGCTAACAATCTTTGGTAAAGCTAATTTGATAAAGATGACCATCTTGCCAAAATGTACTTTCTTTTTTAACACAGCCCCCCCCTGCATTTTCAGAGAGAATAGTTAGAAAAACTGCAAGCGAAAGTCAATACTTTTATTTGGACATCAAAGGGAGCAAGGATTTCCTGGCAGAAGCTCTGTAGGAGATGGAATAAGTGACCGATCTCACTGCTGGACTTTCAGATTTGTACTTGGGCTTTCCAGCTAAAAAACTATAGGAGCTTACTCAAAAACCCAGATGGCCCTGGAATTAGTTGTCTGCTTAAGGCAATGTTGAAAGATGGAAGAGGGGTTGAAACCCACTTCTTATATAAGTTTGGTGAGGTGAAATTTTACATTAAAGTGAGGGCCCGATTCACAAAGGTAAACTCACACTTTTGCGTAAGTATACTAGTTTTCAGTATTCACATAGGTAAATTTTGACCAAAAGTCTAACTTTACTACTGTTCGATATTCATAAATGTAAAGTTATACCAAAAGTCTAACTTTACTAAGGTAAATTCAGACCAAAAGTCTAACTTTGCTAACTTTCAGTATTCACAAGGTAAATTTAGACCAAAAGTCTAACTTTACTATTAGTAACTTACTTTTGTGAATTAAAAAGTAGTAAAGTTAGAATTTTGGTCCAATTTAGACTTTTGGTCCAACTTTACTTTTGTGAATACTGAAAAGTAGTAGAGTTAGACTTTTGGTCTAACTTTACCTTTGTGAATCGCGCCCTGAGATTAAAAGCTGTGCAGGTGATGGTCTTTCCTTCCTCTGGTCTCAGATAAGACAGGCCAGAAAGCTTTTATATTACAGTAGGTTTGCACGTGTCTGGGAATCTCTGGGTTCTCCAGAGTGTTTGGTGGATAAGTTACCAACACCGATCCGAGTGACGGGAATACAACATGGGGGTCAGTTATTTTGGAATGACTAGCTTCTCTCCCGGGATCAGTTACAGAGGTGGCCCGGTAGAACTTCTCTAGGTTTAAGTTTCTCAAATTAAAAAGCTGGTCCAGGGTCAATCAATCAATCAATCACGGCATTTATAGAGCGCGCTACTCACCCGGGAGGGTCTCAAGGCGCTGGGGGAGGGGGTAAGTTACTGCTCGAACAGCCAGGTCTTGAGCTGCTTCCTGAAGGCGAGATGGTCCTGGGTTCGCCGAAGGTGAGTGGGGAGGGAGTTCCAGGTCTTGGCCGCCAGGTAGGAGAAGGATCTTCCTCCGGCGGTGGTTCTGCGGATGCGTGGTACGGTGGCGAGGGCGTGGCTGGTTGATCGTAGCTGGCGTGTGGGCGTGTAGAAGGACATGCGGTCGTTGAGGTACTTTGGGCCCAGGTCGTGGAGGGCCTTGTGTGCGTGGGTGAGGAGTCTGAACGTGATTCTCTTGCTGACGGGGAGCCAGTGCAGGTCTTTCAGGTGTACGGTGATGTGGCTGTGTCGGGGGATGTCCAGGATGAGTCGTGCGGAGGCGTTCTGGATGCGCTGGAGTCTCTTTTGAAGTTTGGCTGTGGTTCCGGCGTAGAGGGTGTTCCCATAGTCCAGTCGGCTGGTGACGAGTGCCTGGGTGACGGTCTTCCTGGTTTCAGTGGGGATCCATCTGAAGATCTTGCGGAGCATGCGCAGGGTGTTGAAGCATGAAGATGAGACGGCGTTGACTTGTTTGGTCATTGATAGGGAGGAGTCCAGGATGAAGCCCAGGTTGCGTGCGTGGTCCGTTGGCTTGGGTGCGGTGCCCAGGGCCGGGGGCCACCAGGAGTCGTCCCAGGCGGAGGGTGATGAGCCCAGGATGAGGACTTCCGTCTTGTCTGAGTTCAGTTTAAGGCGGCTGTTCCTCATCCAGTCGGCGACGTCTCTCATCCCGTCGTGCAGGTTGGCTCTGGCGGTAGTGGGGTCGTTGGTGAGGAGAGGATCAGCTGGGTGTCGTCGGCGTAGGAGATGATGTTGAGGTTGTGTCGGCGTGCGATGGCTGCGAGGGGGCTCATGTAGACGTTGAAGAGGGTCGGGCTGAGTGAGGATCCTTGTGGAACGCCGCAGATGACTTCGGTGGCTTCGGATCTGAACGGGGAGAGGCGGACTCTCTGGGTTCTTCCGGCGAGGAACGAGATGATCCATTCCAGTGCTTTCTCTCGGATTCCGATGTTGCTGAGGCGCTTCACTAGGGTGCGGTGGCAGACGGTGTCGAACGCCGCGGAGAGGTCCAGGAGGATGAGGGCAGCTGTTTCCCCGTTGTCGGTTAGGGTTCTGATGTCGTCGGTGGCTGCGATAAGGGCGGTCTCGGTGCTGTGGTTGGCCCGAAACCCAGACTGCGAGGGGTCGAGGGATCCATTCGTCTCGAGGAAGGCGGCAAGCTGTCTGTTGACGGTCTTCTCGATGACTTTGGCCGGAAACGGAAGGAGCGAGATGGGGCGGTAGTTCTTGAGGTCGGTGGGGTCCGCCGTTGGTTTCTTCAGGAGGGCGGTAAGCTCGGCGTGCTTCCAGCTCTCCGGGAAGGTGGCGGTGCGGAAGGAGGAGTTGATGATGTCCCGGAGATGGGGTGCGATGGTGGCGTCGGCTTTGTTGAAGACGTGGTGTGGGCAGGGGTCGGTTGGTGATCCGGAGTGGATGGAGTTCATCGTGCGGGTGGTGTCTTCGGTGTTGATCGGGGTCCAGTTGCAGAGGGTGGTGGTGGCGGGCATTGGTTCGGCGGTAGGGTGCGTTGTTTGTGCGTTGAAGCTGTTGTGTATGTCGGTGATCTTGCGGTGGAAGAACGCGGAGAGTGAGTTGCAGAGGTCTTGCGAGGGGTGATGTCGTTGTTTCCGGCGCTGGGGTTGGAGAACTCTTTGACGATGCTGAAAAGTTCCTTGCTGTCATGGGCGTTGTTGTCCAGTCGTTCTTTGAGTGCCGACTTCTTGGTGGCACGGATCAGCTGGTGGTGTTTGCGGGTGGCGTGCTTGAGGGCGGTCCTGTTGTCTGTGGTCTGGTCGAGTCGCCAGGTTTTCTCGAGAGTGCGGCAGTTCTTCTTGGATTCCTTGAGTTCGTTGGTGAACCAAGGGGTTTTCTTGCTTCCGGGTCTGCTGGGAGGGTTTTTAGTGGTGCGAGGTCGTCGGCGCAGGCGGTCAGCCACTTGGCGAGGTTGCTGGCTGCTTCGTTTGGGTCCGTTGTGTCGGTGGGTGTGTTCTGGCTGAGGGAGGCGGTGAGCTGCTCGGCGGTGATCTTGCTCCAGCTCCGGCGGGGAGCCTGTTGCGGGTGGTGGTGGGTCGCAGTCTTTCTGAAGCTGAAGTGGACGCAGCTGTGGTCGGTCCAGTGGAGTCCGGTGGCGTGGCTGAAGGAGATGTGCTTGCTGGACGAGAAGACGGGGTCAAGCGTGTGGCCGGCGTAGTGGGTGGGCGTGTTCACCAGTTGCTTGAGTCCGAGGTTGGCGAGGTTGTCCAGCAGGGCGGTGGTGTTTCTGTCGTTGTTGTTCTCCAGGTGGAAGTTGAGGTCCCCTAGGAGGATGTAGTCGGCGGAGGGCATGGCGTGCGGGCTGATGAAGTCTGCGATGTCTTCGCTGAATAGTGTGCGTGGTCCCGGGGGTCTGTAGATGAGGGTGCCTCGGAGGGTGGTCTTGGGGTCCGTGTGTATCTGGAAGTGTAGGTGTTCGGCGGCGGTGAAGGTCTCGTCGGAGTTAGTCGAGATGCGGATGGTGTTCTTGTGTACGATGGCGATGCCTCCTCCCGTCTGGTTGACGCGGTCCTTCCGGGTGATCTTGTATCCATCCGGGATGGCTATGGCGATGTCAGGCGCTGAGGAGGCGTTCATCCAGGTTTCGGTGAGGAAGGCGATGTCCGGTGCTGTTGCGTCGAGCAGGTCCCAGAGTTCCACGGCGTGCCTGTGGACGGAGCGGGTGTTCAGCAGGATGCATTTCAGGTGGTTGCTGCTGTTGCTCGACTTGGCGGAGGTGGTGCACGTCAGGGGGCAGGTGAATCGGCAGGTTTGGCAGGTGAAGGGTCCGTGGGTGCGTCTCGGTGAGGCTCGGTAGCAGGCAGGGTTCCGGCCGGCATTGAGTGCGGTGAGTGTGGCGGCGTCGTAGGTCCGTCGAGTGGTGTTGCATCGGTGGGATCCAGGGGTTCTGGCGCTGGGCGCGGTCCAGTCGCGGACGGGCGCAGACGGGCTTGCCTTAGGCGCGCCTTCGGCGCGCCAGCGGCGCGCCCGCTGCGCACGTCCGCTGCGCGGCCGTGCAGCGGCCGCCATTTATGGGGAGGTGGGAGGGAGGAGCAGCTGGGAGGCGGGAGGCAGGGGCAGCGAATGGGCAGTCAGGGGGCGGGGCCGCAGGGGACGCAGCGGCGGGAATGGCGATAGGCAGCGAGGGGCACAGAAGGAAAAACGGGGGGAGAGCAGGTAAATCACGGGCACAACAACAGTGGGGCAGCGAGGGGCACAGAAGGAAAAACGGGGGGAAAGCAGGCAAATCACGGGCACAACAACAGTGGGGCAGCGGGGGCACAGAAGGAAAAACGGGGGGAAAGCAGGCAAATCACGGGCACAACAACAGTGGGGCAGCGAGGGGCACAGAAGGAAAAACGGGGGGAAAGCAGGCAAATCACGGGCACAACAACAGTGGGGCAGCGAGGGGCACAGAAGGAAAAACGGGGGGAAAGCAGGCAAATCACGGGCACAACAACAGTGGGGCAGCGAGGGGCACAGAAGGAAAAACGGGGGGAAAGCAGGCAAATCACGGGCACAACAACAGTGGGGCAGCGAGGGGCACAGAAGGAAAAACGGGGGGGAAAGCAGGCAAATCACGGGCACAACAACAGTGGGGCAGCGAGGGGCACAGAAGGAAAAACGGGGGGGAAAGCAGGCAAATCACGGGCACAACAACAGTGGGGCAGCGAGGGGCACAGAAAGGAAAGGGGAGACAAGCAGACAAAACTGGCACCGGGGCCACAAGCGGAGGGCGATCTTACCTACAGGAGCAGCGGGCAGACAGCACAGGCGGAGCTGTGTGGTGGGGAGCGACCTACCTGGCAAGGTCAAGGGTCGCTCTCCTCACCGTGCAGCGGCCGCCATTTATGGGGAGGTGGGAGGGAGGAGCAGCTGGGAGGCGGGAGGCAGGGGCAGCGAATGGGCAGTCAGGGGGCGGGGCCGCAGGGACGCAGCGGCGGGAATGGCGATAGGCAGCGAGGGGCACAGAAGGAAAAACGGGGGGAGAGCAGGTAAATCACGGGCACAACAACAGTGGGGCAGCGAGGGGCACAGAAGGAAAAACGGGGGGAAAGCAGGCAAATCACGGGCACAACAACAGTGGGGCAGCGAGGGGCACAGAAGGAAAAACGGGGGGAAAGCAGGCAAATCACGGGCACAACAACAGTGGGGCAGCGAGGGGCACAGAAGGAAAAACGGGGGGAAAGCAGGCAAATCACGGGCACAACAACAGTGGGGCAGCGGGGGCACAGAAGGAAAAAACGGGGGGAAAGCAGGCAAATCACGGGCACAACAACAGTGGGGCAGCGAGGGGCACAGAAGGAAAAACGGGGGGAAAGCAGGCAAATCACGGGCACAACAACAGTGGGGCAGCGAGGGGCACAGAAGGAAAAACGGGGGGAAAGCAGGCAAATCACGGGCACAACAACAGTGGGGCAGCGAGGGGCACAGAAGGAAAAACGGGGGGAAAGCAGGCAAATCACGGGCACAACAACAGTGGGGCAGCGGGGGCACAGAAGGAAAAACGGGGGGAAAGCAGGCAAATCACGGGCACAACAACAGTGGGGCAGCGGGGGCACAGAAGGAAAAACGGGGGGAAAGCAGGCAAATCACGGGCACAACAACAGTGGGGCAGCGAGGGGCACAGAAGGAAAAACGGGGGGAAAGCAGGCAAATCACGGGCACAACAACAGTGGGGCAGCGAGGGGCACAGAAGGAAAAACGGGGGGAAAGCAGGCAAATCACGGGCACAACAACAGTGGGGCAGCGAGGGGCACAGAAGGAAAAACGGGGGGAAAGCAGGCAAATCACGGGCACAACAACAGTGGGGCAGCGAGGGGCACAGAAGGAAAAACGGGGGGAAAGCAGGCAAATCACGGGCACAACAACAGTGGGGCAGCGGGGGCACAGAAGGAAAAACGGGGGGAAAGCAGGCAAATCACGGGCACAACAACAGTGGGGCAGCGAGGGGCACAGAAGGAAAAACGGGGGGAAAGCAGGCAAATCACGGGCACAACAACAGTGGGGCAGCGAGGGGCACAGAAGGAAAAACGGGGGGAAAGCAGGCAAATCACGGGCACAACAACAGTGGGGCAGCGAGGGGCACAGAAGGAAAAACGGGGGGAAAGCAGGCAAATCACGGGCACAACAACAGTGGGGCAGCGAGGGGCACAGAAGGAAAAACGGGGGGAAGCAGGCAAATCACGGGCACAACAACAGTGGGGCAGCGAGGGGCACAGAAAGGAAAGGGGAGACAAGCAGACAAAACTGGCACCGGGGCCACAAGCGGAGGGCGATCTTACCTACAGGAGCAGCGGGCAGACAGCACAGGCGGAGCTGTGTGGTGGGGGAGCGACCTACCTGGCAAGGTCAAGGGTCGCTCCCCCACTTAGTCTTGACTACTAAGGATGGAAACACTAATGAGCGGGAAGATAAAAGTGAACTGAAAGAAGAAAGAGGTCTCGCTGTGGTATTAGTTGATACTGGACATAATGGATGGGATTTTGAAAATGCCTAAGGAGTTATGGGGATGGAATTTGCCAACTGCCTAGACCAGAACATCAGAAACTTCAACAATTGGATCACAAACTGTGCTGACAGTCGCACTACTGTCAGCAATAACACCCACAGAAGGTCCACCAAGCAGGCTACCTGGTAGACTGGTACACTGAAGACCTCAGAACTGCTAAATGGTAGTGTAAACAACTGGAAAGGAGAAGGAAGCCACAACCAACAAGACCACCTTCAAGACAGCCCTGAACCTCTACCACAGACAGTTGAGAGAATCAAAGAAAAAGGCCTTAGCCTCACGCATCAAATTAAGCTCCAATAACAGCAAAGAGCTCTTCAACATCATCACAGAATTCTCCAAACCCTCAACTGCAACATACATTATGCTCTCACATGAACTCTGCAAAAACCTTGCAAGCTTCTTCCACGACAAAATCACCAACATCTACAGAAACGTCAAACCCCAGCCAAGGTCACCAACTTCATCAAGCAAAACAATGACACTTCTACCGCCACAGACATCTGACTAATCGAATGGAGCCAGTTCGCTCCACATGACACCACCTCCATCATGAACTCGGTCCATTCAGGAGCTCCAACCGACCCATGCCCTCACCACATCTTCTACCTAGACGAAGTCAGAATCAGTCACGTACCACCTTGTTCAATACCTCAATTGCCTGGGCCACCTTCTTCGAGGACTGGAAACAAGCATAAGTCAACGCCCTACTAAAGAAACCATAGGCAGACCCCAGCAAACTCAACAACTACCGACCAATCTCCCTGCTTCTGTTCCCAGCCAAAGTATTAGAAAAAGCCATCAACCAACAACTCTCCTCACATCTAAAATGGAACCTCCCACATGCCTCCTCCCAATCTGGATTCCAGAGCAATCACAGGACTGACACAGCCCTCATCATGGCTACTGACGACATCCAAGCCCTACTCAAGCGAGGAGAGACTGCAGCTCTGATCCTCCTTGACCCCTGGGCAGCTTTCAATATGGTATTCCACCATACACTCATCAAGAGGCTGCACAACGTAGGCATTCAAGGAGCCGCTCTCAGATGGATGGACTCTTTCCTCACTGGAAGAACGCAAAAAAGTCTGCCTTGCACCCTTCACCTCCAAACCCAAGGAAATCATCTGTGGAGTACCCCAAGGATCCTCACTCAGCCCCACCCTCTTCAACACTTATATGACATATCTGGCCAGCATCACCAAAGGGCACAGGCTCAACATCATATCGAACGTCGATGGCACACAACTCATCCTCTCCCTCTCCGAAGACACCACCATGACCAGCTTCCACAACTGCATGACAGTCATTGCCAGCTGGATGAAGAACAACTGCCTGAATCTCAACATGGGCGCGACAGAGGTACTGTTTTTCAGAAACATAAGCTCCCCATGGAACGCATCCTGATGGCCCTCAGAATCAGAACTCGGACTTACTCCTTCCCCCACTCATCATGCCAGGAACCTACACATCATTCTGGACAAGAAGCTAACCATGAGGACTCATGTCAACTCTGTCTCCTCCTTCTGCTTTTTCACCTCAGCATGCTTCATAAGATATTCAAATGGCTACCCCAAAGCTCAAGACTCACCATCACCCAGGCCATCTCCAGCTGACTGGACTATGGCAACGCTCTCTACACAGGGATTGAGGCTCACCTTCTCCGACAACTGCAGTTTATACAGAATGCCACAGCCAGTCTCGTCCTGAATCTCCCTAGATGAACCCACATCACCCCATGCGTAATGGAACCCCACTGGCTACCTGTACAGAAAAGATGCCAGTTCAAGCTTCTGACCCATGCATACAAGGTCCTACAAAACTGCGGACCCACCTACTTAAACCACCACCTGAACTTCCATCAGCCGACCAGACACTTCTGTTCCACATCCCTTTCTCTAACCCTCACCCCCTCACCACTGACGTAGCAGATGCAGAGGTCACTCCTTCTTTTACCTAGCAGCAAAGACATGGAACGAGCCACCCTTCCACCTACGGACCTCCAGATCTCTTCCAGAGTTCCAAAAGTCCCTGAAGACCTGACTGTTCAGCTAATCAACTGGACTTTACCAGTGCCTGGATACCCTCGTGGGTGACAATTAGCTCTCTACAAATCTACTGATTGATTGATTTATTAATTGATTGATTGATTGAACTTGCTAAGGCTGCAGATGAAAGAATTGTGTTAAATATAAACACATACACTTTGCAGCACAGTAAAATCTTCCCATTTAAGAAAGAGCCATCTTTTCTCCCTTCACAGAGTTGTGGACATCTTAAAAGATCTCGAAGCTGGGGCAAAAGGACTCTGCATATTTTATTAAGTGCGGTCTAGAAAAAGGCAGATGAGGTTCATATGTTTATGGAGTGACCTAGGATACAACAATATTGTGAAGATGTGGGTAAGACAATCTATTTTCTCTGTGTAGACATCAGGGTAAGCCTTGGATGAATTTCTTTTGGGACCCTGGATGAGTCTGCAAATCTGAAGAATGCCATTAGTAAGTTGTTGTTCTATTTGATGCTGTTGGCAAGGAGAGAAATTTACAGGGAATGGTTATCTAAGGCACCACCCACTAAATCTAAATGGCTTGATGCTACAATGAACACTTTAAAAATGGACACACATGTTACTTATGCAAAGATTTACGATATGGAAGCCGTTGATCAAATGGAAAGGGGTAGACTACCAAGGGGGAGAGAATTAGGATAGGTCAAGGAGCCATGGAGGATTGTCAGCTTAACTGACTTAAATTTCCTATGATTACACCAGACCTGGATCTTGGAAACCCAGGTTGCAACAAGTTAGATCCAAAGGCTCAGTAAACGTATGGAGTCCCTGGTAGGATAAGAGGGCAGAACATGGGGCCTGAGTTTGGCCGCTTGAGCTGAATAAGTTGAATGAGAACAAAAAAAACATATCTTGATAATGAAATCTGGATTTGGTGACCAAAGGACTGAATGAAAGCACAGGATGGAATTCACTTACAATTAAATGAAAGGCTAATCATATTGCCACACCCTGCCTCCTTTTTGAATGTATACAAAAAGTGATGGATGGAGTACTTGAATTAATCTCAGCCAGTAGTAGATACCCGGGCTGCAACCCAATCCTTCATTATTTCGCACCACCTGCTGCCTCAGTTTAAATGTATCGATACCAAAGGGGATGATGGACGGAGCGCTAGAGCAAATCAAACACTCACCCCCAGTCAAGTGATCTGGGTTTAATCCATCATCATTCTTTAGCTCACTCCACCACCCCAGTTCAGACATGGCCATATGCAAATCAGTCTGACCCTGTGCCTCATGGGAACAGTCCAGCCCGAACTGCCAAGCCATGTCTTCCCTGGACCGGAAACAAGCATCCTGGGACCGGTTTCGGGTTCAAAACCCTCATCAGCCAGGCTATCTTGAATCCAGTGGCAAAGTGAGCAAGGGACCCACGTCTGGGCATACCCTGCCAACTTAGGGCGAACAAAGCGATACCAAAGGGGATGATGGACGGAGCGCTAGAGCAAATCAAACACTCACCCCCAGTCAAGTGATCTGGGTTTAATCCATCATCATTCTTTAGCTCACTCCACCACCCCAGTTCAGACATGGCCATATGCAAATCAGTCTGACCCTGTGCCTCATGGGAACAGTCCAGCCCGAACTGCCAAGCCATGTCTTCCCCGGACCGGAAACAAGCATCCTGGGACCGGTTTCGGGTTCAAAACCCTCATCAGCCAGGCTATCTTGAATCCAGTGGCAAAGTGAGCAAGGGACCCACGTCTGGGCATACCCTGCCAACTTAGGGCGAACAAAGCGATACCAAAGGGGATGATGGACGGAGCGCTAGAGCAAATCAAACACTCACCCCCAGTCAAGTGATCTGGGTTTAATCCATCATCATTCTTTAGCTCACTCCACCACCCCAGTTCAGACATGGCCATATGCAAATCAGTCTGACCCTGTGCCTCATGGGAACAGTCCAGCCCGAACTGCCAAGCCATGTCTTCCCTGGACCGGAAACAAGCATCCTGGGACCGGTTTCGGGTTCAAAACCCTCATCAGTTTAAATGTAGCCATATGCAAATTGTCTTGAACCTGTTCCAGTGGGAACACACCAGCCCAAAACGGCAGGCCAGGTCATGCCTGAACTGGAGCACATAAGCATAACAGGACCCAGCCCGACCAAACACTGCCGCACGAAAATTAACTTGTGACGGCCGACACAAAAGTAATTTAATTACTCATCGCCGTAGCCCCATCGGATTCTCTGACGGCACCGAGAGTTATTACACTCTCCTTATCAGTTCGGTGGTTCCCTTAATTGACAATATTATTATTATTTATTATTTTGAAGTTTTATATAGCGCTGGCCAGACCCGAGGGTATCGGAGTGCTTTACAACAGTCATATTGCAAAAGACCAAAAATACAAGAACAGAAAATACAGCGAAAGTATCAATACACGTGTCAAAGATATCGTGAAAGTATCAGGCATGGACGGTGAGTTTCAGCGGGTTAAGTAACCAGGGTCAGTGAAGACTAGTAGTGCCTTCGCCGGGTGTCATAGTCTGGGGTCACACACCCATCCAGGGAGTAGTGTCATCAGCGCTTCTGCGTCTCATGTCTCTTCGCTAGGGACCGATCTAGGAAAAGATTTTTGAGCTGTCCTTTGAATTTTGCGAAGGAGGGGATAGTTCTGATGTGGGGGGGAATAGTGTTCCAGATTTTGGGCGCGTTGCCCGCGAAGGACCGGGCTGCGGTTTTTTGTTTGCGTGTTTTCAGCGGGATGAGTAGTAGAGTATTTGAGCTCCGGAGGGTCCTGGTCTGCCCGGCTTTTTTGAGTTTGGAGGCCAGGTATTCAGGTTTGCCTGTGTGAAGGGCTTTGTGGGTGAGGCAGGCTGTTCTGAAACTGGCACGCAGTTCAACTGGGAGCCATTTTAGTTCTCTGAGTGCGGGTGAGATGTGGTCACATTTTTTCACTCCTGTGACCATTCTAGCTGCTGCGTTAAGCGTTGTTTTAAGGGGGGCAAGGTGTGCCTTTGATGTGCCTGAGAGGGCTGCGATCCCATAGTCTAATCTAGATAGCACCAGTGATTGGGTAGCTTGTTTAAGGTCCTTGGATGGGATGAAAGGCTTTATTTTGTTCAGTAGCTTCAGGTTGAGGAAGGCGCTCTTGGCGGAGTTCTTAATGTGATTGGTCATATTGAGTTTCGGGTCTAAAGTGATGCCTAGTGATTTTACAGAGTCCGCCAGGGTGATGTTTCCGTTGAGTGTATCAATCGCAGTTAGCCATTCCATAATTTGTGGATTCTCTTCTTTGTTTGAGATGAGGAGAATTTCGGTCTTGTCTTGATTAAGTTTTAGGTGGTTACTAGACAGCCAGTGTTGGACTTCTCTGAGCGTGTCGTTGAGTCTCTGAATGTCGTCAATGGAGGAGGTTTCCAGATAGATCTGTGTGTCGTCAGCATACAGGTGGAAGGGGATGTTGGTTTTTCTGAGTAGGGTTGTGAGTGGTTCCATGTAAATGTTGAAAAGTTGTGGAGAGAGCACTGACCCTTGGGGGACTCCCCTGCTGACAGGGTGTAGGTCAGACATAACGTTTTTGATTTTTATTCTTTGGGTGCGGTTGTGAAGGAAGGAGGAGAACCATTGTAAGACCACCTCATCTAGACCTGCCCTTTCTTGAAGCACCTTAATGAGGAGGTTGTGGTCGACCGTGTCGAAAGCTGCCGATAGATCTAGGAGAATGAGAAGGCAGCATTTGTCCGCATCCAGTGATTTGTGGATGTCGTCAATGACGTTGAGGATCGCGGTTTCTGTGCTGCAGCCCTTTCTAAAGCCCGATTGGTGGGCATCGAGGAGGTTGATGCTATCCAGGTGTTGAGTTAGTTGCAGGAGCATGCATCTTTCTAGGGTTTTGGATAAAAGAGGTAAGTTAGAGACTGGTCTGTAATTATTCAGATCTTTTTTGTCTAGGCCTGTTTTTTTTAGCAGTGGCGTGACTTGCCTGACTTTGAGGCAGTCAGGGACGACTCCGGATCTCAGGGAACTGTTTATGATCTTGCACCAGAGCGGGGCAAGGGAGAGTTTAAGCTTTTTGGTCAGTTGTGGCGGAAGAGGATCTAGAGCATGTGAGGCGGGCTTGGATGTGGAGATCAGGTTGACTATCTCATCTTCCTGTATATGGATGAAAGATTTCCAGGATTTTGAAGGGGGCTTGGATGTGGAGTCCTTGGTCCCAGGCGAGATGTTCTTGCTGAGGGGATTGATGTTGATGTCCAGTGAGAGCTCGATCTTGTTGATCTTGTTCTCAAAGAAGTTTGCGAAGTTGTCACAGAGCTCTTTGGAGGCTTGCACTGAGGAGGAAGCGGGCTCGGAGGTTTGTTGTCTAATGATGTTAAAGAGCTCCCTGGGCCTGTTTTTTCTGCGTTGTCCAGCGCCGTGCAAAAAAAATGAGGTTTTTTCATTCTGGATGTGTTTTTTTATACTTCCAGCGAGTTGCTTTGAGTTGCTCGGGTGAGTGTCGGAAGGGTTGCTTCTCCATAGTCTCTCTGTGGCTCTTAGTTGTCTCCTTTCGGAGTTGATGTCGGTGTTTAACCATGATCTCGATGGAGTGCTCCTGGTTTTTTTTAATTTCAGGGGGGCTATTTAATCTAGAATGGACGTCATATTTGAGATGTAATGCGAGGTGAGCTCAGTTGCGGAGAGGTGATCAGAGGAGCTGGGGAGGAGCGAGCGTATCCTTTCCTCTAGGTCCGTTCGGGGAATCTGTGTTAGATTTCTGGACCATTTGGGGGGGTCTTGGGGGGGGTTGGAGAAGAGCCTTTTGGTTGATGTGGAATAGGATGTTGTGGTGGTCGGACCAGTCCATGGGGAGCACGTGGTCGATCGTAACTGTGACATTTTGAGCGATAATGGCATCTAAGGTTGCTCCTTTATTGTGCGTTTCTTCTGAGCAGAATTGGGTCAGATTGTTGTCCTGAAGAAGATTGTTAAGGGTCAGAATTAGCGGATAGCGGACCGACCGAGACTACCATATTGGGCCGCAACTAGGCTATTGAACGCATAAACCTGCATCTCCACAATGGAAATTGCACACAGGTGCACGCAATAGATCATTCAATTACCGGGTACAGCCCCATCCCCTGAACAACATTGGAACCGTCAATTTATCCAGAAGAACTTCACGTCTTGCACATCTCTGTGCTTTATATGTTCCCAGCACTCCTGTCCTGAAGAGACCCCGTATCTCGAGAGGGTCGAAACGTCGTCGACTTTACAAAGAGAGAGCCTGAGTAAAAACTCAAATGCAACCAACTGTACTATAACTGCCTAGTGCTCCTTTTTTGTGTTACTACCAATAACCGTCTCTTTCCCCTTTTTTCACTTTAAAATTCTTCTACACCACCGTTAGGTTATGGTCACTCCACTGGGGCTCACCAAATCACGTTCAAATTGTTCATAGTGTATATACTTTGAAAGATTTGTTTTTGAAATAATGGCTGTGGTACTTATGATTACTGTGATTACAAAACAAATTGCACTCACTTCGGCTGAAGTGAGTACGACTTGAATATACTGTCGTCTGGGCTTTTGAAATCTATGGAATATTGTCAAACTGAATTTAATTAAGGTCTCATTATAGATCCCTTGTCTTTATTTTCGATTAATTCAAGCAAGTTACATTTGTCTTGCAGAATTCGTATTGTCTTTTATAAAAGAGTTCCTTATGAACATTGTTTTTTGCTTATTAGCAATACCCAGTTCGCAATGACATATGGGTTGCTCTTGTTATTTCTAAAAATTGAACTGGAGCACAAGCAACCCAACACCGGTTCAAACCCTTATTAGCTTGGTTTCAGTGACACAGTGTGAATAGGACCTACTTCTGGGCATACCTGTACCCCTTAAGTGTACAAAAAGTGATGGATGGAATGCTTAAATTAATCTCTACCACAGAATAATCTGGACTGAATCGCAGGCCTTTATTTGCACACCTCAGTTTGGATGCAGCCATATGCAAATAAGTCTTGAACCTGGTCCAATGGGAACATTCCAGCCTGAACTTCCAGTCCAGGTCTTCTCTGTACTGGAACACAAGCTGTGGAATACTGTGAACAAAGCCATACCCGACTGATGAACCTTAATATGGGCAAAAGTGGTCGTGGGTTGCTTGTGTTCTGGTTGAGGTAGGACCTGGCCTGGTAGTTCAGGCTGGGCTGTGCCTATTGGGACAGGGTCAAGATTTAGTTGCATTTGGCTGAGTCCAAACTGAGGTGGCATGGTGTGCAAAATATTGGTGGACTGAGATGCAGCCCGAAAAATTAACAGCTGTTGAGACTACTTCAAGCATTCCATCATTTTTGTTATATACACCATTTGAATGTGCATGCTCTTTGCGAGGTCTTGTCTTTTTCACCAAATTCTAGGCATGCTTTAACAAGACCAGATAAAATTATTTTTCTCTGCAGCCTGTGCAGTACAAGACATAAGTCAAGGTCACTGCTAAAATACCTCTGTTTATAGCCTCTGAAATTCTTCACTTGTTTGATCTTTTTTTGCTAGACCCGTCAGCCTTAAGGTGGTCTTGCCCTAAACTTTTTGCCTTCCTCCTCCATTTTTGATGAACTAGTTTTTGCTTGCCTTAGGACTCTGCATACTTTGCCGCTGCTGACCAGTGCTAAAGTGTGTGTGCTCACTCCTTAAAACATGGTGACATTGGTTTGTCCCCAGTTGGCATATTTAATTTACTTATAAGTCCCTGGTATAGTTGTACTACATGTGCCCACGCCCTGTAAATTAAATAACACTAGTGGGCCTGCAGTGCTTATTGTGCCACTCACTCAAGCAGTCCTTTAAACATGTCTCAGACTTCCCTTTGCAGCCTGGGTGTGCAGTTTTTAAACTGCCAGTTCGTCCTGGAAAAATAAACCATTTGACAGGCCCATACCTTCCTTTTTAATACATATACGTCAGCCCGAGAGTAGGCCCTGTACAGTCCAGAGGGCAGGGAACAGTGTATTTAAAAAGTAGGACATATGCTTTTTAGTTTTTTGTCCTGGTGGTAAAAAACTCTTACATATGTTGTTTTACTACTGCAAGGCCTACCTCTCCCATAGGATAACATTGGAGGTACCTCATTACATGTAATAAGCTGTCATTTCCAAATGGGAGCAGGTGACCAGTTCATATTTGGTGTCTTTGGAATTGTAATGATAAGTCCTCTTTTATGGTAAAGTCAGATTTAAAAAAAACAATATTAAAAATGCCACTTTTAGAAAGGTGGCAATTTCCTGCCTTAGCCATTTAGTGCCTGTAGCCTGTCTGTGGGTCACATGACTGGGTGTAGCTGACAGTTGGGCTTTGTGTATTACTCCTACAGCCACACACAATAGAGAGCTTAAATGTGTCTAGATGGGCATCATTGGCAGTACGGGAGGGCGAAGCTGGGAACAGCCCTACTTACACTTGAAGAGGCTGTGTCCTGCCTCCACACAAAGGGCTGCATACCTCCTTTAGTTAGTCTGGAGTTTGGGCAGGGAAGGCAGGATGCCTGTGGATTTAAAAGGGAAACCTTTAGAAGATTCTTCCACCCTCCAGAGTAAGGGCACCAGGTACAGATATTGTACTTCAGACAGTGACTCTTCAGTACGTACCTGTGGATACTCTGCCAAGAAGAAGGACTGCTATGCTACTGAAAGGACTGCCACTCTTCTGGACTACTGCTCTGAAGAACTGCTGCCCTGCTATGCTGACCTGATGCCTGCTGCTCTCCTGTCTGGGTGAGAAGGAATGTACCTGCATCTGTTGAATTCAGGACCCCAAATTGACCCGAGGGCTAATTTGCTTGCCTCCCGACTACAGTGTCAGTTACAGAAGGCTCTAAAAACTCAGAACCCAGCACCTGGACACTGCCATCTTCAATGGCAACTTCAACAACGACGCTGGACTCCGCATCGCAGCCTCTAGCTTCTCGAAACCAACACATCACAAGTCCTCATTGACGGGATCCTTGATGATGACACAGAACCTTGCATAGCAGCCCCACTGCACCTCGGTACCGATGCATCACTTTGACTGCCCAACGCATCTCCAAAACTTGACCTCGCAACTAGGCTTTGAGGTACTCTGTTTTGCGGACTTAACTTTGTCCCTGTAGCTGGCCCAGACTCAATCATATTCAACCTGAATTTGTGACTTTGTCCCGGCGCAACCAGATATCCACAGTTGCCGCTTTGTGATTTTTGGTGCTATTTTTACTAAAATCATTAAACATGCATATCTCCAGTTCTACTGATTGGGTTTTTGTCATTTTGGTCTTTTTTATTTATAAAAAAAATTCTCTATATGTCTAACTTAGTGTGGGCTCCTTTTGTGGTGTGTTTTCACTGTGTTACTGTTTGAAGTGTTGCATAAATACTTTACACATTCCCTCTGAGTTAAGCCTGAATGCTCTGTGAAAAGCTACCCGAGGGCTGAGCATAGGTTAATTTAGGATTTGCTTGTGACTTGACCCTGTTAAGGATTTTAGGTTCCGGCTTGAGTAGGGTTTCATCCCCTCAACCAGTAACCCAATCTCTTACACTGGTGTTCAGTGGTGAGGATTTGGACTTGTATTTGTACACTGCCCTTTAGTAATTTTGTGTTACACTATCAACCAATATAAATAATTTAAGACCAATTAGATTTTTTTAAATTCTTCTTGATTGGCTTCTTTTGCTTTTCCAAATCTAATTTCTTTGCTACCTGGCCGTCTCTGGCCACACCTGCAACAATGGAATTTGAGCTGGCCAACCTGGAAAATTACACTGTGGCTGAGCTCAAGCAATTCTGTTATTAAAGGGGGCTTCACCTCACCGCAAAGAAGTTGGAGCTGCAGAAAGTTATGAGGGCCTGGTGGGAGGTTCACCAGTCACCAACAATCACAGAGGAGAAGGATAATGAGGATGATCTGGATGAGCAGGATTAGCATCTGGATGACAGCTCTAAATTGTAGCCTTCAGTGGAGGACAATGACCCATCTCCTGAAGTGGGACTCCCTGCCAGAGCAGGAAGCAGAGTATCGTTGCATTACCTGTCTCCAGAGGAGCTGGCAAACAGGAAGGCAGAGAGGGAATTTCAGGTGCAGATGGCCAAAATAAGAATGGAGAAAGAACTGGAACTTGAGGAAAAGAAACTGGCCATGTAGGAAAGGAGAATGGCCCATGAGTGTAGTCTCAGAGAGCTGGAAAATAAGGCAAAGCAATCAGACTCCAGCACCAATGGTGGCAGTATGCCTTCAGTGTCTGATGAGACACAGGAAGGTATGTATACCCAAAGACCTGGTACCTAGTTATGTGGTGGCAGATGACATTGATAAATGATTTTCAGCTTATGAGCTGACCCTGAGAGTACACAAAATCCCAGAGGAGCAAAGGGGTTGTGGTCTGTGAAAGCATATGCCTCCAGTGGGGAGGGACACTCTTCTGACCCTAGAAGTAGAAGACCAAAATAGGTACACCTCGATGAAAGCCATCCTGCTAGCTAAATTTGGGCTGACCGCTGAAAAGTATCACCAAAGGTTCAGGGACAACCGCAAGCTCCCAAATCAGTCTTGGGTGGATTTCTTGGACTGCTCCAGCAAGGCACTGAACGGTTGAGTGAGGGGCAGTAAGGTCAATGCTTATGATGGGATGTACAACGTGGTTCTCAGGAAGCATATGCTCAATACTTGTTTTACAGAGCAGAACAAGCACCTAGTGGACAACAAGCTGACTGACCCCAGGAAGCTTGCTGAGGAGGCAGACCTCTGGTTCAGCAACAGAGTGTCCAAAAATATATCTGAGGGGGACTCCCAAAGGGTGGTCAGGGTTCCCACCAGAAGAAAGAGGGGGTGGAAAAAGTTAAAGCTAAAAAGTTCTCAAAATAAATCCCATGGGAACAGTGGCAACCAGTCCCAGTTTGAACTCAAGAAGAAGGGATTCTTTGACAAACAGACAAGGACGTTTGTCCCCCAATGTACCGAGTGTTACAAACATGAGCACTGCAAGGGAGACACCAAATGTCCTAAGAGGGCACAGCCCCCCACGAGGGACAGACATCTGGGTTGGTGAGTGTGGTGCTTGGGGAGGAGGTGGTCCAAAATAGCTCTGGGAGCAGACAGATGTGACTCCAATGTCCATGGGAGATGGTGCCAAAAGCCCATATGCCTGTAAATACATCTAAGTATAGGCAGTGGGTCACCATGAATTGGCGATGGGTGGAGGCTCTTCGGGTCACAGGAGCCAGCATGACCGCTGTAAGTTGGCAACTGGTGCCCTTAGAGCAGGGTCTCCCTAATACATTCCACCAAGTCATAGTCACAGACAACTGTGAGAGTCACCTACCAGTAGTTCTGGTTCCTGTTGAGTAAGGGGAGGTTTCAGGTTCTCTAAAAGTAGCTGAGAGCCCTTTCATGCCTGTAAATTAGCTGTTGGGAAGTGATCTGGAGCACACTATCTGGAAGGAGGTGGAGCTTGTGTCACACTTGAAGATGTTGATTGCTGCCCAGGAAGGGAGACAATGGTGCCTGGAACAATGGTCCAGGCAGCTGTCAATTAGTACGGGCAAGGTGCACAGGAAACCAGCCCCTGAAATTTCCACGGTCTACGTTGATGTGGCACTTGAGGAGGGCTTCAGGTAGCAAGCTGAGGCCCAGGCAGATGGTGATCTCTCTGGAGATCACCTTATGTATTGGGAGAATGCCCTCCTATACAGTGAGCCTAAGGTTCCTGGACTTGGGGAAGCCATCAGTTTGTGTCCCCCCAGTGTTACAGGGCCTTCCAAATGGGGTTGACTCATGATATCCCCCTGGCAGGACATCTGGGGCAAGACAATACCTTTGCCAGGCTTTGTTGCCCACTTCTGTTAGCCCTGGATGAAGACAGCTTCAGATGCATTCTTCAGGTCCTCTCCCACCTTCCAGGCCAGTGGGAAGTCAGGGAAAAATCTCAAGGTTCCCCTGACCCCCATCATTGGTACTCCCTTTGAGAGCGTGGGTGTCGACATTGTTGGACCTTTGGACCCCAAGACAGCCTTAGGCAACAGGTTCATCCTGTTATTGGTGGACCACGCCCCTCACTGCCCAGAGGCCATTCCTCTATGATTAGAGACTGTAACTGCATGGCCAGGGCCCTGATGGGGCCTTTTACCTGGGTGGAGTTCCCTAAAGAGGTAGTGTCTGACAGAGGCACTAACTTCATGTTAGCACACATGAAGTCCATGTGGGATGAGTGCAGAGTGGCTTATAAGTTCTCCACAACCTATCACCTAAACAAACGGGCTTGTGGAAAGACTCAACAAGACCCTCAAAGGCATAATAATGGGCCTACCTTAGCCCTTGAGGCATAAGTGAGATGTTCTCCTGCCACGCCTTTTGTTTGCGTACAGGGGAGGTGCCATAGAAGGGAGTTGGGTTTAGCCCCTTCAAACTCCTCTATGGCCACCCTGTTATGGGTCCTCTTAGCCTTGTAAGGGAAGGGTGCGAGCAAGCTCCCAGGAAACCCCCTCAGAGTGTGGTCAGATGCATGCTGGCCCTCTGCAACTAGATGCATCACTACTGAAAAAAGGGGGAAAGCAATTTTGAGGCCAGCCAATAAGCTATGAATCTCTGGTATGACCAAAAGTTCACTCTGTAGAGTTTCATCCTAGCCAGAAGGTGTGAGTTATGGAGCCTGTGGGGCCAGGGCTCTCCACGATTGGTGGACAGGTTGCTACGAGGTGATGGAGTGGAAGGTGGAGTCCACCTACCTGGTAGGTCTCAAGACCCCTAGAAACCCCTTAAGTGTGCCTCATGTGAACTGCCTCAAACCATAATTTGAGAGGTCCAAAGTCAACATGCTCCTGGCGACACATAAGGGAGTGGAAGAGGGGTGCAAGCCTCTCCCTGACCTCCTGTCTGCCAATGAGCATGATGGCTCCATAGAGAGTGTCAACCTCTCCCCTACTCTGACTCCAGAACAGCAGAGTGACTGCTACTGGTTGCTGGGGCAGTTTAACTCTCTGTTCTCCCTCACCACTAGGCTCACACTTTTGTGTACCCATGAAATCGACACTAAAGACAGTTTGCCTGTTAAAAATAACATTTACAGGCTGTCCGACAAGGTGAGGGCCAGTATCAAGGAGGAGATCTCCAAGAGGCTGGTGTTAGGTGTGATTGAGCCCCCCAACATTCCCTGGTCCAGCCCAGTGGTACTGGTACCCAAGGCTGCCTCACCGGGCACAAATCCAGAACGTTGGTTCTGTGTTGACTGCAGGGGACTCAATTCCATCACGAAAACTGATACACACCCCATCCCCAAGCTGATGAGCTCATCGACAGGCTGGGCACTGCCAAGTTCCTGAGTACCTTCAACCTCACATTAGGGTACTGGCAGATTGTTCTGGCTGAGGGTGCAAAAGTGCGGTCTGCATTCACGACCCCAGAGGGCCACTTCCAATTTAGGGTGATGCCCTTTGGCTAGTTAAAGAATGGCCCTACCACCTTACAGAGGTTGGTCACAGGGTCCTAGCTGGGAAATGCTGCCTACCTGGACGACATATCTGTCTTCAGCTTCAGCTGGGAGGAACACGCGTACCACCTCCAGGAGGTGATTCAGGCCATGCAGTAGGCGAGCCTGACTATCAAGGCCAGTAAGTGCCAGATAGGAAAGGGTTCCATGGTATATCTGGGCCACATGGTAGGAGGGGGCAAGGTGAAGCCCCTCCAGGCCAAGATTGAAACTATCCTGGCCTGGCAACTCCCTAAACCACAGACTGAGGTGAGGGCCTTCCTGGGCCTCACAGGATACTATAGAAGGTTGGTTTAGGGATAGGGCCCCATTGTTGCCCTGTTAACAGAGCTGACTTCAAGCAAAATGCCAAAAGGCTATCTGGACAGAGGCCTAATAAAAAGCCTTTGATACCCTCAAGGAGGCCATGTGCACAGCACCTGTGTTCAAGACTCCTGACTTCTCTAGGGAGTTCATAGTACTGATAGACACTTCAGAGCATGGCATGGGGCTGTCTTAGCATAGTTAAATGAGGAGGGCCTAGACCAACCAGTAGCCTTCTTCAGCAAGAGGATACTTCCCCGGGAACAGAGGTGGAATGTGATTGAAAGGGAGGCCTTTGCTGTGGTCTAGGCACTGAAGAAGCTGAGACCATACTTGTTTGGACTCACTTCCGGGTTCAAACAGACCAAAGGCCCCTCAGATGACTCATTACAAAGGAGGGACAAAAATCCCAAACTGTTCAGGTGGTCCATCTTCCTACAGGGAATGGACTTTATGGCGGAACACAGTCCTGGGTCAGACCATGGCCAATGCTGCTGGTCTATCCAGATTCCTTTGCCTTAGTGAGGAGAACTTCCAAGAGGTTGGGTAGTTATCCTCACTTTTAGACATGTCAGCCTTTGGGTAGTTGTTGGACCTGGCCATTTTTGCATGGTCACCACCAAACTTTTTGCCTTCCTCTTCCTATGTTCTGATTAATTGTTTTTGGCATTAGGACTCTGTGTACTTTACCACTGCTAACCAGTGCTTAAGTGCTTGTGCTCTCTTCTTAAAACATGGTAAGATTGGCTTAGATCCAATTGGCATATTTAATTTACTTATACATCCCTAGTAAAGTGCAGGACATGTGTGTAGGGCTTGTATTTTAAAATGCTACTAGTGGGACTGCAGCACTGATAGAGCCACCCACTTAAGTAGGCCTTTAAACATGTCTCAAGACTGCAGAGGCTGTCTGTGCAGTTTAATCTGCCATTGTGACCTCGTAAAGTATACCTTTTGCCAAGCCCAAACCTTCTTTTTTAAAACATATAAGTCACCTCTAGGGTAGGCCCCGGACAGCCCAGAGGGCAGGCTGCAATGTATTTGAAAAGTGGGACATGTACCTTTAAGTTTTACATGCCCTGGCAGTGAAACGCTCTTAAATGTATTTTTCACTACTGCAAGGCATATCTCTCCCATAGGATAACATTGGAGATGACTTATTACATTTTATAAGTGCAATTGTCAAATGGGAAGGGATAACTGATTCATGTTTGGTGGCTCTGGAATACTAATTTATAATCCGAACTTGTGGTGAAGTCAGATTTTAAATTACAATTATGAAAATGCCACTTTTAGAAAGTTGACATATTTTTTCATTTGCCATTTGGTGCCTGCAGCCTTCTCTGGTCACATGACTGGGTGTAGTTAGCAGTTAAGCTTTGTGTATCCCACCTAGAAAGCCACACACAATGGGGATTTAGGTGTGACTGGATGGATCATCACTGGCAGGATGGAGGGAGGAGCTGGGCCTAACCTCACTTACACCTAAATAGGCTGTGTTCTGTCTCCACACAAAGGGTTGCATACCCCCTGTAGTTAGTCTGGAGCCAGGGCAGGGAAGGCAGGGCATATGTGCACTTCAGAGGCATGCCTTGAGATGCAACTCCCAACTTCAAAGGCAGAACTGTGTATAAAAGAAGGACCTCAGACACCACCACTTCAGTTCACTTCTGGGCATGTGAATACTCTGCCAGGAAGAAGGACTGCTGTGCTGTTGAAGGACTTCACCACTAGTGTACTGCACTCTGCCGGACTCCTGCTTTGCTATACTGACCTGCTGTCTGATGCCCTCTTGCCATGGGAGGGAAGGACTGGGCCTGCATCTCTTGAACCCTCTCATCCCTCGATGGCAGCCTTGGACACGACCCCAGACTCCGCATTGAAACCTCACAGCTCTTCTTAACCGATGCATTGCTCCGATTGCGCACTTCATCCTCGATGATGAACTTCGCATCATAAGCCCCGTTGACAGAATCCTTGATGACGATGCAGGCCCTTACATCGTAGACGTAGTCCCGCCACATCTCGGAACCGATGCATTGCTTTCGATGCGTAACGCATCTCCGACGCAGATCTTGGCAATGCTCCACGAATCAGGATCTAAGTTACTTTGTTCAGCTGTTCTAACTGGGTGCCTGTAGCCTGCCCTCGCTCCTTTGAGGTCAGCCTGAACTTGTGACTTTGTCTCGGTCCGGTGCAACCAGATATCCACATTTGGTGCTTTCTGCTTTTTGGCACTATTTTCTCTAAAAACTTTAAAATTCAATGTCTCTGGTTCAAATAATTGGATTCATGTTGCTTTGGTCTTGTTTTATTTATTAAATTAAGCTCTATTTCTCATACTAGAGGAGACGGCGTGAGGGGTCTGGACGCCTCGTCAGGAGACTTATACATTGACAAAACCATATATTGGAGAACGAGCGTCACGATTACTGACTTCTTCTTACACTATCCACACGCCGGAGGACCGTGTGGGTTGGAAATATCACCACACGTTAACAACTCTAGATTGAAGACAATTGAGTCTTGAAAAAGTCGCATGTATATGCAACAGAAGCGACGAAACACGTGTTGGCTTTTGATCTGTCGTGCAACTTACATATGAAGATTCTACAAAAAAGAATAAAGAAATGAAGCAACAACTGTAACCCTTGTATACATTTGTGTTGACATACAAAAGCTACTGCTGTCATTTTCTGTATAAATTATTTTACGTGTGCTAAGGATTTTTGAATACTCTATTTTTCTAATCTGGTGTGGGATCCTTTTTGTGTGGTGTTTTCACTGTTTTACTGTTTGAAGTGTTGCACAAATACTTTACACATTACCTTTAAGTTAAGTCTGTCTGCTCTGTTCCAAGCTACCAGGGGGGTGAGCATAGGTTAATTTGGGGTTTGCTTGTGCTTTACCATGACTAGGATTGTAGTTGATGCTTGACCAGGGCTCACACCCCACTCAACCATTAACCCAATTTTTAACAGTGGTCTTCCCCCAAACTTATCCCTTCCTTCTCCATTTTCTCTGATGTCGTTTTTGTTCGCCTTAGGACTTTGCACACTGCTGTCCAGTGCTAAAGTACATGTGCTCTCGCCTTAATGCATGGTAACATTGGCTGGTCCCCAATTGATATATTACATTTACTTATTAGTCTCTGGTGAAGTGGTACTACATGTACCCAGGGTCTGTAAATCAAATACTACAAATAGTCCTGCAGCACTTATTGTGCCACCCACTTAAGTAGTCCTTTAAACATGGTTCAGGCCTGCCATTGCAGCCTGTGTGTGCAGTTTTTAAACTGCAGTTCAACTTGGTAAAGAAAAGTTTGCCAGGCCCAAACCTTCTTATTTAATATATATAAGTCACCCTTAGGGTAGGCCCTGGACAGCCCAGAGGATACAGTGCAGTGTGTTTAAAAAGTAGGACATATACTTTTAAGTTTTATGTGTCCTGGTAGTGAAAAACTCTTATAACTGTTTTTCACTACTGCAAGGCCTACCTCTCCCATAGTATAACATTGGAGTTGCCTTAGTAAGGTGTTATTTCCAAATGGGAGCACATACCAGTTCATGTTTGGTGTCTTTGGAATTGCAATGAAAAATCCTCTCTTATGGTAAAGTTGTAGTTTAAATTACAATTTTGAAAATGACACTTTTAGAAAGTTGGTATTTTCCTGCCTTACCGATTTAGTACCTGTAGCCTGTCTCTAGGTTACATGACTGGGTGTAGCCGACAGTTGGGCTCTGTGTGTTCCTCATAGACATCTACACACAACAGACAGCCTTGACGTGCCTGGTTGGGCCATCATTGGCAGGATGGGAGGGCAGAGCTGGACACAGCCTTGTTTAAACTTGATTAGGCGGTGTCCTGCCTCCACACAAAGGGCAGCATACCCCCTGTAGTTAGTCTGGAACCAGGAGAGGGGAGACAGGATGCCTGGGGTCTTCAAAGGAAACCCTCTAGAGCTTCTTCCACCTTCCAGAGGAAGGGCACCAGGTATAAATATTGGACCTTATACACAGGCTGTTCGGTACACTTCTGGACCTATGGATATTTTGCAAGGAAGAAGGACTGCTGTGCTACTGATAGGACTGCCACTCTGTTGAACTGTTGCTCTGAAGGACTGCTACCCTTCTGTGCCAGTCTGCTGCCTACTGCCCTCCTGCCTGGGTGAGAAGGACTAGACCTGCATCTGTTGAACCCAGGACCCCAAAGTGACTCCAAGGGCTAGTTGGCAGGCCTCCTGACTCGAGTCTCGGGGACAGAAGGCTCCAAAAACCTTGAACCCAGCACCTGGACTCTGCCATTTATGAGTTTACCCAGAAAAGTAGTGCCAATGCAGTCCTGGACCCTTGGAGGAGGGCCTAAGGTGCTCTGCCAGCCTCTGTGGATCCAGCAGAACCGACGCATCTCTTCTGCTGAATGACACAACCTCAAGCAGGACAGCCTCATCACTGCTGCTGCGTGGATCAGCTCCGTAGCAAAGACCCACATCACATCGCAGCCCATCGTCTCATTGGAACCGCTGCTGTGAGGCACATCCTCGGTGCAGGCTCTCGCAACTTTCCCCAAACCAGAATTTAAGGCACTCTGTTCAGTGGGCCTAACTGAGTCCCTGTAGCTGGCCCATGCTCCTTGGCGCTCAGTGGCTTTGTCTTGGTCCAGCACGACCAGATATCCATAGTTGGCACTTTGTGCTTTTTGGTGCTATTTTTACTGAAATCTTTAAACCTGCATATCTCCAGTTCTCCTGATTGGATTTTTGTCGTTTTGGACTTGTTTTATTTATTACATTTACTCTATTGTTTTAGCCTCATGCAGGCTATTTTTGTTGTGTGTTTTTCACTGTGTTACTGGCTGAAGTGCTGCACAAATACTTTACACATTGCCTCTGGGTTAATCCTGATTGCTCTGTGCAAAGCTACCCGAGGGTTGACCACAGGTTAACTTAGGGTTTGCTTGTGACTTCACCCTGGCATGGATTGTGATTCCTGCTTGAGTAGGGTTTCTCACCCCTCAACCGGAAACTCAATTTCTTACATTCTTCTTCTACTTAGACAATTTATTTTTGTTCAACAGTCTATGGGATCACTTTCTACAGGTCGTTAAATGATGATAAATTATTTATATCCACCATTATTGTCCTTCATGTCCTTCCTCTTATATCTAAGTTTTGGCTATATTCTGGCTGGGTGAGTGTCTGAAAAGTTTCAGCGTTCCGTCCATCATCTTATTGTGTTTGCTGATTTGCCCTAAGTTGTAAGTATATGCCCAGACGGTGGTCCCTTGCTCACTTTGTCACTGTATTCAAGCTAGCCTGGCTGGTGAGGGGTGTTATCCCCAAACAGGTCCCAGGATGCTTGTTTCTGGTTCAGTGAAGACCTGGCTTAGCAGTTCGGGCTGGACTGTTCCCATGAGGAACACGGCCAGGACTGATTTGCATATGGCTGGGTCTGAACTAGGTGGCGAAAAGAGCCAAAGAACGATGATGCGTTCAACAAATCTAATAGTGACTAGGGGTGAGTGTCTCAAAAGTTTCAGCGCTCCGTCCATCATCCTATTGTGTATGCTTGTTTGCCCCACGTTGGCAGGGTATGCCCAGAAGTGGGTCCCTTGCTCACTTTGCAACTGGATTCAAGCTAGCCTGGCTGATGAGGGGTGTTACCCCGAAACCGG
Organism: Calotriton arnoldi; assembly: GCA_963921515.1. Lineage (NCBI taxonomy): Eukaryota > Metazoa > Chordata > Amphibia > Caudata > Salamandridae > Calotriton > Calotriton arnoldi. Next base: position 621,580 of record CAWUFW010010668.1, read on the forward strand.
TCCCAGGATGCTTGTTTCCGGTCCAGGGAAGACCTGGCTTAGCAGTCCGGGCTGGACTGTTCCCATGAGGAACATGGTCAAGACTGATTTGCATATGGCTGGGTCTGAACTAGGTTGGCGAAGTGAGCAAAAGAACGATGATGGATTCAACCCAGATCTAACAGTGACTGGGGGTGAGTGTCGGAAATGTTTTAGCGCTCTGTCCATCATCTTATTGTGTTTGGCAGTTCGCCCTAAGTTGGCAGGCTATGCCCAGAAGTGGGTCCCTTGCTCACTTTGCAACTGGATTCAACCTAGCCTGGCTGATGAGGGGTATTACCCCGAAACAGGTCCCAGGATGCTTGTTTCCAGTCCAGGGAAGACCTGGCTTAGCAGTTCTGGCTGGACTGTTCCCATGAGGAACAGGGTCAAGACTGATTTGCATGTGGCTGGGTCTGAACTGGGGTGGCGAAGTGAGCAAAAGAACGATGATGGGTTCAGCCCACATCTAATAGTGACTAAGGGTGAGTGTCTGAAAAGTTTCAGCGCTTCGTCCATCAACTTATTGCGTCTGCTTGTTCGCCCTAAATTGGCAGGGTATGCCCAGAAGTGGGTCCCTTGCTCACTTTGCAACTGGATTCAAGCAAGCCTGGCTGATTAGGGGTGTTACCCCGAAACTGGTCCCAGTATGCTTGTTTCCGGTCCAGGGAAGACCTGGCTCAGCAGTCCGTCCTGGACTATTCCCATGAGAAACATAGTCAAGACTGATTTGCATATGGCTGGGTCTGACCTGGGGTGGTGAAGTGAGCAAAAGAACGATGATGGATTCAACCCAGATCTAACAGTGACTGGGGGTGAGTGTCTGAAAGGTTTCAGCGCTCCGACCATCATCTTATTGTGGTTGCCAGGATTTATATCCACCATTATTGTCCTTCATGTCCTTCCTTTTATATCTAAGTTTTGGGTATACCCAGGCTACAGCTATTTGACCACACTCCCTATTTATCTTTTTATTTTCAGTTTGTATTGCTGTTTTGAATGCTACCAACTCTTTGACTCATGGAATAGTCTGGTTTTTTTGAGGTAAGTCACCACAGAGAATAGTGTTCATCTTGCATATTCGAGTATGGGCGTCCTCAGGTGGCAGCTAGGAGGGGGTGTTTGCCCCGCCTGGATTTTTCAATTGCCCTTTAAAAAACAATTCAAGATCGCGCTGCCGGTATAATACTGGCGATACAAAAGGGGATGATGGACGGAACGTTTGAGCCAATCAAACACTCACCCCCAGTCAACTGATCTGGGTTTAATCCATCATCATTCTTTAGCTCACTCCACCACCCCAGTTCAGACATGGCCATATGCAAATCAGTCTGACCCTGTGCCTCATGGGAACAGTCCAGCCCGAACTGCCAAGCCATGTCTTCCCTGGACCGGAAACAAGCATCCTAGGACCGGTTTCTGGCATTCCAGCCGTCATCAGCCAGGCTTGCTTGAATCCAGTGGCAAAGTGAGCAAGGGACCCACATCTGGGCATATCCCCGCCAACTTAGGGCGAACAAAGCGATACAAAAGGGGATGATGGACGGAACGTTTGAGCCAATCAAACACTCACCCCCAGTCAACTGATCTGGGTTTAATCCATCATCATTCTTTAGCTCACTCCACCACCCCAGTTCAGACATGGCCATATGCAAATCAGTCTGACCCTGTGCCTCATGGGAACAGTCCAGCCCGAACTGCCAAGCCATGTCTTCCCTGGACCGGAAACAAGCATCCTAGGACCGGTTTCTGGCATTCCAGCCGTCATCAGCCAGGCTTGCTTGAATCCAGTGGCAAAGTGAGCAAGGGACCCACGTCTGGGCATACCCCCACCAACTTAGGGCGAACAAAGCGATACAAAAGGGGATGATGGACGGAACGTTTGAGCCAATCAAACACTCACCCCCAGTCAACTGATCTGGGTTTAATCCATCATCATTCTTTAGCTCACTCCACCACCCCAGTTCAGACATGGCCATATAGGTCAAATGTATAAAGGCAAACGGATAGTTCACAAAACGGGTTTTGTATACTATTTGTTAGGAGAGGATGTGGTCTGACGGCTAGATTGCCGACTTTGGAGCTGGGAAACCAAAGTTCAAACCTTGGGGTCGCGTCCACATCCTGTGATTCTGGGCAACTCACTTAATCTCCCCGCGCCTACCAAAAAAATGAATGTGTCCTTGTGTAACGTAACCGGTGCTCATGTAAAGCGCTCCAATACCTTCGGGTAGAGTTTGCGCTATGTAAATCTGCAAAAAAAAAAGTACAAAATCAATTTTGTCAAACCTCTCATTGCATATTTACATTGTACTTTTTATGAGAGGTTTGACAAAATTGATTTTGTACTTTAGATAACAAATAGTATACAAAACCCGTTTTGTTAACTATCCGTTTGCCTTTATACATTTGACCTATATTTGGTGCTACGCTTTCGGTGCTCCCACATAAGACCTGGTATAATTCCCGCCCAGAAAAATAGATGGGATCTAGGCATTAATGCGAGTGTGGAATTCATCAGAAAATCGTGTTTGATACACTGATTTTCAGATCGAACAGTTAGAACGAAATAAAACACAAGCATTCACAAGACCCCAATCAGTCTATTTTAAGGTCATTCGGCGCTGTTTAAAGTAACTGCAGGTTTCCTACCATTAGTCACAGTTTCTATCTCAACGACATTTTGAAGAAAAATACTGAAAATCTATTTAGGGAATAGATCGGTTTTAAACTCGACAGTGATTACGGCAATTGCGCCTAAATGTGTTAAACTGCTGAAAGAAAAGTTGTCAGGCAGAGGTTGCTGATAAAAAGTGTGGCTTAAAGTTCTAAGGATTTTCTTCCTGAACCTGAAAGAGATTCTTAATGTCACGCAGTGCCGGTTCCTTTATTGGGACGTGGGGGCGTTGACCCCCGTTTATTTTGTTGCCCCGGGCGGCAGGTCCCATAATAAATGTTTGCTATCAGCACATTTGATTAGCCGCAGTGTGCACGGCAAGGCCCGGCAAATTTTGTTTACATTACACCCTGACAGGCGGACATGGGAGGGGGAGGAGCTTGTGAACGGTTCAGCTGCCGGCCTGCTTGGGGTGAAGTGCGCATGTCAGGTTGGATGGTTGCCTTGCTCTACCCAGCCCGACATGCGCATTTGAACCCTCACATACCTGTGTAATATACTAGCCTGGGGATTACAGGCACAGCTTCCAAGTCTCCGAAGGAACGGTGGCAGCCCCTAACCCAGTCAATTCTTGCGCTGCTGTCACGCTGTTTAACAGCAAGGGAGCAGCATCTACATTGGCTCAGGATTTGCAGAGGGTAGGACTTTGAACTGGGCTGAGCTGGTTACAACTTCAATGCACGCCTCGCCTGCTGGAGGCAAAGTTACGAGTGTTCCTCTTCGGTGACACACTTTCTGGATGGTGAGTCAGAGTCAGTCACTCTCGTGTCATGTGTGTGTTGCGCCTAGTAGAGCGGAATGATGAATGGGAAAAGTGCATGGACTAAATCAGGCTGAAACTCGAGGGTCACCTCAGAATGGTGGAGATACTACCCCCACTGTGGACCCTCCGTCATGTAGATGTCCCTATCATTTGTGAAATCAGACTAGCCAACCCCAAAGACTAAAGACTATGTCAGCGGCAGTTTGGCGTGCAAGAGAAACTGGTGCCCATAGTTTTACAGGTACAAGTTGAAGGCTTTAATTCTGTTGAGTTACTCATTGTTAAACAAAGGAAAAGTTTTGGAGGAATGTAGTGTCATGTGACACACACGTTGTGGGAGGGCACATGCAGGACACCTATCCACGTAATCAGGGATTTCAATAAAGTGAGAGCAGAATCCGTGCTCAGGCAATCCGGGCAAATTCTGCTGCATATCTTGGTGTCCTCTCCCTCTGACTTGGGCGCAAATGACATCCATGCAATGGGAACCTCCACAGTGGATAAATATTTTGTTTTCCTCCATCAAGCGGGTCAATAACACTGCGCCCCATCTTGTTCTCGGCTAATAAATATCAAAAGAGGACAAGCAGTCGTGAGGCCTTGGTTTTATCATTCCACTGTTACAAAACAATAACAATTTACGGCTAACGTCCCTGCTAAAAAAGAAAGAAAAGACAGGCCAGATTTGTAATGGTGCAGTGGAACTTCTTTGAACTCTTTGAGGCTGTGGCCTGGTGAGTACTACTCACTCACTGTGAAGTAAGTGTTTGTGTGTGTGTGCACCAGCTGCCAGGACTGCACAGAGAAGTCTGAGGGGTGCCCCAAGCAATGAGCTAGGTTTTACCATCTGCTCGTTTAGAGGTGGTGGCTCTTTAGAGCACTATGATGCTCCAGGTATTGCCAGCTGAGCTGGAGATAAGAGAGGGGCCATATATTCTAAATATATTTATTTATATTATCAAAATATGTGGACTTTTTGTTTTCTTCATTTCACTTTCACATTTTATGTGTACTATGTTGTACTCTACTCTGAGGTCATTGCAGCAGAAAGAAATGTATCATGATTCTTGGGCCAAATGTTCACAGCAAATGTTGCTGGTCACAGCGTTTGACAATTAAGGCAAGGCAGCCAGGCGTAATTTGGTTCCAGATGTGGAAAGCGGAGGAGGAGAGGCACAACAAGTGCTGGCAGCTTGTGTGCATGTGCGAGCTGCCACTGGGGTGCCTGAGCAATGTGATAGGTTTTAACTTTTTCCATCGTGAACTGCGCCTTTAGAGGTGGCGCTTTTGTGCAACATGATGCCCCATGTATTGCCAGCTGTGCTGGAGGTCAAAGAGGGGCCGTAATAAATATGTTGTTTATTTATTTCATTTTCACATTTATTTGTATGCACTTTACTTTGCGTTGCGGCCTTCTCGTTGCAGCAGAAATGTATCATGATTCATGCCTGAGCTGAGGCCAGAAACGTGTAGTCAAAGGATTTGTATTTTAACTTAGCGTAGCGTAGCAATGGTGCTGCTGTTGTGGGTTGTATGAGCCTGGAGTAGTGTAAGTAAGACCTTTACAATCACAAAACATGAAAACATACATTTTGATAGTTGATAGGTATGTAACATACGCATCAACTTTCAAAATGAGCACTGGACCCCTTCAGCTCACTGCCTCTTTTTTTTTAAGTTTAATGATCTTTACTGAATTAATGTTAGTCATAAAACATAGGCCAAGATCGTAACAAGTTTGATAATAACCAACATATGAGATACAAATAGGCCATAAAACATAGCAGAAAGCTGTTTACATTTTAGGGATCACATAGAAAGGAAGGGGGAGGGAGAGAAAAGGGAAAAATAAGGTATACTCTGCAACTGAGGATCAAATAACAATAAATACTCAATAGAACAAAAAGGATATAATTAACATATTTTCATGTGAATATTACAATGCTAAAAGTTAGTGAAGAGAAAAAGGCAAAGAAATAGAAAACATGGAGGTTGGAAGTTTTCAGAACGATTACAGGAAACTTGAGTAAATGATATCGTATTCAAATAAATAGCTAGCGGTAACCAAAATAGGTCTCTATTTACATGTGGATTACAACAGGAGGCAAAAGCAATATCCAATCTATGATAGTGGCATACAGTATTCCACCAAAACTTGACTGAGAGCTTGTTTGAGCATTTCCAATTTATTGTAATTTGTTGAAAAGCTAAGGCTTACATCAGGTCAAACAACCCTCTTTCATGAGACAATAACCCTAGTGATTCTGATAAACTTCCCGTAAAGAGAAGAACATTTGATATAGGGATATGTAAATTAAAAATAATGGAAAAACGAGACCAAATTTGTAAGCAAAAAGAAGCTACGTGGGGGCATGAAAACAGGAGGTGGAACAGATCAGCCAAAGGATAATCACAGGACCAACAAGTCTTATTATTAGTGTGTGCGAACTTAGCTATGGAAACGGGAGTAAAAAATAGTCTGTGATATAGAAAAAACATAGATTGAGTGGTGGATGCAGATCTAGAGATTTCTAACGACCTAGCCCATATCTTATTCCAGAAATCAATGCTCCAATCACAACCCAAATCCGTCTCCCAAGCAAGTTCTATCTTAGTCTTAGAGCGTTCGGATCAGCGGAGTAAAAGAATTTGTAGATCAGGGAGGCCTTTAGGAGTACCAACAAGATTCTGAGAAGCGGATCTTGTATATACAGGGAATCCTCAGAGGGAAGGGAATAAAAAACATCCAGAATCACTTACAAAAGTATAGAAAATGTGTGCAAAAAAGAGCGAGGACATTTAAAAGTGGCTTGGAATTGAGGAAGAGAGCAGGGAGACATGCCATCAAACTTATCCTGAACCAGATAATACCTTTAGTCCTCCAAGTACTCCAAAAGAAATGTCTATTGTTAATGGTAAAGAGACGATTATACCAAAGAGGAGAACGTAGAAAAGTGCTTCTAGAGATTATCTTTGGTTGACAGTGAGGCCTTAACAATGAGCAAATGTGTTTAAACAGCGGAAGAGATGTAAGATTAGTCTTGGCAGTAAATGCAAGAGACTCTGTGATAGAGAAAGGGTCACACAAGCAACGTTCAATAGTAACCCATAAAGGGGTAAAAGGAGATGTAAGGAGCCAGTAAGAAGCTTGTTTCAAACAAAAAGCTTTATGATACAACCAAAAGTCTGGAAAATTCACACCTCCGGTAGATTTTAGTTTTCTAAGATGAGATAAAGAAATTCTAGATTTTTTATTGTTCCACAAAAATTTGGAAAGAGGGGAGTCAATTCTTTTGAAATAGATGGAAGGAATGTGAACTGGGATCATTGAAAAGAAATATAACATAATTGGAGTGATCATCATCTCGATAGAATCAAGGCGTCCCCACCAAGAAAGAAAAAGATGATTCCAGGAGGAAAGAAGTTTGGGAATACGGTCAAGACCTTCTTTCATAATTATTTTGACCGAATCCAAAATGGAGTTAGTGAACCATATCCCTAGGTATTTAATTCTAGAGCTATTCCAACGGAATCATGTTAAGTCAAAGTGTTGCTTAAGGCAAAATTTGGTAATGGGAAGGATTTCTGTCTTGTCAGAATTGATTTTATAACCTGACACCGCTGAACAATCCGAGAATTCTTGTAATAACGGGGGGATAGAAGTTTCTGGGTTTGATATAAAAAGTAAGATATCATCTGGATATGCAGAAAGCTGCAAGTGATGATCACCATATAGGAACCCAGAGATAGAAGTATTATGACGGACATGAGTTAGAAAGGGTTCAAGGGATAAGATAAATAGAAGAGGAGATAAGGGGCAACCCTGTCGGACACCACGATGAAGTGAAAAACGTTGTGAAATAAGGCCATTGACTATGGTAGAAGCAGTAGGTGTTGTGTAGAGTAATGAGACAAGGGAAATGAATTTAGGTCCAAAACCATGCCAGCGAAGTGCCTTAAATAAAAAGACCAGTCTACTCTATCAAAAGCTTTTTCTGCATCAATAGATACCGCAGCTAGACAATAGGATAGAGTAGATGCCTTATTTAAAACATTAAAAAATAGCTGAGAATTATCAGAAGTTAATCTGCCTTTGACGAAACCACACTGTTCTGGACCAATTAAATGCGGTAGGAGAGATTCAAGACGTAATGGCAGTAGTTTAGCAAAAATTTTATAATCTACATTTATCAAGGATATAGGGCGATAATTCTTGCAAAATTTAGGATCTTTGCCTGCTTTATGAATGAGGCATATAGAGGCCTCCAGGAAGGTACACTCGCCTCACCAGTAGTGCAAAAATATTGAAAAAGTTTGAAGATTTTTGGAAGCAACAAATTTGAAAAATATAAATAAAATTCTACCAAAAATCCATCAGGACCAGGGGATTTATTTTTCTTTATGGAATTTAGAGAGCTAGAGATTTCCTGGATCAATAGGTCTATACCTAGGGGGTAAAGTCAAGGTCGGCAGAAGAAGGGGGAGGAATACTGTTAAGGTAAGAATCAATAAGAGGATCCGATGTGGGTGTTTCTGGAGTATATAAAATGTTATAGAAATTTGTAAATTCATCTAGAATGTCCTGATCTTTGAAAATATGTTTTCCATCTGCTGACTGAATAGAGTCTATCAACACTCTCTCCTTCCTAGACTTTAGATAGTTAGCTAGGAGTGATCCCACTTTGTTTCGACCACCATAATAACGGGCATCGCTACGAAGCAGGATAGAGGAGGCATTATCAGTAGAAATTTTGTTAAAATGTAGCTTAGCATGAACAAGCTTCTGCAAAGTAGAATCTGATGAGGAAGTATAAAATTGATGTTCTAAGTGTTTGATATTGGCTAGCAGGGCTTTATGTTGGCTAAGAGTTTGTTTCTTCTTTCGGGGTACAAAATCAATGATGAAGCCCCGAGCGGTGGCCTTAAAAGTGTCCCACACCAAAGCAGGAGAAACAGAGGGACTTTCATTAAAAGAGAAGAATTCTTCAGCAAAGGACGTGAAGGAGGAAGAGAAAACTGGATCCTGTAAAAGGAAATTGTTAAATCTCCACCTAGAAGATTTGGGCTGCGAGCGGAGCAAATCAAAATCGGCAACCACCGGAGCATGATCTGAGATCAAAATGGGTTCAATCGAAGAAGAAATGAGATTTTGAGCCACAGACTTGGAGAGAAAGATGTAATGTAATCGGGTCAGAGAACCATTTGGAGGGGAGAAAAAGGAAAATTCTGTCTGATCTGGGTTTCATAGTCTCCAGGCATCTACGTTTGTGAGTTTTGTGAGGGATAAAACACACTTGGGCTTTGTGGTCAATAAAGGGGTCCATAACCTGGTTACAATCACCTCCAAGGATAAAAAAATCATCTTTGTGTTGAATACACTTATTTGCAATAGTAGGGCAGAAAGTATAATACGGTTGAGTTGGAACATATATATTAAAGACATTTAAAGAAATGTTGTTAATAAGTAGTTTAACCAAAATCCATCTACCATCTGTGTCTGTTTCCTGCGCAATAACAGAGCAATTCAACTTTTTATGGTATAAGATAATGACACAATTCTTCTTTGTATTCGTGGGAGAAACAAGAACTGAACCAACCCAATTGCGTTTAAGCTTAAGAGGCTCAGTTTCTGTCAAATGAGTTTCTTGTAATATGACTAAATCTGGATTGTAGGAGGCTAATTGTGAAATAATTCTCTGCCTCTTTATAGGATTAATAAAACCTTTTACATTCCATGAAACAACTCTGAATGGAAGAAAATAACGTTATGTATGAAACAATATAGTTAACAATAGTAAATAGGCAAAGCAAGGATGAAAAGCATGTATCAAGAAAAAAGATAGAATAAGAGCCATAGGAAACAGATTAGGAAAGAGAAACAAGAAAAGGAGAGAGGGAGAAAAAGATACAAAAAGAGAGGACAGTACATGTCAAACATGAATTGATGACTGCAATACATACCTTTCGGAGAGTACAAAAAGGAATGAGGACTGGCGACAGACACTAAAGACAGCACGACCAGCGGAGGGAAAAGCACCACAATGGGAAGCCAAACAAACAGAAAACGGGAATGTGGGGTAGATCAACTGAGCTGTAATAATAATAGAGGAAAAATATGTGATTTAATAGGAAAAAATCAACAGATAACAACCTGTAAAGGAAGTAAAAAGTGATGGTTAAAAGTAAGATAGCAATGACTACAAGATAAAAAGTCAAGTATTAATAGAGGGACCAGCAGTCTCCATGGAAGCCGCAAAGTGAGAATTGATGAATTTCCGAAGGTCCGCAGGTTCTTCAAAAGTAGATGTATGGTTCTGAAAAGTCACCTTGAACAAACAGGGATGAAATAAGCCATATCGAGCACCTAAAGAGCATAAGGCTGGTCGAACTTCAAGAAACTCTTTCCGTCTTTTGGCAGTTACTGTAGAAACCTCCTGGGATAAAAACAGTCTAGCTCCAGACCAAGATAGCTGCTTCTTAATCTTGGCTGCATTTAGAACTTGTAGAATGTCAGTAAATTGCAAAAATAAAAGTATCACACCACGAGGTTTAGAGGGTGTTGAAGAGGAAGATAGGCTAGGGCCTAATCTGTGCACTCCTTGACTATTCAGAGACGTTGATGAAGGTAAGTCCAGAAGTTTCGGGAGAAAAGAAGAGAAGAAGGACACCGGGACTCCTCCCTCAATGCTCTCCGGAAGACCATTTAAATGAAGGTTATTGCGTCTGTTCCTGTTTTCAAGGTCTTCAGCCGATTTCCTTAAGAGCAGAACGTCCTTCTCAAAAGATGATATACTCGTAGAAGAGGTTTGTACACCACTAACTTGTTGTTCCACTATGGGAATTCTGGAATCGAGTGATAACCATTTAGTATCCATGTCCTGCAAACGAGTATTAGTTTCTTCTACAAATGGTCTCAGTGCCCTTATCTCCTCCAAGATAATATCCAATGATACAGGAAAGATAGTTTTTGGTGGAGAAGGAGTATCCTGCTTAAGTCCTTTGTTTGCAGAAGAGTAAGTAAGTAATTCTTTATTGTATGATTACCTAAAATCATTTACAAATACAATACATATTACATCATAAATAAATACATTTGGTTGATTAAAAGGTCTAAACATTTTTAAGAACATCTAAAAAGAAAAAAAGAAAAGAAAATGCAGCAGACAAGAGGAGCGAGACTAAAAGGCATAGGAGCGTGGACGTGCAATAAGATGTCATGCAGGCATAAGTGTAATTATTTTGTGCGCAGGCAGACATGTGATTTTTATATTCATAGGCATGTGGGATAAATTGAGGGACAGTGCACCTCCCAAAGCGAACTATACAGTGTTAAATAATGAGTAATGGTGCGAGTGGGCGAAATACAAAATCATGATGCCAAGGTTACTGCCACAGTTGATGATCTGTGTCTCATGTATTATTTTACTGTCATCATCAGTTCTTGCGTTGATCGTAGAGTCATTCCGGCTCCCGCATAGAACTTCCCAATTCGTGCGAGCTCCATCGGCATTGTTTGCAGAAGAGGGCGACTGTAGTTTAGGTGGAGCAATGTGCAAAGAAATTGCCTTAGAAGAATTAGATTGAGCCATATTTACATGAGTATGCAAGTAATCCACCAGGGGATTAGAGAAAGAAGACTCCGATATAGGCAAGGTTCTTACTTGAATGCAATAGTTTTTTACTTCTGCCCATCTACCAGAGGAGATACACAAGGCTAACTGAGCGCAAAAAGTAATTTAAAGATACCCAAATGATGACAGTACTCCTGAGAAAAACGAGAACAATGGGCGTGGATGGAGTAGGTCTTTAAATACAAATGAGGAAGACTCAAAAACTCAGTCAGTGATAAAAGTAAGGATTAAAAAGTCAGAAAGTGAATCCCTGAAGAAATATCCAATGTTGTAGGCAGAATTTTCCAGTCAGGAAAATATTCAAAATGGCGGCCGGAGAGTGATAGCAGAAGAATGACGACGTCACATGTAGCTGCAAGCCTCTAAATAAATTTCAGGGACATTCTGTAGGTTACCAGGTGTTCATCCCAAGAAGCATCCCGTTTTTATGAAGAAAAGCGGTAGAAAACCGCTTAAAAACAAAACGGCATCTCCGACGCGGCGCGGAGCTCCGGATCAGGCAGCCATCTTGAATCGTGCCGCGTGCCGCTTCCCTAGCTCACTGCCTCTTTGAATACTGCATGACATTTAGATAAATATATATTTCTCTCACGATAAATATATATTTCTCTCAGCTAGAAAACTAGTCTTGGGATTTTTGAATACCAGCCGGGCAAAGTAAAAATAACTTCTAGATTGTATGTTGGCTTAAGTAGGTAAGCATTAGGCATCTGGTTAAGAAGCCAAATGTCAATAGAGTGAGCAAAGAAAAACTACTTACAGCTCATTAAACAGCTCACACACCAAGCGTAAACCACGTCTACTTGTACTAAGTTTGAAAACAAATATTTTTCTGGTTAGTCAACAACTATCTAAAGCTACTTAGCTAATCTTAGCGTTGTATACATATTTGTAACTTGTGCAAATTACGTTTTTAGATGTATTTGCAGTTTTTATGTACGAAAAAACAATCCGCTACTACAATAGCTCTGCTGCTCCTCAAGTTGAAGCTCCAGTAGGACCATGCATGCCAAACAAGGCACATATGCAACTTTGGCCACGTTTAGGAAGCTTATTTGGGTGCTTTTTAAAAGCCACAGAACCCACAGCGGAATGCACGCAGGAGAACATATCAGATGTGCTGTCATAACTTTTCACTAGTAAAATTCTGTCATGGTTTACCAGACACTAAAAGAGTTTCCGGCAGTGAAGCATGTGCCAAAAATGTTGGCTCCTGTGGTAAAAACTATATATACTAATTGCCAGATCACAAGTACAATAAAATTAGTACATGGTGTCAACAAGTAAAGTATCATAACGCAGTGTAAATATTTCACAGGAACTACACCAGGGAATGATCATAAGTGTAGTGTCCAGGCCTGGGTGGACACGTGCTGCGCTGAGGCTAGGCCTCTGGCGTGGGTCGTAGCAGGAAAGACTTGCACACACTGGTAGTCATGTACGAGCCAAAAGACCCCGAGCGGTCTTGTGCTCTTTTATTTATGCCTTCGGGCGAGCCCGCCCTCCGGGTGCATGCATGTGTGCTACATTGTATAGTGCGGGCTGGGTGGCACCGTCACTACATCCCTCCAATCTTTTAGATGCTAAGATATTATAAAGTTCAGGATTCAGTCTTTAGATATGCGGCACCCAAAGTCTCTTAGTCTTCTGCTGGGGGCAGGATTCGGCCGAAGACCATACCTCTGGCTCCGGGAGTTGTTCTCCACCCCTTTCCCCGCAGAGTCATCTTCCGATGACGGTGAGCTTGCGCTGGGGTTCATCTGTTCAACACCAGCCGGTATTTCTCCTTCTGGGCGCATTGGCGCCGTACCTTGATTGCTTCGTGGGGTGCTCTGTGGTGCCATTTCTTCTCCCCCTGCTTCTACTCCAGTTTCTTCATCCGCCTCTGTGAGTCGGGCTCCCACCTTCTTAAACCATGATACGTTCCTCGTGACCACTCGGGTCCTGTGCTTGCCCGACACTATGGTTCTCTGCACATTGATGACCTCCCACACTTCTGGCTCATATGGGGTGCGATACTTCCATCCCGGGTACTGGTCTTTCACGATAACCCGGTCTCCAACTTAAATGTCCATCGTTTGCGCCCGGAACGCTTGGCTTGCCTTGTCGTTGGTGGCTCGTCTTCTAGCTTGTACAGCGGCTTGATCCAGCTCAGGTGGACTCCAGGACGGATCAGCAGGAATGCTGTCCCGAGGCACTTTCCGGAATAACAGGGGCGCCAGGGCACACTGCGTTGTACAGTGCGGTGTCTGGTGGTACGCACTCAAGAATTGCTGGAGGCAGTGCTCAACATCATCACCCTTTTCAACGTCAATTCTGAGAGCCCTGTTAAGAGTCCGCATGAACTGCTCTACCTCCCCATTCGCCTGCGGCCACTGTGGCATAATCTTGCGGTGTCGAATGGCACGGGATGTCAGGTATTCCTGGAACTCTTTCCCTTGGAAGGGTGGCCCGTTATCAGACTTGATTTCCTCCGGAAGTCCCATCATCGCAAAGACGCGGTCGAGCGTGGCTTTGGCCTGGGGAAAAGCCGTTGACGACACCACCTCTACCACCGGGAATTTTGAGTGGGAGTCAATGAGGACCAAGGTGCTCCGTCCGTCGGGGAATGATCCAAAATCAATGTTGACTTGTGTTCACGGCTCAGGACATGGCGCTTCGGTGATGACTGGAGTCACTTCCGGTGATGTTGCACGAGTGGCATGTGCGAATGGCTTCCTCGACCATAGTGTCCATCTCGGGGAACCGGGCTATGTCTGAACTGGGGTGGCGTGGTGAAGCAAAATAACGATGGATTAAACCCAGATCTGTGACTGGGGGTGAATGTTTGCCAATGTGCAGCATTCCGTCCATCATCTTGTGTGTTTTGCATTTCGCCCTATGTGGGAAGGGTATGCCCAGACGTGGGTCCCGTGCTCACTACGCCACTGGAGTCAAGCTATCCTGGCTGATGAAGGCTGATAGCCAGAAACCGGTCCTAGGATGCTTGATTCCGGTCCAGGGAAGACATGGCTTGGCAGTTCGGTCTGGACTGTTCCCATGAGGCACAGGGTCAAGACTGATTTGCATTTGGCTATGTCTGAACTGGGGTGGCGTGGTGAAGCAAAATAACGATGGATTAAACCCAGATCTGTGACTGGGGGTGAATGTTTGCCAATGTGCAGCATTCCGTCCATCATCTTGTGTGTTTTGCATCCCGGGGAACCATACCTTGTTTCTGAGACGGGCTTTAGTTTTCGCTATCCCTTGATGCCCTTGATGCGGCAGGCAGACCACTCTCTCTTGAAGGATCCTGGGGATCACCAGGGTGGTACCGCGCAGGACAATCCCATGAAGTCCTACACTAAGTTCGCTTCGGGCCCTCCATAGCTTTTGATGGAACAGTCTTTCCTATTCTGTCAGGGCACGCACTCCATCGAGAAAGTGTTGCCCGCTCCAGTCCACCAGCGTTGCCTTGACTCTGGACAGACTCTCGAAGGTCTCGGTGGCTCTCCCGATGTCTTCAAGCATGAGCGCGTTTGGGCAGGCTTCTTGAGAGATCATCCGGACAAACTCCTCCGTGTTGTCCTCATCGGCAAGTCGTTCAGTTAAGACACACTAGGCAGGGTGACGTGACAGAAAGTCAGCCGGGTTGTTGACCCCGGGCCGAAAGATAACTTCAAATCGGTAGGCTTGCAGTTGTACTGTCCATCTCTCGATTCTTTGGGGAGCCAATCTGGAGGTGCCTGCGAAGAGGGGAATGAGAGGCTTATGGTCCGTGACCGCGCGAAACTCCTGTCCATAGAGATAGAGATAAAGGTGAAAATGTTGGCATGCCCACTTGATGGCCAGGGCTTCACGCTCTATCTGGGCATACCGCATTTCTGTTCCTGTCAAAGCTCTGCTCGCATAAGCAATGGGGACCCATTCTTTCACCTTCGTTTCTTGCATGAGAATGGCACCTAGCCCTACGGGGCTAGCATCCACCACCACCTCTGTGCGTCTGTTGGGTCGTAAGTACGCCATGACTCTGTTGGCGATGAGTGCCTCCTTCACAGCATGGAATGCTGTGTCTTCTTTCGCGGTCCACACCCACTGTTGTCCTGATTTCGCAAGGTTACGGAGAGGTTCTGAGAGAGACGCCAGATTCTGAATGAATTGGCCACAATATGCGGCCATGCCCAGGAAACTGCGGACTTCCGTGGGCGATGTGGGCCTTGGGGCAGTGCGTATGGCCGCGGCTTTCTTCGGGTCAACCTGGAGGCCATCGCGAGAGAAGATGTAACTGAAGAATTCCACCGACTCTTGGTAGAATGAGCACTTGGCTCGGTGGAGGGTCAGTCCGCTTTCCGCAAGTCGTTGAAGGGTGTCCCTGAGGTGTACGTGGTGTTCCTCTAGTGTTTTTGAGAACACCAGGATGTCATCACTCAAGTTGATAACCCCTTGCAGTCCCGTGCGTGTTTCCCTTATAGCGCTATGAAACACTTCTGCGGCGGAGGATACCCCAAAGCTCAGCCTCTTAAATCGCCGTAGACCCACATGAGTGGAGAATGTCGTGATATTCCTGCTGTCTGGCTGGAGTTCTAAATGGTGATAGCCAGCGTTAAGGTCAAGTTTTGTGAACCACTTGGCCCCGTTGAGGTCTGCCACGATGTCATCCATGGTGGGCGTGAGATGTTGTTCCCGCTTCATGGCTTTGTTTGGGAGGCACATGTCGACACATAGCCGGATGGCTCCAGGCTGCTTTGGCTTGGGGGCTACGACCAAAGGTGACACCCACGGGGTGGGGCCCGACACCTTCTCTATTACGCCCAGCTGCTCCAGCTTCTGCAACTCTTCCTCCACTTGGGGGCGTAGGTGAAACGGCACCCTCCTGTGCCTCAGAGCTGTGGGCTTGACCGTTTTATCAATGTGAAGCTTGAACATCTTTCCTTTCAAGCACCCCAGCCCCTCAAATAGCGTAGAAAATTCTCTGAGGATGTCTTGAGCGTGCAGGTCATGCACCTGGTTGGTGAAAAAGACCAGCTCCAGGTCTTCTGCCGCGTGGCAGCTGAGGAGTGTCCCTCGCTTTCCCTCGGTGACGTGAAACCGCGCGTGGAGGCGGTGCCCTTCGCTGGCTACTTCGACTTCTATGACTCCATGCAGGGGAAGTGGCTCTGACCCACCGTAGGTGTATATCTTCACCCTGTAGGGTGCGAGCGGAGTCGCAGGGACAGCCGTTCATATTGGTCACTGTCCATGACGTTCACTGACGCACCAGTGTCTATGAGCGCTTTGACTTGGGAACCTGCCACTGTGATGGTGCACATGGGTGGCGGTCGACGCCTCGGACCCTCTCGGCTCACAAACAATACTATGAAGACGTCATCGTCGTCTGCACCTAAACCATAGCCCGGCGTCCACTTGTTCCAACGGGTCTTCTAGCATCAGTTGTCTAACTGCCGTTGATGGCCCACGCTGTCCCGTGGTGCTTGTTCTCGCTCTCCCTCCTCGACACACTTTCGCGAAGTGATTGAGCTTTCCGCACTGGGAGCAGGTCTTCCCTCGTGCAAAACACCGACCAGACGGCGGATGATCCAGACTGCAGTTGCCACACGCGCTCTTCTGCGGTGGCCTCCCATCTCCTCTTGGTGTCGCGGGTCATATTTGAATGGCGTCTACTCTCTCCTCTTTTATCACTGGAGGCCGAGATCTTCCCGATTGCGTTGTGGGTCGGTTAAGGGCTGCCTCCATCTCATCTGCCTGGGCGTTGGATAATTCGTCGGACCTTGCGAGAACTAGGATCTCGTCCAGAGTGATACCTGGTTGCCTGAATATCAGGCGGCGCAGGGTCACCGACCGGCACCCTTGTATGACTTGCACCCTGATTTCTTCCCTCTGGTCGTACAGCGTGCAGGAGCTCGCCAACTTTCTCAGGCGGGCATAGAAAACATCTATGGTCTCGGCCTTTGCCTGTCTTGCTTGGCGGAGCTTGAATCGCTCGAAATCAGGTTTTATTTGGGGGTCAAAGTGCCTGTTCAAGGCCGCCACTGCCTCCTCGTAGTTATCATCAGCCCCTGTGTTAGGTAGAGTCTCGAACAGATCATACAGTTCCCCTCCGCCGTAGCACATAAGGAGTGACCTCTTCACCCTACCATTTGTTTCTCTCATGCCCACAAAATAATGGTCCAGGCGACCAATCCATGATTTCCATCTCGCTGCCGCCGTGGCCGGATCCGTCAGTTCACTGAACAGGGGTAGGGGGGCCGCTGTGGCATGCCCTGGTTGCGGTGGTGCGTGTACGGGTGCTTGCCGTGAGACCTGCGGTTGTAGCGCGGGAGCACCAGCCCCATCTGGGTTGGGGACACTCCTGCCTGTTCAATGGAACGCCTCCGGGCGTGAACAATACCGAGCCAGGCGCATAAGGGCGCAGCTGCGGGCAGGGTATGGCTGGTGCACTCCTGTTGGATACCTTCTCGGTGCTGCCCTACTTCACTGCGTGATGGCCAATGCGCAGTCTTGGTGGCCTGTGTGCTGCGAGCGCCGAGCAGCAGAACCTAGGTGACAGGCAACTCCTGAAATGCTGCCCTACTTGCTGCTTGCTGCTGCCAGTGCTTGTTGGACTGCACCTGCAGCCCTTGCAGGTACCAGTGCTTGCTGTCTGACCCAGCGCATGAAGGCCCTACTGACGCTTGAGGGACCGGGCGAGCACGAGGGTGTAAAAGTGCCCGCTCCTCCTCCCTCACCAGCTGCAGGCTCGACCACGTGACAGTGGGAGCGCTGCTCTCAATCGGATCGGGCTCACATGCGCTGGGACAGCAGACTCGACCACGTGCATGTGGGGGCACTGTGCCTGGCTGGGACGGGTGCGCCGCCTGGCCAACTCTGCTTGCTCCCGGCTGGGTCCTCGAGGCTACACACGGCTCCTGGTGGCGCCACAGAGCGGGGTGGGCACCCGCTGAGGCAGAACACGCCGGGCTCCTCCGTCCAGACCTCTGTACTGCGCTGGAAGCCGCGACGGCGGCCGCGCACCGTGTTCCTCGGCACCAGGGGAGGCAGGCTAATCAGGTGAGGTGCGGCAGAGGCGTGGGTGGGACCCGCCTCGTCGCCAATGTAGTGTCCAGGCCTGGGTGGACACATGCTGCGCAAAGGGCTAGGCCTCTGGCGTGGGTCGCAGCAGGAAAGATACGCACACACTGGTAGTCATGCATGAGCCAAAAGACCCGAGCAGTCTTGCGCTCTTCTATTTATGCCTTCGGGCGAGCCCGCCCTCCGGGTGCATGCATGTGTGCTACATTGTATAGTGCTGGCCGGGTGGCACCGTCACTACATCAAGGACAGCCGGATCATGTGTAGTACACAACGTGTCATACAAATCACGTTTTTAGGAGAATGCGGTAACGTACGCAGTCTTGAGGAAAACACCGTCACCATGCACTCTTCTCAAGAACAAACATACAAAAATAATGCCTTAGTGTTCGGCATTTAAGGCACATGCAGTTTATATTAATCAACATATCCTAAGTCACTCATCAGCTCGAATGCTGGAATAAAGCATGTCACGCAGGCTGCGATATTGGCGGTCCAGGAGAAACAAACAGAGTGGAGAGAAGGTCCTGTTAAACAAAATACCCAGGGGCTTAATTACAAGGCCCTTGCGCCACTTTTGCATCATTTTAACATGGGAAAAGTGACGTAAAAGTGGCGCAAGGGGCTTGTAAGTCTGCCCCCAATGCATACAGGAGTGCTCTTTCAACAGTTCTGTGGGAAGCTGTTGAGCTTTCCCTGCTATTGCATGGTTAACGCTCCAGTTAAACTTTCTCAGTGGAGAATCAACCCGAACCCCCCTTATGATGGTTGGGCTTGCATGCTAACCTCACTGGCCACCAGGTACTCTCCAGAACTTTTACACGCCACCACTTTCAAATGCCACCAGCTGCCACTCAGTAATGCTAGTGCAGACGGTAACCCCTGTCATTTCAATTAAAATCTGCGCACTAATATATTATTCTTGAATTTAGTCAGTTAACTCATTTCATAATCAAGATAGGCAGCATCCTTTTGTAGAAATACATTATGTATGCCTTGTGAGAAAATATCTCTCAGTGTAAGACCCACACACAATCGTAGTCCAGTTCTGCTGATAAATGACTTTGTCACTCCTGGTTTAGGATTGATGACAACTCGAAGAAAGATGCTAAAAGAATACAGATTAACGCAATGCCTTGTATGACACTCCCTGCCTACCATATGAATACCAATTCTCGAGCAGATGTCAGAAAGGCAAGGATCAAACGAATTCTTAGAGATATCACCGTTTAATACCAGTGGCGTCACTAGGGGTGCGGACCGCACCGGGTGACACCATCACATGGGGTGACACCTTTCCCAAATGAGACTATTTACTAAATAGTCTCATTTGGGAAAGGTGTCACCCCATGTGATGGTGTCATGGGGTAAGTTACCGCACTGGATGACACCAACCCTAGTGGTGCCGCTGTTTAATACCACATAGCTGCATACCATTATTGAGTGAAGAGAAACATGTCAGTGATTTTAACTTATAAATGCCTCAATAGGGTCATCGGCAGACCATCTGCCTTCCTGCTGCTAAGTAACGGTGGCTTTACAACCTGCACATTCTGGGGATCACTTGGTGTCAAATAGTTCCAGGAGCATTCCCCAGCTGGTATGTGCAGTCTCTTAATGATTTCATTCTTGCGGTGCACCCACACCCGAAAGATGGTGTGCGGGTGCTCGAGGCACGGAGCCAAGCTAAGCAGCCCAATGCCTCAGCACCCTCTTTACCACAGAACCGCAGCCTCGTTTGGGGGGGTGTCATCCCCCAGTGGTGCATTTTGAGACTACAGTGGAAAGCAGAGAGTCAGTCCAACACTGTTTGACCATTTAAAAATCATCTCTCAGGGGACCACTTCAAAATGTAATACCTTTCCTGTGTTGTTTTAATACCTTTCCCTCTTGCATTTATTTTCCTGGCGCATGTTTTGTTACATGAATATTCACTGCCAATAGGGATTTTTATTTTGCACCGGCCATGTCCCCTTGCAAATTGAATAAATGCTCCTCACAGAAAATGTAATTTGCTCACCTATGCCTGCACATTCAGTATTGGAAGAGGGACTTATGATAACAAAATGAGTATGATAGAAGCATAATACAAATTGTAGAATCTGCGGTTTCAGCAAATTTATTTAGGACTCAGAAAATCAGGCATCTTTTTATTGACGATTATTAAAAATGCAGCAAATATACAGATTTTTGTCTTTTTTCAGTTGAGAACATACCTCCTAAACTTTACCTTCCTTCATTCACTCTGTAGTGTTGTGTGATCATGTGTAGTAGGGCCATTGTGGTCCTAGGTAGACTCCTTACAAAGTCAAGTAATCAGGTGTGAGGTATTTGGGTGTGTCTGGGTGTGGTCAATAAAGTCTATGATGTAGTCAGTTCAGTTAACGGTTGCATGCAGAAGAATAAAAATGTACATTACAGAGCTCTGTGTGTAACGTAGTCATTTGTGTGCTCCAGAGCTGGGGTGGATGCTACACTTTCCTTCTCACATCTTAATATCATCTTGTCACAGTTTCGACGGGCCTCGGGAGGAGCAGAAGGGCGAGTGGTGGTCCGCCCCCCCTGAATCTGGCCGTCTCCTCTCTTTCCAGCCAGATGACTGGGACCCCGACGACCCTGACAACACCGAAGACGACGTGGTGCAATACAGGCCTGGTCCCTTTAACTGGGAGGGCAACATCAAAGGCCCCGCCCCCACTCCCGCTGTCATATCGGGCCCGCCCAGGAGAGTGGAGAGAGACAAACCCGGAAGAGAGCAAAGGGAGCCCGAGCAAGAGGAGGACGCCGAAGAAGGAGAGTGTGGAGGAAGGCATCGGGCAGGGGAACGACTGGCGCTGCTAGCCTTGCCGGAGGGAGAACCCGACACCAGGACGCCAGGAGGCCAACGGTTCGGCTCTGCGCCCCGCCACACTCCTGGAGGAGTGTGGCTCCAACAGGTACGAAAGCGCGTGACTGGGTGGATGGGGAGGAGAACAACCGCTTTTAAATAGGGCACCTCCAACTACCCCTTCACTTCACCCGATCCCTAGCACTGCCCCTCACGCCGTCGGAAGTGTGTTTGTGGCACCGGTGCGCCCTCACTCCTACCCTGATCCCATCTTGAACATAGCGGGAAGTCTCACAGTTCCTTTTGTTTTGTTTTGTCTTTCGCCTTGTGGGAGCGAGCCCGAGGGATCCCAGGAAGACGCCAGAGCAGGGAGAAAAACCGCGACCTGTGACGTGAACAGGATCGGACGAGACCTCTGGAGCACTAACAGGATTACCTTTGGACTGGGTTCCCCAAGACTACAAGGCTGGCCCATCGCGACAAACCCCGCATTACAATAAAGCCAAGTCTAACCAGGTCCCGCGTCCAGCCTGATCATTGCGAGGGCTTACAAGTGGTGGAGAATGCGGGCACTCTGTCCATTGAAAAGGGCATAATGGACGCCATCATCCAACATCTGATCGCGGGTCAGGAGAAACTGGGATGGGCCGTGGAGCGACATATGAGTACGGCTCAAGCCGATAGGGATGTCTTCAGGGACAGTATAGCCGCTCAGCAATAGGAGCTGCAGAGACTAGCCACGGAACAAACAGCTGGCCGGCTCAGAGAAGCAAGAAGCCCTCATACACCAGGACCCTCAGGCATAACCCTCCAAAAGTATGAAGCCGGGGAGGATCCGGATGCATTCCTTCTAAACTTTGAGAGGGCAGCCAGGGCCTGTGGGTGGCCGGCGGACAAATGGCCCTTCTTTCTGGCCCCCTTACTGACGGGCGAAGCCCAGGCCACCTAGCAGGTGGCCAACAGTACAGGCACTGCGCCCTATGGCGAGATCAAAACGATCATTCTGGATCACCTGGGTATGGACGCGGAGGCCTTCCGCGTGCGTTTTCGTAGGGAAAGAGGACATCCCGGGGAGAACCCAAAAACGCTGTTCTTCCACCTCAAATCGGCCGCAGACAAATGGTTAAGACCACTTGAGAGCTCAAAGGAAGATATCATGGACCGCATATATCTTGAGCAGTACCTAGAGGCCCTACCATACAACACTTAGAGGTGGCTCCGACAACATCCACGACTGACTACCGAACAAGCGATAGAAATGGCCACCACCTTCTCAAGGGCCCAGCCGCGTGTCTCGTCCTGGGAACCAGAAAGAACCCACCCTCCGTCAGGGAAACCTGAGAAAAGGAATGTCAGGCCTCCTACAGAACCCCTGAAACTCCGACTAACCAAGTCGGGTCCTCCGTTGTATAGAGGGCCCCAGTGCTTCGACTGTGGCGAGTGGGGCCATATCGCCAGGGCATGTCCACTCAAGAAGATGTCGGAGGAGCCGATGGAAGTGGGATACATTCCCCGTTCCATCCTATACACCGCAGAGATGGGGACGGCATTTTACGTGAGTGTAGGAGTGAATGGGAAATGGGTTAGAGCCTTACTGGATTCGGGGTGTAGACAATCTGTAATACAAGGGGCGCTGATACATTCCACCCAACTCCAACCCGATCTGTATGTACACATTAGATGCGTACACGGGGACGTGAAGGCATACCCAGTTGCTGAGATAGACATCACCACAAAGGGAAGGCCCCCTTGTAGAATCAGAGTGGGGGTACTACCTGATTTACCAGAAGAGGTCATCATAGGGACTGACAACCCGTGGTTCCTAGACATGTTCCTGGCCACCGTTTTTCAGACTCTAGGGGGAGGAGGGATAACAAGCAGGGAGAATCCTCACCCGCCTTGATCACCACGGAGCCATGACTCCTGGATAGGAACTTCCAGTTCTCGCAAGTCAATGACCCCACTCTCCAGCATGCCTGGCAAAGTGCCCAAAACAATGACAGAACACCCCCCTATACATACCCTCATTTCTTCTCTAAGAAGGGATTACTATACCGTCAGGGCACCCAAGGGGAAGAACCCCAACTACTGGTCCCTAAGACCTTCCGCAAACAAATCCTATTCTTTTCCCACTCCCACCTTACGGCTGGACACATCGGGGTAGAGAAGGTCACCCAGAATGTCCTAAGATACTTTTATTGGCCCGGAGTGTATGGGGACATCAAGAAATATTGTCAGGAATGCAAGACCTGTCAGCGAAAAAACCCTTATCGGCCCCCTCCTGTTCCCCTCCAACCGTTACCCATATTAGGGGTACCCTTTGAAAGAGTGGGGATGGACCTTATAGGTCCCCTCCCCAGAACTCGGAAAGGACATCAATATGCTCTGGTGATAGTGGACTACACAACCCGCTACCCAGAGGCATTTCCCCTCTCAGCCCCCACTACACAGAACATTTCGGACAAACTGATCGAACTATTTTCAAGGGTAGGGTTTCCCAGGGAGATCCTAACCGACCAGGGCACTCCATTTGTCTCACGACTAATGAAAGAAGTATGTAGGACACTGAATCTGAAACACCTAAAAACTTCAGTATATCACCCCCAAACGGACGGCCTCGTTGAGAGGTATAATGGGTCACTAAAGCTCATTCTGAAGAAAATGTTGGGGGGAGTAGGGACAGAATGGGACCGGCTCCTTCCCTTAGCTTTGTACGTCATCAGAAGCCAGGTCCAGAGCAGTCTCGGTTGCTCCTCCTTTGAGATGCTTTATTGGAGACAACCGAGAACGCTCCTGGAGATGACCAAAGAAGCCTGGGAGAAAGAGGAAGCAAACAAGGCTAGAGGTTTTCTGGACTACACCAAGAGCCTTAAGTCCAAGATAGGGAAGCTGAGGGAGCTTGCTTATTCCCATCTGGAGAAAAAGCAAGCGTGACAGAAACACTGTTATGACAAAGGGAAGAGGTGGCGGCGATTAGCTGTTAACGACTGGGTATTGGTGTTGTTGCCTTCCTCCTCCAGCAAATTTAAGTCGGAATGGCTGTGGCCGTACAAAGTGGTAGGGACGGTAGGAAGAACAAGCTACCGAATACAGGTAAAGCCCTCTCGGATTCAGACATATCATATCAACCTACTAAAAAAATGGTTGGGACCCCTACCTAGCTCAGCCCATGTAGCCCTGCCAACAGACGAGGGTTCCTCACCCTGTACCCTAGCCCAATTGGTCGTAAATGAGGAGCTAACACCCAAAGAGAAACAATCCCTAATGAGTGTCATAAACCCCTTTACTTCCTTGTTCTCGGACGAGCCAGGGAAAACCTCGCTTACAGAACATTCTATCACAACCCAACCCGGCCGGATAGTTAAACAGCGGCCATACCGCATACCCGCCGCACGGAGGGAGGCGGTACGCACAGAAGTAAAGGCTATGTTGAGGATGGGGGTCATTCATCCCTCCAAGAACGAGTGGTCCTCTCCCATAGCCATGGTCCCCAAACCAGACGGGTTGACCAGATTCTGTATGGACTTCCGTGCCCTCAACTCCATCTCCAAATTCGATGCCTACCCAATACCAAGGGTAGACGAATTAATCGAAAAATTGGGCAACGCCAGATATATTACCACCATTGACCTTACGAAGGGATACTGGCAGGTGCCCCTGAAAGAAACCGATAGGGAGAAAACAGCTTTCGCAACACCAGACGGCCTGTACGAGTTTACGGTCCTCCCCTTCGGTCTTCACGGTGCACCTGCCACCTTCCAGCGTCTGATGAATACGGTACTCAGGGAACACCAGGGTTATTCGGCAGCTTACCTAGATGACATAGTGGTGTTTAGCTCGACCTGGGAGGACCACCTAACCCACTTAGGCCACATACTACTGTCCCTAAAACAAGCAGGGTTGCATATCAATTCCAAAAAGTCCCGAGTGGGGTTCCAATCAGTGAAATACCTTGGGTACGTACTAGGACACGGGGTCATAGCCCCCCAAAGGGAAAAGGTGAGGGCCATCACTGAAACCCAGTTCCAAACTACAAAAAAAGAAGTGAGAGCCTTCTTAGGGTTGCTCGGGTATTATAGACGTTTTATCCCACAATACTCAGACATAGCGGCACCCCTAACAGATGTTTTGCGAAAAGACACAAAAGCCCAGACCCTCCTAAACCCGTCAAAAGAGATGTTGGGAGCCTTCTCCCGACTAAAAGAAGCCATCACAACAGGTCCGGTGTTGGCATCACCCGATTTTGAGAGACCATTTATCCTACATACAGATGCCTCAGACAATGGCCTGGGGGCGGTACTATCCCAGCTCTCCCCCGAGGGTGTCGACCATCCGATCCTCTTTATAAGAAGGCGTTTGTTTCCTCGAGAAGAAAAATACCCAACCATCGAGAAGGAGTGCCTTGCGGTAAAGTGGGCCATAGAAAAGCTGAGATATTACCTAGAAGGTACTCACTTCACCTTGTACACTGACCATGTGCCCCTTCAATGGATGAGCAGGAACAAGGGACATAACCCCCGCATCTTGCGTTGCTTCCTGTCATTACAACCCTTCTCCTTTGAGGTGAAACATCGCAGGGGCACCGACAATGGTGGTGCTGACTTTCTATCCAGGGTGTTCCCTCTCCCCGAACGGGAGAAACCTAAGGGGGGGTGTGTCACAGTTTCGACGGGCCTCGGAAGGAGCAGAAGGGCAAGTGGTGGTCTGCCCCCCCTGAATCTGGCCGTCTCCTCTCTTTCCAGCCAGATGACTGGGACCCCGACGACCCTGAGAACACCGAAGACGACGTGGTGCAATACGGGCCTGGTCCCTTTAACTGGGAGGGCAACATCAAAGGCCCCGCCCCCACACCCGCCGTCATATCGGGCCCGCCTAGGAGAGTGGAGAGAGACGAACCCAGAAGAGAGCAAAGGGAGCCCGAGCGAGAGTAGGACGCCGAAGAAGGAGAGTGTGGAGGCAGGCATCGGGCAGGGGAACGACTGGCGCTGCTAGCCTTGCCGGAGGGAGAACCCGACACCAGGACGCCAGGAGGCCAACGGTTCGGCTCTGCACCCCGCCACACTCCTGGAGGAGTGTGGCTCCAACAGGTACGAAAGCGCGTGACTGGGTGGATGGGGAGGAGAACAACCGCTTTTAAATAGGGCACCTCCAACTACCCCTTCACTTCACCCGATCCCTACCACTGCCCCTCACGCCGTCGGAAGTGTGTTTGTGGCACCGGTGCTCCCTCACTCCTACCCTGATCCCGTCTTGAACATAGCGGGAAGTCTCACAGTTCCTTTTGTTTTGTTTTGTCTTTCGCCTTGTGGGAGCGAGCCCGAGGGATCCCAGGAAGACGCCTGAGCAGGGAGAAAAACCGCGACCTGTGACGTGAACAGGATCGGACGAGACCTGTGGAGCACTAACAGGATTACCTTTGGACTGGGTTCCCCAAGACTACAAGGCTGGCCCATCGCGACAAACCCCGCATTACAATAAAGCCAAGTCTAACCAGGTCCCGCGTCCAGCCTGATCATTGCGAGGGCTTACACATCTCAAATTATCTAATGAAGTACTGTTGATGGAGCAAGGTGTGAAACTTCATCAGACGCAGAGGTGCATTCAACAAAACTATTCTCATCACCAAACCTCAAGTTAAAAATCAGCCGTTCAATCAAACAAGGATCGAGATTTCAAACTGCTTGTAATTTCACCACACACACAACAGTTATCCTAATTATGAATAAAAAACAGACACTAAACACAATGCTGTAAATCTTCCATTCTATGTAACCTCCAATGAGGGCATTATCGCAAGACTCTCTGACACATGATCTATAGCAAACAAATTACGATGGCCTAAATACAATGCATGAGAGTTAAGAAATTTAGGGCCAGATGTCTCAATATTCTAGTTACAAAGGGCCAGATGTACATACCTTTACAACAACAATCCCCACATAGCGTTTTTTTTTTAAATTGCTATTTGGTAATTGGTATTCTAAATGTGTGAAATGTTTATTTCTTAATTTGCTGTCCTAGTCGTTCCTCTATCTACCTCATGAATATTAATGAGGTAGGTCGCAGTTTGCTACCCAATTAGAATTGCAGCTATCAGGGGATGGTGGCCTGCTGAGGTCTGCAGACCACCATGTCTGTTATTGCTTTTTAATAAAGCAATCATTTTTATTTTAAATGCACCCCGTTTTCCTTACAAGAAAAATGGGCTGCATTTAAAAAGAAAAAATGAAACTTTAAAGGTTCATTTTTTAAGAGTAGGCTGTGATCTGTAAGACCATTACCTGCTCTCAATTTTTTTCTCAACATTCTCAAAGGAAAGAGGTCCCAAGTGGACCCCTTCCCATTTCGAAATGGGTTATCACCACTTTTAAAATAGTGGTGAAGTTTTTCTGTTTTGTGACCGGAATTCGGTCGCCAACAGTAATACATAACATACTGTAGGAAAGTAGGATCTGGTTCTTATGGTTACCCCCACTTTTTGCTTGATTTAATGCTGTTTTTGAATAGTCTGATTGGGATCCTGCTAAACAGGACCCCAGTCTATCTGCTTTCTCCCTAAGCTGTCATGTTATATACTTAGGTACACCCCAGATTGGATACTGGGGTACCCTTGTCAGTCCCTAGTATATGGTACCAATGTACCCAGGCCATAGGTACCCCAGAGGTCTCCCATGGGCTGCATCATTTATTATGCCACCCATGAAAGACCATTCAAAATGGAACTACAGGTCTGTCATTGCAGCCTGTGTAAGTTGGTGCATGCACCACTTACTTAAGATATAGGTTTACTATATGTAAGGGTCACTGCACTTAGAACCTATAAGTCACCCCAATAACAGGCCTTTACAGTTCTGAAGGCAGGGTGCTTGGTCCTAAGTGAATGGGTGCTCCTGCATGAGCATGACACCCCTGCAACCTAGGAGTCCATTCTCCCGGGTTGTCAGTGAAGCAGCCATATACTAATATACAGGGGCATAACATGACCGCGTGATGACCATCTCGAAAACGGCTGCAACGAGCCCTATCGTGTTTGGTGTCAAACATGTTGGAATCATACCCCCACACCGACCGGTGTGGGAGTTGTGATTCCATCTACCAGGAAGGCCCTTCATGGGGCTCTCGGTGTTCCAGGTACTAGCCTTCTAGCGCCGGACAGCACAAAATGGTTGCTGCTGACCAGAGACTAATTTCTGCCCTCCTGCTGCTGAGCCAAGCTCGAGCAGGGGAAGGCAGAACAATAGGCATCCTGTCACAGGGAGGTGTGACCACCTCCCAGGCAGGATTTAGTGTATTAGGACTGGGTGGGTGTGCTTGCCAGCACCTGGAAGTCTGCATGAGGGGCACATTTGGTGTCCCTGTGCATAGTCCATTCAAACCAGTCCTGGGAGCCGTGGGCTCCCACTCTGGTGCGGAACTGGACAAAGGACATGGGAGTAACCTCCTCCCTGTCCAGACCCTCCCCTGGGAGGGTCCCCATAATCTTTCCAACCCTCTCCCGTGGGTACTTAATGGCTTACCTGGCTGTAGGACCTTAGATTCATCATGGACAAGATTCAGAATTGAAACCACTGCACTTCTACTGTCTGGGCGCTCTGGACTTCGCTGGACTTCGTTTGGGCCTGACTTTGTCTCCCTTCCAGTCTGCTGCATTGTCTGTGCTTGTGCATCCTCCAGGAACCTTCCAAGGCCTGTGAAGCATCACGGACAACCAAAGTAAAATCTCCCTTGAAGTGAAGGAGTCACTCTCCTGCATTTGCAGGCACCGCAACAAAGATGACTGGTCTGATGATCCCGAGCTCCTCCGGACTCTGTGGGCTCTGCACCTCAGGTGGTGGTTTTCCTCAGCCCCCAAGGCCTGCTCGCCCCTCTGACTAAGTTTGAGGCCAGCAGCTTGAGTAGGGGTTGCAATAACCGAACCTCTGGGTACCGTGTCACCTTTGCAGTTGCAAAGGCTTGTTGACATCTTTGCAAGAATATCTTCATGCTCCAAGTAGCCCCAACCCCAAGCACTTCTTGTGACCAGAATATTTGGCCACACCACATCGTGTGCATCGTGGCCTGCCTCTTTTGGTGAGCTGCTCAAGGTCCTCTTGTGACTCCTGTGCTGTTGGCCTATGGGTCCATTTGAGAGACACCTTTGATTTCCTTGGGCTCTCCTGATTGCTCAGGGACAGCCCTGACTCCCCTGCTTGTGGTGAGTCTTTTGTACCTTTTTGGTTTGAACAGTACACTTTCTTGACTTCCTGCATGGGTTCCATTTGCCAAGGCTTGTTGGTGCTCCAGCCGGACACCGACCCCTCAGCTCTCGACATCCTTTGTGGGACAGCTTGTATCCGGCTCCTGGTTGTCCTCAGCATCGCCTGGTCCCCACAGCTGCACAGTCAAGGTCATCAACATCCATCCTGTATCACCCAACATCGGTGGGCATTCGTCTACCGAGTCCCTGGTCACTCCCAAGTGACCCAGACTCTGTCCCCTCTGCTTTCAGGTACTCTCCATCAAGAATCCACATTTGGATTCCTCCGGACACTTTCTCCCCTTCCAGCAGCGGCACTTTCCTGAATTCCTCTATTGGGTTTGACGGAGGTTTCCGAAACCACTTTACACCTATGCACCCAGCTTCCCTGGGATAGGATAACTTGGGTTCTTCAGTATTCACGGGTGGGGTGGCTCTCCAACCTTCTGTCTTCCACGGGGTTTCTTCAGGGTCCACTGGGAAGGGCCCCTAATCTTTAAAATTCCAACCACGACTTGCACATAGACTTGTACAGAGCACGCAGTCGTGTTCACACACTGCACACGCACTCCGTGGGGTCCCTATCTACTCACCTTGGGTGGTTCCTTGGGGTCCCAGCAATTCTACGTCCTCTCGACATTGTCCTGTCTCGAGTCGTGGTTCTTATACCACTTTCTTAGTATATGGTGTGGTCCCCCCTTGGGCCCGTGGGTATTAGTGCTATTTACTGTGATTTCTTTGCTAAAGTATTGTGTGCTTTGTGTCTATCTCTGTGTG
Source organism: Calotriton arnoldi (assembly GCA_963921515.1). NCBI lineage: Eukaryota > Metazoa > Chordata > Amphibia > Caudata > Salamandridae > Calotriton > Calotriton arnoldi. Next base: position 651,556 of record CAWUFW010010668.1, read on the forward strand.
GGAGATACTGTAATGTACTAGATAGTGTTATATAATAAATACATATTTTTATAACTACTGTGTGGTTCTATTTTCATTTAGTCTATACTATAAGATTGTATTCTGGTAAAACAAACTGCTTTACACTCCTTCAAGACTAAGGGGCCGATTCCGATCTCGGCCGGTAGGGCACCGAATCGGATTCGGCTTAACCGGATCCGATTCGGAGCCCTATTTCCCGACCGAGTCGTACGTGCGTCCGAGCGAGCGAGTACGATGTGTGCGCTCGCGAGATCTCCGACCGACTCGTTCGCAGGACCCGACCACTCCGACCGACTCGCACGGGGACGACGCGCACCTCGCAATGGAGACGTTCCCCGGCCGGGTAAGTACGATGCGCACCTCGACCGCTCCGACCGACTCGCGCAGTCCGGCTCCAAGGAGCTGTCGGAGCCGCACTTTGGGGGTCCGTGTCGGACCCCCCTGGAAGCGTAGGCGTGCGAGCCGCACACAGGGGGGACCCATGGGTCCCCCCTACACGTGCATGTACGGTGCGACCCGCATCGACGCGAACACGCTGTAGGGGCGCCCTTGTTCGCGTCGTGCCCATTGAGTCAATGGGAGCCCGTGTACGCGTCGTACGACTGGCTCCCATTGACTTCAATGGGAGTCTGACCGAATCGAGTCCGATAGCATACGTGCGCATCATACTCGTTCGGTCGGACTGCTAGGGTCCGATTCGGTCGGAAATCTCTCCGGGTCCAGCTCGGTCGGGGAGATTTCCGGCCTGAATCGGAATCGGCCCCATAGCCTGAAGGCTGCTCTCCACAGCTACCACTTGGATAGCTTTCTAAGATTGTCTGAGACCTCTTAAATCACCATAAGGGTTGTCTGGACTGGTGCAGGGTGTCCACTTACATTAGTGGACATCATATACCAGGCCAGCCTCTCACACCGACCCATTCTGTATTTGAAAGGGACACCCAAAACACGCCCCTTCCAAATATCACTTGCAAATGCAAATTGCGATTCAGTAACAAGTTACTAAATACCAAATCTCAATCTCTATAGCTGGACCATTTCTAGGACCAGAAGACACAGCACAGGTCCAAAAACTGCATCAGCCTTGGTTTCTGGTGAAAAAAGTATTTGTACACGGAAAAACATTGCCGTGCAACTTAAGTGCCATTCCAGGAGTAGGTTTTTTTTTAGTTACCTTTCTAAATTGTAATGTCTTTTTTTGTCTGACTTCAAACCCCAAACATTTAAAAATACCCCCCAAAAAATCTTTTCTGAATATTTAAAATAAATGGTGCTTAGAACCGCCTTATCTGGAAAAAAATATAGAAAGAGTTTGTGTTGTTTGTTATGTGTTTTATTTTGAATTTACATATTTGGGTGTGCCTGAGCGGCTATATGCATGTGTATGCTATAGTGGGAGTGTGTGTGTTGGTCATGTCTGTGTATAGTTATTAGTGCGTGGTTGTGTGTAACAATGTGTCTATGTGTGTGTCTGCTTATGTGTGTAGCTGTGCATGTATAGCAATGAGTGTCAGTGATTGTAAGTATGTGTGTCAAAGTTGTTGGGTGTCTATAGAAGGGTTTAATGGTGTGCACAAACGTGTGGGTGGTTTGTGCGAGGGTGTGCGTCTAGGTTTGGGTGTGTGTATAGCTGTGGGAATGGGTGTGTGTCTATGAAGGTAGTTGCAGAGTGGTTTGAATGAGAGGATGTGTATGTGGGTGTGGCTACCTGTGTGCTGGTATGTGTGTGGGTATAGGTGCATCTATGTGTGTGGAGGTGTGTGTTTGTGATTGTATGTGTGTTTGAGTGTTGAAGTGGGCTTTGTGGTGTCTTTCTGGGAGTATTTGAGGATTTATATTTATCTCACAGTGTGGGTGCCTGCGGGAATAGTTCTAGGTGTGCATATGGGCCTTTGTGGATGTTTCTGAATGTGTCTGAGTGTCTGCATGATGGTGTGTATATATATATATATATTATCTACTGGCGGTCGCCAGTAGATAGTTATAGTTAGGACCTATTTTCCATAGGAAATCCGCAACATTCTATTTGAAATAACGTTGGCGCCGGTTGACGAATCTTCGCGAAAGTTTCCAACTTGTTGGGGCGCTCCGGTCTGCTCCTATCCTGAAACTCTCGGGGTGATTCGTCAAGCGGGGGCCGAGAAAAAAGGGGGGTCCCAAAACGTGTTTTCCCCATTCATTTTTCCATAGGAACCTTTAGTCGCAGCTACAGCCCGAACTGCTGAACGGAATTACACCAAATTTGGCAAAGAGGTAGCCCTTGGTTCAGTGTCATGCCTTTTGCTTAAATGGTGTAAATCCAATCAGTAGTTCCTGAGAAAATCAAAAGTAAAATCACATATATATCTGGGCGGAGCCTAACCACACATGTCATCGTGAGATCTGATTGGCTGTCAGCACTTCATCCTGGAATTGCTGGCAGCCATCTTGGGACCAATATAAATGATAGTACCCCATTGAAATGCATTGTAGTGAATCAAAGATTTTGAGGGTTACCAAAAGGAGAACTATAAAGGGTGATAACAGACTTTAGTTACATTAGAATTCATTTGTTGATGGTACCATACTAATTTCAGGAATTGTGGTGTGTTCTAAGGTGATTTTACCCTGTGAAAAACCTTCTGCTGGGATATCATGAATCATGTTTGAGAGAAAACTATTTTCACATGCTTGTCCCATAGAGTTTTGGAAGGTGCTCCAGAAGCTAAAATGAGAGCATATTTTCTGTAAATTCACATTATCTTTCTCAGTCATGTGAGAATGAAGTCTGACATTCTCAGTAAAACATGTACATCCAACAAGGGCAGAGACTGTCAGTTGATTCCTTTGTGTTCTACTGCAGCTTCCCAGAGTGTTCTAAAGAACAACTAGAGTGCTAACAGCCTTACTTATGACAAAAGTATGGCACACCTGAAGCCATCTTGATTGGAATAAACTGGTAACACTTAAAACATTTAATTTAAAAAGGAACAAAATGATGGGGTTCATTTTGTCATAGAAATTATGGTTAGTGCTGTAGAAAGAAAAATTAGGACATGTTTCAAGTGTGATCTCAAATATCTTCCTGTTATATTTCAACAGGAGCAGCCTGCCAGTTGATGCCTGTGTGTTCTACTGCAGCTTCCCAGAGTGTTCTATAGAACAACTAGAGTGCTAACAGCCTTACTTATGACAAAAGTATGGCACACCTGAAGCCATCTTGATTGGAATAAACCGGTAACACTTAAAACATTTAATTTAAAAAGGAACAAAATGAGGGGGTTCTTTTGAAATAGAAATTATGGTTAGTGCTGCAGAAAGAAAAATTAGGGCATGTTTTAAGTGAGATCTCAAATCCTCTTCTATTTCATTAGAAAATTCTGACATGCAGACTGAAACAATCACTTTCAATACCAGCAGCAGACTTCCAGTTAACTCCCTGGTGAGCAGTAGCTTTACTACAGTGATCTAATGAGCAACTAGAGTGCTAACATTCTGAATTTATGGCAAATGTGAGACACATCTGAATGCCTTCTTGATGGAATCAAAGTAAAAAACTGAAAGCATTTCCTACTGAGGAGACTGCAGTAAATGAGGAAATTAGGAAACTTCATAACAAAGAAGCCTTCCAAGATGGCCACCAGTGAAAAAAGAGCCCAAATGTAGCACACATATTACCCAGATGTAGCCCACATATAGTCCAATGACAAAAGTGTGCAAAACACTTTTTATTTTTAGTTTTTTAGCAGTTTTATGTAGTGCAGACTGGTCAGGTATTGGAGCGTTGCATCTTAAAACATGACCCCCCTACACTACAAAAACACCACTGCACTACCCTAAACCCTAAAACACTACCCCCAGCATGACCCCCTACACTACACAAACACCACTGCACTACCCTAAACCCTAAAACACTACCCCCAGCATGACCCCCTACACTACCCAAACACCACTGCACTAACCTAAATCCTAAAACACTACCCCCAGCACGACCCCTACACTACCCAAACACCACTGCACTACCCTAAAACATGACCCCCTACACTACACAAACACCGCTGCACTACCCTAAACCCTAAAACACTACCCCAGCACGACCCCTACACTACACAAGCACCACTGCACTACCCTAAACCCTAAAACACTACCCCCAGGACGACCCCCTACACTGCCCGAACACCACTGCACTGCCCTAAACCCTGAAACACCTGCCCCTGCACGACCCCCTACACAGCCCGAACACCACTGCACTGCCCTAAACCCTGAAACACCACCCCTAGCACGACCCCTACACTGCCCGAACACCACTGCACTGCCCTAAACCCTGAAACACCACCCCTTCACGACCCCCTACACTGCCCGAACACCACTGCACTGCCCTAAACCCTGAAACACCACCCCCAGCACGACCCCCTACACTGCCCGAACACCACTGCACTGCCCTAAACCCTGAAACACTACCCCCAGCAAGACCCCTACACTGCCCGAACACCACTGCACTGCCCTAAACCCTGAAACATCACCCCCAGCAAGACTCCCTACACTGCCCGAACACCACTGCCCTAAACCCTGAAACACCACCCCCAGCACGACCCCCTACACTGCCCGAACACCACTGCACTGCCCTAAACCCTGAAACACCACCCCCAGCAAGACCCCCTACACTGCCCGAACACCACTGCTCTGCCCAAAACCCTGAAACACCAGCCCCAGCACGACCCCCTACACTGCCCAAACACCACTGCACTGCCCTAAACCTTGAAACACCAGCCCCAGCACGACCCCCTACACTGCCCAAAGACCACTGCACTACCCTAAACCCTGAAACACCACCCCCAGCACGACTCATACACTGCCCGAGCACCACTGCACTGCCCTAAACCCTGAAACACCAGCCCCAGCACGACCGCCTACACTGCCCGAATTCCACTGCACTGCCCTAAACCCTGAAACACCAGCCCCAGCACGACCCCCTACACTGCCCGAACACCACTGCACTGCCCTAAACCGTGAAACACCAGCCTCAGCACGACCCCCTACACTGCCTGAACACCACTGCACTGCCCTAAACCCTGAAACACCACCCCCAGCACGATCCCCTACACTGCCCAAACACCACTGCACTGCCCTCAACCCTGAAACACCACCCCCTGCACGACCCCCTACACTGCCCAAACACTACTGCACTGCCCTAAACCCTGAAACACCATCCACAGCACGACCCCCTACACTGCACGAACACCAGTGCACTGCCCTAAACCCTGAAACACTACCCCCAGCAAGACCCCCTACACTGCCCGAACACCACTGCACGGCCCTAAACCCTGAAACATCACCCCCAGCAAGACCCCCTACACTGCCCGAACACCACTGCCCTAAACCCTGAACCACCACCCCCAGCAAGACCCCCTACACTGCCCGAACACCACTGCACTGCCCTAAACCCTGAAACACCAGCCCCAGCACGACCCTCTAAACTGCCCGATCACCACTGCACTGCCCTAAACCCTGAAACACCACCCCCTGCACGACCCCCTACACTGCCCGAACACCACTGCACTGCCCTAAACCCTGAAACACCACCCCCAGCACGACCCCCTACACTGCCCGAACACTACTGCACTGCCCTAAACCCTGAAACACCACCCCTGCATGACCCCCTACACTGCCCGAACACAACTGCACTGCCCTAAACCCTGAAACACCACCCCCAGCACGACCCCCTACACTGCACCGAACACCACTGCACTGCCCTAAACCCTGAAACACTACCCCCAGCAAGACCCCCTACACTGCCCAAACACCACTGCACTGCCCTAAACCCTGAAACATCACCCCCAGCAAGACCCCCTACACTGCCCGAACACCTCTGCCCTAAACCCTGAAACACCACCCCCAGCAAGACCCCCTACACTGCCCGAACACCACTGCACTGCCCTAAACCCTGAAACACCAACCCCAGCACGACCCCCTACACTGCCCGAACACCACTGCTCTGCCCTAAACCCTGAAACACCAGCCCCAGCACAACCCCCTACAGTGCCCGAACACCACTGCACTGCCCTAAACCCTGAAACACCAGCCCCAGCACGACCCCCTACACTGCCCGAACACCACTGCACTGCCCTAAAACCCTGAAACACCACCCCAGCACGACCCCCTACACTGCCCGGACACCACTGCACTGCCCTAAACCCTGAAACACCAGCCCCAGCACAACACCGTACACTGCCCGAACACCACTGCACTGCCCTAAACCCTGAAACACCAGCCCCAGCACGACCACCTACAGTGCCAGAACACCACTGCACTGCCCTAAACTCTGAAACACCAGCCCCAGCACGACCCCCTACACTGCCCAAACACCACTGCACTGCCCTAAACCCTCAAACACCAGCCCCAGCACGACCCCTACACTGCCCGAACACCACTGCACTGCCCTAAACCCTGAAACACCAGCCCCTGCAAGACCCCCTACAAAGCCCAAACACCACTGCACTGCCCTAAACCCTGAAACACCACCCCCAGCAAGACCCCCTACACTGCCCAAACACCACTGCACTAACCCCTGAAACACCACCCCCAGCAAGACCACCTACACTGGCCGAACACCACTGCACAGCCCTAAACCCTGAAACACCACACCCTGCACGACCCCCTACACATGCCCGAACACCACTGCACTGCCCTAAACCCTGAAACACCACCCCCAGCACGACCCCCACACTGCCCAAACACCACTGCACTGCCCTAAACCCTGAAACAACACCCCCTGCACGACCCCCTACACTGCCGGAACACTACTGCACTGCCCTAAACCCTGAAACACCACCCCCAGCACGACACCCTACACTGCCCGAACAAAACTGCACTAAACCCTGAAACACCACCCCCAGCAAGACCACCTACACTGCCCGAACACCACTGCCCTGCCTAAACCCTGAAACACCACCCCCTGCACGACCCCCTACACTGCCCAAACACCACTGCACTGCCCTAAACCCTGAAACACCACCCCCTGCACGACCCCCTACACTGCCCGAACACCACTGCACTGCCCTAAACCCTGAAACACCACCACTCAGCACAACACCCTACACTGCCCGAACACCACTGCACTGCCCTAAACCCTGAAACACCACCCCCAGCACGACCCCCTACACTGCCCAAACACCACTGCACTGCCCTAAACCCTGAAACACCACCCCCTGCACGACCCCCTACACTGCCCGAACACCACTGCACTGCCCTACACCCTGAAACACCACCCACAGCACCACCCCTATACTGCCCGAACACCACTGTACTGCCCTAAACCCTGAAACATCACCCCCAGCAAGACCCCCTACACTGCCTGAACACCACTGCCCTAAACCCTGAAACACCACCCCCAGCAAGACCCCCTATACTGCCCGAACACCACTGCACTGCCCTAAACCCTGAAACACCACCTCCAGCACAACCCCCTACACTGCCTGAACACCATTGCTCTGCCCTAAATCCTGAAACACTGGCCCCAGCACGACCCCCTACACTGCCCGAACACCACTGCACTGCCCTAAACCCTGAAACACCACCCCCAGCATGACCCCCTACACTGCCCGAACACCACTGCACTGCCCTAGACCCTGAAACACCAGCCCCAGCGTGACCCCCTACACTGCCCGAACACCACTGCACTGCCCTAAACCCTGAAACACCAGCCCCAGCACCACCACCTACACTGCCCGAACACCACTGCACTGCCCTAAACCCTGAAACACCTTCCCCAGCACAACCCCCTACACTGCCCGAACACCACTGCACTGCCCTAAACCCTGAAACACCAGCCCCAGCACGACCCACTACACTGCCCGAACACCACTGCACTGCCCTAAACCCTGAAACACCAGCCCCTGCACCACCCCCTACGCTGCCCGAACACCACTGCACTGCCCTAAACCCTGAAACACCACCCCCTGCACCGCCCCCTACACTGCCCGAACACCACTGCACTGCCCTAAACCCTGAAACACCACCCCCAGCACGACCCCCTTTACTGCTCGAACACCACTGCACTGCCCCAAACCCTGAAACACCACCCCCAGCACGACCCCTTACACTGCCCGAACACCACTGCCCTAAACCCTGAAACACCACCCCCTGCACGACCCCCTACACTGCCCGAACACCACTGCACTGCCCTAAACCTTGAAACACCACCACCAGCACGACCCCTACACTGCCCGAACACCACTGCACTTCCCTAAACCCTAAAACACCACCCCCAGCACGACCCCCTATACTGCCCGAACACCACTGCACTGCCCTAAACCCTAGAACACTACCCCAGCACGACCCCCTACACTACCCAAACACCACTGCACTACCCTAAACCCTAAAATACTCCCCCAGCACGACCCCCTACACTACCCGAACACGACTGCACTGCCCTAAACCCTCAAACACTCCCCCAGCACGACACCCTACACTACCCGAACACCACTGCACTGCCCTTAACCCTAAAACACTCCCCCAGCACGACCCCCTACACTACCCGAACACCACTGCCCTGCCCTAAACCCTAAAACACTCCCCCAGCACGACCCCCTACACTACCCAAACACCACTGCACTGCCCTAAACCCTAAAACACTACCCCCGCATGACCCCTACACTACCCAAACACCAATGCACTACCCTAATCCCTAAAACACTACCCCCTGCACGACCCCCTACACTACCCAAAGACCACTGCACTACCCTAAACCCTAAAACACTACCCCCGCACGACTCCCTACACTACCCAAAGACCACTGCACTACCCTAAACCATAAAACATGATCTCCTACACTACACAAACACCACTGCACTACCCTAAACCCTAAAACACTACCCCCTACACTACACAAACACCACTGCACTATCCTAAACCCTAAAAAACTACCCCCAGCACGAACCCCTACACTACCCAAACACCACTGCACTACCATAAACCCTAAAACACTACCCCCAGCAGTACCCCCTACACTACCCAAACACCACTGCACTACCCTAAACCCTAAAACACTACCCCCAGCAGTACCCCTACGCTGCCCAAACACCATTGCACTACCCTAAACCCTAAAACACTACCCCCAGCAGTACCCCCTACACTACCTAAACACCACTGCACTACCCTAAATCACTACCCCCAGCACGACCCCTACACTACCCAAACACCACTGCACTACCCTAAACCCTAAAACACTACCCCCAGCACGACCCCTACACTACCCAAACACCACTGCACTACCCTAAACCCTAAAACACTCCCCCAGCACAACTCCTATACTACCCAAACACCACTGCACTACCCTAAACCCTAAATCTACCCCCAGCATGACCCCCTACACTACACAAACACCACTGCACTACCCTAAACCCTAAAACACTACCCCCAGCACGACCCTCTTCACTACCTAAACACAACTGCACAATTTGTTACAGGCGTTGCAACGCAGGCCTGTGGTGCTTACTGGAAGTACCTGGTAGGCTAGTTGGGCCCCAGGGACCCTCAGGATTCAAGGTGACCTAATCCCCCAACTTAAAATGCTCCACGGGGCGCGTTTGCACAGTGGTGAAGGGAGGGGGCGGGGCTTCAGGTGACATGTGCGCAAACACGCCCTGTGGTGCGTTTTAAGTTGGGGAATTAATTCCCTTTGAATCCTGAGGGACCCTGGGGGCCAACTAGCCCACCAGGTACCTTCAGTAAGCACAACAGAGTTGCGTTGCAGAGAGGTAAAAAAGGTGCGTGGCCTCGGAACGCCTCTCTGCAACTCAGCTCTGTGGTCCTAACTGTAGGTACCTGGGGGCTAGGCGAGCCCCAGGGACCCTCAGGATTCAAGGGACTTAATCCCGCAGCTTAAAATGCGCCACGGGGCGCATTTGCACACATGTCACCTCAGGCCCCCCCTCCCTTCACCACTGTGCAAACACGCCCTGTAGCGCGTTTTAAGAGATAGTTTTAATCCCCCTGCCCTATTATGTACTAGGGACTTGCAGAGGAGGTCATGCTAATCACAGGGGTACCCCAACGCATAGTGTTCCCTAGTGTATGTAGGTGTTTTCACTGTATTCTAAGTGTCTTTTAGCATAGCACTGGCTCTGGTTAGTCAGAGTCAGTTACCACCAGTACCCGTCTGAAAAAGTTGTGGGCACAGGATGATTTTGCAACAAGGCCTCTTTCTGCTCCTCTGTTGGTTCTTTCTGCACATGTTTTGCTTCTTCCTGCACTTTTCTTCGTCTCTGTGGACTTCTGTTGCTTCTTTCTGCATTTCTTTTCATTCTTTCTGTGCGTTTTTCTTCTTTCTTCACATGTCCTACCTCTGTAGGCATAGTTAGAAACTAGCATTTAAAAATCTTTGAAATTCACTTAAAAAATCATAGGTTTCAGGCACGTTATAGTTAGAAATTAGCATTTAAAAAACCTTTGAAATTCACAGAAAAAACCATAGGTTTCAGACACGTTATAGTTAGAAATTAGCATTTAAAAAACCTTTGAAATTCACTGAAAAAACCATAGATTTTAGGGACAGTTATAGTTAGTTGGACATTTCACTCGTACAAAACCATAGAAATTCCCCGTTATAGTTAGTTCAGCTAACTATAACTCGCGCTCCACAATGCACTGCTGATGACGTCACATATTACATCACTCATGACATGGTCAGTGACATCACTGATGACATCACTGATGACATCTCAAATGACATCACTGATGACATCATCCATGTGATAATTTCATGCATCTTCTCACACCCTAATATAACTTTTGATACACCCACTCTAAATTACAGACTGCCATTCTCAAAACCATAGAAACTCCAACACCAAAAACTACATACCCACTCACTGATTCTTAGGTCTACACACACATCCACTCACTCACCTGTACAGTCACTCATACTTACAGTCACTCAGTACAGGACTATCATATGCACTCATACACCTATATAAACACTCACACACCGCCACTCATCCATAGAGGTACTCACACACCTAGTCAGTCATGCAAAAATTAATCACACACCCATTTACTCACCTATACAGTTATACACACACCAGCTCACTTACTCATACAAATACTAGCACATTCTTACGCTCTTATACAATAACTGATACAAGCACACACGCATCCATAAAGCCACTCTCACTATCACACACTCTCACTTATAGCCATTTAAATACTCTAACACACATATATACTGCCTTTTACATATGTAGTTACTCGCACATGTACCACTGAGATATACATTCACTCACTAACACACCCATACACACACTCACCCACCCAAGCAGTCCATCACAGATGCACTCTTGAAATCATGCACCCAGGGAATCACCCACTCACACATCTATGTACAGAGTCACACACACCCCACCCACACAAACACTCAGGCAGCCATACAGATACTCAGAGAACCAATCAATAACCCATATAGACACTCATGTAGCTATTCGCAAATCCATGCATCCACTTACACACCAACAAATAGACGGATACAGACATTCACACAGTTTAGTCACTAACCCATGCATTCAGTAAGATACGTTTAATCACTCACTTGTAGAGTCAGTCACTCATGTACTAAATCATCCATTCAGACACTTATACACCCACTCATTCTTCAATACGCCTTTCCCTATATATATTAAACATATTTAAACTTTACAGAAACACACAGTCACTGGATGATGTCATCAGTGATGTCATTTGAGATGTCATCAGTGATGTCATCAGTGATGTCACTGACCATGTCATGAGTGATGTAATATGTGACGTCATCAGCAGTGCATTGCGTGGGCGCGAGTTATAGTTAGCTGAACTAACTATAACGGGGGAATTTCTATGGTTTTGTACGAGTGAAATGTCCAACTAACTATAACTGTCCCTAAAACCTATGGTTTTTTCAGTGAATATATATATATATATTATCTATTGGCGGTCGCCAGTAGATAGTTATAGTTAGGACCTATTATCCATTGGAAATTCGTAACATTCTTTTCCCAATAACTTTGGCGCCGGTTGACGAATCATCGCAAAACTTTCAAAACTAGTGGGGCGCTCCGGTCAGCTCCTATCCTGAAAGTTTCGGGGTGATTCGGCAAGCGGGGGTTGAGAAAAAAGGGGGTCCCAAAACGTGTTTTCTCCATGTTAATTCCCATAGCAAACTTTAGCTACGGCTACAGCCCGAACTGCTGAACGGAATTACACCAAATTTGGCAAAAAGGTAGTGCTTGGTTCAGAAAGTGCCCTTTTTTTAAAATTGTGTAAATCCGTTCAGTAATTCCAGAGAAATTAAAAAAATAAGAGTCAAAAAATCAATTTCCCATAGGAAACTTTATGCAAGGCTAAAGCCGAAACTACTGAACGGATTTACCCCGAATTTGGCAAAAAGGTACTGCTTAGCTCAGAAAGCGACCTTTTTAAAAATGGTGTAAATCCGTTCAGTAGGTGCTGAGAAAATCAAAAATAAAAGTTTCAATATTTAGAGGCACGGAGGATCCGCGGACCCTCACGACCACGAGCTTTATTCTAATTGGCTGTCAACACTCCAAACCAGGAAGTGTTGGCAGCCATCTTGTGACTCGGTAGAACCAAGTCACAAGAAAACAGAAAAACAGTCGCGTAAAACAAGAAAAGGGGGCAGGGTAGAAACACCCTGACCCCCTAGGCCTGCTCAGGGCCCAAAAAAGCTTTTTTTTAAAATAAAAATGCTGAGATGCACGAAGGATCTGCGTATCCGGCCGCGAAAATAAAAAAAACAAAGCGCGGGCTTCCGCGCTTCGTTATTAATTAGCCCCCGGGTGGGCCAAGTCCTGGGGGCATGTAAAAAAAATGTGTGGGTGGTCCCAATCTCCCCACACTGCCCCGGGGACCGCCACCCCCCGGGGCTTTGCACAAATATTTGCAGGGGGCACACGACCCCTCCACAGCCCCGGGGACCACCACCCCCCGGGGCTTTGTTTTTTTATGTGTGGGGGGGCTTCCAAGCCCCCCCAAGCCCCAGGGACCGCCACACCCCGGGGCTTTCATTAATAAATTTGCGGGGGCACATGGCCCCCCCGCTGCCCCGGGGACCGCCACCCCCTGGGCTCCTATTTTTTAAATAATACCTGTGTGGGGGGGCTCGAGCCCCCCCACACGCCCCGGGGACGGCCACCTCCCTGGGGCTCTAATTATCCAAATTTGGGGGTCCGTGACAGACCCCCAAGCCCCGGGGACCACCACCTCCCCGGGGCTTTGCCAATAGTGGGAGGGGGGCCGCGCGGCCCCCCTCCTGGAGCCAGTGATGGCCCTGGGGACCGCCACCCCCCAGGGCCGGCTCCTGCAGTGTCCCGGGGTGCCCACCCCCGGGACACTGCTGTTTGCAATGACAGGGCGGGATCCTTGTGGCTCCCGCCCTATCACTGCAAACTGCTCTCTCGCTTCAATGAAGCAAAGCAGAATTGCTTTTCCACACGGGGAGCTGCATGTCAGCAGCTCCCCATGTGGAAAAGCAATGCAGGCTCCCGCAGGACGCGGGGAGCCGGCGGGACCTTGGGGGCATGGGGCTCCCCCCACAGTCCCCAACGAGAGGCCAGGCCCCTGGGGATGGGGTCCCCGGGGCTGGAAGTGGCCCAGGAGGGGGGCCACACGGCCTCCCTACCCTAAAAATAAATAAAAAATTAAAAATTCACGCAAAGGCCGGCCCCGGGGGATGTGGTCCCCGGGGCCAATAGAGGCCTCAGTAGGGGGGCCACGCAGCCCCCTCCATAAAAAAACAAAAACAAAATCTGGCCATGCCCCGGGGATGGGGTCCCTGGGGCCGGAATTGGCCACGAGAGGGGGGCCCACGCGGCCCCCTTCCCGTTCATTTTTTATTTTTTTATTAAAAAAGGGGTCAGGCCCTGGGGGATGGGGTCCCCAGGGCCCAAAAAAAGTAAAAAGAAGGGGGGCCACACAGCCCCCTTTCCCCCAAAAATAATTTAAAAAAACATGCGATCGTGCGGAGGCCCCGCCCCCTCCCAGCAACACTCTGCAAACGCGCCCTGTGGCGCGTTTTAAGTTGGGAAATGAATTCCCCTTCAATACTGGGGGTCCCTGGGGCCAACTATCCCACCAGGTACCTCCAGTAAGCGCCACAGGGCTGTGTTGCAGAGAGGTGGTCCAGGCTACGCCCCTTTTTACACCTCTCTGCAACGCAGCTCTGTGGCGCTTACTGGAGGTACCTGGTGGGCTAGTTGGACCCCAGGGACCCTCAGGATTCAAGAGGACTTAATCCCCCAACTTAAAACGCACCACGGGTGCGTTTGCACAGTGGTGAAGGGAGGGGGCGGGGCCTGAGGTGACATGTGTGCAAACGCGCCCTCTGGCGCGTTTTAAGTTGGGGAATTAATTCCTCTTCAATCCTGAGGGTCCCTGGGGGCCAAATAGCCCACCAGGTACCTCCAGTAAGCGCCACCGAGCTGCGTTGCAGAGAGGTGTAAAAAGGGGCGTGGCCTCCCAACACCTCTCTGCAACGCAGCTCCCTGGCGCATAATGGAGGTACCTGGTGGGCTAGTTGGCCCCCAGGGACCCTTAGTATTCAAGGGGAATTAATCCCTCAACTTAAAACGCACCACGGGGCGCGTTTGCACAGTGGTGAAGGGAGGGGGCGGGGCCTGAGGTGACATGTGTGCAAACACGCCCTGTGGCGCGTTTTAAGTTGGGGAATTAATTCCTCTTCAATCCAGAGGGTCCCTGTGGGCCAACTAGCCCACCAGGTACCTCCAGTAAGCGCCACAGAGCTGCATTGCAGAGAGGTGGTCCAGGCCACGCCCCTTTTTACACCTCTCTGCAACGCAGCTCTGTGGCGCTTACTAGAGGTACCTGGTGGGCTAGTTGGACTCCAGGGACCCTCAGGATTCAAGGGGACTTAATCCCCCAACTTAAAACGCGCCACGGGGTGCGTTTGCACAGTGCTGAAGGGAGGGGGCGGGGCTTCAGGTGACATGTGTGCAAACAGGCCCCTTGGCATGTTTTAAGATGGGGAATTAAATTCCCTTCAATCCTGAGGGTCCCTGGGGGACAACTAGCCCATCAGGTACGTCCAGAAAGCGCCACAGAGCTGCGTTGCAGAGAAGTGTAAAAAGGGGTGTGGCCTCTGAACACCTCTCTACAACCAGCTCCCTGGCGCATACTGGAGGTACAGGGTGGGCTAGTTGGACCCCAGGGACCCTCATGATTCAAGGGGACTTAATCCCCCAACTTAAAGCGGGGCATGTTTGCACAGTGGTGAAGGGAGGGGCGGGGCTTGAGGTGACATGTGTGCAAACAGGCCCCGTGGCGTGTTTGAAGTTGGGGGATTAAGTCCCCTTCAATCCTGAGGGTCCCTGGAGTCCAACTAGCCCACCAGGTACCTTCAGTAAGCACAACAGAGTTGCGTTGGAGAGAGGTGAAAAAGGTGCATGGCCTCGGAACGCCTCTCTGCAACTCAGGTCTGTGGTCCTAACTGTAGGTACCTGGGGGCTAGTTGGGCCCCAGGGACACTCAGTATTCAAGGGGACTTAATCCGCAACTTAAAACGTGCCACGGGGCGCGTTTGCACACATGTCACCTCAGGCCCCCCTCCCTTCACCACTGTGCAAACGCGCCCTGTAGCGCGTTTTAAGAGGTAGTTTTAATCCCCCTGCCCTATTATGTACTAGGGACTTACAGAGGAGGTCATGCTAATCACAGGGGTACCCCAACGCATAGTGTTCCCTAGTGTATGTAGGTGTTTTAACTGTATTCTAAGTGTGTTTTAGCATAGCACTGGCTCTGGTTAGTCAGAGTCAGTTACCACCAGTACACGTCGGAAAAAGTTGTGGGCACAGGATGATTTTGGAACAAGGCTTCTTTCTGCTCTTCTGTTGGTTCTTTCTGCACATCTTTTGCTTCTTCCTGCACTTTTCTTCACCTTTGTGGACTTCTGTTGCTTCTTTCTGCATTTCTTTTGCTTCTTTCTGTGTGTTTTTTCTTCTTTCTTCACATGTCCTACCTCTGTAGGCATAGTTACAAACTAGCATTTCAAAAACCTTTGAAATTCACTTAAAAAACCATAGGTTTCAGGCACGTTATAGTTAGAAATTAGCATTTAAAAAACCTTTGAAATTCACTTAAAAAACCATAGGTTTCAGGCACGTTATAGTTAGAAATTAGCATTTAAAAAACCTTTGAAATTCACTGAAAAAACCATAGGTTTCAGACACATTATAGTTAGAAATTTGCATTTAAAAAACCTTTGAAATTCACTGAAAAAACCATAGGTTTCAGGCACGTTATAGTTAGAAATTAGCATTTAAAAAACCTTAGAAATTCACTGAAAAAACCATAGGTTTTAGGGACAGTTATAGTTAGTTGGACATTTCACTCGTACAAAACCAGTGAAATTCCCCGTTATAGTTAGTTCAGCTAACTATAACTCGCGCCCAGCAATGCACTGCTGATGACATCACATATTACATCACTCATGACATGGTCAGTGACATCACTGATGACATCACTCATGACATCTCAAATGACATCACTGATGACATCACTGATGACATCATCCATGTGATAATTTCAGGCATCTTCTCACACCCTAATATAACTTTTGATACACCCACTCTAAATTACAGACTGCCATTCTCAAAACCATAGATACTCCAACACCAATAACTACATACACACTCACTGATTCTTAGGTCTACACACACATCCACTCACTCACCCGTACAGTCACTCATACTTACGGTCACTCAGTACAGGACTATCATATGCACTCATACACCTATATAGACACTCACACACCGCCACTCATCCATAGAGGTACTCACACACCTAGTCAGTCATGCAAATAATTAATCACACTGCCATTTACTCACCTATAGAGTTATACACACACCAGCTCACTTACTCATACAAATACTAGCACATTCTTATGCTCTTATACAATCACTGATACAAGTACACACTCATCCATACAGCCACTCTCACAATCACACACTCTCACTTTTAGCCATTTATATACTCCAACACACATATATACTGCCTTTCACATATGTAGTTACTCACACATGTACCACTGAGATATACATTCACTCACTAACACACCCATACACACACTCACCCACCCATACAGTCCATCACATATGCACTCTTGAAACCATGCACCCAGTGAATCACCCACTCACACATCTCTGCACAGAGTCACACACACCCCACCCACACAAACACTCAGGCACCCATACAGATACTCAGACAACCAATCAATAACCCATGTAGATTATCATGTAGCTATTCACAAACCCATGCAGCCGCTTACACACCAACAGACAAACGGATACAGACATTCACACAGTTTAGTCACTAACCCATGCATTCAGTAAGATACGTTTAATCACTCACTTATAGAATCAGTCACGCACCTACTAAATCATCCATTCAGACACTTATACACCCACTCATTCTTCAATACGCCTTTCCCTATATATATTAAACATATTTAAACTTTACAGAAACACACAGTCACTGGATGATGTCATCAGTGATGTCATCAGTGATGTCATTTGAGATGTCATCAGTGATATCATCAGTGATGTCACTGACCATGTCATGAGTGATGTAATATGTGACATCATCAGCAGTGCATTGCGGGGGCGCGAGTTATAGTTAGCTGAACTAACTATAACGGGGAAATTTCACTGGTTTTGTATGAGTGAAATGTCCAACTAACTATAACTGTCCCTAAAACCTATGGTTTTTTCAGTGAATATATATATATGTGTGAGCAAGGCAGGGGATCCTGCCGAAACGCGTAGCAGTCTTTCTTATGGAATAAAATAATTGGAACCTTACCTTCGATTTGCTGTGTCGTCTTTCTGGTGGAACAAGTGGTAACCGGAAGTGGTGAAGGATATATATATATATATATATATATATATATATATATATATATATATATATATATATATATATATATATATATATATGTGTGTGTGTGTATATATATATGTATATGTGTGTGTTGGGCATGTGTGTGTGGGTGTTGGGTATATGTGTGGAAGTGTTATGTCTATGAGGGTTTGTATGTAGCTGTAGATGTGTGTGTTTGGGTGCGAATGTCTGTATGTGTGTGGGGGAGGGATCACTTGCATGTATTAGACTGTGAGTGCGGTTCTGTGTTAGTGTGTGTATATGTATGACTGTATGTGGTGGTTTGTATCTTTTAGTAGAAGAGTGTATATGTGTATGCACAGAATATGCCTCCTTAGAACGCATGCCTTTTCGCCGCATGCAATTACAACACAGTCGTTACAACGACCGCGTTGTAACAACGCATACCATTACCCCGCAAGTCGTAACAACGACTTGCTCTAGGGGGGGCGCTGGATGTTGGAATAGTATTATTTACTATTCCAACTCCAGTCTGTGCAACAATAGGGAAGGTGTTGGATTTTAAATCCAACACCTTCTGCCCCCTCCGCAAGTTGTTGTTACGACTTGCAGGGTAATGGTATGCATTGTTACAATGCGGTCATTGTAACAACCGCGTTGTAACTACATGCAGTGAAAAGGATTCGTTGTAAGCGCTGTTTACCGTATGCACACGTTTGTATATTTGTGAGTATTATGCATGTGTTGATATATGTCTGTGTATGGTTATATTTTTGTATTATTGTTGGGTGTGTCTCTATGTGTGTGTGACTTTGTGTGAGTGTGTCTGTATATGTGTGTGTCTGTTTGAATGGATCTCTATTACTACAACTGTATATGTGTATGTGTGCGCCTGTCCCCAAGCTTGGAGTGAGACAACGGAGACGAGGAGTTGGCAAAGTTGGAAAGGGAATGGTTCAGCGCTGGGAGACTTTCATGGCAGGGACTTTGGATCTTCCACCAAAAGCCGTGGCCTCACCCTAGGATTACCACCCAGGCTTGGAGTTGGGCACCGCCTTAAAGGCACTGGCCGAGCGGTCGGGTCTGGGGACCTCAACTTAGATTGAAGGATCGCATTAAACCGGACGCATGAACTTAAGTTTTTTTATGCTGCCGCTTCTGTGAGTATTCCAGTAGGATACAGAACAAAGAGACTCAGAAGAGCAATGCTCCATATTTTTATTGAGACTGAGAGGGGTAATTATTCTCTCTAAAGTGTAAATTAATCAACCCTGAGCCTCTGGATATGCGAAAGGCAGCATTGTTGGAACTAAAGAGTCATGTTTGAATGCACAATTTAAATAGCAGCATAAGACTCGTATTACACTCCAGTCCAGGTTTTGAATGTACCATTGTGATGTGTGGGGGACCATTATAATAGGATTGTTTTTTATCACTATGAGGAGCAGCACAAAGTGGTATTAACCAGATATTATTTTTTAAAAGGACTCATTTAAGTTTTAAGTTTACATGTTAAGTAATGTGTTGCACTCAATTCAAATGATGTATGCTGTCTCACATGTCGTTTTTAAATTGCTGCTACAAAGTGTAGTATATTATTTATGTCTATTGTTATCAATGCTTAAGTGGAGCTTCAACAAGGCGATTTTTAGATTGAAAAAGGCAGTTGTACTGCCGAAACGCATCTTTCCTGTGTTCCTGTGCCCGGGGTAACCTAATCCAATAAATAGGTTTATTTCCCCTGACTTCGAGTGCCGATTTTCATTCAACTACCGGGGTATGGAATTATTTTTATATATATATATGTATATATATATATGACAAGTACGATATCCTTCTGCTGAAGTAATCGGAGGGACACAGTGGGGTTACCAGGAAGAGCACTTTATTAATAACAATGGCATGACGCGTTTCAGCGTGTATGCCTTTATCAAATGCCATGAAACACCAACGTCTCCCTCCAGTTGCTTTTAAATGTTCAAACACTCTCACGTCAGTTGCAACACTTTAGCTGAGCCGAGTTAATTGGTGGGGGCCTCGCTGCAGTCTGCATCAGCGAACCACAGTTCCCAGCAAGCACTTCCCTGGCTTGCTAGGAGAGTATCCCATCGCGGCTGGATCCCATACTGAGAGCTGGTAGATGAAAGTTTGGTAGAGTGTTGAACGCGTCCCCCTGGTGAAACGACGATGCTGTCGCCATAACAAAGTCTCCTCCTTGGTCCCCAACGCCCTAGCCGCATTAACAAATGTCCAATGTGCCTTGAGGCACCGATACCGTGATCTGGCCTCTCCGTAAAGTTACAGACTGCAACTGCAGAAATGCATAATGTCCATAAAATGCGGCGGTCTGGAGTCCATCCAAAACCTTGGAGTACATCAAGAAAAGTTGCCCATGTTGCTCCAGACTCTTTGTTGGGTGGGTCCCTCAGTGCACCACGGGCAGGTGCGCAAAACATGACAAGTACGATATCCTTCTGCTGAAGTAATCGGAGGGACACAGCGGGGTTACCAGGAAAAGCACTTTATTAATAACAATGGCATGACGCGTTTCGGCGTGTATGCCTTTATCAAATGCCATGAAACACCAACGTCTCCCTCCAGTTGCTTTTAAATGTTCAAACACTCTCACGTCAGTTGCGACACTTCAGCTGAGCCGAGTTAATTGGTGGGGGCCTCGCTGCAGTCTGTGTCGGCGAACCACAGTTCCCAGCAAGCACTTCCCTGGCTTGCTAGGTGAGTATCCCATCGCGGCTATATATATATATATATATATATATATATATATATATATATATATGTATATATATATATATATACATATATATTATCTACTGGCGGTCGCCAGTAGATAGTTATAGTTAGGACCTATTTTCCATAGGAAATTCGCAACATTCTATCTCGAATACCTTTGGCGCCGGTTGACGAATCTTTGCGAAATTCTCAAAACTTATGGCCCGCTCCGGTCCGCTCCTATCCTGAAAGTTTCGGGGTGATTCGTCAAGCGGGGGCCGAGAAAAAAGGGGGGTCCCAAATCGTGTTTTCCCCATGCAATTTTCCATAGGAAACTTTAGACACGGCTACAGCCCGAACTGCTGAACGGAATTACACCAAATTTGGCAAAGAGGTAGTTCTTGGTTCAGAAAGAACCCTTTTTGTTAAATGGTGCAAATCCGTTCAGTAGTTGCTGAGAAATTTAAAAAATAAGAGTCAAAAAATCAATTTCCCATAGGAAACTTTAGCCAAGACTACAGCCCGAACTGCTGAACGGAGTTACACCAAATTTGGTACAAAGGTACTGCTTGGCTCAGAAAGCGACCTTTTTAAAAATGGTGTAAATCTGTTCAGTAGTTGCTGAGAAATTCAAAAAATAAAAATATCGATATCTAGAGGCGCAGTGGATCCGCGGACCCTCCCGACCACGAGCTTTATTCTAATTGGCTGTCAACACTCCAAACCAGGAAGTGTTGGCAGCCATCTTGTGACTCGGTAGAACCGAGTCACAAGAAAACAGTGAAACAAACGGGAAAAACAAGAAAAGGGGGCAGGGTAGAAACACCCTGACCCCCTAGGCCTGCTCAGGGGGTCCCACAAGGACCCCCAGGGCCCAAAAAAGCATTTTTTTAAAATAATTTCGGCCGAATTCGTGCTGGGTGCACGAGTCCGGGAAATTATTTTAAAAAAACGAAGCGCGGTCTCCCGCGCTTCGTTTCTTAAAAAGCCCCCGGGTGGGCCAGGTCCCGGGGGCAATTGAAAATTAATGTGTGGGGGCCCGTGGGGGCCCCCATAGCCCCGGGGACCGCCACCTCCCCGGGCTTCTTTAATGGTGTGCGAGAGAGAGTGTGAGGGGCGGAGCGGGTGAATGTGTTTGTACAGACATTGTTCCCACTAACCCCAGCGCGCTGTCGTGACAGCCACTGGCGACGTTACATAAGGGCCCAGCCTTGTGCTGCTGTCTGCTGTTCTCCGTACAGTGCGCGTGCCATGCGGCTTGCGGGGACTCCTGACCTCATTGCCAGAGACCAGACGTGCAAAACTCTTCAGAAAGAGATTACTCTGTTTAAAAGCGCGACTAGCGGCTGACAAGTAATTGAAACAATGGACATAGAGAAATTAAGTGGCTTGTCGAGGATCACACCGTTTGGTAAAATAGGGAGCATTTGTTTAACGCTCAGGTGGAGTGAATGTTTTCCGCCCATGCTTCACCGGAGGAGGGAACCCCAGTGCTCTCTGGTTCAGAATACCCCCTCCCCCCACCCATACAATGCCCTCTACCCTCACCCATCACCGCCCTCCCCACAACCCACACACACACTTGATGCTCAGGTTGGTTCTCTCTCGGGCCCTGTATACACGCTCTGCCCAGTTGCAATCAGCTTCATGGCTACGAACAGCTGCTCTGGTGTTTGTAAGAGTGCGAAGCACCTACAAGTCCTCATCTACCGCCTTCTGCAGCCCAGAGAGACGGGGCCTGAGGGGGTGGGGGAGGAGGCAACTCCGCGATTTATGCAGGATCACAGAGAAATTTGCTTCGTTTTCAGAACAATACCAAACATTCACTGGTGTTAAGCTGTTCTCTTTAACTTCTTTAATGTCCAAGAAGGACTTCACACTCCAGGCTCAAGAGGGGCACATCGTGTCTGTAGTTGTTGAATATCTTTGAGAGAAGTCCTTAAATTATGCCAGTGATTAAAGCCTTTATTGAAATCGCCAAGAACGTGGGTTTCTCTCGGTGAAAATGTGCTTCCTCGACATGTTTTGTTTATGCCTTCAGTCTGGGTGAAATAATGCATTGAAGTGTAAGGGCGTTAGGATTGCTGGGGTGGTCTTTGTAGTAGGGGCTTCATGGGTGAGGTCCATCAGTGCCGGCAGCCCCACCCACAGCACCCTCCCGTTTGGCCCTACAAGGGGTATATTCACAACCAGCATACACTGGATGGAAAAATGCTCCTTGTGCGATGGGCGCATGCCAACTTCATTAGAGGTTTCTTCTAGGCGCTTACGTCATCAGAGGCACCTATGCTATTAGAGTCGTGGTGTAATCGGGAAAGGGGTATTTCGGGTTTGCATTAAGGCATCCAACCTCAATAATAAAACGGCATTAACTTAATCAGGCAGTTGGTTCTCTCCAGCGCTATGAAAGGACTTAGCAGCATCAAGCACTATACATGACTTTGCTGACTCATCTCAAACACGGATGTCTCCGCTCCAACCCTCCCCTCTTCCCCCCTCCAAGACTTGCCGGCCTCCTCTAACATTACTACATATGTATTTTTAATTATGTTCTTTGTAATACTGCCTTGATTGTAGTACGACCTCGCAATCTGGCAGATAAAGGAAATGAATCACGTGGCTTTACCAGGATACCAAGATAACACAATTTGCTTAAAGACGGAGGAGGCATCGGTTCGAATTCAGGGCCGACCTTTCAGCTGGTGGACTCCTCCGTTCCAAATCATACCGGCTCTCTTGCTGACCCCGTTTCTGCCGGACACTCGTGGCCTTCCACTGCCCTCACCCACCCTCGCTTTCTTTATCCCTCCCTTCTCGTGAGTTCTCTTTCAACCCACCCCTGCTCCTCCACCCCCAGTCACTCCCGCTCGCCAGTGGGTTCTCTTCTTGGGTTTGCACGCCTGCTCCCTTACGGCTCCAGCCATCAGGGCCTTTAATCTGCCCTCCCCTCACCCCAGTGTTCTCCCCTTCACTCACTCTTGAACACCACTAGCTCCCTCGCCCTACCTATGGCAGTGAACCCCTCCCTCCCTGCAGCTGTGTATTCAGCCCCTTGCACCCCTTGCTCGCGTTCACTTGAGCTCACGCCCTGTGCTACATTTGTAAAATAAATATGCGCAGGTGCTTAAAGCAATTCTTAGGCGCTCACCCCTGCCAAATGCTGTGTCCCCACCTGCACAAATTAAGTACTGTGTCACTTCCAGTAACTCGTCTGCCTCTCTGTCCCTTGAAGGCCCTCTCTCATTAACACACTCTCAGCGCAGCCTCCTATCCCTCCCCAGGGCCTCATTCCAGAGTCATTGGCAGATGCAGAAGGCAGGAAGAGAGTTCCATCCCAGAAGGAGAGCAGGCGCCCTCAGGTGAAAACCATGCCGCGATTGCCGCAGTAAAAGCGGCAGAATCCAGGTGGTGGTAAAACTACCCCAGTTGTAAATACATGATCGCCAGACCAGTCATCATTTCAAGGAAGTGGAGCTAGTTAAAATGATGGCATTTATCACCAGAAATAAGTTCAGTCCTAAATACTGTCAAAGCCAGCAGCAGCTGAGGCACGGGTGTCTGTGTCAGGGGTCAGGGCACACTTTGATCATGACCGAGTTTCTATCGCCGCCCCTTCAAAATTCACACTTTTGTTTTTGGACTGCCATGTTTTACCGCTGTGGAAAATACTACTGTTTCTGAAATAAAAAGTGCCACCTTTAGCTGCTGAACAGCAGAAAAGAATGCGCTTTGACAGTGCGAATGTT